>OX451739.1:813371090-813971090 GCA_948472305.1 Vicia faba | reverse complement strand
TGTCCTGATTGCTCCTTGGCCATTCGTGATGTGGGGCATCGATATGATTGGAGAAATCAAACCTATAGCTTCTAATGGATACCGCTTCATCTTGGTGGCCATTGACTATTTCACGAAGTGGGTTGAGGCAGCTTCTTTCGCTTCCCTTACTAAGAATGTTGTGGCCCATTCATCAAACAGAATCTCATCTATCGGTACGGTATCCCAGAGAGAATCATCACAGACAATGGTAAGAATCTCAACAATACTATGATCACTGCACTGTGTGTGCAATTCAAGATCCAACACCATAACTCTTCCCCTTACCGGCCAAATATGAATGGCACTGTCGAAGCCGCAAATAAGAACATCAAGAAGATCATACAAAAAATGACAATAACCTACAAGGACTGGCATCAGATGCTACCATTCGCTCTCCACGATTACCATACCACGACACATACTTCAATAGGAGCAACTCCTTTTTCCTTGGTATACGGCATGGAAGTTGTTCTACCAATTGAAGTCCAAATACCTTCTCTGAGAATCATAAAGGATGCAGGGTTAAATGAAGATGATTGGATCCAAACTCGACTTTACCAGTTAAACCTAATTGATGAGAAGAGGCTTACGGTTGTCTGTCACGGCCAGATGTACCAAAAATGCATGATCAAAGCTTTTAACAAGAAAGTCAGGCGTCAGGTATATCAGGTTGGTGACTTGGTAATCAAGCGTATCATATTTCCACAAGGTGATCCCAGGGGAAAATGGACTCCTACATACGAAGGACCGTTTGTGATCAAAAGCATATTCTCTGGTGGAGCAATGATCTTAACCACTATGGATGGAGACGATCTTCCACACCCTGTGAACGCATACATAGTCAAAAGATACTACGCATAAGAGACCTGCTAGGTTGACATACCTAGGTAAAACAAGGGCACCCCGGAGAACCATAAAGGTTCGGACAAAAATTAGGGATAAAATGCAAAAAATCTGTACACCCGGCAAGCTGAAAACCCGAAAGGGCGGCTTGGGAAAAAAAGGGTATCCCGGTGGACTGAAAACCCGAAAGGGCGGTCCAGGAAAAAGTTAGGAAATTAAAGCGTATGACTATGTCCCGTTGGTTCACCTTACAGACAACCTTCAACATCGACTGAAAAACTCAACAGGTCTAATTAATCCAATCAACTTCGGACAAGGCAGCAAGTGGATAAGACACTATGAGACACGAAAGCTATAGCAGAATAGGAACCCCATGGGATTATTTCACATAGCTATCCTTTCTTTGTATCAAAATTTCTTCTTTTTTTTTACGACGACATTCTATTACTAGAATGTTCGTCTCATTGTACAAAAAATACTTATTCAAGTTAATACAAAGATATCCCTTTGAAAGTGCAAAATTATCTGTTTTTCTTTTTGTGTTTTGTTTACAAAAACGTCCAATGATTCATTTTTGAACATATGCATTTGAACATGCCTACTATTTACAAATGAACAAAAAAAGGGGAACAGAAAATAGAAAGACAATCACTAATGGCTTTAAGAAATAGGATAATATCTTTAGACTATTCCATAAAATCCCCCACAGTGTGCAGCTTAATGATATCAAGCTCTCTCACATCCCTGATGGAATAAAACTTCCAGTTACCACTCCTAAGATTCCCCTGTGAAAGTCGCGCAATTTCTCAGGATTCCCCAACAGGATTTCACAAGGTCCACAAGCAATACACGGCATTTCCCTTACACAACAAAGTTTATTTCTCTAACAATTGGAAACTCATCAACACTTCAACTTCAAAACATGAAGACCTCCTCATACCCAGCAGTACTCGGGGATTTATTTTCCCCAACTCCAGCAACACTACGACATAATAATTAATGTGTCCATACATTGCATCCATACGTCATAACATTGACAACACAAATACATACGCCACAATCTTGTTTATTTTGAAAACATTGTTACACCATGCACTTCATACATCATGACATTGCATGCAACTAACTTTTCATCTTTTTCAGGAAAGATCAATCAACAGAAAATTATCATCAAATTTTTTCAGCAAGTCAATTACAGATCAATTCCCAAGAAAGGATTGCTCAACCATCTATACAACATATATTTTCTTTCAGAATCCTGCTGGTTTAGTTTAAATCTCTCAACAATTTATTTTGATTCTTTTCCCGCAGCTGTCTTCTCTGGTTCAAATAAATCTCTCAATAATTTTTTCTGATTCTTCTCCAGATCCCTGTTGGTTTAGTTTAAATCTCTCAATGATTTATTCTGATTCTTTATCGCAGACACTTTCTATGGTTCAGATGAATCACACAAAGATTTACTCTGATTCTTTCTAGTTAAAGAATATTCAAGATCTCTTTTGGTTCAGTTTAAACCCCTCAATGGTTTATCCTGATACTTTCCAAAGGAATACCTCGGGTTCAGTTTAAATCTCTCAATGATTTATTCTGATTCTTTCCCGCAGACGCTTTTTTTCTGTTTCAGATAAATCTCTCAGAAATTTATTCTGATTCTTCTCCA
The DNA here is from genome assembly GCA_948472305.1 of Vicia faba. NCBI lineage: Eukaryota > Viridiplantae > Streptophyta > Magnoliopsida > Fabales > Fabaceae > Vicia > Vicia faba. Next base: position 813,968,566 of record OX451739.1, on the reverse strand, counting down.
GATCCCTGCTGGTTCAGTTTAAATCTCTTGATGATTTATTCTGATTCTTTCCCGCAGAGACTTTCTCTAGTTTAAATAAATCGCACAAAGATTTACTCTGATTCTTTCTAGTTAAAGAATATTCAAGATCTCTTTTAGTTCAGTTTAAACCGCTCAACGGTTTATCTTGATACTTTCCAAAGGAATACCTCGGGTTCAGTTTAAATCTCTCAACAATTTATTCTGATTCTTCTCCAAATCCCCGTCGTTTTGGTTTAAATCTCTCAACGGTTTATTCTGATTCTTTTCCCGCGGACGATTTCTCTGGTTCAGATAAATCGCTTAAAGATTTACTCTAATTCTTTCCAGTTAAATAATATTCAAGATCTCTTTTGGTTCAGTTTAAACCCCTCAACGGTTTATCCTGATGCTTTCCAAAGGAACACTTCTGGTTCAGATAAATCGCCCCAAGATTTATTCTGATTCTCCCAGTCAAACAACATACAATACTTCTTCTGTTTCAGATAAGTCGCTCCAAATATTTATTCTGATTCTTTTTTGGTTGAGATCAAGTTTATACTTAGTACATTTTCCGTCAACAGTCACCCTTGGATGTCATCTATAAGCCCATTCCTATTTCATCTCCGAGTGCAATTTTTTGGGCACTCTAGTGTCCAATCATCTTCCACCTTCAAGTCACGAATGGCGGACCCGCCAATCTAACTCTTCAGGTTTAAGAAGATTGAACAGGGGAATCTGTTGTACCCCAAAATTTTCCCTCTCATTTACCAAGTATTTTCTCACAAAGATCTCCTTTGGTTCAAGACTGCACAAGGGTTGATCAGCTCAAGACATCTCCTTAAGCACTAATGACTGAAATTAGGGTTTGAGATTGCACAAGGATAATTGAACTTTTAATGTCACATATGACTTTCATGGATCATTATGTACCCCCAATATTACTCATGTCAAGTTTCAAGCCTTAGATCACATTTTTGCTCAATCAGTTGAGCAGTTGACCTAAAAATCAACTATATTGGGGAAAAAGTCAATTGTGGCCAATTTACAGTCAAAATTCATAATCTTTTATCCTTATCAACATTATGAACTCCTATATGTCATTTGATCAAGTTTGGACCACAATTCCTCAAGAAATTTGATCAGATCATCAAAAAGGCAAAATGGTCAAAATTAAGGTTTTTATTGAGAAAGGGCAATTTTTGATTTTTGACCTAGCAAATGGTTAATTGGTTTAAGGGATGATCTCAAGAGTTCAATTGCATCATTTTTAACTAATGGCATGATTCAAAACATCCCTCAAGATCAATTGATTGATAGTTGATTTTCAGTCAACTGATCAAAAGTCAGTTATATACTGAAAAGTCAAACTTTGACTTTTTGGTCAAATTCAAGTGTCAAAGATCACAATTCATCAAAACATGTAAAAATATGAAACTTGTTCATCAAGAAATCAAAAAGTCAAGATTTCATTTTGAAAAGTCAAAGTTTTCAAACTTAGAAATTTTTCTAAGTGTTGAAAACTTCATATTTTTTCACAACTTTGAGCCAATTTTTCACCATAACGCAAGATGATTCAGAAGAAACTTTCAACATGAAAGTTGTAGATATCCATGAGATCTAAAACATTTCTTTACTCAACTTCTCCTAGAATTTCTTAGAACTCGAGTTATTAATCCATGAATTCATGGTCATAAAACTAAACGTTTAGTGAAACATTTACCCTAGTTTAGGCAGGATTTTGACCCAACTTCATGGCAATTTTTCATATATTTCCAATGGGAATTTTCAAAAGTGATTCAAAGAGGGGTTGTAGAGCACATTACAAGCTTCCTTAAATGTTCAAGAACTCCTTGATATCATTCTTGAGTGAGGATAATCAAAGATAGGAATTAAGGGTTTCAAACTAAAATTATAGGTCATTTTCATGATGAACAAAAATGCAATTTCAATGTTAGGATGCATAATCTTGCTTTGCAGGCCTTCTAACTTGTGTATCTATCCATCATTAATGGATTACACAAACTTTTGAGCTTTAATCCAAGTGGTTTAAGCTTTATCCAATTCATATTTCCATTAATGGCACAAAGTGAAGACTTCCATTTTGGAAAAGCAAGATTTATGCACAAAGTCAATTCTTGAGCCTCTAACCTGTTCCCTCTGATCACACTCCATCTATAAAGTCAGAAGCAAGTGTTTTTAAAGCATAACCACTCTATCTTAGCAAGTACACAAGACTTTGAAACCTGAATTTCTCAAAAATCACATGTTATGCTTAAATTTGTGATTTTGAATTTTGATCAACTACAAGCTTCCAAAATCGTTGCTTATAAATAGAGGCACTATTCATGAGCTAGAACACGAGCTGAAGCACCCTGAAACACACTAAAACTCTCTTAAATCAGAAATTGTCCAAAAACTCCATTGTTGCATAATTTCTGACCTTGAACACCAAACTCATATTTCCGTCGTGTGTTTCTTAGCCTTTTGGTTCCTAAAGCTTCCTTACATAAAATACTACTCGTCCCCCTCCTCATTCCAGAACTGTAACACCATTTACCATAACCTCCATAACCAAAAAACAGAGTATGCACATTGACTTCTCCAAGCCATTCTAGCCATCCATTGCTCAAGCTAACCATTGCATTAGCTTCCTGGGAACTTGAGGAAGCTAACCTGATCATTGCAGCACCTTGAATCAAGCTCATTTTCCTTTCACGATTTCCAGTTTTGAGGTAAGTTTTCCTAACTTGGAACTCTTCATACAAGCATCATTAATGGTTTATTTGTGAATAAGAAATGTAAATATCATTATCCTGAAGCTAACCATATCCTTAGATTTTATTATTGTTGCTTGAGTAGTTAGAATTTTGAATCTGAACCTCTGAAAATAATTAGGTCAGAATTTGGTACTTTCAAAAATTCTCATTCATCTTTGATTTATAGTTTATGATATTTATATGGTTGGATTCATATGGAAAATGGAACAACTTTCATGTTTGCATTTTCCATTTTTGTTGAGAAATGGTGAAGTTACAGGTGGTCTGGCTGGAGATTGAAGATGAAGTGTATTCAGGACTTGTTTTGTATTATATATTTATCATTTCAGTTATATTAACGGATGTATAGCCACCCCAGTGGTAAGGCAGTGCGCTGGTAATCAAGAGGTCATGGGTTCGAACTTCAGTGCGTTGCCTTTTGCCTTTTTTCACATTTTCTTTACATTTTTTTTATTCTTGCAGCGCCTGGGCCTCCAAATGATTGGGCTTTACTTTTTTGCTGTCTCTGACCCCCTGCCTTGTTGTTTACACCGCTGACCCATTTATTTTTCTGTTATTTTTATTTTCTTTCTTTTTTATTTTATTTTCATTTTATTTTTTATTTATTATTAATATTATTATTAATATTATTATTATCATTTTCATTAATAAAAAATTCAAAAAATATTTATATTTTATTATTTCTATTTATTTAGTTTATTTTTCTTCATAAAACTAAAAGAGCAAAAACATTTTCTTTAATTAATTAATTTCCTTTTTTTAAATACTTAGATAATTAGACTTAATTATTATTATATTATTTTCTTGTAAAATTAAAATCAATTTAGAACTTAGGATCTTTTACTTAATTATTTTAATTTACTAGTCTAATTAAATTCACAAAAAAACCTAAAAACTTGTTTCCTTTAATTTCTTTTTTTAAACTAATATTAATTTTCTTATTTTTAGTTAATTATTTTATTTTAGTTAATTAGGTCAAAAAACCCTTTTCATAAAAACCAAAAAAAATCACATTGCTTTTTACACTTACATTCTTGCATTTTTACTTATTCCATTTTGTACATTTATTCAAATTCAATATGGTTGTAATAATTATTTAGATTTAATTTCTTGTAATTCGCCATTTGTAATTTGTACACCCCTCCCCTAAATCATGTAATAGCTTAGTATTTTTATTTTCCGCAAATGAAATGCTTTATATATAAATGCTAGTAAGTAGGGTTTGTATGGAAAGATTAAAATCAACAAATAGCAAACCCTAATCAAGACAAATCAAGCATGTAAATCAAAACACTTGCACACTTACACCCCTAGGGTAAATCAACTTTGTTGCCTTACAAAAATGTCCATATTATGCATGTGAGGTATCTTAGCAAAAACAATCAAAAAATACAAGATCATAGTCCCTCGATGACGCTATCCATGTTGCCTTTAAAAATGATCTTAGTCCCTAAAGGAAATGCTAAGATATCTTACAATATTGCTAATCATGGCTATACGATGACCCTTGCCCGTCCCTTTTAACATCTAAAGATAGGGTTACTTACCAAATCAATGGTAAGATAACTATGTCAAAAGAAAGAGGAAATAAACATGAAAGACTTTTGAGTAGGTAGATTGTTCCTAGTTGCTTGCTCAATTTCAAAACCAAAACATCCTTGTTATTTTCAAAAACAAACACCAACACTTTCAAAAACATCGTTCAAACTTGAAAACATTTTCAAAAGATCAACACTTTCGTATACATTCTTACGAACGAGAATCATTACAAAGTTTGCCTAAACGATGGCACCTTTTCAAAATACTTTCAAAAACCACATAAAGCACATTTTCAAACAAAAGCAAGTGATCTAGCAAGTAACTAAGAGCCCGTGGAAAACTATGGATGAAAAGGGTGCTAATACCTTCCCTTTTCATAATCTACCCCCCGAACTCAAGAAAACATCTCAAAGGTCTTTCCTATTATTTTCAGCCTTTCCTTTTGGATAAAAGAAAAGTCGGTGGCGACTCTTGCTAAACCGCAACATTTGCGATCACACGCAAAATAATCAAGTCAGTTCTCCCACCGCGTTACACACCCTAAAATTTGCCCTCTTCATTTTACTTTACATGGCTCGTTTCATCATAGGCGTTCATGCACTTAGACAAGATCAAGATCTTCTTCAAGCCATAGAATTTGACTGTTGACAATTAATCCGAGATAGATCTTATATCCCATTGGTTTAAGATGCTAAGGCCTCTAAGGCCTTGTGACATCTCAAGTTGAGTCTTTGTGTCATCAGAGAATTTAAGGGTTTTAAAGGTTTGAGTAATTAGAATTTGAGATTATTGAAGACTTTCTCTTTCATTAAGCTACAAGTTTTTCATCTTCAAGCTTATTTCAAAATACTCAAGGTTTTATGTTCACCTTCAAGGCCATGGAATTATTTTTAAAGAGGAGTGAATGCAGAGCATGATGCAAGAGATGAGCTTGTGGTTTTACTTTGATCAAGACGATTTTGTTGCTTGTAAATGCGAGTTTTGGTTGCTTGAGATTTGAAGATAGGATTTGTTTTGATGAAATGGAGATATTTGGATACATTGTTTGATAGTATTCATTCAAATTGATTGAGGCTTTCAATTGAATTAAAAGGTGTTTAATGCATGACATGGTTTGACTTCAACTAGTAAAAGATTTCATCATTGACCATCAAAATTCATTCAAAATCTAAATTCTTTTATAACCAAACACTTCTACCATAATTCATTCAAGATTTTGTTATTCTAAATCTTTTTCATTCATGCTAAAGAAATTCAAAATTATACAAGTTTCATTACTATTTAAATTTACAAGCATAAATTTGGATACACTTATTTCTAGTTCTACTACCAATTACAAGTCATGCAAGTTTCTACCAATTATAAGTCATACAAGTTCAACTACAAAATTAAAACACAAATTACAATCTTCTTATTTTGTTCTATACAAAGAAAAAGAATTCCTCAATCCTCTTTATAATGCGGTGGCAGAATCGACTGTTATATTAGTTTTGTGTTTGTAATTGCAAATGTTGCGGTAAGCAAGAGTCCCCACCGACTTTTCTTTTATCCAACAAAGGAAACGGTGAAAAGAATAGAAAAAGACCTTCTGAGATTATTTCTGAGTAAGGGGGTAGATTATGGAAAGGGAATGTAGTAGCATCCTTTCCATCCGTAGTTATCTACGGGCTCTTAGATGCTTAGCTTATTTTGAAATACCTTGTGCTTTGTATGTTTAAAAAGAATTTTTGAAAGCGCCTTAGTGCGGTGAACTTTGTAATATTTCTCGGAATGGTAGAGAAGGTATACAAAGCATTTGAAAATGATTTTGAAAGAGTTTTTGTGTAAGTGTAAAAAATTGTTTGAGCATAGCATCTAGGAACTATCTACTTTTACTCGAAAAGGTTTTTCTTTTCCTCTTTTTCTTTAGACACTGCTATCCTACTATTAATGAGTAGGTAGCCCTAGTCGTTGGATGTTTGAGGGATATTGGAAGGGACGTTTATACATCCACAAAGGCAACTGAGCAAAAAACCTCAGTAACCACCCTAGGGTTTTAAGATCACTTTTACCAAGGCAACATCGAGAGGGTCATCATGGGATTTGTGATCTTTTAAACTAGAGGGTAGCCACTAAAGTCCCTCACGTTTCGAGAGTTGTGACTGTTTTCCGAAGGCAACCAAAGTGGGATACCCTAAAGGTGTATATGTGAAATTGTGTTGTATTCAGTTATTTTTGTCTTGTGTTAGGTTTGCTAACGTTTATTTGGTATTCTTTCCATATAATCCTAATTAGCAAACATCTAAGCAGTCAATAATTTGCAGTAATTAAAAGTGCGGAAAGATAAATCCTAAACTATTACAAGGATTCGGGGAGGGGGATTAATTACATGTCCAAAATGGGAAAAATAAAGCAATAAAGTAAAAGTTCTAGTTATAAAACAATTACATCCCATAAGCAAATACATTAATATGAAAAGGCAATAATAATACAAAAGTAACTAAACGCGTGCGAATTGAAAATAACGTCTAAATCCTAAGTTAAAGGGAATCATTTTTTTGTCATTTTGTTTTGTTTGGAAAATGCTAAATGCTCAATTAAGTCAAATCTAATTAATTAAAGAGGGAAAAGAAAAATAAATTATTAATTAAAGATAACTCTAGAATAGACCTAGTATTTTTTGCATTTTTTCCAGTTTATGAAACGAATTGAATTCAAATAAATCCTAAGTCTACTGATTTTAAAAATTGAGGAAAATAAGTTAAAAATAATTAACTAAATTAAACTATTAAAAAGTAAAATAAAACCTAATTCTAAGTTACTTATATTTTTTCTGATTTTTATGTTGATTAAAAAAAACTAAAATAAATAAACAAAAACAAAGTAAACAAGTATAAATGGGTCAGGCAGCAAAAGTAAACATGGGGGTATAAGATTTGGAATTCGCTGGCCCAGAACAGGAAGAGGCCCAGGTTGTCTTTCGATCCAATGAGAGAGGTTGTCAAAAGTGCATGATGGACTGTACGTTGAGGGTACTGGATCTGGATTGATGGGATCTACTGGTGTTGACCACGTGGTGCATGGTGTGCACGTTAGACCTGCAAGTATGGGATTTGGAATACAATTGCTAGAAAAAACAAAATGCATGACTTGGGTGTCGAACCCATATCCTTCCCCTTAATTCGAACCCCCCTAATTCGAACCCCCTGAGTCCAAATCTGAAGCTATTTTATCCTGAAACACCATGAATCTTGATATTCGAAGGAACTAATTTCAAATTCCATAGCAATGGAATTTTGTGTTTTAGGCACTAAAACTCACATGAATTACGTCAAACATGATAATAACATGAATATTCAAACAAAAGAGATTTAATTTAAAGATTAAACGAGTTTGAGATCCAAAATATTTTACCAAACAGAAGGATCGAATGAGCATATTTCTACGTGCGTTTGAATTGCTTAAGGCATGGGAATCACTCCTGGGACCTTCAGGGAGTGAATAGTGGACTTGGTTTGGACTGAGGAAGCTTACACTATATGTTTTGAATTTGACAACTTTGATATATTTTTTTGTGATTTTCGTGTAGCTCTTTGAGGTGGTTTCTCTGTCCCCTTTGCTTCTGAATTAGTCTTGTACTTATAGGGGTATGGTGATGAACACATATGGCATGAATCAGCCATTAACTATGGCTTTGAAAGAAAAATCATCAGATTTGAAAAGTTGTCATTCTGATATATTTCATGCCATTTTGAACTTTGAGTGAACCTGGACAGGTTATGGTTGGTGTTTTGCACGAATTTAGGCTTCGAGCTAATCAGTCCAATCCCAACAAGCTTCATCCCATTAGGTTTTCGTTTTGACTTGCATCTCTATTTCACATCAATTGATTCTTTCAACAAGCTCTCAAGCTCTGTTCTTTTCGATGGCGTTGAGTTCTAATTCGAATTTCTCAAGGCTTCATCATCATGGCTTCTTCGACTTAGTCACCATCTGCATCGATTGTGTAATCTGGAAACCCCTCATATCTAATCATCCTAGTCAAACTCAATTCTTGTTCCTTTTCGATCTCCTTTCCTTCAATTCGACCAATCGAAGTATCACCTCTTCATTTTGACTTGTCGAAGCTTCGTTCTGTTCTTTTCGATCTCCTTTCCCTCAAATCGACCAATCGAAGTATCACCTCTTCATCTTGACTTGTCGAAGCTTCATTCTATTCTTTTCGACCTCCTTTCCTTCGATTCGACCAATCGAAGTATCACTTCTTCCTTTTGACTTGTCGAAGCTTCGTTATGTTCTTTTTGATCTCCTTTTCTTCGATTCGACCAATCGAAGTATCACCTCTTCCTCACTATGCATGAAACATATTGATCCAAAAAATCTAAGATGACTTATATTTGGCTTCGATCCTATCCAAGCCTAATATTGTGCCTTTTTAGACCATCTGCTTCGTTGGGCATCAAATTAGACTGCATACTGCTGTCGAAACTGCTTCAGCCTAAAATCTCTTAGGCATATTCTTAGCTTTCTACATACACCTCGTCATATTCTGTACACTTCTTTTCTTTCTTTCAGCTAAGCCATTATGCTGAGGCGTATAGGGTGCAATAACCTCTTGTATGATCTTGTACCTTCCAAATTAGGGATTTCTTTAGAGTGAGGATAAAAGAGAAGTTGTAGGGCATGAAACTTGGAATGGACAAACTTGAAGACATATTAGGACCATGGAAAACATTTGAGACCTTTAGAGTTCACATATCTTGGTGAAAAGTGAAACTAGTTTAAAGGTCATTGCTTAGGAGGAGAATTTGTCTGATCAATTCTTGGTCAACCTTGAGCAATTGAGGGCCTTAATGAGCATGCCTTGGATAAAATGGGAGGGAAAATTTTGGGGTGCAACAGCTGCCCCTGTTCAATCTTCGTAAACATGAAGATTTAGATTGGCTTATGTGATACGGTGGGAGAGAACTGACTGTTTTGGAATGCTGGTTCATGTTTTGCGTTTGTTTTTGCAAAATGTCGCGGTGAGCAAGAGTCCCTACTGTCTTTTATTTTATCCAACAAGGAAAGGAAAAAAGCACATAAAAATTCCTTTTTTGAGATGTTTCTCGGGTCCGGGGGGTAGATTATAGAAAGGGAAGGTGTTAGCACCCTTTCTATCCGTGGTTATCCACGGGCTCTTAGGTACTTGCTCAAAGTGTTTTCAAAATTTGCTTTTCTTTGTGTTTGTGGGTTTGAAAAGAGTTTTTGTTTGAGAGGTGTAAGTGCGAAAAGTTTTGTTTTGTTTTAGAAAGAGCAAGTACTTAAGAACCATCTACCTACTCGAAAAAGGAATGAATCTGTGCTAATGTCCTTTAGACAATGCCATCCCACTATTGATGAGTAGGTAGCACCGTCGTTGGAGTTTAAGGGTCAATTCGATTAAGGGACGTGTGGTCACTAAAGCAATGTTAGGATGCCTTAGCGGTAACCCTAATGTCTTAGATCATTTTTCTGAGGCAACCGTTTCGAGGCAACGATGATCTTTGGACAAGAGGGCGACCTCTAAAACTTCCTATACTCAATGACCACGTTCGAAGGCAACCAAGTGAGGTGTACCCTAAGAGTGCGCATGTGCGAGTGTGTTGTTTCGGTTAATTTTATCTTTGTACATGTCAATGGTTATCTATGTTGATTTTAGGTTTAAACATTTGATCTTGTCATGCATTCCCTATTATCAAACATCTAACAGTTTATAAGTTGCGGAAATTAAATTTCGGAAATTAAAACTAAACTATTACAAGGCGTCGGGTATTTACACCGCCAAAAACAACCCTTGAAATTAAAATGCGGAAAATAAATAAAGCGATAAAATAATTAAAGTCCTATTAAACTATTACATTCCGGGAAACAGATACAATAATATGATAAAATGGATCGCGGGCGAGAGAATTAAATCGGGCAAGTTCTAGGGTTTTGACCCTTTAATTATTAAAGAAAAAGATTTTTTTTGTTATTTTTGAATTAATGGAAGAAATTAAATTAGGTTAAACATTAAATAAATAAATAAATTAATTAATTAATGAAAATAATATTTTTTTGGATTTTTGAGTATTTAAAGAAATAAAATAAATTTGATCAAAGTTAGTAAAAACTAATTATCTACATTAATTTTAATTATTGCAAAAATATTAAAAGTTATACCTAATTAAAACTAAATTAATTAAATTAATATTTATTAACAAAAATAAAATACTGAAATTAATTTTAATAAATAAAATATATTTTTTGATTTTTTATTTTATTAAGAAAAAGATTAATTGGTTAGTTAGTAAATAAATAATTAATAAAACAAATATATAAATAAGATGAAAAGAAAAAGATATGAATACTCAAGGGGGTTTTGGGCCTGATCAGGGGGTGAGAGTGGTAATTTTCAAGGCCCAATTTCGCTGCAAGCCTGGTTGACTTTTGGATTCAGTGTGCGTCCATTGACTTAACCCCATGATGGACATTCAATCTGAGTCACCAGATCTGGCCTTGGGCCATCTGGTGCTTTGATATTTGATGGTGTATGGTAGTCCACATGCTTGAGTTTGTACTGGAATTCTTGAAAGAAAATAATAACAAATATGATGGGGACCTGGGATTCGAACCCAGGTCCTGTTGGACGATGCACTAACACCTTCGCCAATCAACCACTGCACTTCATTTGTTAGTTAAATACAAACTAATTATAATATATGAAAAAGTGTAATTATGCCAGAAATAAAAAATAAAGCGCGAATTTTTTGAATGGGCGAATTGGATGGGGACATGTTGTTGTCCATGTCCTCAGATTTATACAGAGGTTACCTGCGGATTTAAATCCGCAACAAAAGGCATAGGTCCATTCCAAAATCTTTCTCAGGCCATATAAACGCCATCCAATGCCATGGTTGTACGCGCCTCTTCATCCCGGTCTCAACCATGTCCATTAACAAGCCTAATTTCACCTGTATCAAAAACCCCTAAAAAAACCTAGGAAATCCTACAATGGCATTTCTTGATACAAAGCATGAAAATAAAATTGGTTAATGCAGAAAGTTCATAAATGATATGAGGAATCAGAATATGCAATCGTTTTTGAGAATGGATGCAAGAATAGAGATTTGGGAATCCATGAACATGGCGGATCCGAAGGACGCTTACAGCGCTCTTGGAGGCTGGAGAATGCGTGATCTTGGTTGGTTCTGCTTCTGAGAAGTGCCAGGAAGCGATTGAGATCCTTGTTAGGTCTTGAAAGTGCCTCTAAGAACAATTTCGATTCCACACTTTTTTGCAATTTTTCCAAGTTTGGTTCTTATGATTTTGCAGTCTCTAACCTCCAATTCGTGTGCCTTTGTGTTGTATATGTATGCAGCATTGGATTAGGTCAACAATTTGGACTTGAATCTTTATGCATTGATGTTTTAGGATTTGATTTGATCCTCCATTGATAAATTTCCAAACTTGTCCAAAATCCAATATTTTTGTACATGAAAAGCTTGATAAGGATATTATCATGTCCATGATGATAATTAAGACCTATAACAATCAAAAAGATCCTAAGTCATCAATATTTGGATTTTATTTGATTTAAATTGATTTAAAATGAATTAATTCAATAAAAAATTCAAATAAAATAGAAAATTTAATAAATGGACACAAGGCTGAAGCTAGGACACGTGTGTTGTATGAAAAGACCAAATCAAGTGGAAAAGAATGGGCCCATTTGACAAATTTTGAAGTTTTGGGGATAGTTGACTTTTGGCAATTTTGCAAAAATGCCAAACTTCAACAATGCATAACTTTTTCAATTTTGAACTTTTGGAAGTGTTCTTGGACTTTTTAGAACGCTTGAGATGTACTATAACCAACCCTTTTGGTCTCATCTCATTTTGATATTCCATTCTCAAGTTATAAGCTTTGGAAAAAAAGGTGTTTTTGTTGACTTTCAAAAATGACCTATAATGTCCAAATTTGTAACTTCTTGTGAGTGTATTTCTTGATCTTGGGGTGTGAAGATGGATTGTAGGAAATTTCATCCTATTCAAAATGAGCTTTGGATGGGTCATTTCTCATAAATTATGAGAAAGTTATGCTTGGTCAAAGTTGAGTTGACTTTTCCTACAAAACCCTAATTTAGCAACTTTTGAGTCTTGATGAATTTTGAGCAATCCTTGATGAATCATGATCAAACCTTGATAAAATGATGAAATATCCTTCAAAATGAGAATGTTGACAAAAATCTTTAAGTTTGACTATTTGTAGGTCACAGTTGACTTTTGCCCTAACACAGTCGATTTTTGGACCCTTTGAGCAATTGACTGAGCAAACTTCCTCTGCAAGGCTTGAAACTTGACATGGATGAACTTGAGAACATCTTAGGACATTGGGGAGCACTTGAGGTCATTTGGATTCAAGGACCTTGATGCAACACAAAACCCTAATTTGAGGTTGACTGCCTTAGGAGATAGCTTGATTGTCTAACTCTTGAGCAATCTTGATCCATTTGGAGATTTTTCTTGAAATGTTTTGAGAAATATGAGAGGGAAAATTTTGGGGTACAACAACTTGTATGCCTTTCGTGATCTGAAGGTGGAAGATGATTGAATACTAGAGTGCCCAGAAATTTTCACTCGCGTGAAGTAAACACCGTTGGTTGATGATATCAGGAATGGGCTTACAGATGCCATTTGGAGAAGATGACTGAGAGTTGTCGGAGATGGGCTTAAAGATGCCATCTAAAGTAGATGCTGACTTAATAAGAGGTCTCTTTATGGGGATTCATGTTCCTGTTGTATGAGGAGGACTCCACTGGGGAATGTTGATTTCTGTTCTTTTGCTTGAGGAAAACTCTGGTAAATAGAGTCTAGGAGCTTTAGTTTTCCATAGATCTACTGAGGAGTTATCTTTAGACTGGAGAGATGAAAGTTGGTTGTTTTCTGTTCGAAATCTAGGCTTCACCGTAACTTGCTAAGGGTAATAAAGTTGACTGTCATCTGGTCGTATTCCAGGCTTCACAGTGACTTGAATTGTTATCTGGTCGAGTCCAGGCTTCCGCGTCCATAAATGTATTAGAAGGCAATCGTGTAAGGCTTCTTCAGGATGAGCCTGTGTAAAGCTGCATCTGGAGATTATGAGAAGGAACCCGTGTAAGATTGCTTTAGGATGAGCCCGTGTAAAGATGCATCTGGAGATTATGAGAAGGAACCCGTGTAAGATTGCTTCAGGATGATCACGTGTAAAGATGCATCTGGAGATCATGAGAAGGAACCCGTGTAAGATTTCTTCAGGATGAGCCCGTGTAAAGCTGCATCTGGAGATCATGAGAAGGAACCCGTTTAAGATTGCTTCAGGATGAGCCCGTGTAATTCTATATCTGAAAGTATTTATAAGGGGTTTGAGTAGGGCTGCTTCATTTAGTCGTGTAGATAGTTTCCCTGTCTTATTTCAGGAATTAATCTAGAACTATCTTTGTTAGTTGTTGAGATAGTTGCACTTTCTGGTTTCAGGAATTACTCTCTAACCTGGTCTTGTAGATAGTCGCCCCGTCTTGTTTCAGGAATTGATCCACAGTCAGTTGTTCACAAATAGTCACCCTGTCTTGTTTCAGGAATTAATTTGGAATTGTCTTTATTGGTTGTTGAGATAGTTACTATGTCTTGTCTCAGGAATTAATCTCTAACCTGGTCTTGTAGATAGTCGCCCCGTCTTGTTCTGGGAATTAATCCACAGTCAGTTGTTTACAGATAGTTACCCTGTCTGGTTTCAGAAATTAATCTGGGACTTGCTTTTATTGGTCGTTGAGATAGTTGCCCTGTCTGGTTTTAGGAATTAACTTCTAACCTGGTCTTGTAGATAGTCACCCCGTCTTGTTCCAGGAATTGATCCACAGTCATTTGTTCACAGATAGTTGCCCTGTCTGGTTTCAAGAATTAATCTGGAACTTGCTTTTGTTGGTTGTTGAGATAGTTGCCCTGTTTGGTTTTAGGAGTTAATCTATAACATGTTCTTGTAGATAGTCACCCCGTCTTGTTTTAGGAATTGATCCACAGTCAGTTGTTCACAGATAGTTGCCCTGTCTAGTTTCAGGAATTAATCTGGAACTTGCTTTTGGTGGTCGTTGAGATAGTTGCCCTGTCTGGTTTCATGAATTAATATCTAACCTGGTCTTGTAGATAGTCGCCCCATCTTGTTCCAGGAATTGATCCATAGTCAGTTGTTCACAGATAGTTATCATGTCTAGTTTTAGGAATTAATCTAGAACTGTTGAAAATTGATGGTGATATTTGTCTGCTTGCGAATTTTCTTGAAAAGGTAAAGAATTAGTTGTATGAATGTCATGATGCATGAAATGCACTAGGCAATGATGTTTTCAAAATAAATGAGACTATGATATATGCATTTGTACTACATATGCTATGACGTTTGTAAAATGATGTATGAATGCAATATGTGAACGTATTAGTTATTCTATTGCAGTGTTATTGAACTAGGGAAAATAAATCCCTGATTGTTGCTAGGGATGAAGAATGTAAGTTTTCATTATTTGTCGAAGTTGAATTGTTGGGAGATAAACTTTCGTGGTTGGATAAATAAACTCTATTAGGGAAAGAAAACTCCGTAAACTGCTTGGGGATTTTTATGAAGCCCTATTGGGAAACCCATGAAGTTTGTGAACCAGGCTAGGGAATTATTTAAGATGTCGGGGAAATAGTTGAAGATTCTTGCTCTGTCGGGGATATCAGAAACTTTGACATCATTAGGTTGTATACTGAGGATATGGTAGTGACTTTGTAGTAGGATGCCTCTGCCTCTGTACCAGCTGGAGAAAGTATCTGTGGGGATTTACAGATGGCCTTTTTTAGATATCGTCCTGTTTCTTAAAGCCATTAGTAACTGTATTTCTGTTTTTTTATGCGTGTATTTGTAAGCGATAATCACATTCAAATGCATATGTTCAAAAATAATTACTGGACGTTTTGCAAACAAAATAGAAAAACAAATAATTTTGCACTTTCAAAGAGATAGTTTTTTTATTAATCTGAAGAATTATGCCTATAACAAGTGTTTTTGTACAGAGAGACAGACATTATAGTAAGAGAATTTCGTCGTAAGAATGAAAACTATACAAAAATAGTATACAAAGAAAAACAGTTATGTGAAACAATCCCATTGGGTTCCCATTCTGCTATTGCCTTTATATCTTTGAACGTCTCATCCCTTTGCTGCTTGTCCAAAGCTGAATGGATTGATTATTACCATTTGAACTTGACACTTGTTACCGAAGTCTATCTGTAAGGTGATTCGATGGGACATGGTTATAAACTTTTAATCCTTAACTTTTTCCTGGACCGCCCTTTCGGGTTTTCAGTCCATCGGGATACCCTTTTTTGCCCAAGCCGCCTTTTCAGGTTTTCGACTTGCCAGGTGTACAGATTTTTCCTATATGTATCCCTAACTTTTGCGTGAACCCTTTTGGTTCGTCGGGTTGCCCTTATTTTTTCCTAGGCCAGTCAACCTAGCAGGTCTCTTTTCATGCATATTATCTTTTAACTATGTCCGCGTTTACAGGGTGCGGAAGGTCGTCACCGTGCATAGCAGTTAAGATCATAGCTCCACCAGAAAATATATTCTTAATCACAAATGGCCCTTCGTATGTGGGAGTCCATTTTCCCCTGGGATCACCTTACGGCAGGATAATGCGCTTGATTACTAGGTCACCTACCTGATATACCTGAAGTCTGACCTTATTGTTAAAAGCTTTAATCATACGTTTTTGGTACATCTGACCATGACAGACAACCGTGAGCCTCTTCTCGTTAACCAGGTTCAACTGGTCAAGTCGAGTCTGGACCCATTGTCTTCATACAAACCTGCATCCTTCATGATTCTCAAGGAAGGGATCTGGACTTCGATCGGTAGGGCAGCTTCCATACCGTATACCAGAGAGAAAGGAGTTTCCCTTGTTGACGTATGTACTGAGGTACGATAACCATGAAGAAAAAATGATAACATCTCATGCCAGTCTTTGTATGTCACCATCATCTTTTATATGATCTTCTTGATGTTTTTATTAGCAGCCTCTACAGCGCCATTCATCTTCGGTCGGTAAGGAGAAGGGTTATGATGCTGAATCTTGAATATTATGCAGAGCTCGGTAATTATAGTATTATGGATATTGGTACCGTTGTTTGTAATGATTCTTTTTGGAATACCATACCGACAGATAAGGTTATGTCTGATGAACTAGGCCACCACATTCTTGGTAACATAAGCAAATGAGGCTGCATTGACCCACTTTATGAAGTAATCAATGGTAACCAGGATGAAGCGATACCCAGTAGAAGCGGTAGGTCTAATTTCTTCGATCATATCAATGCCCCACATTGCAAAAGGCCAGGGAGCAGTCAAGACGTTCAAGGGAACTTGAGGTATATGTACTTTATCAGTGTAGATATGACATTTGTGACAAGTTCGGGAATGCTGATAAAGTGTTCTTCTATAGTGGACTAGTAGTATCATGTCCGTAGGATCTTTTTAGCAATTATGTTCCCACTAGAAGTGGTGCCTAAGGGGCCTTCGTGTATGTCTGCCATAATCTTCTCTTCTCCAATATTGTCTACACACCAAAGCAAAGTAGAATCGTGGTTGCACTTGTAGAGAATTTTGTTACTGAGGAAAAACTTGGCAGAGAACTTTCTCAGGAACTTCTTATCATTGACGGAAGCTCCCTCGGGATACTCTTGAGCTTTGAGGTATCTTTTTACTTCATGGAACCAAGGTTTGTCCGCTGCTTCTCTAGTATCAATCTCATAACAGTATGTCGGTTCGTCCAATCTCTCAATAGTGATCTGAGGGGCTTCGTTATCCCATCAGACTTTAAATATGGATGACATAGTAGCTAGCGTGTTCGCTAATTAATTTTCCTCTCATGAAAAATGCTCAAAGGTAACTTCTTCAAAATATGGAACCAATGTTAGAACATGCTCCCGGTAAGGGATGAGATTAGGATGCTTCGTCTCCCATTTTCCTTTGATTTGACTGATTACCAGGGCCGAGTCTCCATATACGCTTAGGAATTTAATTCTCAAATTGATAGCAGTCTTGAGACCCATGATACATTCTTCATATTCGGCCATATTGTTGGTACAGTTGAAACATAGCCTGGAAGTGAAAGGAGTATGACAGCCTTCGGGAGATATGATCACAACACCGATGCCATTTCTTAGTGCGTTGGAAGCTCCATCAAAAACCATAGTCCACCGGGATCCTTTTTCAGGTCCTTCATCTGGTCCAGGTTCTTCACAATCAGTCACTAACATGATGTTCTCGTCCGTGAATTCAAAATTCATGGATTGGTAATCGCCCACAGCCTGATGAGCCAAATGATCAACTAATACACTTCCCTTGATTGCTTTCTGGGTTGTGTACTGAATATCATATTCGTCAGGACCATTTACCATCTTGCTATTCTTCCGGAGAGAGCGGGCTTCTCAAAGATGTATTTTATAGGATCCATTTTAGATCTCAACAGGGTAGTGTGAGTCAACATATACTGTCTCAGTCGGCGAGCAGCCCATGCCAAAGCGTAACAAGTTTTCTCGAGCAGTGAGTATCTTGTTTCACAGTCGGTAAACTTTTTGCTAAGGTAGTATATTTCATGCTCTTTTCGATCAGACTTGTCATGCTGCCCTAGCACACACCCCATTGAATTCTCCAATAATGTTAAGTACATGATCAGAGGTCTTCCTTCAACCGGCGGCATCAGAATTGGAGGCTCTTGAAGATATTCCTTAATTTTTTCAAAGGAGATTTGGAAATCGTCATTCCACTTCACTGCTTGATCTTTCTTCAGTAATTTAAAGATTGGCTCACAAGTAGCGGTTAGATGGGAAATAAATCTGGCAATGTAGTTTAGACGTCCCAAGAATCCCCTAACCTCATTCTCAGTGTGGGGAGTTGGAATTTCTTATATATCTTTAACCTTTGCAGGGTCTACTTCAATACCTTTGCCGCTGATAACGAATCCTAAGAGCTTACCAGATCTTACTCCAAAGGTGCACTTATTTGGGTTCAGACTCAGTTTGTACTTCTTCAGTCTTTCAAATAGCTTATGCAGGTGATCAAGGTGCTCCTCTTTAGTCTGAGACCTGGATATTATATTGTCGATGTAAACCTTTATCTCGTGATGGATCATATCGTGAAACAAAGCTACCATGGCACACTGATAGGTTTCCCCAACGTTCTTTAACCCAAATGGCATAAATTTGTAGCAGAAAGTGCCCCACTGCGTGACGAATGTTGTTTTCTCTATATCTTCAGGTGCCATTTTGATCTGATTGTACCCGGAGAAACCATCCATGAAGAAGAATATCTTATGTTGTGTGGTGTTGTCAACCAGAACATCAATATGGGGAAGCGGGAAGTCATCCTGGGGGCTTTCCCTATTCAAGTCTCTGTAATCCACACACACACGTACCTTACCGTCCTTCTTAGATACCAGAACAATATTAGCAACCCATTTTGGATAAGAGGTAACGGTTAGGAAACCGGTGTTGAATTGTTTCATGACTTCAGCCTTGATCTTTTTTTATATCTCTAGACGCATACAACGAACCTTTTGCTTCAGTGGAGGGCATTCTTCTTTCGTTGGCAGACGACGAACTACAATATCAGTGTCCAGCCCCGGAATGTCTTCGTATGACCAGGCAAAGATCTCAACATAGTCATGTAACATCTGAATTAACCGTTCTTTGACACTATGCTCCAAGTTGGAACCTATCCTGACTTCCTTTTTATCCTTTTCAGTACCCAAGTTTACTGTCTCAACCGGCTCTTCATGAGGCTGTATTTCCCTTTCCACCTATTGTAACAGTCTGGCGAGTTCTCCTGGTACTTCGCAATCTTTCCCACCTTCATCCTCGGTTTGGTAGATTGGATTTTCAAAGTCATAATTGGTAATAGCAGAACTGTTATTAATGGGATCCAGAGTGGATGTGGATCTGCAGTTTGATATGTGGGTGTGTGTAAGAGAGTATAGTTGTTTAAAATAAAAGCAAAAAAAAGACATATAGCGTAAAATTTGTATGCAAAATGTCCAATGATTTATTAATGACACATGAAGATGAAGCAATAACCCTCACAAATAGACCATTGTGCCTCGGGTAAAGCACAAGGCTTTAGAGTTTAAATTGTTTAAATATTACATATTCCAAAAACAAAAAGACAATTACTCCTGGATAAAAGTAATGGGAACAAAATCCTTGGCCTCCCAATTGTTGAGTCCACCGTTGATAGTTGGGAAGATCCATTTGTCCATGTCGCAGTCACTATCACAATCCTCCAAATCATTGATTCCATGGTTGTTGATGCGTAGTGGTGGTCCTCCGACGCAAGCACAACGAACAGCTCTTTGGGCTCATGAAGTAAAACCCAAACCAAACTTGTCAGATTTGTAGGGGATATCAGGGAGTTGGCCCCAAATAGTACACCCACCTTCCTCCATTACTGCTTTAGCATCCTATAGAGAAGCCATCTTCAATGGAGGTCTTGTAATCTTTAGAGAATTAGTATTAGTCTTGGTTTCAGCAACTGTTTGAGGAACCTCTTCAAAGTTTTGGCAGGAGGCCTCAATGAACTCGCCGTCCATATCAATATACCTGAAAGAGTTCAGGTGGCTCACCATATATTCTTCCTCGCCATGGACTGTAACAATCTTTCCATTAACTGGGTACTTAAGAATTTGATGCAAAGTAGAAGTAACAACATCGGCCCCATAGATCCAAGGGTGACCCAATGAACAAGAGTAATACGGGAGGATGTCCATTACGTAAAAGGTGGAGTCAAAGGTCTGAGAACCAACTTTAATAGGGATGACTACCTCCCCGTGTACCATTCTTTTAGAATTATAAAAAGCCCTCACCACAATATTACTGGGCTTCAAAGTTAGTCCTTCGCAGTCCAATCTGTCCAAAGAATTCTTAGGTAAGACATTCAATGATGAACCTGTATCCACCAGAAAATGAGCTAGGATAGTGCCCCTGCACTCAATAGAGACATGCAGGGCATCATTATGCTTTCTTCCTCTGGACGTTAAATCAGCATCAGAGAAACCAAGTCCATTATCAACTGTTAAACTAGCAACACAGTTCTCGAATTAGTCGGCAGAAGTCTCTTGAGGCACATGAGCAGACTTCAGGAACTTTACCAAAGCCTTAGCATGGGCTTCAGAGCACAGGAGTAAGGCCAGCATTGAAATTTTTGACGAGGTCTGCCCCAATTGTTCCACAACATTGAAATCACTTTTCCGTATGATTTTTAGAATCTCCTTAATTTATTTTTTAGAGGCCTCAGGAATGGTTTCTTAAGGTGCCTCCATTCGGGAAGGCTCAACCAGTACTTCTGTGCCTCGAGTCTCGGCTGACTCAGTAGCAGGAATGATAGTAGGAGTAGCAATAAGAGTAATAACAGGAGTAGCCAAAGGAGTGGCAACAATCTTCAGAGAAATTTCGGGAGAGAAAATCCTTTCACTTCTGGTAATTTTACTGGCCCCAACAATGTTGTCGATGTTAGGATCAGTCTCTTCAGTATCTTTATTCTTAATGGCCAGTAAGTCTTGCTTGACGCTATGGTAGTAAATGTCAGCCCCATAATTCCAAGGAACAACTTTATCGGAGGAATATGGTATCGGCCCAGGAAAAGTGATAATTAAAGGAGCAACCTTAGGAACAGATGTAATCCTAATGGGTCTTTTGGAGTAAACCCTGGGAGGATTGTTGGAAATGGTAATTATTGATATATCTTCACGCAAACTTCTTGTAGAGGGAGTCTTTTCAAACATAATTTCTTTGTTGTTCATCAGGCGTTGGAAACCTATCTTCAACAACAAACAACCGTTGGGTAGAGAGGTACACAAGTGGAAATATCCATCACAGCTTGAAAATAAACTAGCTCGCAAGAAATTCTTTTTACCAATCGGAAGAGGAGTAGCTAATTCATCAACAAAAGAAACAAACAGGTTGTCATCAACAACATTAATACCCTGGCCATGCTTGGGCATTGGTGCAGTTATTACATTGGGGGTTTCTGGAGGGTAAAATTCAATCTCCTTTGCCTCAATGAGATCTTGCAATTTGTTTTTCAGAGCCCAACAATCGTTTGTATCATGCCCCGGACTGTCAGAATGGTAGGCACATCGAGCATTTGGATTATATCGGGGAGATGTAGTATTTGGATTTTTAGGAGCATCCTTTAGAGTAACCAGATTAGACTTTAACATGTATGGCAAAACCTGAGATAAAGACATGTTAATCTGGGAGAATTGTCTTCTGGGCGCATCATGTCTGCGCTGATTGTTTTGTTGTTGATTTGATGCACGGTTGGAGATCATCACAACTCCTACTGTTGGACGATGTTCAGTTTTGCTTTGATTCCTCTGACCGTATGCAACACTTACTTCTTTCTTCCCATAGAATGGTTTTTTCACTGTACTTGAAGATGCATCTCTCTGAATCTTACCGCTCTTGATACCAGCTTCTACTTGCTCACCAGTCAATATCAGCTCAGTAAATCCAGCTGAAGAGCTTCCAATCAAATGGTTGAAAAATGGACCAGACAAAGTACCCAAGAACATTTCTACCAGCTCTCTATTAGCCAGAGGAGACTGGACTCTTCCCGTAAGATATCTCAACTTCTGGGCATAATCTTTGAAGCCCTCGCTAGAACCCATAGACATGCTTTGAAGTTGGGTACAGGTTGGAGCGAGGTTAGCATTGTATTGGTACTGCCTATAGAAAGCAGCTGCCAAATCCTCCCAATTATGAATGTTGGTTCCCTCCAACTGAGAGAACCATTCCAATTGAGTCCCTGATAAACTTTCCTAGAAGAAATGCACCCACAAATTCCTATCAGCAGTGTGAGGCTGGATCTTCTTGACATAAGATCTTAGATGAAGCTTGGGACATGAAACACCTTCATATTTTGCAAAAGTAGGAACTTTGAATTTTTGTGGGATAACCACTCTAGACACCAACCCTAATTCTTCGAAATCCAGATCAGGTACTGTGATCGGTGGATCTGGAACTGACTGTTTAAAGCTGGTTCGCGAAATGTCGCGGTAAGCAAGAGTCACCACCGTCTTTTATTTTCTCCTACATGGACATGACAAAAGCACAGCAAAATTCCTTATGAGATAGTTTCTCGGTTCGGGAGGTAGATTTATAGAAAGGGAAGGTGTTAGCACCCTTTCTATCCATGGTTATCCATGGGCTCTTAGATACTTGCTCATTTGTGTTTTCAAAAGTGTTTGCTTTTCAATCGTGAGTGGGTTTGAAAAAGTTTCTTTGAAAGTTCCGGAATAACTCTTGTATCAGTCCTCAAGAGTGTTTGAAAACTTGTTTTGAAAGCTTTTTGAAAAGTGTCGGTGAGAAAAGAGTTGTTTGATTTGTTTTTGAATAGAGCAAGTATCTATGAGTCACCTACCTACCCTAAGGAATTAGGCTGTGTAAATGTCCTTAAGGTAGTGCCATCCCACCATTGAGAGGTAGGTAGCACCACCGTTGGAGGTGTTCGGGTCAATTCGATTGTTAGGGACAGTGTGGTCACCAGAGCAACAGTAGGACACCTTAGAAGCTAACCCTATGCCATAGATCATGGACATAAGGACTTACTAAAACGTTCTATACTCGACGACCACGTTTCGAAGGCAAGGCAACAGTGAGGCGTACCCTAAGAGTGGTGTGTGAATTTGTGTGTCATTTTTTCAGTTTAGCAATTATCTTGTACATGTATCATGGTGATCTACGCATTGTTTTTAATTTCGGCCATACATTCTTTCATGCAAAGTTTAGCAGTTAAGAGTGCGGAAATTTAAATGCGGAAAGTAAAATCCTACGCTATTACAAGTCGCGGGTCTATACATCGCCAAATTAACAAAGACCCATTTTGAATAAAAATGCGGAAAGTAAATAAATTCCTAATTACTATTACAAGGCTTGAGCAATTACATAATATTCACAAGAAAATAAAATAACGTGCGAAAAGAATGGAAATAGAACGTCTGAGGGCGTTGGACCCTTTTGAAATTAAATCGAAATTAAAAGCTAATTAATTATTAATTTAATGAAAAGAAATGTTTGTTTTAGGTTTTTGGTATTTAATGAAATAAAGAAATTAAAATTGAAGAGAAACCCTAATTCTAAGTTGTTTTTAATTATTAATGAAAAAAGATTAAAGTTTAACCTAATTTACTAAATATTTAATGTACATGTTTATTTACAAAAATATTTAATAACTAATAATAATAATAATGAGAAAAAATTATTTATTAAGAAAAGGATTAAAATGCTAAAAAAACCCTAATTTCTACATATTTTAATTATTTAAGAAAAATATTAAAGTTTTAAAACCTAATTTAACTAAATTATTTATTTAACATTTATTTATAAAATAAATTAATAGGTAAATTAATTGACATATTTCAGTTTCTGATTTTTTTATTATAAAAATTAATTTTTGTGAATTAACTAAAATAATTAAAACAAATTAAAAAAGGAATTGAAAAGAAAAAGGAAGAAGATTAGAAAGAAGAAAAGAATACAAACAAGGGGGTATCTGGCCCAATTTGGAGGTTCATTGAAAGTAATTTGGCCCATCAGAATCCAAGCCCTTTTTGACTTTTTGCGCTTGCATGTGGATCCATTGACTAGCGTGTACCATGGACCGCACGTTATGGCCATTGGATTGATCATTCAGACTATGTGGCAAGCTAGCGTTTGAGGATGTATGATGAGCCCTGGGACGTGCACTGCATAGAAACATGTTGGGAGGAAAAATATGAAATATGAGAGGGGACCTGGGAATCGAACCCAGGTCCCAGTACCTGCAAGCCACCTCATCCACCAACCAAGCCAGCGCGTATATTTGTTATTTGGATAACTAAAAAACATAATATGCAAAAACGTTAGTTAGTGGTGTACACAAGAAAATACGCGCCAGTATTTAAATACCCCAACCATATCTGGACACCTCAGCATCTTCTTCATCTTTTTGCCTGTAACATAAGCAAATAACGGGGGTTTTAAACCCCCACTAAACTCAACCAGAAAAAATAGCGATTAGCACATAAGCAAATATAAAAAGGGCGCGAGGTGTGGATTGATTTCGTCTTGAGGTCACGAATCCATTGGCATAGGTTTTAGGATCCAATTTTTCCATATACAGAAAGCCCTATTTTTGAGCTTCTGAAAACCTAGAAAACGTTAATGGCAGATTTTGATATAGGCATTATTAGCTCAAATAAATGGTACCATTAGCTTCAGAACATCATTGTTAATAAGAATCAACCATTAAAATACATGAACAATGCATGAAAAGTAAAACACGATTATGGAAAAGTTTGAGAAGAAAGCAATTCTGTTCTACCAATTCTTTGTGCGTGGAGACTGGAAAGGGATTGAAACACGTTCAAGGAAGTCCCAGCAAGCGTTTGGAATGGATTTTAGGCTTTGAATCACGCTGTAACTATGTTTTCAGTTTTCAAAAATTTGATGAAAATTTGCAATTTGGTATGCAGCTTGTATGCAGTTTTTCGTGTGTAATGGAATAGGGTTATGTTGTGCATATGTATCTGAATGAATTAGGTTAAAAAAACCAAGCCCAAAGTCCATGTATTCATGTTTTGAATATTTGATTTTGTCACATCTTTTTTCAATCTTTTTGCCATGGAAACTTGCCAAATAGGGATGATCTTGTCCCCTTGAGATAGTACACGAAATCTTTTGCATATGTGGAAGATATTTGCTGCACAAAAAAGATTTAAAACCATTGTTTAGTATTTTTCTCATAATTAAATTTAATTAAATGAATTAATAAGATTAAAAATTCAATTAATTAATTAAAAATAAGAAAATAACTCCCTTTTAGCTTAATGGGTCGTGCATAGCCTTTGGGTAATGATTCATGGAATAATTTGTGGCCCATTAGCATTTTTGAAGCTTTTGAAGCAAAGTTGACTTTTCAAAATTCCCAAAAATTTCCCAACTTCTACAAGGCATATCTTGCTCCATTTTGAAGCTTTGATCATGTTCTTGGACATTTTGGAAAGGTATTGAAGTCCTCTAACCAATGTCTTTGGTCCCATGTCATTTTGATTTACCAAACTCAAGTTATGGTCTTTGACTTAAAGTGCCTTTTTGTTGACTTTTGAAAATGACCTATAATGTTGAAATTGATAACTTTTTGTGAGAGAATTTATTGGACTTGAAGTGTGAAGATGAGTTGTAGGAAATGTCATTCTCTTCAAAATGAGCTTTGGATGGGATTTTTCTGATAAACCATGAAGAAGTTATGCCTAGGTCAATTTGCAGTTGACTTTTTCAACTGTCCAAAAATAGAAACTCTTGCATCTTGAGACTTTTTGAGCCATTCTTTGAGAATCATGATCAAGAATTGATCAAATGATGTTTGTGGCTTCAAAATAAGATGTTGACCAAAATTTTTGACTTTTGACTGTCAAATGACCATTTTGCCCCTGCAGTTGACTGTGAAGCATTTAGGGTTTTTAACTGTGCAATTTGATGCTGTGAGTCTTGAAACTTGGCATATGAATGCTTGACAATGTTTATAGGCATATGGGACTTGATTGGACCCTTGAAAACTTCAATTTCTTTGCAAGAACCAAAACCCTAATTTTGACTGTGTTAGGAGGCAATTGGACTGTGCAACCCTTGAGAGATTTTGAACCATCAGGAGATTGATCTTGGCAAATCTTGAAGAATATGGGAGGGAAAATTTTGGGGTACAACAGGTACCCTCTGAATTTCCATTGCATTGAGACGATCCTCCAGCTGTTTGTATTTGTCATCAGCAAGGGTGTGATATGGTGGCAGAACCGACTGTTATACTGGTTTTGCATTTTTTTTTGCAAATGTCACGGTAAGAAAGAGTCGCCACCGGCTTTTCTTTTATCCAATAAGAAAAGGGTGAAAAGAACAGAAAAATACATTTTTCGAGATTTTCTGAGTAGGGGATAGATTATGGAAAGGGAAAGTGTTAGCACCCTTTCCATCTGTGGTTTTCCACGAGCTCTTAGGTACTTGCTCATTTTGAAAAATGTTTGTGTTTGTTTGCTTTGAAAGTTTTTGTTTGCTTTATGGTAACTCTTATATCAGTTCTCAAGAGTGTGATAAAGTGTTTTTGAAAAGATTTTTTGAAAGTGTGTAAGTGTGAAAAATTCAGATTTGAGCAAGTACTTAAGAACTGTCTACCTACTCGAAAAAGAATGTTCTTTCCTCCTTTCCTTTAGATATTGTTATCCTACTACTAGTGAGTAGGTAGCCCTATTGTTGGATGTGTGGGGGACAAGCTCGAGCCATCATTATGGTCATAGAAAGCAACATATAGGGATACCTTTAGCAATTTTGAAGGGACTGTCATCATATATTCGTAGGCAACATCGAGGAACAATATCATTTCTCGTAGGCAACTCGAGGGACATTAAGGGACCATGATCTTTATGATGACTTTTAAATTGAGGGTCTTTGCTAAGGGTATCCCTACGTTCGAGGGACATGACCATTGTTTTTCCGAAGGCAACAAGTGAGGTTACCCTAGAGGTGCGAGTGTGCAAATGATTCAGTTCAGTTATTTATCTTGCAATTATGGTTTTCTATTGTTCATTTTTATCTTTCAATACAATCCTATTAATCTAAGCATTTCATAAAATATAGTAGCTGAAGGTAAAGGCGGAAATGTAAACCTAGGCTATTACAGAGCTTTGGGGCTATTACGTTATTACAGTTGAACGCGCCCTATACACTTTATCTAGGAAAATGAAAATAAGATGAAAATAGCAAAGAAAAATGTTTTGGTGAATTTTTATGAAAAAAATGATTTATGATAATTAATAAACCTAAAAAACCTAATTAATTTTAATTAAAAAAGGTTAATTTTGAAAAAAGGTTAATTAAAAAACCTAAATACTAATTAATTTTAATTTAAAAAAGGTTAATTTTGAAAGAAAAAAAAAAGTTAATTAAAAAAACCTAAAACCTAATTAGTTTTAAATAAAAAAAAAGTTTTAAAAAAATTTTATGTTTAATGATTAACAAAAAAGAATTAAGTTTGCCAAAAAATAGATAGGGAAAGAAGCATCAATGGAAAATAGGGTTAGAAAATAAAAATAATGCAAATGTCAGGGGTGGGTGTTGAACAAAAAATTAATTTAAAACCAAAAATTAAATTTAAAAAACCTAAAATTAATTATTCGAGTTTATTATGAAAAATCAAAGGTTTGTGAAAAATATTAGGTTTTATGAAAAATGTTTTAAATAGAAATAAGGAAAATAGGTAAAAGGATAAATAGAATGAAAAAAAAAACAAAACCAATAGGGGTGGGTGTTGAACCCATGCCTTTAGCCTCCTTAGGATGTCTTCCTTGCCATGAGCTATGCATTGGTTGTTGGTCTATTTTGGCCTCTGTGTTTTGTAATAACCCTGCATGGGACCATGTATAAATCCGAAGCATTGAATCTCATGAACACATTAAATAAATTACTATATCATGAAATACAAAGAAAGCAAATATATAAAATTTTGTAATGTTAAAATCGATATGGCATGTATGAATGTTTCTACGCCATTTTGATTATGGAGATCAAATCAGCCTTACCCTTACTGGAGAAGTAGTGAGATGGGGGTTTGTAACGAGGATGACTTGTTTGTAGTGAGATTGGGGTTTATAACAAGGATTTCAAGATTTTTAGGGTTCTTAAAAGAATTTGATATTTTGGCAGGGTTGTGGCAAAGGTTTTTTTTCCGTCTTTTGTTTGTGTGAAAAGAATGAGATTATATAATGGAAATTATGGCAAAGATATGGGCTTTGAATATGCAATTGGGCCTCCAATAACCACAAGCAATGGTGCAGATTTTTATTCACTTGAATCTGTCACGTTCCAGGCTAAATTGCAGGGACTTAAGTGCAATTTTTGAAGTTGAAATGTGAAAATAAAATGTATCCGACATTGAGAACTAACTTCTATCCGAAAATGGGCTCAATCGGATAAACGGTGAATTAGTTATGACTTTTTGATGTTTTGGCTCATACAAACTTATTTTGGGCTCCAGTGTCAACTCTGACACGTTCTTCAATAAAAAACTGGTATTGATTGGAGCAAAAATCGGTCTCGACATTGGAAGAAAAGTTGTAGATCTATTAGTCAGTAACTTTGTGTAAAAGGATGGGCCCGATCCGATAAAAATTGACTGAGTTACGAATTTTTGAAGTTTCGACCCAAATGAAATAATATTCAGCATTCAGGATTTTTGGCACGTCACGTGCACTCTGGGAAACATATGAAGGTCTTTTGGATACCGTTCGAACTTGATACCTCCTGTGAAAATATAGGCAACTTAATTTGTGAAATTTTGGCGCCGAAAACAGCTCAATACGATGAAAATCGACCAACTTATGATTTTCTGAACATGACGCAAATAAACTTTTGTCACAAATTTTCGGTATGAAAATACTTGATAAATCCGCATTTTTGAAGACCTTCTTATCCAAATTGGCTTCCAGCCGTGAGATATGAAAATGTAGATGACGTCAAGACGTAATTTTTACCCCCGGAACGGGTTCAAAATGAGCCACGATCTTCAAGTTATGAATTTTTTAGTGCATAAAAACTGCACTTTCAGCATATTTTTTACAATATTTCTTCGAGAAAAAATCGCACATTCGAAGACCTTATTTAAAGAATTGACTCTCGAGCCGAACCTGAATTTGAGAATATGTTATCATGGATATCTTGGCGAAAGAACACCTGAATATGATGCGCCAGGTTGAACTTGTGAATCTTTGAACCATGAATCGTTGTGAAATGGCGAACTGATCTTCAGCACGAAAAATACTCTGAGAACATCCATTGGCAAAATAAACATCACTTGTATCATGACGAAGCTTGATAAATATACCTTGATCCCATAACTATAGAATCAATGATATGCGTGTATGTAATAATGAAATGTAAGCCAAACAGGTCGGAATAAATAGGGTAAATTTTGGGGTACAACGGCTGCCCCTGTTCAATCTTCTTAAACCTGAAGATTTAGATTGGCTTGTCTGCCTTTCTTGATCTTAAGGTGGAATATGATTGAATACTAGAGTGCCCAGAAATTTGCACTCGCATAAAGTAACGCTGTTAGTTGATGATGTCAGGAATGGGCTTACAGATGCCATTTGGAGAAGATGACTGAGAGTTGTCGAAGATGGGCTTAACGATGCGATCCAAAGTAGATGTTGATTTCCTAAGAGGTATCTTCATGGGGATTCACGTTCCTGTTCTTGAGGAGGACTTCTGTTGAGGAATGTTGGTCTTTGTTTTGGGAAATAGAGCTTATGAGCTTCAGTTGTCCATTACTCTACTGAGGAGCCATCTTTTGATTGAAGAGACGGAAGTGAACTGCTATCTGGTCGGGATCCAAGCTTTACGGTGACTTGCTGAGGATAATAAGACTGACTATTTTCTGGTCGTATTCTAGGATTCACAGTGACTTACTGGGCAAATGAGATTAAACTGTCATCTGGTTATACTCCAGGTTTTAAAGTTTCTTAAACTGGAATAGAAATCAGAAAAATCCTAGTGTCGATTTAACTAAACCAGAGAAAGGTCTTTAATTAACTTTGACTGGAATGGAAATCCGAAGAATCTTAGGATCGATTCAACTGAGCCAGACAAAAGTCTTGGAATATCTTCAACTAGAATAGGAATCAGAGAGATCTTAGTGGCGATCTGACTGAACCAGAGAAGGTATTGGATTAACTTTGACTGGAATGGAAATCAGAAAAATCTTAGTATCGATTCAACTGAACCAAATAAAAGTCTTGGATTATCTTCAACCGGAATAGAAATCAGAGAGATCTTAGTGTCGATCTAACTGAACCATGGAAGGTCTTTTGAGAACGTCTTTCAGAGGAAAATATTGAAATAGTCTTTTATCAGACGTAGCTTTTGAGAAGATTACCAGGTCACGTAAGTAGTTAACAACGTTTGTTGACTTGATCTTTCCCTGAAAAAGGTAAAGAGTTAGCCGTATGCAATGTCATGATGTATGAAATGCATTGTGTGATAATGTTCTCAAAATAAATGAGATTATGTTGTATGCAATGTGTATGTGCATGTCATGATGTATGAATATGGGATGTTATTGCGATATTTATTAGTCTAGGAAAGTAAATCCCGGACTACTGCTGAAGAGTATTGGGAAGCTGAATACTTTCATTTCTGCTGGGGATGGTGAATGGAGATGATTCGCTAGGGATTTCCTCTTCCTGTTTAAGAATATTCTGCCAGGGATTCTTAACTCATGTTTGAGAATAACTCTATGGAGAGAGATAATTTTTGGTTGAAAAGATTTTACCGATGTGGAGAAATAAACTATGTTGGGGAATAAGCTTTCGCAGTTAGAGAAATAAACTCTTCCTGGGAGAAGGTTTTATAAATTGTTTAAGATTATAAAGCTCGGCTGGGGAACACTGATTTCAGCTCTCTAAAGGAACTTTGCTGGAGAAAGTAATTCTGGTTTGGGGAAGAAGAGACCAAAACTTTGGTTGTTTCGACTCTGCAGGGAACATAGACGTCATTAGGACGTATGCTGAGGATACAGTGATGACTTCGCATCAGGACGTTTCTGCCCCTGTACCTGCGGGAGAAAGTACCTGCGGAGATTTTATGGATGGATCTATGTCGTGATTGTACTTGAACATGTATTGAATGAGTGTTAGAATGGCATTCATCTTTGGATCGTATCTGAACTATACTTGAAACATGTGTTTAATGAGTTTCAGAATGACATTCCTCTCTGGATTATATCTAAATTGTATTTGAAACATGTGTTGGATGAGTGTCAGAATGACATATGTCTCTAGATCATATCTGAATTGTACTTGAATCATGTGTTGAATGAGTGTCCGAATGACATCCGTCTCTGGGTCATATTTGAATTGTACTTGAAACATGTGTTGAATGAGTGTCAGTATGACATCCGTCTCTGGATCGTATCTGAACTGTACTTAAAACATGTGTTGAATGAGTGTCAGAATGACATCCGACTCTGGATCGTATCTGAATTGTACTTGAAACACGTGTTGAATGAGTGTCAGAATGACATCCGTCTCTGGATCGTATCTGAACTGTACTTGAAACATGTGTTGAATGAGTGTCAGAATGACATCCGTCTCTGGATTGTATCTGAATTGTACTTGAAAAGAATCTGAATAAGTATCAGGATAACATCCATCTCTAGATCGTACCTGAACTTTTTCTAGAAGAGAAATATGGAATAAGTACCAGGATAACACCCGTCTCTGGATCGTACCTAAATCGTTTCTAGAAGAGGACTTGGTTTATTTAGAATGTTTTTGTTGGGAATTCATGTTTAATTGCTTTTGAGAAGAAATCCATTAAGGAACATTGATTTTGCTTGATTGTACGTGATTCGTTGTTGGAACTCATGTTTAATGCCCCAAGTGATTCAGACGGAGATCTGCCCCTGGCTATTTGGCATTTTTGAGAAATTCCTTGAATCTTGACTTGACTGCCCCAGATGACGGACAAAGATCATGTTGTGCCCCTTGGTTGGAAGTGTTTTTCCACTTGAGGTTAACCTTTTCATTGAGAAAGTTTTTATTCACTAGATATTCATCATGTGAATTTCTCTGTTGTCGAACAGATAACTATATGCAAACAATGATATTCAAATAATGCAAGGTTTATGCTTGTCTTGAAGTTTTTGAAAATTCATTTTTTCAGTAAAACAAATTTTGCAAGAGAGTGATATCAACTCAGGATTTATAGCAAGTCCTATAGGAGTCAGGATACCTTTTGTAACAGTATGCTTCTGAACTAACCTATGCTTTAGTTAGGAGTTTTAAGGGTTCTAGCGTGGCCTGGTTTACGGTTCAAGAGACAAAGGATAAAGGCTCAAATTTTATTTGTACCCAACCTGTTCTTTGTGATGTTCTTCAGTCATATGCTCAGTTAATTGCGTGTTTAGATCCCGATTGAGTCTGGAATCTTTGCTCTGATACTTGGTGATGGTTTAGAAATTGAACGTTTGTTTTAAAGAGGCAGTCATTTTTGTAATCTTCTTTTTGTCGAGGATTTGTAGGACCTCTTTTTTTATATTTTGTTATCCCTACTTTTGCCTGAACTGTTTCTTTTGTGTTTACAGTCAGCGGGATGCCCCCGTTTTTTTCTTAAGTCTCCTTCAAAGGTTTTGACTTAGCGGGCTTTTCTTTTGAAAAATAATGTCTGCCTGCTTTGATGATAATGCAGAACCATCACCATCTTTTGGAAGGTATCTTCTACACTATTTATCGTGTATGAAGGAGGAGCTTGCGACTGAATGCACCTTTGAATTAACTGAGAAAGCTACCTTGCCCCAGGTTATGATTAAGGGTTTTAATTTGTGTGAAAAGAAAAACTCCTACTTCTTTGGCTCAAAGGGGTTGACTAGGGATTATCTTCCTTATAAATCCACTATTTGGGATTTGAAACAACACTTGTATATCGTCAGCAAGGTCTGTTCAAAAGCATATTGTAGAGATTGTGCTGTCGTTTTCGTCATACTCCCTCTAAAGGCTTATAGCTTTTTAATCGAGAGTCAAATATCACGTAAAGGAAGCAAGAAAATAGTTTAAATAAAATGACAATGAAATCATTCAAGATAAACATATGCGATGCATTAATGGGAAAACCAAAGTTCGGAATAACAATAATTGTTTGAATAATAAATGAAATTACAAATCAAAAATAAAAAATGAACTGGAACTTCTTAATGATTTGGCTTAGGAGCAGTGACCACTTTGTGAGTCTCTAGAGGGTCGAATTCAATCTCTTTGGTGTCAATCATATCCTGAATTTTGTTCTTCAGAGCCCAACAACCATTTGTATCATGTCCAGGACTATCATAATGGTATGCACACCTTTTGTCGGGGTGGTAACTAGGAGCAGAAGTATTGGGATTTCGCAGAGGATCCTTTAACGTAATCAATTATTCTTTCAACATGTGTTGTAACGCTTGAGCTACTGACATGTTAGTTCGGGTGAATTGTCTCTTTGGTGTGACCTCTTTACACTGATTCCCGTGTTGGTTTCGTTGCATAGGCGTGGGATTAGAGACCGGTATTTCCCCCACAAATTAATTGTGGTCGTCTGCCTTATTACGACCCTTTTGGCCATACACAACATTGGTTTCCCTCTTACCAACAAATGGATGCTTCTCAGCATTAGAAGATGCAGCAATCAGGATCTTCCCACTCTTGATACCACTTTCGATCCTTCCTCCAGTCAGAACCATCTATGTGAATCCAGATGAGGACCTCCCAATCAACAGATTAAGGAACGGGCTTGTCAGAGTGCCCACGAACATATCTATCATTTCCCGATCATTCAGAGGAGGTTGTACCCTGCCAGCTAGATCCCTCCATTTTTGGTCCTATTCTTTGAAGCCTTCGCTAGAATCCATAGATATGCTTTAAAGTTGTGCACGAGTTGGAGCGAGGTCAACATTGTATTGGTACTGCTTGTAGAAAGCAACAGCCAAGTCTTTCCAGGTATGAATGTATGTTCTTTCTAGCTGGTAGAACCACTTCAGTTACGTGCCAGCTAAAATTTCTTGGAAGAAATGGACCCATAACTTCCGATAAGCAGTGTGAGGCTGGATCTTCCTGACATAGGACCTTAAGTGCAACTTAGGAAGGAGATACCGTCATACTTAGCAAACTTGGGGACCTTGAATTTTGGTGGGATGAGCACGCTAGAAACCAGGCCTAATTCTTCAAAGTCAATGATAGGTATCTGCTGAATCTCCATAGCATTGAAACAATCCTCTAGTTGTTTGTATTTATCATTAGCATGAGGATACTGCTCCTCTGAATAATCAGCTTCGTCTTTATCAATTCCCGGGTTGTTATCTTCTTCATGATTATCCCCCTTATTTGATGGAGTTGAAAGATCTAGAGCTCCTTTAACCAGTCTTTTGAGTCTTCTTCCCATATTAAGGATTCCAGTCGATTTCTTTGCCTTCTTCTTCTCTTTGATGACGAGAGCTTTCAGTTCTTCCTGCCCCTAAGCCAAAGCCATGAACATTTCTTGAAACTGAGGATTTTGAGTCTGTAGATCCTTCACTATTTTTTCTAAAGCCATTGCTGAAATAAACAGCGAAGAGGATGAGAAACCTTCTTTGAAACCTGCTTATGCAATGATGATATATGTATGCAATGTTTTCAAGGATCCCGCGAGGTAAACAAGAAAATGTCAGAAGCTGAAATTTGCAGCTTTGATTGAAGAACTTCGTATCATTGAGTGTCCTTCTACGAGAGTCAAGCTCACCATATCAAGTGGGTCATAGCCTCAGACTCAAGTTGTCTTGTCTTGGTCCTTTGACGGCATTGGCTAGAGGAAAATAAATCCCCTTGCCCCTTGCTAGACGCCTAACCTGTATCATAGACCCTTGAGATCCTTGAAATGGTTAGTATGATATGCCATGTTATAATGTCATGATTATGCTAAGAAATCACAGATATAGCAAGCACAAGCAAATCAGATAAAGACCTTAGGTTTAAGGCTTGCATGGGTTTTAAGGTCATACCCTCTTGAAGTTAGATTAACTCAACCTGTCCTATAATAGTAACCGGGTTCTAAGGGATCTCAATATCATTGACCTTTCCCACTAACTTCGTTCGATAAGCAACTGACTCGCAACCAAACAAAACTCAAGAGTCAAGTATCAATGAGTGTAGCATCGAGTATCTGCTGACCTTGGGAATACACCAAAGACAACTATCTCACTACGTCCTAATGGCCAAGTTGTTCAATTAAAGGTTCTAAGGTCAGTTGATGCTTTATAACACCACGCAGCGGCCCCGTATTCTCCTTGATTAACTCAAGGCCTACCGGTACCAACCAAAGTGTCGCATGAACGTAGCCATTGCTTCAACCGTGTCGGTATACCCGCACAGTTTCCATGATCTATTGCTACTTACCTAAAAGGATTCCACAGATCTAATGTAGGATCTATAGTAACCCAAATAGTACCCTTAAAAGTAAAGCAATTAAACAGACAAAGAAGCACGTTTAAAATGATCTAGACCCTAAGGTAAACCCCACTTTTTATTTTTCCCCAACAGAGTCGTCAATTCTGTGATACGGTGGCAGAACCGAATTGTTGTACCCCAAAATTTTCCCTCTTATTTATCAAGTAATCTCTCACAAAATCTCCTTTGGTTCAAGACTGCACTAGGGTTGATCAGCTCAAGACACCTCCTTAAGCACTAATGACTAAAAATTAGGGTTTGAGATTGCACAAGGAAAATTGAACTTTTAATGTCTCATATGACTTTCATGGATTATTTTGGACCCTCGAGATTGTTCATGTCAAATTTCAAGTCTTGGATCACATTTTTGCTCAGTTAATTGATCAGTTGACCTAAAAATCAGCTGTATTGGGGGAAAAGTCAATTGTGGTCAATTTACAGTCAAACTTCCTAATTTTTTATCCATGTCAACATTATGAACTCATATATGTCATTTGATCAAGTTTGGACCACAATTCCTCAAGAAATTTGATCAGATCATCAAAAGGGCAAAATGGTCAAAATTAGGGTTTTTACTGAGAAAGGGCAATTTCTGATTTTTAACCTAGAAAATGTTTGATTGGTTGGAGACATGATCTCAAGGATTCAATTGCATCATTTTTACCTAATGGCATGACTCAAAACTTCCCTCAAGATCAATTGATTGATAGTTGATTTTCAATCAACTGATCAAAAGTCAATTGTATACTGAAAAGTCAAACTTTGACTTTTTGGTCAAAATCAAGTATCAAAGATCACAATTCATCAAAACATGTAAAAATATGAAACTTATTCATCAATAAATCAAAAATTCAAGATTTCATTTTGAAAAGTCAAAATTTCTAAACTTAAAAATTTTTCTAAGTGTTGGAAATTTCATATTTTTTCACAACTTTGAGCCAATTTTTCACCATGATGCAAGATGATTCAAAGGAAACTTTCAACATAAAATTTTTAGATCTCAATGAGATCTAAAACATTTCTCAATACAACTCCTCCTATAAATGTATGGATTTAAAGTTATGATTTTGTGAAATTTTGCCCTATTTTAGGCAGGATTTTGACTTAACTTCATGGATATTTTTCACATAGTTCCAAGGGGAATTTTCAAAAGTGACCAATATAGAGGTTGTAGAGAATGTTACAAGTTTCCAAAAGTCCAAGAACTCATTGAGATCATGTTTGAGCAAGGAGAATCAAAGGCATGAAGTTGGCATTTCATTCTTGAATTATAGGTCATTTCCATGATGAACAAGAATTCAAATCCAAGCCCATGTTGTACAAATCCTACTTTGCAGGCTTCTAACTTGACTTTCACTCCATAATTAAATGCCTACACATCTGTTAGAAGCTTCAATCCAAGCATTCAATGCATTGCCCATGCTTAATTCCATTTTAGGAAGAAAGTAACCATTCCATTCTAGTAAAGTTGCTTTAACCATAAAATCAACTTTGTATTGAGCATTGAACTTGTCCTTTCTGCACAAGCATTCTTTACACAATCATAACAATCATGTTTAAAGGTTACAACCACCCTACAAGCTTTGTACTTGACATTGGAACAAGATGTTTCAAGCTTGCTTCAAAAACAAGCAAAATCCCATAACTTGTACTGGTGTGATTCTGACCCTCTCAAGCCTCAAAATCTTTTCCATATAGTTATACAAATTATTTACAAGCAAGGACACGAATAGAAAAGCTCTAAAACTTCTCCAAAATCAGATTTGCATAACAGACCTCCATTATTGCATATTCTGGCCAGAAATCCCAAAATCAAAAACTACTCGTGCGTTTCTTGGCCTTTTGCTTCCAAAGGTTTCCAAACATCATACATAAGCCATCCTTGTCCCTGTTACATGACTGTAACACCATCTTCACCCACTTCCAAGTTCAAAAATAGAGCATCACAGTTGGACTTCTCCAGACCATTCCAGCCAGCCACCCTCAGTTCAAGCCAGCCATTACATTAACTTCCTAGAGGTCCAAGGAAGCTAACCTGATCATCACCATCACTTGAAACAAGCTCAAACTCATTTCACGATTTCCAGTTTTGAGGTATTTTTCTTGAACTTTTATCTCATTATTTAGGCATTTTTAGGCTTGCATTTGTGAAGATAGAATGTAGGTATCATTACCCTGAAACTATACATGTCCATAGATTTCATTTATGTTGCTTGAGCATGGAGAATTTTGAGTTTGAATTTGCTGAAACATTTAGGTCAGAATTTTGTACTTTCATAAATTTAATCCTTATCTTTGAATGTTAGCTTAAGTTAGTTACATGGTTGGAATCATGGTGAAAAAATGCACAAGTTTCATGTTTACACTTTTGAAAATAGTTGAGAAATGAACAAGTTTGAAATCCTTTGGCTGGAGGTTGAAAATGAAGTACAGTCAGGGTAAAATTTGTGTTATGTATTTATTATTGTGCACAAGTTAACGGATGTATCACCACCCCAGTGGTTAAAGCGTGCGCTTGTAATCTGAGGGACCTGAGATCGAGCCCCAGTGGTACCCTTTTGCTTTTTTTCATATTTTTTTCACTTTTTTGATTGTTGTTTGCAGCGCTGGGCCTCCAACTTGGGTTTGGCTATTTGTTTGCTGACTCTAATCCCCTGACTATGTTTACACTCCTGACCCATTTTATTTATTTTGCTTTTATTTATTTTTATTTCTATTTCATATTTTCTTCATATTTTTTATTACTATTTTTCTTATTATCATTATTATTATTATTATTTTACTAAACAATATAAAAATATTTTTATTTTATTATTTATATTTATTTAGTTTATTTTTCTTCATAAAACAAAAGAGTAAAAACATTTTCTTTTAGTAAAATAATTTCTTTTTTAATACTTAGATATTAGTTTTAATTATTATATCATCATTTTCTTGTAAATTAAAATAATTTAGAACTTAGGTTTCCTTTTAATTAAATTAATTAATTTTCATATATAATTTTTAATTTAAAATATTTTCATAAAAAACCCTAAAAATCATTTTTAACTTATTTTTTGTTAATTAATTTAAGTTTTAATTTTGTTTAATTCTTAATTAATCATTTTCTTAATTAGGTCAAGATTAGAACCTTTCATAAAAATCCAAACAAAAATAATTTCTTTTCCATTTTATATTCATGCATTTTATTTTCAATTTTGTATAATATTTAATATGGTTATAATAGTTAATTAGATTTAATTTTCTTACAAAATCCCCCATTTGTAAATTTGTACACCCCCTCCCCTAATGATGTAATAACTTAGTATTTTTATTTTTCTGCAATTTAATGCTTTATATATAAATGCTAGTAAATTAGGGTTTGTATGGAAAGATTAAAATCAACAAGTTAGCAAATCCTAAATCAAGACAAAATAATGCATGTAAATCAATACACTTGCACACCTACACCCTTAGGGTAAATCCACTTTGTTGCCTTATAAAAATGGTCATGTTATGCATATGAGGTATCTTAGCAAAAGAAATAAAAAAATACAAGATCTTAGTCCCTCGATGACGGTATCAAAGTTTCCTTTCAAAATGATCTTAGTCCCTCAAAGAGAATTGCTAAGAT
This sequence comes from Vicia faba, assembly GCA_948472305.1. Taxonomy (NCBI): domain Eukaryota; kingdom Viridiplantae; phylum Streptophyta; class Magnoliopsida; order Fabales; family Fabaceae; genus Vicia; species Vicia faba. The sequence continues at coordinate 813,929,559 of OX451739.1, read as the reverse complement.
ATTTCATAATATTGCAATCATGGCTATACGATGACCCACGTCCGTCCCTTTACATCCAAATATAGGGCTTCTTACCAAATCAATGGCATGATAGCAATATTAAAGGAAAGGAAGAAAGAACTAAGACTTTTGAGTAGGTAGATTGTTCCTAGTTGCTTGCTTATTTTCAAATCAAACATCCTTGCTATTTTCAAAACAAACACCAACACATTCAAAACATCTTCCAAACTTGAAACATTTTCAAAAGCTCAACACTTTGTATAAGTTCTTACGAACGAGAACTATTACAAAGTTTGCCTAAACGATGGCACCTTTTCAAAATACTTTCAAAAACCATACAAAACACATTTTCAAACAAAAGCAAGTGATCTAGCAAGCAACTAAGAGCCCATAGATAACTATGGATGAAAAGGGTGATAACACTTCCCTTTTCATAATCTACCCCCCGAACTCAAGAAACAATCTCAAAGGTCTTTCTTGTTCTTTTCAGCCTTTCCTTTTGGATAAAAGAAAAGTTGCTGACGACTCTTGTTAACCGCAACATTTGCGATAAAACACAAAACACCCAAGTCAGTTCTTCCATCATATCACAAAACTGTCGACTTTGCTGGGGAAAAAACTTAAAAGTGGGGTTACCTTAGGGCTAGATCACCTTTACTTTCTTTCATTGTTGGAATTATATGCTTTACATTTTGGTTATTTGTTTGGGTTTAAATCCTCTACCCGGATTTAGGATACCTTATAGGTAAGTCGCAATACATTGTGGAAACTATCTGGGGTATACCGACATGGTCTAAGCAATAGCTACATTAGTGTGACATATTTGTGGGTACCGGTAGCCCTTGAGTAGTCAAGGAGAATACGGGGCCGCTGAGTGATGTCATGAAGCACTAACTGATTTTAGAACCTTTACTTGACCAACTTGGCCATTAGGACGTAGTGAGATGATCGGCTTTGGTGCAGTCCAAAGTTGGTAGATACTCGATACTACACTCATTAAGGTTTGGCTTTTTGGGATATTTTGGTCGCCATTAAAGAGGCTTACGCTGAAACAATGCTCGAGAAGACAAACCAGTGATATTGAGCTCCCTTAGAACCCGGTTACTATTGCTAGGACAGGTTTGAGCCAACTAAACTTCAAGAGGGTACTTACTCATGAGACTCCATACAAGCCTAAACCTAAGGGATTTTTTGTTTTGCTTGTGTATATTTACTTGTATATAACATCATAAACATCATAACATCATACTCATTCTCACTAACCATTTCAAGGATTATTGGGATTTATCTTTGTTCTATTTTGTAGGACATGACTTCTATTCGCAGGAAAACCATTCAAGTAAATCTCGTAAGGATCCCTATTCAACTCAAAGAGTTAGCATCAAGGGTCCCTGAAAATTCTCCATTCACCGAAAGACATGGTCGCCTCCTAAACTTGGTTACCTCCAAGACTGATGAAGATATGATGAAGGTGCTTTTCCAATTCTTTGATCCTCTACACCATTGCTTCACTTTTCCCGATTATCAACTTGTGCCAACTTTGGAAGAATTCTCCAAACTCTTGAGGATACCCATTCTCAATAACCTACCCTTCAACAGTACGAAAAGAGATCCAAAACCTGAAGAGATTGCTCAAGCCCTACACTTGCAACAATCTGATGTCACAACTAATTGGGAAACAAGGAGTGGTGTCAAAGGTTTTTTGGCCAAGTTCTTGTTTGAGAAAGCTCAAGATTGTTGGAACTCCTTGGATTTAAAAGCTTTTGAGGAAATTTTGGCCCTTCTCATCTATGGGATGGTTTTGTTTCCAAATCCTGATCAACTCATAAATGTAAACACCGTTAAAATCTTAATGTCTCGTAACCCAGTGCCCACTTTGTTAGGAGACATCTTACATTCTTTTCACTCTCGCACTATGAGGAAGAGAGGTATCCTCATGTGTTGCACTCCTCTCTTGGCAAGATGGTTTATTTCACATCTTCCCCAATCTGTATTGAAAAATGAGCAAGGTTCAAGGTGGTCCCATAGATTGATGACACTTAGACATTCAAATATTCATTGGTGTTCCCGGTCTTTGGAGAATGTTACTATCATCGACCATTATAGAGAATACCCTAATGTCCCCGTGCTTGGAATTAGAGGAGGTATCACTTACAACCTCTGCTTGGTCTTACGACAGTACGGTTACACCCAAAGGGATGGTCCACATGAGATGCTTATCCAAGGAGTGGTATTTGACTACGAGAATGACGATCAAGGTTATCGCCAGAGGTTTATCCGAGCTTGGAGTATGTTGAAAAAGGTGGATAGCAAGACACTAGGACACAAGAATTCCACTCCCCTAGAGCCTTACCTTAAATGGGTGCGAGCTCGTGCTCAGAAACTTGTGATGCCTTATCCCTCCATATTGCCATTTATCATGGAGCCTGTGGTTGAAGGAGATGTTCCCTACACTATCCTCCATCCCGGCATGCCTACCTCTCTCGAAGACTTGAAAAAAGGGTGGATTCAGCTTACGGAAGATAGAGATACTTTCTAAGCTCAATTATATGCTAGTGAGAAGAGGGTCTTGGAGCTTACGAAGCAGCTACAAGCAGAGCAAAGTGTGAACGCCTATCTCGCACTGAAGAGGATGCGTTTAGTCTTTTTATCTTAGAAAGTTATTTTGTAAGCCCAAGAGGCATGATGTAATCTTTCTTGTTTTTCTTAATGAAAATTAATGTTTGTTCACTCTTTTGTCTATACAAATTTAAATCTCGTTAATCCTTGAAATCATTTGCATGTACATATTCCATGCATCATAACATGCCAGGTTTTCGCATAACAGGTTTCCTTATCTTTCTGCTGTTTATTTTAGCAAGATGGATCTAGAGAAAACTGTGAAGGATCTCCAGGCCCAAAATTCTCAGTTCCAGGAAACTCTACTAGCCCTAGCCAAGGGGCAGCAAGATATGATGGCTTTGCTAGCAGTAAAGAAAAAGCCCAAGAAGAAAGCTCTACTCAACATGGGTAGAAGGTTCAAGGAGACAGTCCATCAAATCCCAGTGGGAGGAGTTTCATCTGAAGAGGATGAGAACCAGATTGGCGAAGTCAAGAGTACTCAGGCTGACTGTGTTAATGATCAAGTATCTGATGATGGTTATTTTGACGAGCAATATCCACCTGTCGATATCAAATACAAGCAGTTAGAAGACAGATTGAAAGCTGTTGAAATCCAAGCCTTCCCTGGTTTAGATTTTGATGATTTGGGTTTGATCTCTGGGGTAGTCATTCCCCACAAATTCAAAATACTAATCTTTACAAAGTACGATGGGGTTTCTTGTCCAAAACTCCATTTGAAATCTTATGTGCGCAAGATACAGTCGCACACTACTGATAAGAAGCTTTGGGTTCACTTTTTCCAAGAGAGCTTGGCTGGAACGCAACTTGAATGATTTTATTAGTTAGATGGTTCTCGTATCAATACTTGGGAGGATTTATCTACTGCCTTCTACCATCAGTATCAGTACAATTCCGACTTGGCGCCAACAAGGGTTCAGTTGCAAGATATGACCATTGGAAAGAATGAAGGATTTAAGGAATATACGCAAAAGTTGAGAGACCTCGCCAGTAGGGTCCAACTACCCTTGACTGATAGGGAGCACATCGACATGTTCATGGGAACCTTATCTGGTCCTTTCTTTAATTTTTTGGTTGGCTTCTCTTCTTCTGGTTTCACCGAATTAATCTTAACCGGTGAAAGATTTAAGAGTGGCATAAAAAGTGGGAAGATCTATGTGGCGTCTACCTCCACTTCCAATCCTATTAAGAAACCTTTTGCTGCAAAAAAGGAAGTCAATGTTGTGTACGGGGCAAGGGCCCGTACTAAGAAGAATGATCATCCGTCTGTAAATGTCGTCCAAATCTCCAATCTAACTCCTACTCCAAGACCATCTGCAAATCATCAACGTTTTGAAACTCCGAGAAGACAATTTACGAGGTTAGGCATGTCACTGTCTCAAGTCTTACAACACATGCTCAAGGCGAATTTAGTGACATTGCACGATCCTTCCACCAACCCTGATACCTCGTCACTGAAGTATAATCCAAACGCTCAGTGTGCTTACCACTCGAGCAGCCCAGGGCACGAGACTGACCAGTGCTGGGCCTTGAAGAACAAAATACAAGATTTGATTGACAACAAGACTATTGAGTTTGATCCTCCCCTAATACCGAATGTAATTATCACTCTGATGTCGAAGCATGACAAGAGTGTTAATGTTATTGAAGATACAATTTTTGTTGCCTTTATTGAAGAACTGACTACTCCGTTGAATATAATAAAAAACAATCTGTTGAAAGTTGGGATCTTCCCTGGCTGTGTAAAAGATTGTGTGTGCTGTACAAGACAACTCAATGGATGTGAAGGGCTGAAGAAAGGCATACAACGCTTGATGGATAGCCACGAAATTCTATTTGAGAAGACTCTACTTGCCAAGAGTTTGATTAACAAATGTGAAGACATCTCCATTATTACCATCTCAAACAAGCCTCTTAGGATCACCTCCAAAGATCCTATTAGGATTTCAAATGAACCCACTGTTTCTCTATTAATAATTACCAATCCCAGGCCAATTCCCTACTCTTCAAACAAGGCGGTAGCATGGAATTATGGTGCTGAGGTGTTCTATCATGGGATTAAACAAGACGCTTGGATCGAAGAAGAAAAATATGACAATGTCGGTAACATAGTTGGTTCAAGAAAAGTAACTAGAACTGCGAGAATATTTTCACCCAATATCTCACCACCAGTTGTTACAAAGACGCCCATCCGCATTACTACTGCCAAGCCAAATACCGATGCAAAGGGGAAGGAAAAGGTTGTTGAGCCGTTTGTAACTGAAATACCCCCAAGGACATTGCTGATGGAGAACCCTCCGCTCGTGAGATGGACGAGATTTTGAAGATGATAAAAATAAGTGACTTCAAGATTATGGAACAGTTGGGACAAACCCCTTCTAAGATTCTGATGTTGTCATTACTACTCTGTTCTGATTCCCATGCTTACACATTAATCAAATTCCTGAAAAAGGCTCATATCCCCCATGAGACAATGACGGACCAATTTGAGAATTGTGTGGCTAGCCTGACAGCTGATAATGGTCTGGGATTTTCAGATGCTGACTTAACACCCCTTGGGAAAAATCACAATAAAGCTTTACATGTTTCTGTCGAGTGCAAAGGGACTACCCTAGCACATGTGCTAGTCGACACTGGTTCTTCTCTAAATGTATTACCCAAGGGGGCATTAGACCGTCTAGACTGTGAAGGTTTAGTCTTGAAGCCAAGCGATATCATTGTAAGGGAATTTAACGGATCAAAGAGGACTGTTCATGGGGAAGTGGATCTTCCAATCAAAGTGGGCTCCCAAATCTTCAACTCCACCTTCTATATTATGGATATTCGTCCTACCTATTCTTGTCTGTTAGGTCGCCCGTGGATCCATAAAGTTGGGGCAGTAACCTCAACTCTCCATCAGAAACTCAAATATACAGTAAAGGGAAGAATAGTCATCGTCTATGGAGAAGAAGAGTTTATGGTAAGTCACCTTAACTCGTTCAAATACGTAGAGATGGATGGGGAATTCATTGAAAACCCATGTCAAGCCTTTGAAGTCATGCCACCGATGATTTCTGCTACCAAATGTTCTTCTGATGAGTCTAAAGTTATTAAGGCCATGCCGAAGATGGTTTCAGTCAAGGATGCTAGTGCGGCAATTGAAGAAGGAAACTATGATATTTGGGGGAAACTCCTCTATATCCCATTTAAAGCAGACAATTTTGGTTTGGGCTTCGCTGTTAAAGCTCAAAAGGAAGTGAGGCGTGCTCGTGCTGGAAGGCCACCTCTCCGCATCGGAAGCCATGAAGTCAACGTCGTGGGTGATTATGATGAAGAAGTTGCATTTGAAGATTGGGTGTGCCCAACTACAACGGAGCTGAAGAATTGGCATGCAAAAGACTTCGTGCCCATCTCCTTCATTGAGGAGTAATATACTTGTTATTACTTTTCTTTCAATTCAAGAACTTGTTGTCTGTAATATTTTAACAATGACTTTTCAACCATGTGCCTGGCCCGGGCACTTTGGTACATTTGTCAAGGGTTTTATTTATGTTCATCTAATCATATGATCATTCAGTACATTGGACTCTTTTGAATTCAAATATTTGTGTTCATTGTCTTTCCTTTCTTTCAAATACTTTTTTTTAAATAGCTATGTATCTTACATGCACACACACACACACACATTCTTGCAGGTCCTCATCCACTCTGGATCCTATTGCCATTGACTCCACTATTGCCGACTATGACTTTGAAGGCCCAATTAACCAAGCCGAAGACGGAGGCGGGGAAGATTGTGACATACCAGGAGAATTAGCCAGTCTTCGATTACAAGAGGAAAAAGCCATGCAGCCGCACGAAGAGTCAGTTGAAGTCATCAATCTGGGTATTGAGGCAGATAAAAAGGAAATCAAGATCGGCGCTAACTTAGAAGACAGTGTCAAGAGCAGGTTGGTTCAGATGTTGCATGATTATGTGGAAGTATTTGCTTGGTCTTATGAAGATATGTCTGGGTTGGATACCAATATCATAGTTCATTGTTTACCGACAAAAGAAGATTTCCTGCCTGTCAAACAAAAGGTTTGTCGCATGAGGCCTGATATGTCTGAGAAGATCAAAGCTAAAGTGATGAAACATTTTGATGCATGGTTCCTAGTTGTGACATCCTATCCCTAATGGGTTGTTAATGTGGTGCTAGTGCCTAAGAAAGAAGGAAAGGTTCACATGTGCGTAGACTATAGGGATTTGAATAGGGCAAGTTCCAAGGATGACTTCCCTCCACCATACATTGACGTCTTGGTCGATAACAGTGCTCAACATAAAGTCTTCTCATTCATGGATGGCTTCTCAGGCTATAATCAAATAAGGATGGCTCCCGAAGACATGGAGAAGACAACTTTCGTCACGCAGCGGGGCACTCTCTGCTACAAGGTCATGCCATTTGGATTGAAGAATGCAGGGGCAACATATCAAAGGGCTATGTTAGCTTTATTTCATGACATGATTCATCATGAGATAGAGATATATGTGGATGATATGATTGCCAGATCACAAACCGAAGAAGAACATCTCGATCACCTGTACAAATTATTTGAGAGGCTGAATAAGTACAAGTTGAGGTTGAACCCTAACAAGTGCATGTTTGGAGTACGATCTGGAAAGCTTCTAGGTTTTGTTGTCAGTGATAAAGACATTGAAGTTGATCCTGCCAAGGTAAAGGCCATCCAAGAAACGCCAGTCCCTCATTCTGAAAAAGAAGTCAGAGGATTCTTGGGTCGTCTCAATTACATTGCTCGCTTCATATCACACTTGACTGCTACTTGTGAGCCAATCTTCAAACTCTTGAAGAAAGATCAGGTAGTCAGATAGAACGATGAGTGCCAGGTTTCCTTTAACAAAATCAAAGAATATCTACAAGAACCTCTTATTCTCATGCCTCCAGTTGAAGGAAGACCATTGATCATGTACTTGACAGTACTAGAGAACTCTATGGGGTATGTTTTTGGCCAACATAACGAGTCTGGCCGAAAAGAGCATGTTATTTAATACCTGAGCAAAAAGTTTACTGAATGTGAAACCAGATATTCACTGCTCGAGAAAACTTGTTGCACTCTGGCATGGGTTGCTCGCCGGCTAAGATAGTATATGTTGACTCATACCACTTTGTTGATTTCTACATTGGACCCAATCAAGTACATTTTCGAGAAACCTTCCCTTTCCAGACGGATAGCCAGATGGCAAATAATCTTGACTGAGTACGACATTCAATACACTACACAAAAAGCCATCAAAGGAAATGTACTAGCTGATCATTTGGCCCATCAAGCTGTAGATGATTATTAGTCAATGAACTTCGACTTCCCTGATGAGAACATCATGTTGGTGACCAATTGCACAAAACTTGAACCGTATGACGGACCTGAACAAGGATCCCGATGGACTATGGTCTTCGATGGGGCTTCTAACGCCTTAGGTAATGGAATTAGTGTCGTAATCATCTCCCCCGAAGGTTGCCACACTCCATTCACTGCCAGACTATGCTTCGATTGCACGAACGATATGGCCGAGTATGAAGCATGCATCTTGGGTCTGAAAGCTGCCATTGACATAAGGATCAAGCATTTGAATGTGTTTATGGATTCCTCTCTAGTGATCAGCCAAGTAAAAGGAGATTTGGATACTAAACACCCTAACCTCATCCCTTACAAGGAACTTGTGCTATCCCTGATTCCCTACTTAGAAGAGATCACCTTTGAGCACTTCGCTAGGGAGGAAAATCAGTTGGTTGATGCTTTGGAAACCATGTCTTCAATGTTCAAAGTCAGAGGGGGTAATGAGCCCCATATGATTACAATCGAAAGATTCAATGAACCTGCACATTGATGTGAGCTTAACACTGACGCGGAAAAGCCATGGTACCATGAGGTAATGAGATATCTTGAAGCACAAGAGTATCCAGAGGGAGCATCTATCAATGAAAGAAAATTCTTACAAAGATTTGCAGCCAAATTCTTCCTAAGCAACGGAATATTGTACAAGCGCAACCATGACTCTACTCTACTCCGATGTGTGGATAAGAAGGAGGTAGAGGAAATCATGGAAGACATGCACGATGGTCTCTTTGGTACTCACTCAAGTGGACATACAATGGCTAAGAAAATCTTAAGAGCTGGCTATTATTGGTCAATAATGAAGACTGGTTGCCATCAACACTCAAGGACTTTTCACAAATGTCAAATCTATGCTGACAAGGTCCATGTGCCTCATATCCCATTGATCATCATGACAGCTTCGTGGCCATTTGTAGTGTGGGGCATTGACATAATTGGATAAATCAAGCCAACCGCTTGCAATGGACATCGCTTCATTTTAGTCGCTATTGATTATTTGACCAAGTGGGTCGAAGCCACCTCTTTTGCCTCAGTCACCAAGAATGTGGTAGCAGATTCATCAGACACAACCTCAGCTGCCACTATGGTATCCTCGAAAGGATTATCACCGACAATGGGACCAACCTCAACAATGCTATGATTACTGAGCTTTGCACTCAGTTTAAGATCAAGTATCACAATTCTTCTCCATATAGACCGAAAATGAATGGCGCAGTCGAAGCGGCCAACAAAAATATCAAGAAGATTGTGTAGAAAATGGTGGTAACCTATAAAGATTGGCATGAGATATTGCTGTTTTCTCTACATGGCTACCACACTTCAGCTAGAACATTAACTCGGGTAACTCCCTTTTCTCTAGTCTATGACATGGAAGTTGTTTTGCCAGTGGAAGTTTAGATTCCCTCGCTGAGGATTATGAATGAAGCAGGCTTAAATGAAGACGAGTGAATTCAAACGATTGGTTGCTGTTTGTCATGGTCAGACGTACCAAAAACGTATGATCAAGGCTTTCAACAAAAAGGTCAAGCCTCAAGTATATTAAGCTGGTGACTTGGTGATAAAATGTATCATTCTACCATAAGGCGGCCCCAAAGGCAATTGGACTCCCACCTACGAAGGGTTGTTTATGGTCAAGAGAGTGTTCTTTGGCGGTGCCATGATGCTGACTACCATGGATGGTGAAGACTTCCCACATCCTATAAATGCAGACATAGTTAAAAAATACTACGCATAAGAGACCCACTAGGTTGACACACCTAGGTAAAATAAGGGCATCCCGGCAAACCAAAAGATTTGGGAAAAAATTAGGGATATATGAAAAAGATTGTACACCCGGTAAGTTGAAAACCCAAAAGGGAAACTTGGGAAAAAATCGGTATCCTGGTGGGCTGAAAACCCGAAAGGGCGGTCCAGGAAAAAGTTAAGGATTAAAAGCGTATGACTATGTCCCGTGGATTCACCACAGTCAACTTTATCACCAAGGTCCGAGTTCAAATGGTCCAAGATCAATCCAATCAACTTCTGTCAATGGTAAGGGGCATTCGAAGACATTGGGGCAATAGTAGAGTGGAAGGCAATAAGATCATTTCACATGGCTATTTGATTTTGTTTTCAATTTTGTTTTCCTTTCGACGATTTCCTCTTACTAGGATCTCCATCTCTTTGTGCAAAAACGCCTATTCACGGGCAAAATACCAATACAAATATACTTTGAAGTGCAAATTTATGTTTTTTGTTTTGAATGCAAAATTGTCCAATGACTAAAATTGAATGAACATATGCATATGAACATAATTAAAATTGTTTGACACATATGACTTAAGCAGTAACAAGCACCTATTTAATGAATATAGAATACCCCCACAGAGTCATTTCATTAACGTCCTCCTCAACAAAGTTACTCACAAAGTCTCTTTGCATAGGATAATCTCCAACTAGAGTCTCAATCTCTTGGCAGCTCTTTCCCCAACTAAGTTGAATCTTATAAGTAGAGGCTTTGTGGATCTCTTCCCAAAAAGAACTCACCTCTTCAGCAGTTTATCAACAGGGTTTATTTCCCTAACAAACAATGAGTATCATAACTCTCCAGCTGAGTACAAAATTCCCCAGTTGAGCCTGATACCCCCGGCTGAATATACCTCACCAAGCTGAGTCTATCCTCCTTGACTGAGTCTATGCTCTCCAACTTGAGTTTGTCTTTCAGACTATTACAAATCATAGGGCCACAACCCCTAATCCCCAGTAAAGTCGACAACAAAACCTTTACTATCTCCAAAAGATACTATGAAGCCTGGACCCGACCAGATATTAGTATAACTTTCCAAACACTAGGAAGCATGGACCCGACCATATAATAGTGTAACTCTTCAATTACTGAAACCTGGACCCGACCAAATAACAGTTTGAGTTTCTGAAACCTGGACCCGACCAGATAACAGTTAATCACAATTTTAAGTTACTAGAGCATGGACCTGACCAGATAATAGTTTGACTTCATCAATTGCTGAAACCTGGACCCGACCAGATAACAGTTTGAGTTTCTGAAACCTGGACCCGACCAGATACCAATTAAACTCAAGTTCAAAATTGTTGAAGTCTGGACCTGACCAGATAATTGTTTAATTCATACAAAATCACTAGCAAAACTTATTTTCCCCAGTAGAGTTTGCCTCTACCCCAACAAGTTGTTGTGAAGCCTGGATCTGACCAGATAGCAATTACCCTCATAAATTCGTTATGAAACCTGGAACCCGACCAGATAATAACTAAATCCCCAAACAGTTTATTGTGAAACCTGGACCCTACCAGATAACAATTAACCTCATCAACCTCAGAAATCTGCAAAGCCTAGACCCGACCAGATGTTAGTTTTCAAGCAAGTTATTGTGAAACCTGGAGCCCGACCAGATAACAATTAACTACGATCCCCAGAGAGACACTGTGAAGCCTGTACCCGACCAGATAATAGTACAACTTTCCAAAAACCATGAAACTTGTGTTAGAACAAAGTTTGAATCTACTACCCTATGTTTAAGTTTTGATGATAACAAAATGAAAAGATATATTATTTATATGATTCATGTATGAACTATTTGCTACCTAAATTATGACGTTCTGATTTGCAAAAACTCTGATAGGTATAAGCAAGATCACACCTAATCAGCATCAGAAATTTGGTTCTTGACATCAGCATCAGAAGTTGCTATATCAGAATACCAGAATCAGAAGATCAACTCACGTGTATGCTGAAGCTTGATGAACAGAACTGCGGTCAACACTCTGATAAAGAAAACAACAGTTCATCAGTAGTTAAGCAGAGTCAGAATGAGCCAAGCTAGAACATGCATTAAGTAAGCAACGGTACTGTGCATTGAAAGCAAATTATTACCAACGGCCTCATTCCAGACAAGATCTGTTCAATAAGGAAAGTTTGTTATTAGCATTGAATCAAGAATACTGCTCCAACGTTCAAGAATCTCAGTGCTATATAAACAAGACTATGAAGATTGAATTGGCTAATGCTCTCCAACATCTTACACGCCCAAAAGCTAATCATAATATTCCTTCTCCCAGTTTGCTAAACACTACATATCTTCTTACTCAATCTTTGTTTTAGCAATCTAGTTTCATAAGCTTAAAGTTGTGTATACATCACAGTTGTGATACAGTTTTGTTGAAAACATTCACACACTTAGATTTATCTTCTTTGTAAGAAAGTGTTTCCTTGACAAACCGGGTTGTGGTTTGAATCAAGAAGGCTTTAGCAGTTGTTAAAGCAGTTTGTAATATTCAGTTGAATATAGTGGATTAAGACCTCGTTGGAGAGAGGCGAAATCACCTTGACGGGTGGACTGGAGTAGTTTGAGATCAAACGAACCAGGATAAAAATATCTTGTTCATTGCATTGATTTTCAGTTTTACAATTCAACCCCCCCCCCCCCCCCTTCTTGTGTTTTTCACTACTTCAATTGGCATCAGAGCGCCTGGTTCTGAGCTAAAACACTTAACCGTGTTAGTACAAGATCCAGCGTCAGAAAAACACAATGGCAGGAAACTATTCTCACACCAGCAATGACAACCATGAGGACAGAGACAGATTCAGCGGCAAACCTCCAGTCTTTGATGGAGAAAACTTTGATTACTGGAAAGACAGAATTGAAAGCTTCTTTCTGGCACATGATGCTGATCTGTGGGATATGGTGACAGATGGATACACGCACCCTGTGAATGCAAGCGGTCAGAAGATTGACAGAAAAACAATGTCTGACCAACAAAAGCGTGACTTCAAGAATCACCACAAGGCCAGAACCATCCTCCTCAGCGCCATCTCCTATACTGAATATGAAAAGATCTCCAACAGAGACACAACAAAGAACATTTTTGACTCACTCAGAATGACGCATGAAGGCAACGTTCAGGTCAAAGAAACAAAAGCTCTGGCGCTCATTCAGAAGTATGAGGCGTTCAAAATGGAAGAATCTGAATCCATTGAAACAATGTTCTCAAGATTCTAGATTCTGGTAGCTGGTCTCAAGGTTCTGGACAAAGGATACTCTACTGCTGACCATGTCAAGAAAATCATCAGAAGTTCACCCAAGCAGTGGAGACCAATGGTTACAGCTCTGAAGCTAGCAAAAGATCTCAACAAAATCACTCTGGAGGAACTTATCAGCTCCCTCAGAAGTCATGAGATAGAGCTAGAAGCTGACGAGCCTCAGAAGCAAGGTAAGCCTTTAGCATTGAAATCTAACAAAAAATCTGAGTCTAAAGTTTTGCAGGCAGTTGAAGAAACATCTGATGGATCCTCATCAGAAGAAGACGAACTCTCCCTCCTCTCCAGAAGAGTAAATCAACTGAGGAAGCAAAGGCAAAGGAAGTTCAGGAATCCCAGAAGATCTGATCAGAACGAGTCCTCTTCCAGATACAGAAGGACAGAGTCTACCTCTGGATACAGAAGATCTGAAGGCTCCTCAAGTAGCAAAAAGCCAAACACCAAGGACATCATCTGCTATGAGTGCAATGAGCAAGGACACTACAAGAGTGACTGTCCAAAGCTCCAGAGGGAAAAGCCCAAAAAGAAGTTTGGAAGAGAAAAGAAGAAAAGTCTCATGGCTACATGGGATGACTCTGACTCGTCCGAAGCTGACTCAGAATCAGATGATGAGAGGGCAAACATAGCTCTCATGGCTAACATCTCAGAAGATAGTGAAGCTTCTGAATCAGACTCAGAATCAGATACTGAAGAGGTATTTCCTAACTTTGCTGTTAATTTTACCAAGGCTGAACTTGCTGAAAGCCTTAATGAAATCCTGGAAAGGTATCAGCAAATTAGAGTTAAATTCAGAGACCTGAAAAGGAATCTTGAATCCGACTCTAATAAGACAGAGAGTCTCAAATTGGAGAATTCTGAGCTGAGAAATAAGATTTCAAAATTAGAAAACATTTTACAAAACTCTCAGAAGGAACCAATTTCTGAAACTCCCAGCAACGCTGATGAGATCATCAAGGAGTATGATCACAGTTTCCAGAAGTTCCTTGCTAAAAGCATAGATAGAAGCAAAATGTCTTCAATGATCTATGGAGTTAGCAGAAACGGCAGGAAAGGAATAGGATACCAAGGTAAGGTTCCTACACCAAAGAATGTCATGGACTTAACCATTAAACACACTCCTCTGAATTCACATTTTGTGTATGGTCACACACATGATATTAAATACACTAGCAGTAAGCACTCTGTGAAACCAAAATTCAACCAGAGTTTTGGTAAAACTAACAAATCAGGACCCAAGAAAATCTGGGTACCTAAGGATAAAATAATACATGTTGCAGATATCTTTAGCAGCAAGTCAGAAACACCAGTCATGGTACCTGGACTCTGGCTGCTCGCGACACATGACGGGAAGAAGGCATATGTTCCAAAGCCTGGAACTTAAGCCTGGAGGCCACGTTGGCTTTGGAGGCAATCAGAGGGGAAAGATAATTGGCTCTGGAACTGTAGGTAATGGAAATCTTCCCTCTATTAATAATGTTCTGCTAGTAGATGGATTAATGCATAATCTGTTATCCATAAGTCAATTAAGTGATAACGGTTATGATATAATCTTTAATCAAAAATCATGTAAAGTTGTTAGTCAGAAAGATGGGACTATCCTGTTTAATGGTAAGAGGAAAAACAACATTTACAAAATCAAACTTTCTGAACTAAAGAGTCAGAATGTAAAGTGCCTTCTGTCTGTTAACAACAAGCAGTGGATCTGGCACAGAAGATTGGGGCATGTTAGTATAAGAAGAATATCTCAGATTAACAAACTCAATCTGGTCAGAGGACTTCCTAATTTGAAGTTCAATTCAGATGCTCTGTGTGAAGCATGTCAGAAAGGCAAGTTTGTAAAACCTTCTTTTAAATCTAAAAATGTTGTTTCTACCTCTAAGCCATTAGAACTTCCGCACATTGACTTATTTGGACCAGTTAAAACTGCTTCAGTCAGTGGTAAGAAGTATGGGTTAGTAATCGTAGATGACTATAGCAGATGGACATAGGTAAAGTTCTTAAGACACAAGGACGAGTCACACTCTCTTTTTGTTACCTTCTGTAACCAAGTTCAGAATGAAAAGGATCTTAGAATCGTTAAAGTCAGAAGTGATCATGGTGGAGAATTTGAAAACAAAGATTTTGAGTCATTCTTTAATGACAAAGGCATTCTGCATGATTTCTCTTGTCCTAGAACTCCCCAACAAAATGGAGTTGTAGAACGAAAGAACAGAACATTGCAAGAAATGGCCAGAATCATGATCAATGAGACAAACGTTGCTAAGATCTTCTGGGCAGAGGCAATAAACACAGCGTGCTACATTCAGAATAGAATCTCAATAAGACCTATTCTGGAAAAGACTCCATATGAATTGTGGAAGAACAGAAAGCCCAACATTTCATATTTTCATCCATTTGGATGTACTTGATTTATGTTAAATACAAAGAATTATTTGAACAAGTTTGACTCTAAAACACAGAAGTGTATTATGTTAGGATACTCTGAACGCTCAAGAGGGTACAGAGTATACAATACAGAAACACAGATTGTGGAAGAATCAATCAGTGTTCGTTTTGATGATAAGCTTGACTCTGAAAAGTCAAAGCAGAATGAAGTTTTTGCAGGTATGGAAATTGAATTTACAGGTTCTGAAGACAAGTCATCAGAAGCTCTCAACACAGACACTCCTTCAACGTCTGAAAGGAGCACTGCTAGCAATCCTACAATAGCTGCTGATCAACCTCAGAAGAGATTACCCAGAAGCAGCTTGGATCACCCAGAAGAGACTATCTTAGGAAGAAAGGAAGATCCAATCAGAACAAGAGCAAGCTTCAGAAACTCTGAAGAAACACTCATGGGACTTGTGTCTCTGATTGAACCTTCTTCTATTGATGAAGCACTTCTGGATGATGACTGGATTCTGGCAATGCAAGAAGAGCTGAATCAATTCACCAGAAATGACATATGGGATCTTGTTCCCAGACCAAAAGGATTCAACGTCATTGGAACAAGATGGGTGTTCAGAAACAAGCTAAATGAACAAGGTGAAGTCATCAGAAACAAGGCACGACTGGTTGCACAAGGTTATAGTCAGGAAGAGGGGATAGACTATACAGAAACCTTTGCTCCAGTCGCCAGGTTAGAATCTATCAGACTTTTAATTTCATTTGTTGTTAATAGAGGCATCACTCTGTATCAGATGGATGTCAAAAGTGCATTCTTAAATGGTTATATAGAAGAAGAGGTTTATGTGCACCAACCCCCTGGTTTTGAAAATACAAAACATCCAGAACATGTTTTCAAACTAAAGAAGTCACTATATGGTCTGAAACAAGCTCCCAGAGCTTGGTATGAAAGGCTAAGTAACTTTCTGTTAGAAAATGAATTCACCAGAGGGAAGGTGGACACTACCTTATTCTGTAAGTCAGTTAAGAATGACATCTTAGTCTGTCAAATTTACGTTGATGATATTATTTTTGGTTCTACTAATCCTTCTCTTGGAAGAAAATTTGCTAAGTGTATGCAGGCAGAATTTGAGATGAGCCTCATGGGGGAACTGAAATTCTTTCTAGGAATTCAGATCAATCAAACTCCAGAAGGAACTTACATTCATCAGAGCAAATACATCAGAGATCTTCTGAAGAAATTTGACCTCTCAGAATGTAAGTCATCAAAAATTCCAATGCATCCCACGTGCATTCTGGAAAGAGAAGAGGTAAGCAAAAATGTAGAACAGAAATTCTACAGAGGTATGATTGGTTCTCTCCTCTATCTGACTGCTTCAAGACCTGATATATTATTCAGTGTTTGTATTTGTGCTAGATTCCAATCAGATCCTAGAGAATCTCACTTAACAGCTGTTAAGCGAATTTTCAAGTATCTGAAAGGTACTACTAATTTGGGCTTGTTTTATAGAAAATCTAGTGATTACAGTTTAGTAGGCTACTGCGATGCTGACTTTGCTGGAGACAGAGTGAAGCGTAAAAGTACTTCTGGAAGCTGCCAGTTTCTGGGAGAAAATCTGATCTATTGGTCCAGCAAAAGGCAATCAACAATTGCGCTATCAACAGCAGAAGCTGAGTACATAGCAGCAGCAGGATGTAGCACACAAATGCTCTGGATAAAAAGTCAGCTTGAAGACTTCCAGATTTTTGAGAGTAACATTCCTATACTCTGTGATAATACTTCTGCTATTTGCTTAAGTAAGAATCCCATTTTACATTCTAGAGCTAAGCATATAGAAATAAAACATCATTTCATTAGGGACTATATTCAGAAAGGAATTTTGAACTTAAAATTTATAGATACAGACCATCAATGGGCTGATATCTTCACTAAACCCCTTTCTGAAGATAGGTTCAATTTCATTCTGAAACATCTCAGCATGAAAATTTGCCCAGAGTGAAAATGTTTTAATTCCATATATTTATCTTCAGAATGTATTTGTTTTACTGTGAACTTCTGATCAATCTCTTCTCAGAAAGATAGAACATGCAGATTGTATCAGATGCAAGTCTAAAGATCTGAGAGTCTAAGCTCAAAGACAGACGTGCTGATCACTACATCAAACAAGTGTCATCCAATCATCAGCAAATCTCTGAAGCAGAACGCGTGCACGCTTCTGAGAAGGCAAAACGCTGATTGGGTGCATTGAGACACATGTCTGGTAACCGTTTTTAAGTATCTTTCTCAAATCCCTCAAAATCAGCAAGCATTAAATGAAAGTAATCATGTGTTTAAAACGTAATCATGATTTTATTTCTCTTTCTTAAAAACGTTTACAATTTCAAAATATTCTGAACCCTATTTAAACACGTTAACCTCTCATTTTAATCTTTTACAGTTTCTCACTATTTCTCAAGCATTCTCTGCATTTTTCTGTGTTCATCTCTCTCAAACC
The DNA here is from genome assembly GCA_948472305.1 of Vicia faba. Lineage (NCBI taxonomy): Eukaryota > Viridiplantae > Streptophyta > Magnoliopsida > Fabales > Fabaceae > Vicia > Vicia faba. The sequence goes on along the minus strand of OX451739.1, from coordinate 813,911,638 downwards.
CATTTTCTCAGCTTTTCTTCTCAAAAATCTTTAAGTGTGAACATGGCAACCTCCAGCAGTGCTTCTGCAGGTTCTTAGAAGAAAGCATCATCTGAACAGTATCAAGTGCCATTCAGAACACTCCTCACTCCTGTGAAGAATCTTGAAGTGTTATCTGAATTGATCATTGATTTTGGAAGTCTGAAGGAAAACGGTTTTGATTTAACTGAAGAAGTTAGGGCACAGAAATGGGAAAGGTATTTTGACAGGTTGGTTGGACCAACATTCCCTATGTTAGTGAAGGAGTTCTGGATTCATGCGACGGCTTCAACGCATCAAGTCACCTCCTACATTATGGGGAAGAAGATTGTGATCACTGAGGATCACATAGCAAGGTTAATTGGTTACGGTGGCGTCCGCTGTATTGATATGGCTGAGAGATGTGCTGACGTGGGCGTCATAGCTGAAAGGATTTTCACCCATGGGGTGCCTAGCAGCAAGATCAAAGATCTGAAGGATCATCACAGAGTTTGGGCAAAGATAATTCTGGGGTGCTTCAATCATAGGAAGCCAACTAGTTCCCCTGATTACATAAATGTGGATTAGCAGTTTCTGATCTACTTTATCAATCAGAAGGTAAAAATCAACTTGGCTCATCTTCTGTTCAACCACCTCAGAACAAGCGTGAAGGAAACCAGGGAAGAAGAAAGAACAAAGAGGGATTGGATACCCTTTGGAAGGTTTATATCAGATATTCTGACAGAGAATAGGCTGATAGAGCATCTGATAGAAGCTCAAGAGTTAAGCACCATTGAACCAACAGTTGGGAAGCCTCTGAACGCGAAGAACTTGAAGAAAATGAAGTTGATAGAGAATATCAAAAAGGAATCCAGCGCTACTCCTATTGCTGATATCACCAGCAGAAGAGTTCCACTGAGTGACTTTCCTTTATTCTCTCAGATAGAATCCAAGCCAGTGGTAGTTCTCAGATATATGGACGCGTGCAAAGCTGATGGTACAGATCCAAATCTGAAGATCAAAGATCTGCATCAACCTCAACCAGAAGTGACTCTGAAGAAGACGAAGAAAAGGAAGGCACCTTCAGAAGGATCATCCCAGCAGACACCCAAGAAAAGAGGTAATTTATCTGCTGCTTCTGTTTTAAATTCTTCTACTATTCCAGCATTTATTCCACCTCCAACCTCTTATAGAATCTCAATCCCCATCCCAACAATAGATGAAACTGAACCAGAAGATGACCCTTCTGAGGCATTACAACTCAGAAGACCCAGAACCAAACATACAAAACCAACAATATCAACAACATCAGCAATTGACAAAGTGTTGTCTGACATTGATCAACACACTTCTGATCACTCCTCCAATCCAAACTCTGAACCACAAATTGTCCCTCCTCCACAACCAGAACAACAGCAATCTGCTGAGGAACCAGAACAACAACAACCTCTCTCATCCATTCCAGAAGAACCTCTCATCCCTGAACAACCAGAAATTCCAACAACTTCTCCTCAACCAGCAATTTCGTCTCCCTCTCCTCAACCAGAAATTCATCCACCATCACTTCAACCTGAGTTTCATCACTCTGAAACTCCTTCTCCTGCACCTTCTGAACCTCATTCACCTCAACCATCACCTCTGGAAATCCAGCTGCCATGTGGAACAACAGTCACAATGGCCCAGCTGCCATCCTCATCAGAATCTACACCACCCAATACTCCCAAAACACCAAACAGTCCAATCATTATTTCTGATTCTCCCACTCCATCTCCAAAACAAACAGCTGCCAAGCAAACCACCGAAAACCCCAGCAGGACCTTCATAGACTTAACCAGCCTTGACCGTCTTGCTGATCTGAAAAATAAAATAGCCATCCCAAAACCAAAACAACCAGATGTTGGCTCTGGTATTATGGATTTTGAAACAGGTTTGCAGCAGTGGATTGCTTCTCTGAAGCAAGTCTGTCTTGGAATGATTGACCCAGCTGCCTCTGACCAGCTCTGGTCACAATTCAGAATTTGGGTACGTGTTGAAGCCCTCAAGTTGCAGGATATCAACTATGAGCAGGAACAACAGAACTTCAGCAAGCTGCTAAAGGAAGTTGCCAGTCAGCTGCCATAGGAAGACGTGCTCCCTCTGGATAGTGAGACATGGTCTGAGAAACAGCTAGCTTCAAAGATGCAACCAGAAGAAGACAAGACCATTCAAGCTGAAGCAAGTCAAGCAGAAGATGTTGCAGAAAGCTCTCAGAAGCTTCCTACTTCTGATGTTTCTCAAGCTGCATTGGATAGGCAGACTCTGGAAGAGCTGAAGCTGAATGACATGCGTCTGCAGCAAAGGATGGATGAAAACGACCAGAAGATGAAAGAAAGGATGGATGTGCAGGATAGCAAGATTGACACAGTTATTAGCATGGTGCACAAACAGAATGAGACTGCTGATCAGATCAAAGCCATGCTGGAGAACCTGTTCACACGCTTTCCTCCCCAACCTTAGTTTTTTCATTCATGTCATTCTCATGTTTTCCTTGATTATCTGTTGTACTGTTTTAATATGTTTTGTTTGATTCTGAACCTTTTAATATGACAAGTTTTTCTGATCTTAATTGTTTTAGCACATCACTTACACTTTTTGATTGCTGACAAAAAGGGGGAGAACAAGAATGATATTTTAAATGATAACGGATTACTAAGACAGAAATTCTCGAACATTCTAACTCTGTTATACTTGAATATATTTTCTGTTTTGCTTAAGTCTACAGGTACAAGAAAGCTCCATGATACTCTGAAGACTAAAGCTCTGAAAACTCTGACCCGCTCTGATACTCTGACCCAAAGCAAAGCTCTGACAAGAAAAGCTCTGATACGCTGATCTGAAGCTCTGCTCTGATATGCTGATCTAAAGCTCCTGATAGTCAAAGACTCTGATACTCTAATGTTCAAAGAAAGGCAAAAAGATCTGATCCTGAAGAACTCTTGGAATCAAAAAGGGAAGCAATAAACTCAGGGGAGTATCTCTCAACTCTTATCCCTTATCTTTGATAACCTCTTACTCTGATACATCTCTCTGATACCTTTTCACGTTATTTTCAATTAAAAATATCCAGTTTTTGTCATCATCAAAAAGGGGGAGATTGTTAGAACAAAGTTTGAATCTACTACCCTATGTTTAAGTTTTGATGATAACAAAATGAAAAGATATATTATTTATATGATTCATGTATGAACTATTTGCTACCTAAATTATGACGTTCTGATTTGCAGAAACTCTGATAGGTATAAGCAAGATCACACCTAAACAACATCAGAAATTTGGTTCTTGACATCAGCATCAGAAGTTGCTATATCAGAATACCAGAATCAGAAGATCAACTCACGTGTATGCTGAAGCTTGATGAACAGAACTACGCTCAATACTCTGATAAAGAAAACAACAGTTCATCAGTAGTTAAGCAGAGTCAGAATGAGCCAAGCCAGAACATGCATTAAGTAAGCAACGGTACTGTGCATTAAAAGCAAATTATTACCAACGGCCTCATTCCAGACAAGATCTTCTCAATAAGGAAAGTTTGTTATTAGCATTGAATCAAGAATACTGCTCCAACGTTCAAGAATCTCAGTGCTATATAAACAAGACTATGAAGATTGAATTGGCTAATGCTCTCCAACATCTTACACGCCCAAAAGCTAATCATAATCTTCCTTCTCCCAGTTTGCTAAACACTACATATCTTCTTACTCAATCTTTGGTTTAGCAATCTAGTTTCATAAGCTTAAAGTTGTGTATACATCACAGTTGTGATACAGTTTTGTTGAAAACATTCACACACTTAGATTTATCTTCTTTGTAAGAAAGTGTTTCCTTGACAAACCGGGTTGTGGTTTGCATCAAGAAGGCTTTAGCAGTTGTTAAAGCAGTTTGTAATATTCAGTTGAATATAGTGGATTAAGACCTCGTTGGAGAGAGGCGAAATCACCTTGACGGGTGGACTGGAGTAGTTTGAGATCAAACGAACCAGGATAAAAATATCTTGTTCATTGCATTGATTTTCAGTTTTACAATTCAACCCCCCCCCCCTTCTTGTGTTTTTCACTACTTCAACTTGGACCCGACCAGATAGTAGTTACCACTTCAAGTTACTGCAAAGCCTGGATCCGACCAGATAACAGTTAACTTCCTTATCCCTAGCAAGATGTTATGAAGCCTAGATCCGACCAGATAACCACTCAATTTCAAGAAATTTTCTACAACGCCTGGAATCCGACCAGATAACAGTTAAATTGTCTCATCCCCAGTAAGTCACCGTGACGCCTGGATCCAACCAGATAATAGTTGACTTCCTCATCCTCAGCAAATTGTGAAGCCTGGATCCGACCAGATAACAACTAACGTTCAAGAGATATTCCTCAGCAGAAGCATCCTTTCAACAAAGCTTGAAGATATGTATATTCTTCATCCCCAACGGAAATCCGGGAATCAACTTCCCAAAACTCTTCAGCAACAGTCAGGGATTTATTCTCCCAGACAAAAACATACATCTCACATTCATACATCATATCATGTACATACAAATTGCATTTAGCATGATACCACATCTAGTGAACATCATGCACACATCTGCATTTTACTAACTCTTTTTCTCACAGGTAAAACATCAAGTTTTAGTATAAATAAATAAGAGATTTGTGCTGATACTTCTTCCGGTATTTACCAACCTTCCTCCAAATGGCATATATAAGCTCATTCACAATTCATCTTCGAGTACAAATTTCTAGGCACTCTAGTGTTCAATCATCTTTCACCTTCAAGTCACGAATGGCGGATCCGCCAATCTAACTCTTCAGGTTTAAGAAGATTGAACAGGGGAAGTTGTTGTACCCCAAAATTTTCCCTCTCATTTATCAATTAATCTCTCATAAAATCTCCTTTGGTTCAAGACTACACTAGGGTTGATCAGCTCAAGACACCTCCTCAAGCACTAATGATTAAAAATTAGGGTTTGAGATTGCATAGGGAAAATTGAACTTTTAATGTCTCATATGATTTTCATGGGTTATTTTGGACCCTCAATATTTTTCATGTCAAATTTCAAGTCTTGGATCACATTTTTGCTCAGTCAATTGATCAGTTGACCTAAAAATCAGCTGTATTGGGGAAAAAGTCAACTGTGGTCAATTTATAGTCAAAATTCATAATTTTTGATCCATGTCAACATTATGAACTCATATATTTCATTTGAACAAGTCTGGACCATAATTCCTCAAGAAATTTGATCAGATCATCAAAAGGGCAAAATGGTCAAAATTAGGGTTTTGACTGAGAAAGGGAAATTTCTGATTTTTAACCTAGAAAATGTTTGATTGGTTGGAGACATGATCTCAAGGATTAAATTGCATCATTTTGACCTAATGGAATGACTCAAAACTTCCCTCAAGATGAATTGATTGATAGTTGATTTTCAATCAACTGATCAAAAGTCAATTGTACACTGAAAAGTCAAATTTTGACTTTTTGGTCAAAATCAAGTATCAAAGATCACAATTCATAAAAACATGTAAAAATATGAAACGTATTCATCAAGAAATCAAAAATTCAAGATTTCATTTTGAAAAGTCAAAATTTCTAAACATAAATTTTTTTCTAAGTGTTGGAAATTTCATATTTTTTCACAACTTTGAGCCAATTTTTCACCATGGTGCAAGATGAATCAAAGGAAAATTTCAACATAAAATTTATAGATCTCAATGAGATCTAAAACATTGATAAACACAACTCCTCTTATAAATTTATGGATTTCATGTTATAATTTTGTTAATACATGTTCATGAAACTTGGAAACTTAGTGAAATTTTGCCCTAGTTTAGGCAGGATTTTGACCTAACTTCATGGAAATTTTTCACATAGTTCCAAGGGGAATTTTCAAAAGTAACCAAAATATAGGTTGTAGAGGATGTTACAAGCTTTCCAAAAAGTCGAGGAACTCAATGAGATAATGTTTGAGCAATGAGAATCGAAGGCATGAAGTTGGCATTTCATTCTTGAATTATAAGTCATTTCCATGATGAACAAGAATTCAAATCCAAGCCCATGTTGTACAAATCCTACTTTGAAGGCTTCTAACATGCCTTTCACTCCATAATTAAATGCCTACACAACTGTTAGAAGCTTCAATCCAAGCATTCAATGCATTGCCCATGCTTAATTCCATTTTAGGAAGAAAGTAACCATTCCATTCTAGTAAAGTTGCTTTAACCATAAAATCAACTTTGTCTTGAGCATTGAACTTGTCCTTTCTGTACAAGCATTCTCTACACAATCAAAACAAGCATGTTTAAAGGTTACAACCACCCTACAAGCTTTGTACTTGACATTGGAACAAGATGTTTCAAGCTTGCTTCAAAAACAAGCAAAATCCCATAACTTGTACTGGTGTGATTATGACCCTCTCAAGCCTCAAAATATTTTCCATATAGTTATACAAATTGTTTACAAGCAAGTACAGGAATAGACAAGCTCTAAAACTCCTCCAAAGTCAGATTTGCATAACAGACCTCCATTGTTGCATATTCTGGCCAGAAATCCCAATATCAAAAACTACTCGTGTGTTTCTTGGCCTTTTGCTTCCAAACATCATACATAAGCCATCTCTATCCATGTTACACGACTGTAACACCATCTTCACCCACTTCCAAGTTCAAAATAGAGCATCACAGTTGGACTTCTCTAGACCATTCCAGCCATCCTCAGTTCAAGCCAGCCATTGCATTAGCTTCCTAGAGGTCTAAGGAAGCTAACCTGATCATCACCATCACTTGAAACAAGCTCAAACTCATTTCATGATTTCCAATTTTGAGGTATTTTTATTGAACTTCTATCTCATTATTTAGGCATTATTAGGTTTGCATTTATGAAGATAGAATGTAGGTATCATTGCCCTGAAACTATACATGTCCATAGATTTCATTTATGTTGCTTGAGCATGGAGAACTTTGAGTTTGAATTTGCTGAATAATTTAGGTCAGAATTTGGTACTTTCATAAATTCATCCTTATCTTTGAATGTTAGCTTAAGTTAGTTACATGGTTGGATTCGTGGTGAAAAAATGCACAAGTTTCATGTTTACACTTTTGAAAATAATTGAGAAATGAACAAGTTTGAAATCCTTTGGCTGGAGGTTGAAGATGAAGTACAGTCAGGGCAAAATTTGTGTTACGTATTTATTGTTGTGCACAAGTTAACAGATGTATCACCACCTCAGTGGTTAAAGCGCACGCCTGTAACCCGAGGGACCTGCGTTCGAGCTCCAGTGGTACCCTTTTGCTTGTTTTTCATATTTTTTTTCACTTTTTTATTGTTGTTTGCAGCACTGGGCCTCAAACTTGGGCATGGCTATTTGTTTGCTGGCTCTAACCCCTCTGACTATGTTTACATTCCTGGCCCATTTTATTTATTTTGCTTTGTTTTATTTTTATTTCTATTTCATATTTTTCTTCATATTTTTTATTACTATTTTTATTATTATCTTTATTATTATTATTTAACTAAAAAATATAAAAATATTTTTATTTTATTATTTATATTTATTTAGTTTATTTTTCTCCATAAAATAAAAGAATAAAAACATTTTCTTTTAGTAAATTAATTTCTTTTTTAATACTTAGATAATTAGTTTTAATTATTATATCATTATTTTCTTGTAAATTAAAATAATTTAGAACTTAGGTTTCCTTTATTAATTAATTTCCATATATAATTTTTAATTTAAAACATTTTCATAAAAAACCCTAAAAATTATTTTTAACTTATTTTCTTTGTTAATTAATTTATATTTTAATTTTGTTTAATTCTTAATTAATCATTTTCTTAATTAGGTCAAGATTAGAACCTTTCATAAAAATCCAAACAAAAATCATTTCTTTCCCATTTTATATTCATGCATTTTATTTTCAATTTTGTACAATATTCAATATGGTTGTAATAGTTAATTAGGTTTAATTTTCTTTCAAAATCCCCTATTTGTAAATTTGTACACCCCCTACCCTAATGATGTAATAGCTTAGTATTTTTATTTCCGCAATTTAATGCTTTATGTATAAATGTTAGTAAAGTAGGGTTTGCATGGAAAGATTAAAATCAACAAGTTAGCAAACCCTAAATCAAGACAAAACAATGCATGTAAATCAATACACTTGCACACCTATACCCTTAGGGTAAATCCACTTTGTTGTCTTATAAAAATGGTCATGTTATGCATGTGAGGTATCTTAGCAAAAGCAATCAAAAAAATACAAGATTATAGTCCCTCGATGACGCTATCAAAGTTGCCTTTCAAAATGATCTTAGTCCCTCAAAGAGAATTGCTAAGATATTTCACAACATTGCTATCATGGCTATACGATGACCCACGCCCATCCCTTTACATCCAAAGATAAGGCTTCTTAACAAATCAATGGTAAGATAGCAATATTAAAGGAAAGGAAGAAATGAACTAATACTTTTGAGTAGGTAGATTATTCCTAGTTGCTTGCTCATTTTCAAATCAAACATCCTTGTTATTTTCAAAACAAACACCAACACTTTCAAAACACTTTCAAAATATCTTCCAAACTTGAAACATTTTCAAAAGATCAACACTTTGTATACATTCTTACGAACGAGAACTATTACAAAGTTTTCCTAAACGATGACACCTTTTCAAAATACTTTCAAAAACCACACAAAACACCTTATAAAACAAAAGCAAGTGATCTAGCAAGCAACTAAGAGCCCATAGATAACTATGGATGAAAAGGGTGCTAACACCTTCCCTTTTCATAATCTACCCCCCGAACTCAAGAAACAATCTCAAAGGTCTTTCATGTTCTTTTCAGGTTTTCCTTTTGGATAAAAGAAAAGTTGGTGGCGACTCTTGCTAACCGCAACATTTGCGATAAAATACAAAACACCCAAGTCAATTATCCCACTATATCACATGACTGTTATACTGGTTTTGCATTTTTTGTTTGCAAATGTCGCGGTAAGCAAGAGTCGCCACCGACTTTTCTTTTATCCACTAAGGAAAGGGTGAAAAGAACAGAAAAAGACCTTTTTCGAGATTTTCTGAGTAAGGGATTGATTATGGAAAGGGAAGGTGTTAGCACCATTTCCATCTGTGGTTTTCCACAGGCTCTTAGGTACTTTCTCATTTTGAAAAATGTTTGTGTTTGTGTTCTTTGAAAGTTTTTGTTTGCTTTATGGTAACTCTTCTATCAGTCCTCAAGAGTGTGATAAAGCGATTTTGAAAAGATATTTTGAAAATGTGTAAGTGTGAAAAATTCAGATTTGAGCAAGTACTTAAGAACTGTCTACCTACTCGAAAAAGGATGTTCTTTCCTCCTTTACTTTAGATATTTCTATCCTACTATTAGTGAGTAGGTAGCTCTATCGTTGAATGTATGAGGGACAAGCGCGGGCCTTCGTTATGGTCATAGAAGGCAACATATAGGGATACCTTTAGTAATTTTGAAGGGACTGTCATCATATATTTGTAGGCAACATCGAGGAACAAGATCATTTCTCGTATGCAACTCGAGGGACATTAAGGGACCATGATCTTTATGATAACTTTTAAATTGAGGGTCTTTGCTAAGGGTATCCCTATGTTCGAGGGACATGACCATTGTTTTTTCGAAGGCAACAAGTGAGGTTATCCTAGAGGTGTGAGTGTGCAAATGATTCAATTTGGTTATTTATCTTGCAATTAAGGTTTTCTATCGTTCATTTTTATCTTTCAATACAATCCTATTAATCTAAGCATTGCATAAAATATAGTAGCTGAAGGTAAAGGCGGAAATGTAAACCTAGACTATTACAGAGCTTTGGGGAAGTTACATAATAGTGAAGAGTGCGGAAAACAAGTCCTAAAACTATTACATCCCAGAAACAATTACACGATAATGATAAAAATACGGGAAAATAAAGCTACGCTATTACAGTTGAACGCGCCCAATACACTTTATCTAGGAAAATAAAAATAAGATGAAAATAGCAAAGAAAATGTTTTGGTGATTTTTTCTGAAAAAATGATTTATGATAATTAATAAACCTAAAAAAACCTAATTAATTTTAATTAAAAAAAGGTTAATTTTGAAAAAAGGTTAATTAAAAAAACCTAAAACCTAATTAATTTTAATTAAAAAAAGGTTTTAAAAAAAGTTTATGTTTAATGATTAACAAAAAAGAATTAAGTTTGCCAAAAAACAGATAGGGAAAGAAGCATCAATGAAAAATAGGGTTAGAAAATAAAAATAATGTAAATGTCAGGGGTGGGTGTTGAACCAAAAATTAATTTAAAACCTAAAACTAAATTTAAAAAAATCAAAAATTAATCATTCGAGTTTATTATTAAAAATCAAAGGTTTGTGAAAAATGTTAGGTTTTATGAAAAATATTTTAAACAGAAATAAGGAAAATAGGAAAAAGGATAAATAGAATGAGAAAAAAAAAACAATAGGGATGGATGTTGAACCCACGCCCTTAGCCTCCTCAGGATGTCTGCCTTGCCATGAGCCATGCATTGGTTGTTGTTCTGTTTTGGCCTCAGTGTTTTGTAATAACCCTACATGGGATCATGTCTAAATCTACAGCGTTGAATCTCATGAACATATTAAATAAATTATTATATCATGAAATACAAAGAAAGCAAATATATGAAATTTTGTAATGTTAAAATCGATATGGAATGTATGAATGCTTATACATACTTTTGATCATGAAGATCAAACAGCCTTACTCTTACTGGAGAAGTAGTGAGATGGGGGTTTGTAACGAGGGTGGCTTGTTTGTAGTGAGATGGGGGTTTGTAACAAGGATTTCAAGATATTTAGGATTCTTGAAAGAATTTGATATTTTGACAAGGTTGTGGCAAATGTTTTTTTTTCCGTCGTGTGTTTGTGTGAAAATAATGAGATTATATAATGGAAATTAGAGCAAAGATATGGACTTTGAATATGCAGTTGCGCCTCCAATAACCACAAGTAATAATGCAAATTTTTATTCACTTGAGTCTGTCACATTCCAGGCTAAATCGCAGTGACTTAAGTGTAATTTTTGAAGTTGAAATGTGAGAATAAAATGTATCTGATATCAAGAACTAACTCCTGTCCAAAAATGGGCTTAATCGGATAAACGGTGAATTAGTTATGAATTTTTGAAGTTTTGGCTCAAACAAACTTATTTTGGACTCCAGTGTCAACTCTGACACGTTCTTCAATAAAAAACAGGTATTGATCGGAGCAGAACCCAATCTCGACTTTGGAAGAAAAGTTGTATATCTATGAGTCAGTGACTTTATGTAAAAATATAGGCCCGATCCAATAAAAATTGACAGAGTTATGAATTTTCGAAGTTTCGACCAAGATGAAATAATATTCAATATTCAGGATTTTCGACACGTCACGCGCATTCTGGGCAAAAAACGAAGGCGTTTTGGATACTGTTCGAACTTCATACCTCCTGTGAAAATATAGCCAACTCAATTTTTGAAATTTTGGCGCCGGAACCAGCTCAATACGATGAAAATCGACCAAGTTATGATTTTCTGAACATGACGCAAATAAACTTCTGTCACAAATTTTCTGTACGAAAATACTTGATAAATCCGCATTTTTGAAGATCTTCTGATCGAAATTGGCTTCCATCCATGAGAGATAAAAATGTATATGACGTCAAGACGGAATTTTTTCCACCGGAACGGGTTCAAAACGAGCCACGATCTTCAAGTTATGAATTTTTTAGTGCGTAAAAATTGCACTTTCAGCACACTTTTTACCATATTTCTTCAAGAAAAAATTGCACATTCGGAGACCTTCTTTAAAGAATTGACTCTCGAGCCGAACCTGAATTTGAGAATATATTATCAGGGATATCTTGGCGAAAGAACACCTGAATATGACGCGTCAGGTTGGACTTGGGAATCTTTGAACCCTGAATCGTTACGAAATGGCGAACCGATCTTCAGCACAAAAAATACTCTGAGAACATCCATTGGCGAAATAAATGTCACTTGTATCCTGACGAAGCTTGATAAATATACCTTGATCGCATAACCATAGAATAAATGATATGCATGTATGTAATAATGAAATGTAAGCCAAACAGGTCGAATAAAATAGGGTAAATTTTGAGGTACAACAAAGGGGATATTGTTCCTCAGAGTAACCAGCTTCTTCTTCATTAGTCCACGGGTTGTTGTCTTTTTCTTTTGGCTTGTCTTCCTGATTATTTCCCTCGTTTGACAGAGTTGTGAAGTCTATAACCTACTTTGCGGGTCCTCTGAATCACCTTCCCATATTCAGGACACTCACTGGTTTCTTTGTCTTCTTCTTCTTATTTTTGAGAATCAGAGCCTTCAGGTCTTTCTGTCCCTTAGCCAGAGCCAGGAACATCTGCTGGAATTGAGCATTTTATGCTTGCAAATCTTTAAATGTTTGTTCAAGAGCCATTTCTTTTTGCTGAAATAAACAGCGAAAAGATAAGAAACCTGTCCTGGAACCTGTTTATGTGATGATATGCATGATATGCTTATGCAATGTTTTCAAGGACTTCGGGAAATTTAAATTTGCGAACCAAAATAAAACAAAGATTTTATTAGTAGAATTCAAATTACAACTTCCTTTTAGGCTTACAATTTAAAAAATTCTATAAAAAAATCAGGTTTCCCATGGGTGTTTCCTCTTTGTGCCGAGGTAGACATTAAGATTTTTTTCTTCTTGAAGTCGCTTCGTGAGCTCCAACACTTTCTTCTCATTGGTGTAGAATTGATCTCTAAAGGTATCCCATTTGTTGTACCCCAAAATTTTCCCTCTCAATTATCAAGGGTTTTTCTCACAAAGATTCTCAACATTCAAGATTGTACAAGTGCATTGGGATTTGCCAGTACCAAACTTAAAAGGAAAAGGGAGAAAACAGATAAAATAAAATTTTGGCAAATTTGGAGAAAATTAGGCCTCCTTCGATTCAATACCTTTCGATTGACTTTTGGCCTTCTTCGATTGCTCAAAATCAGCTGCCTGCATGCTTGATTTGAATGGACAAAGTTTTGATGCAAAGGCAAACCTTTCGATTAGACAAGTATGCTGCTTGCATGCTTGTAATCGAAGTCCATGACCTGCTGGCCACAAGTGTCCCCTAGAAAGCAAGTCTTTTGATTGGACAAGTATGTTGCATGCATGCTTGTAATCGAAGGCCATGACCTGCTAGCCGCATGTGCCCCCTGCATACAAGCTTTCGTTTGGGCATTCACCTCCTGCATGCCTGCATGCAAGTCCTTGTTTGGGCATTCATCTCTTGCCAAGCCTGCTTCGATTTGGACAAATTTACTATTTTGCCAAGCCTGCTTCGATTTAGACAAATTTACTGTCTTTCCAAGCCTGCTTCGATTTGGACAAATATGTTGTCTGCATGCTTGCTTCGATTGGACAAATATGTTGTCTGCATGCTTGCTTCGATTGGATAAATATGCAGCCTGCATGCTTATTTCGTTTGGGCATGAATCCTTCAGCACAAGGCCAGACCTTTTGTTTGGGCTTTTAACTTCTCTCATGCTAAACAGTCACAAGACAGGGTCCCCCCACGTACACTCTTTCGCTTAGCCACATACGACCATGGGAAGGCAAACCTTCGATTGGACAAAAGTTACTTACATACAAAGCTTCGATTGGAATGTTGATTCCTTTCGAATCAGTTTACTTCGAATCCAAGCTAAACCATTCGAAGCAAGTTTTGTTCAAAGCAAATCTGATCAAATCTCATAGCCTTACCCTACTTGTCAGGCTACTTTTCTTCCAAATCTTTTCATAATCAAAAACAAAAGGGTTCAAAATGGTACATGCAGTTTGAATATGGCCAAATCGAAAGACAAACCATTATTGGAAACATTCAATTTTGTTTGCTCTTAAGTTTGATCAAAGGCTGGATCTGTAGGGCCAGAACGAAAGACAGGGTATTCGATTCAAAGGGCAAGTTGTCCATAGGTCAGGCTACATAGGCCTCCAACTTGTGCCTCACTCCATATTATATTTTTCTTCAAGACAACTTGCTCTTGATGACATCACAACCCTTTTAGAAAAGTTTTTGAGCCTTGCGCCTGTCTCTTCTAAATTTCCCCCTATAAACTAGGATCCACCCATCTAAGCCTTTGATTTTGTTACTTTTATCTTGGGATTATAAAAAGTTGACACAAGTGGATGTTGGTCTTTAAAAGAAACTATATTTTATTCTTTCACCAAGCTGCACATTTCACTTTTTTCTCTCTATAAATAGAGAATTCATTTGCACATCAAAGGAGAGGATCTGGGGACCAGGGGAACAAATTTCCAAATTTTCTCAAACACAACAAAAAACTCTCAAGTTCTTAAACACTTGTGAAGAACAAACCCATAATCCTTGTCACCTCCTTCGATTCTGAAGAACAACACACTCCAGTCTCTTTCGAACCCAGTGGAAAGAACCATCACACTTGCTTCCTTTCCTCCTTCGAATCCAGTATCCCAGGCTTTGTTCTAGGCCCCCTCTTTCGAATCTAGCACCCAGGGCCTCCACTCAAGGTCCCACATCCCTTCAAGGCTGAAGCAAGGTAAGTTTCTCTTACCCTTGCATCCTTCGTTTCAATTATAACATGTATATAATATTTTGCCTCCCTTTCGCTTACACCCTTTGAATCTATTTTTTTTCTGGCTAATATTTTGTTCCTTGTTGCTTGAGTTCATTAAATATACTTTAATACTTAGTTTGGCCACAAGACAAAAGCTAACATGGCCTTAGGCCATGAGGCCATTTTATGTCCCAAACGAAAGAGACATGGGGAAGAAAGATATGAAACGAAGCCTTGGGCTTTAATGCTAGCTTCCAGGCCCATCCAGAATGCATGCTCATGCTGACTTCCAAGCCCCAGAAAGGAAAAATCAGAAGGCATTTGCACTAAGTCCAGCCAGAATCTAAGGCCATAACTTATTATTGTCAGTCTCAATCGAAGAAGGCAACAAAGCAACAAGGCAGGACCAGAAGGCACGCCCAGCTGCCTCCAGGCCCCAATCGAAAGACACAACATATTGGCCTCCAGGCCCCAATCAAAGGTCATGCCTTCACCCCTTTTCAGGCCAGATAGAAGAAAGCCAGAAAGTGCATAATCGAAGGGGTTTTCTGCCCCAATCAAAGGAGCTCATTTTTCTTGCTTTTACCTCATTTTTGCCTTTATATTTTCATGCAATTCAATATGGTTGTAATAGTGTAGGATTTATTTTTTTCACTCTTTTATTACTTTCATATAAATGTTAGTAATTATGTGTGTATGGCAAGATAAAATCATGAAGTAGACAACCCAAAAATCAAATACAAATGCATGCAATCAAACACACTTACAGACATGCACCCTTAGGGTAATTCCAATTGTTGCCTTATAAAAATGGTCATGTTATACATGTGGGATATCTTAGCAAAAACAATCACAAATACGAGATCATAGTCCCTCAATGACTCTATGAATGTTGCCTTACAAATGATCTTAGTCCCTCAAAGAGAAACGCTAAGATATCTCACTACATTGCTATCATGACTATACGATGACCCACACCCGTCCCTTTACATCCAAAGATAAGGCTTCTTATCAAATCAATGGTAAGATAGCAATATCAAAGGAAAGGAATAAATGAACTAAGACTTTTTGAGTAGGTAGATTGTTCCTAGTTGCTTGCTCAATTTCAAAACAAACACTTTTAAAACACTTTCCAAACTTGAAATATTTTCAAAAGCTCAACACTTTGTATATGTTCTTACGAACAAGAACTATTACAAAGTTTTCCTAGAAAAAGGCACCTTTTCAAAATACTTTCAAAAACCATACGAAAGCATATTTTTTCAAACAAAGCAAGTGATCTAGCAAGAAACTAAGAGCCCATAGATAACTACGGATAAAAAGGGTGCTAATACCTTCCCTTTTCATTATCTACCCCTCGAACTAAGAAAACATCTCTAAAGGTCTTTCATGTTCTTTTCAGCCTTTCCTTATTGGATAAAAGAAAAGTTGATGGCGACTCTTGCTAACCGCAATATTTGCGATAAAATGCAAAACACCCAAGTCAGTTCTCCCACCGTATCACAGAACTGGAAACTTTTTTGGGGAAATTCTTAAAAGTGGGGTTACCTTAGGGCTATATCACATTTACTATACTTGTTTGACATATGCTTTACATTATGGTTCCTTGTTTGGATTTGTTTTGATCCTCTACCCGGATCTGGGACACCTTTTAGGTAAGTAGCAATAGATTTTGAAATTGTATGGCGTAGACCGACACGGTTGAAGCAATGGCTACGTTAGTGTGACACATTTGTTGGTACCAGTATCCCTTGTGTTAAATCGAGGAGAATACGGGTCCGCTGAGCGGCGTCATGAAGCACTAACTGACCTTAGAACCTTAATTGAACAAACTTGGCCAATTAGGACGTAGTGAGATAACCAGTTTCGGTGGAAAGCTGAAAATTGGTTGATACTCGATACCACACTCATTGAGACTAGACTTTTTGGATATCTCGGCCGCAAGAAAAGATTGATTGAGCTGAGACAATGCCTAAAAGAAAGGTCTGTGATATTGAGATCCCTTAGAACCCGATTACTATTAACTAGGACAGGTTGAGCCAACTAAACTTCAAGAGGGTATTTACCTACAAACCCCATGCAAGCCTAAACCTAAGGACTTGTCTGCTTTGTGTGAATATGATTATTTGTACTTGCTTACTTTGCATACTTGTATATAACATCATGACATCATATCATATAATTTTCAATAACCATTTCAAGGATCTCGAGGGTCTATGATGCATAGTCACTTTGAACCAAACATCTATCAAAGGGAAAGAGGATTTATTTTCCTCTAACCAAACACCGTCAAAAATCAAGTACAACAAACTTGAGTCAAGGGCTACAACCCACTTAACATGGTGAGCTTAATTCTCGTGGAAGGAC
Source organism: Vicia faba (assembly GCA_948472305.1). Classification (NCBI taxonomy): domain Eukaryota; kingdom Viridiplantae; phylum Streptophyta; class Magnoliopsida; order Fabales; family Fabaceae; genus Vicia; species Vicia faba. The sequence goes on along the minus strand of OX451739.1, from coordinate 813,894,642 downwards.
ATCCACCGATACGAAATTTTCCAATCAAAGTTATTGATCAAAGTTCAACTTCTAAACATTTTCTTGTGTTTACCTCGCGAGATCCTTGAAAACATGCATCCACATATCATGCATCATATCATGACAGGTCTCTCCCATACAAGTTTCCTTATCTTCTCACTATTTATTTGAGTAAGATGGATATGGAACAAATGGTGAAAGATCTCCAAGCTCAAAACACTCAGTTCCAACAAGTGCTCATGAACTTGGCCAAGGGGCAGGAAGATCTGAAAACACTCTTCACCAAAGAGAGCAAGAAGAAGGAAAAGTCGGTCATCCTCAACGCAAGGAAAAGGTCCAAGGGGCATGTCCAGCTAGTTCAAAAAGAAGATGCTTCTTCTAAAGACAGTCAAGAAGAGGAAGTTGGAAGCATTAGAGCTTACATAGCTACTGATTACGATGACTCTTCTGAGGAGCGGTATCCACCGGCAGATGAAAAATACAAACAGCTTGAAGACGGACTAAAACCTGTGGAGATCTAAGTTATGCCTGGCTTGGACTTAGGAGACATGGGTTTAGTTTCCAGAGTTCTCATACCACCAAAATTCAAAATCCCTACCTTTGCCCCGTATGATGGAGTCTCTTACCCTAAGATGCACTTAAAGTCCTATATTCGCAAGATTCAATCATACACAATTAATCCGAAGCTTTGGATCCATTTATTCCAAGAGAGCCTAGTGTAAGATTAAGATTGCGCCTAAGAGGGGGGGTGAATTAGGTGGTGGTCGATTTTTGACTTATTTTATACTTTCTGGTTTTGATTTAGTGCTTTGAAAAACTGTAGAGTGCAGAAAGTAAAGAGACACGGAGAATTATCCTGGTTCCTTCCACACCCCGGAAGTACGTCCAGTCCCCTTGCAAACACGCAAGAGATTTTACTATATTGTTAGAACTTTTACAAGACTCTTCCTAGTCTTATCCACTAAAGAACCTAACAAATAACCAAGAACACCCTCTTGGATTTCCAATAAGTCTAATGAGAACAATCCTCTCAAAAGATACCTCTTGTTTCCAATAATGGACAACAAGGAACAAAAGTAATCTAATACTTAATTCCAATAATCCTGGAAATAAGTTACACTTTGTATGTTTTTATGAAGTATGATTTCTTGAAAGATGTTGATCACATAGAGTGACTTCTTTGAAGTTTCTTCTTTCTTCTCTTGTAAGCAATTCAAACTGTAACACAATGGTTAGATAATGCTCAAAGATTTCTGTTCTTTATATGTGTGAAAGTGCAGAAAATCTTTGTTCTTAAAAGTTAAGAAATATGAAGTTTGAATATTTTACAAAGTTCAGATTTTATTGCATAAGAGAAGAGTTGTTTATGATTTGAAATATTTTGTAATATATAGTAATCAAGATACCTTTCCAAAAGGACACTTTTCTGTTTGTAAAACTTGACAAGATGCAATGTTTGATCATGCAACTATTGGAGAAAAGGTATGAAGGATATCTTGAAACCAGTTCAGATTTTTCAAAATTTTCAATGTGCAAATCGATTAACATAACATGCAAATCGATTGCACGTGTTTGTAACGTTCAGAATTTCAAAAAATTTGAAGTGTAAATCGATTAGCATGTTGTGTCAATCGATTTACAAGTGTTAAAAAATCAGTTTGTTCTGTGATCAATCGATTTACACAACCTGTAAATCGATTGCTGGCAGGAGCAAACAGTTTTTTGAAAAAGCATGTGTAAATCGATTTACACAAGATGTTAATCGATTTACAGCAGAGAAAAACTTAAAAATTGTTTTGAAATATAATTGAAGAGATGTGGCAAGTGTGTATATCATTTTTGAGCATTTCTAATCAATGTAGTTTAATTGAGAATTGATATACTTGATTGCTTGCCAAGTTCCTTGAAGCTTTGAGTGAATGATGCTTTAAGATGATTTCCACTTCTTTTCCTTCTTTCCATAATGCTTGTTTGTCTTTCATCAAACTAGCTTGTTTGTCTTTCATCAAAACTAAAGTTGAGTTGAGGCTTGAAATTACATTCTCCCCCTTTTTGATGATGACAAACCATCTTTCTTTATGAGTTGTTCAGAATTGGAGCAAAAAGTGTTTTCTCCCCCTGAGAAGATTTCTCCCCCTATGGAGAAAAAGATTTGAAAGCTTGCCCTGTAAAGACAATGAAAACAAACAAACATAAAGTGTCGTTACATCCTTCTCCCCCTTTGACATTATCAAAAAGAAGGGAAAGATGCAACAAGAAAGTATACCAGAAAGAAATGTATAGGAACATGAATGAAAAACACAAAACTTTCAAAATTATCGAACAAAGTTTTAAAAACACAATTCATAAAATGAACAAAATAAAACAAGACAAAATCCATAATGATACTTATAATAAGAATTTAATAACATTGATCAAGAACATTTTAGAAAGGTCCTTGATAAGGAAATTGTTGTTGAAGAGGTGGTTCGGTGTATTGAGGAGGCGGAGGTGCAGGATTGGTTGGGTCGTATGGAGGGATATGAAGATGTGAATAAAGATATGAAAATTGTTGGTTCACATCATTCTGAAAAGCATCTATTCGAGATGAGGTAGAGTCATTTATCTCAGTCCATCGAGCATTGATGTTAGAATTGAGAGAAGCAAACTTTTGCGTCATGAAATCCATAACATCTTGATTTGTTGGACCAGAAGAAGCAGCAGGAGGAGGAACTTCATGGTCTTCTTCATCTGCATTATTACCTTCATCGCTGACAACATCTTCTCCAATGTAAGTGATGGTTTTTGCTTCAGCATTGAAATGAACACCCATCCTTGAATCAACATTTTTGATGGAGATCCTAGTGGTGATTGGATCCATTTCAATCCGCTCAAATCCAGTGAAATCTATATCAAAAGCTGCCATAATCCTTGTAATAAAATATGCATATGGTAGAAAGGTGGCCCTTGCGGCAACTTTTAGCATATGCACCACAATCAATTTTGCCCAATTAACCGGAATTCCATTTTTCCTTGCATAGATGATTTGCAGTTCTAGGTCGGTCACCGTACAATGATTCCCTGCTCTAGGAAACAGAATATACACCAGAAAATAGTGAAACAACCTATCATCAATATGGAAATTTCCAGCACTCCATGTGTCCCTAGCTGGAATAACCCCGCCAAGACTTCGAATCCGCTTGGCACGGTATTCAGATTCTGATAACCTTCCAATGCTATAAAAAAATTCTCGCTTCTGATAGTTTTCCCAAGCAGCATCTTCTGGATCATAGAGGGTACTTCCAGAATATGGAATGTTCAAAATTCTGCCAATAGTTTTGGAATACAGAGGGATTCTTTTTCCAAGGACATATGTATAACATTTGTTGTTGTCATAGCACATATTGCTGTAGAAAATTCTAACCAGATCCGGGTAATAGAAACCATGTGAAGATATTAATGGTTCTAAACCATAAGCAATGAAATCTCTTTGAAACGAGAAGCATTCATCTGGAAAAGTAGATAACATACCAAACTTTGGAGTAGAGATGATTTTCTTTTGAAAATGCTTGAGAAATCTGTCCCGCTGTGGATCCGAGAGGTACTCGAGCACAGAGTTTTCAGATGTTGACGAAGCTTGCTTCTTTCCTTTCTCTGAGGCAGAGGCTTTTCTCTTGGGAGCCATGGATCTTGTTAGGGTTTTGAAAAGAGAGATATAGAGTTCTTTGTGTTGTTGTGTGAGAGAGTGTGTTGGTGTTATGAGATAGTTTTGGTGAGTTTAAATAATATAGAGAGTAAGTGAGGTCTTTATGAGGTTTTAATTTGGTGATTTGGTCAAGGTTTCATTGATTGGGCAATAGTAAGATGGGAGGTTTGAGAGACAATGAATGTTTGACCAATATATTAAAAGCTCATACAAGTATCACATGTTAAACAATAAATTTCATAGAGAAAATACACAGAAAATGCTTCAGATTCTGTGGTAAATCGATTTGCCCCTTGGTTAAATCGATTTACACAGAAAATTTTCATAAAAAATAATTTTCGTTCAGTGGTAAATCGATTTACATATTGTGTAAATCGATTTACACAAAAGATTTTATTAAAAGAAATGATTTGCTTCAGTAGTAAATCGATTGACATATGGTGTAAATCGATTTACTTAAAGAAAAAAATTTAAAACATCATTATTTTTAACATTTGAAACAATGTCTAACCACATATATATGTACATTAAGGTATAGTTAAGGATTGAGTGCACCTTAAATATCTTGTTCATCGAGGATTCCAAGTTCACGACGAATTTTGAAAAATGCATCCTTTGCAAGTGGTTTTGTGAAGATGTCCGCGAGTTGATTTTGAGTGTCCACGAATGTGATCTCGACATCTCCTTTGAGTACATGGTCTCGGATGAAATGATGTCTGATGTCAATGTGTTTCGTCCGGGAATGCATAACTGGATTTTTTGTAATATTGATCGCGCTTGTGTTATCACATCGAAGAGGAATGCATCCAAGGTTTACTACATAGTCAAGTAATTGTTGTTTTAGCCAAAGAATTTGAGCGCATCCACTTCCAGCCGCAATGTATTCTGCTTCGACAGTGCTGAGAGCTACGCTTGCTTGCTTTTTGCATGACCATGAAACCAAGGCATTTCCAAGAATGTGACATGTTCCACTTGTACTTTTGCGATCAGTTTTGCAACCTGCATAGTCAGCATCAGAATAACCAACTAGATTGCACATACTACCTTTTGGATACCATAATCCGACGTTGGTTGTTCCTTTGAGATATTTTATTATGCGCTTGACTGCTGCAAGGTGAGACTCTTTAGGATTGGCTTGATATCTTGCACATAGGCAAACGCTGAACATAATGTCAGGTCTACTTGCTGTTAAATAAAGGAGTGAGCCAATCATTCCACGATACTTAGTTATGTCAATAGAATTTCCTGATTCATCTGGATCAAGATAGGTGCCGGATCCCATAGGTATTGCACTTTCTTTGCTACTTTCCATCTCAAACTTCTTTATAAGGTCTTTGCAATATTTTGATTGGTTTACGAAAATACCATGTTTGAGTTGCTTAATTTGAAGACCAAGAAAGAAATTCAATCTTCCCATCATAGACATTTCAAACTCTCCTTGCATCATAGACGAAAATTCCTTGCACATATTTTGGTTAGTTGAACCGAAAACAATATCATCTACATAGATTTGTACAAGTAAGGTATGATGATTAACATTTTTTATGAAGAGAGTGGTATCAACTTTACCCTTTACAAACCCTTTTTCACATAGGAATGCGCTTAGTCTATCATACCAAGCCCTTGGTGCTTGCTTCAGCCCATAGAGAGCTTTCTTCAGTTTGAAGACATGATTAGGATGTTTGAAGTCTTCAAATCCGGGAGGTTGCTTTACATAGACTTCTTCATTTATGAATCTGTTGAGAAATGCGCTTTTTACATCCATTTGAAAAAGTTCAAAGTCCAATGAGCATGCATATGCAAGTAATAGTCTTATTGCTTCCAAACGTGCTACCGGAGCAAAAGTTTCTTCAAAATCAATTCCTTCTTCTTGGTTGTATCCTTGAGCAACTAGTCTTGCCTTGTTTCGAGTGATTATTCCATTTTCATCCATCTTGTTTTTGAAAACCCATTTGGTTCCAATGATACGTTTATTTCCTGGATTAGGAACAAGTTCCCAAACTTCGTTCCGCTCGAATTGGTTTAACTCCTCTTGCATGGCAAGGATCCATTGATCATCTTCTAGTGCTTGAGCCACTTTAGTAGGTTCAACTTGAGATACAAACGCCATATTTAAGCATGCATCCTTAAGATTTAGCCGAGTAGATACTCCTTTGCTAATATCTCCAATTATATTGTCAATTGGATGATCACGATGAGTTCTCCATTCTTGAGGAAGATCATCATCATTTTCATTTTGATGTGAAAGTTCATGTGTTTGTTCCGGATTGACAATTTTGCCATCTCCGCAGGAAATCTCATGAGATAGATCTATAGAATCATCATCATCACAAATAACAACTTCCTCCTTGGAGGTGTTAGATTCATCAAAAGAAACATGCATTGATTCTTCTATAGTTAAAGTTCTTTTATTGTAAATTCTAAAAGCTTTGCTAGAAAGGGAGTAACCAAGAAAGATACCTTCATCCGATTTTTCATCGAACTTACCGAGATTGTCTTTGTCGTTGTTAAGGACAAAACATTTGCACCCGAAAATATGAAAGTGAGAGATATTTGGTTTTCTTCCTTTGTAAATCTCATATGGAGTTTTCTTTAGTATAGGTCTTATGATCACGCGATTGCTTACATAACATGCCGTGCTTACCGCATCCGCCCAAAAATATTTAGGCAAACTTGAGTCACTTAGCATGGTTCTAGCAAGTTCCACCAAAGACCTATTTTTCCTTTCAACTACTCCATTTTGTTGAGGTGTTCTTGGTGCTGAAAAATTGTGAAAGATCCCATTTTCTTCACAGAATTCTTCAAATAGACTGTTTTGGAACTCTCCAATGTGATCACTTCGGATTGATGTTATCTTTGATGACTTCTCATTTTGAACTTGTTTTGCATATCTCTTGAATGCCTTGAATGCTTCATTCTTGTGTACTAAAAACAAAGTCCAAGTGAAACGGGAAAAATCATCTACAATAACTAATGCATAAATGTTACCTCCGAAGCTTCTTGTTCTAGATGGACCAAAAAGATCCATGTGCAACAATTGAAGTGGTCTTGTTGTTGAAACCACATTCTTTGGTTTGAAAGTTGATTTGGTCTGTTTGCCCTTTTGGCATGCACTACATAATTTGTCTTTGATGAACTTCATCTTTGGTAGACCAATAACTAAGTCATGCTTAACCAATTTGTTCAAGTGCTCCATGTGAATGTGAGCAATCCTCTTATGCCATAACCAAGCGTCATTGTTGTTTACCATAAGACATTGTACCTTCATAGACAAATCATCTAGAGTAATCACAAAAATATTGTTAGATCTTATACCTTTGAGTTTTACCTCATTGGTTGCCTCATCCATAATAAGGCATTCTTCTTTGTTGAATTTGATCTTGAACCCTCTATCGCAAAGTTGACTTATGCTAAGAAGGTTGTGCTTTAATCCTTCAACATAGAGAACATCCTCAATTTGAATGGATGGAGGTGTGCCAACTATTCCAACGCCAAGAATCTTTCCTTTGGTGTTGTCTCCATAGGTGACATACCCTTTGGCTTTATGTACTAGATATGAAAATTGGTGTACATCTCCTGTCATATGCTTTGAACATCCACTGTCAAGATACCAAACATTTGAAGTGGATTTCAAGCATACCTACAAAAACAAATTATTTCTTGTTAGGTACCCAAGTTGCCTTGGGTCCTTCATAGTTAGTTCCCTTTTTCACCCATGCATAATGTCCACTAGCCATACTGAAATTTCTAATATAGCATGCATTTGGTGTGTGTCCAATAATACCACAGTAAAAACAGTTTGGAACAAATTTGCTCTTGTATCTAGGCATTTTTTTTCTTTTAGATACATTAGCCTTTTTCTTTTGATGATTATGAACAACTTGCTTCTTTTCTACTTTCTTGGGATTGGAACTATTACTAGCCTTTACAAAAACAGTGGGATTGTTACTTGGTTTCTTAGTATTCACATAACCAAGACCTCTTTTATCATTTGGATAACGTTGTTGGCTTAGTAATCCTTCCAATCCTATTTGTCCTTTTTCATATCGTTCAATGACTCTTTTCAATTGAACAATTTGAAAGACATTTGATTCACACTTGGAGCATGCAAAGGTTTCCTTTTCTTTAATAAAATTCTGTTTTTGAAGATCAAAATCTTTAGTCATGGTGTCAATTTTTTCTAGACAAATTAGAAGTTCTTTTTCTTGTTTTGACACCTTTTTGTATAAACTTTTGCATTCTTTCAAGAGTTCATCAATTGCACCTTGAACATCATCATCAAAAAGATTAAATTCATTACTAACCTCTTCTTCATTGTCGGAGTGATGCGATGCCATTAAGGCTAAGTTTGCACATTTGTCGCTTTCCGATTCCGATGAACTGCTCATATCATTATCTTCCCATGCTATGTAGGCTTTCTTTTGTTTTGAGTCCTTTCCTTTGAATCCATTTTTCTTTGGGAGATTTGGACAGTTTGGCTTGATGTGTCCTTGCTTTCCACATTCATAACATGAGACATCTTGAGTTGATGTGGAGGCTTCTCTTTTCTTGAAGTGCTTTCTCTTATGTGCATGAGATCCGCCTTTGTCATTTCTGCCAAAAAACTTCCCAAGTCTTTTCACTAGAAGCATGAAATTTTCATCTTCTTCCGGATTGTCTTCTTTTACCACTTCTTTTGAATCAATTTTTAAGGCAATGTTTTTGGACTTCTTTTCTAGATTCTCATGTTTTTCAAGTCTACCGAGTTCCGTTTCGTATTCTTGAAGTTTGCCGAATAATGTAGCGGAAGTCATTGCGGAGAGACTCTTCTTTTCCGAGATTGCCGTTACCTTTGGTTGCCATTCCCTAGTCAATGATCTAAGGATTTTCAAGTTGAGTTCATCATTTGACAGGGTTTTACCAAGAGCAATTAAGTGATTTGCCAAATGCACAAATCTCTTTTGTAAGTCAAGAATGGATTCTCCGGGCTGCATTCGAAATAGTTCATATTCTTGACTCAAGGTATTTAGCCTTGATCTTTTTACTTCAGCCGTTCCTTCATGAGTTTGAACCAAGGTATCCCAAATTTCCTTTGCTGTTTTGCAGTTTGAGACACGGAAAAATTCGTCCATACTGAGTGCACCTTGAAGAAGGTTTATTGCCTTTTTGTCATAGAGAACTTTCTTTTTATCATCGTCGTCCCATGCAGTTTTGGGCTTTGCAGACCCAACGCCATTGATTACCGTTATCGGGATAAATGGACCATTTTCAACAGCATCCCATACTTCCTCTCCTTGTGCTTCTAAATGCGCCTTCATGCGTATTTTCCAAAAGTCAAAATATTCACCACAAAATAGAGGAGGCTTGTTGTTACTACCACCATCTCTGAAAACTGGTTGATGATTTGCGGAAGCCATTCTGGATCTCTAGGAGCAGGTTACCTATAACCTGCTCTGATACCAATTGTAAGATTAAGATTGCGCCTAAGAGGGGGGGTGAATTAGGTGGTGGTCGATTTTTGACTTATTTTATACTTTCTAGTTTTGATTTAGTGCTTTGAAAAACTGTAGAGTGCAGAAAGTAAAGAGACACGGAGAATTATCCTGGTTCCTTCCACACCCCGGAAGTACGTCCAGTCCCCTTGCAAACACGCAAGAGATTTTACTATATTGTTAGAACTTTTACAAGACTCTTCCTAGTCTTATCCACTAAAGAACCTAACAAATAACCAAGAACACCCTCTTGGATTTCCAATAAGTCTAATGAGAACAATCCTCTCAAAAGATACCTCTTGTTTCCAATAATGGACAACAAGGAACAAAAGTAATCTAATACTTAATTCCAACAATCCTGGAAATAAGTTACACTTTGTATGTTTTTATGAAGTATGATTTCTTGAAAGATGTTGATCACATAGAGTGACTTCTTTGAAGTTTCTTCTTTCTTCTCTTGTAAGCAATTCAAACTGTAACACAATGGTTAGATAATGCTCAAAGATTTCTGTTCTTTATATGTGTGAAAGTGCAGAAAATCTTTGTTCTTAAAAGTTAAGAAATATGAAGTTTGAATATTTTACAAAGTTCAGATTTTATTGCATAAGAGAAGAGTTGTTTATGATTTGAAATATTTTGTAATATATAGTAATCAAGATACCTTTCCAAAAGGACACTTTTCTGTTTGTAAAACTTGACAAGATGCAATGTTTGATCATGCAACTATTGGAGAAAAGGTATGAAGGATATCTTGAAACCAGTTCAGATTTTTCAAAATTTTCAATGTGCAAATCGATTAACATAACATGCAAATCGATTGCACGTGTTTGTAACGTTCAGAATTTCAAAAAATTTGAAGTGTAAATCGATTAGCATGTTGTGTCAATCGATTTACAAGTGTTAAAAAATCAGTTTGTTCTGTGATCAATCGATTTACACAACCTGTAAATCGATTGCTGGCAGGAGCAAACAGTTTTTTGAAAAAGCATGTGTAAATCGATTTACACAAGATGTTAATCGATTTACAGCAGAGAAAAACTTAAAAATTGTTTTGAAATATAATTGAAGAGATGTGGCAAGTGTGTATATCATTTTTGAGCATTTCTAATCAATGTAGTTTAATTGAGAATTGATATACTTGATTGCTTGCCAAGTTCCTTGAAGCTTTGAGTGAATGATGCTTTAAGATGATTTCCACTTCTTTTCCTTCTTTCCATAATGCTTGTTTGTCTTTCATCAAACTAGCTTGTTTGTCTTTCATCAAAACTAAAGTTGAGTTGAGGCTTGAAATTACACCTAGTAGGGACTCAACTCGAATGGTTCTATCAATTGGAGAGTTCTCGCATCCACACCTGGGAGGATCTAGATGATGCTTTCTATAAGCAGTACCAATACAACGCTGATCTTGCACCAACTCGTGTGCAATTGCAGAACATGACCATGGGTTCCAATGAGAGCTTCAAAGGATACGACCAAAAATGGAGATATGGTTGGTAGGGTGCAACCCCCTCTAATTGACAGGGAACTCATTGACATCTTCATGGGAACTTTGACGGGACCTTTCTTCAATCACCTAATCGGAAGCTCCTCGGTCGGGTTCACCGAGCTAATACTGGCTGGCGAAAGGGTCGAAGTTGGCATCAAAAGCGGAAATATCCAAGGAGCTACACCCTCTGATGCTCAGAAAAAACCAGTCTGGCTTTTTGCACCCGTTTTTTCCATTTGCACCCCCCTGGCCCATTGTGTGAAATATTTAACGTTTTTGCATTTTTCTTTTTGATTCTGATTTTATATTTTTTGTTCAAACATAAAAAATACCAAAAATATTTTTCCACATTTTTTTATATTTATTTGGCATTTATTTACTTTACTAAGCATATGTAGGTAAATAAATATAATTCCTTTTCATTTTAAAACCCTAAAAAAATAATATATAAAAAATATTTATTTTTAGTTATTATTTTTATTTACACTCTGAAAACATTTCCTAAAATATACATTTTTGTAAATAATTAATATTTTAGTTTTGTACATATTTAGCATATTTAATATATAATATATAAATACTTGTATATTTTATTAGATAATTAGGGCAAAAATACAAAAATAATACTTTTATTTTTTATTTAATATTTGACACCAAAAATACTTTTTCTACAATATACTTCATTTTTTATTATTTTTTGTATAAATTAATATATATTGTACATAGTTAATAAATAATATTATTTATTCAAAAATTAGGGTTTTGCCCTAAACAACAAAAATAACCAAAAAAATGACTTTTTTTATTTTGTTTATACTTCAAACATGAAAACTTTTTCACATACATAAACAATCTTTTTTTGCATAATACATTGCATTTTTATATTTATTTAATTGTATTTATTTAAATGCCAAATATTAATGTGTATATTCGATATGGTTGTAATAACTTAGCATTTATTTCCTTGTCAAATATCCCTCAATTCAAACTTGTACCCCCCTCCCTATATCATGTTGTAATAGCTTAGCATTTAAATTTTCGCACTTAAAAGCTTTCAATTATGCCATGATAGACTTAGGGCTTGTATGCAAAATCAATCAACAAATAGCTTGACCTAACACAAATATACATGCATGAAAAACAAACACAATGCACACTTGCACCCCTAGGGTTACATCCACTTGTTGCCTTCAAAAATGGGCCATGGTTGCATGTCAAGTACTTTGGCAAAACAAAAACAAACAAAATGATCATAGTCCCTCGATGACGCTCTCATGGTTGCCTAGAAAATGATCATAGTCCCTCAAGAAAATTGCCAAAATACTTGACACTATTTCTTTCATGGTCTATACGATGACCCGCGCCTGTCCCGTTAATATCCTAACACAAGGTTGTTCACCAAATACAATGGTGAAACAACACTGTTAAAAGGGTTAAAAAAACATGAGAAAGATCTTTGAGTAAAATAGGGTAGATAGCTCTTAGTTACTTGATCAAACTTGCAAAACATCCTTGCTACTTTTCAAAAACACACATCACAACACAATTTCCAAACAACTTTCAAAACATTGGCCTCTTTTCAAAACATTTTTCAAAACACGTTTGTATATACTCAAACACGAGTCATTACAAAGGTTGCCACAACAATGACCTCTTTTCAAAACATTTTTCAAAACCACCCACAAAGCACCATTTCAAACAATTGAAAATGCAAAGCAAGTGATCTAAGCAAGTAACTAAGAGCCCATGGATAACCATGGATAGAAAGGGTGCTAATACCTTCCCTTTCTTTAATCTACTCCCCGAACCCAGGAAAACATCTCAAAGGTCTTTCCTGTGCTTTTTGACCTTTCCTTAGGATAAATAAAAAGTTGGTGGCGACTCTTGCTAAACCGTAACATTTACGAACCCAAACGCAAAACCTCAAGTCAGTTCTCCCACCGTATCACAGTCGCCACCGACTTTTATTTTATCCAAAAGGAAAGTTAAAAAAGCACAGGAAAGACCTTTGTGACGTTTTATTGAGTTCGGGGGGTAGATTATGAAAAGGGAAGGTGCTAGCACCCTTTTCATCCATGGTTTTCCATAGGCTCTTAGTTACTTGCTTAGATAACTTTCTTTGCTTTTGAAATTGTTTGAAATGGTGCTTTGTGTTTGGTGTGGTTTTGAAAGTATTTTGAAAAGAGGCCATTCGTTTAGGCAATCTTTGTAATGATTCTCGTTCGTAAGAATGTATACAAAGATGTTTGTCTTTTGAAAAATGTTTCAATGTTCTGTAAGTTGTTTGGAAATGTTTTGAAAATGTGTGTGTGTTTTTGAAAATAGCAAGGATTGTTTTGAAATGGAGCAAGTAACTTAGAAGCTATCTACCTACTCAAATGTCTTTCTTGTACATTTTCATTCCTTTGACATTGTTGACTTACCATTGATTTGGTAAGCAACCCTATCTTTGGATATTAAACGGGACTGGCGTGGGTCATCGTATAACCATGATAGCAATGTTTCCAAGTATCTTAGCATCTTGAGGGACCAATATCATTTGTTTAGGCAACCTTTTGATAGCGTCATCGAGGGACTATGATCTTATTTTTGTTTTGTTTTGCCAAGATACTTCGCATGCGTAACATGGCCATTTTTATTTTAGGCAACCAAGTGGGTGAAATCCTAAGGGTGCTTGTGTGTAATGTGTGTCATTTTTCATGCATTTTGATTTGTCTTGGATTAGGTCTTTTCTATTTGTTTGTTTTTTGGTCTTGTCATGCAAACCCTAGTTTACTAAACATTGAATAAATGCGATAAATTGCGTAAATATAAACTAAGCTATTACAACAATTATTATGGGAGGGGGGATACAAGTTTTTGAATGGGGATATTGCACAAAATAAACCCTAAAAATACTATTACAACCCAATTGAATATTGTGCGTATTAAATAAATAAACGAGTATTAAAATGCAATGCAAATGTATTTATATTAAAAAATGTTTTGTATTTGATTTTTGTATGAGAAAATAATTCAAATTAACCCTAGAAATAAGAGAGAGAAAATATTATTATTTTTGAAAGGGTGAAACCCTAATTTTTTATTAAAGAAAATATATGTTCTATATTAATATTTTGTCCATTTTTTTGTATAAGAAAATAATAAATAATATTATGTGCCAATATTAAAAATTAAATATGTATGGGAAATAAATATTTTATGTGTATATAAATATAATATTATTAAAGTATTATTAATTGTATTTACAATTTATTCAAGAAAATAGAAATTATTTGTCAAAAATAAACTATTTTTATGTGAGAAAATAAATAAATAAAATAAAATAAAAGTGTGGAAATAAATAAATTATTTTTGGGTATTTTTTATCATTAGAAAAAATAAATGCAAGTAATAAATATAAAAATATGCAATAAAATGCAAAAATATAAGAAAATAGTCAGGGGGTGCAAAAGTAATCCAGGGGGTGTGGAAAGCAGAAACAACAGGCCCAAGGCGCCAAAGGCCCAAGACAGTCATCCCTGTCCTCCAGCTTCTTCTCCTTCGCGCGTGTTATGTTCAAATTTGTAACTCTCAGATGCTTGCACAAAAACAAAATCTCATAACATAAAAAATGTAGCATTCAATCTCACGATTCCAGCCATATAAAATTTGTAACCTAACTCTAAAAGATCAAGGAGAATTTTAATGGCCCTAATTCGTGACCTAGTTTTTTCATGAACTTCAAGCTTCAAATTCTCACAGCATAGTTAATATAAATGGAAAGTATGCATATGTACAACTTCACCATGTTAAGGACTATATTTTTGCTTCACAAATCGTGGCTTGAGGATGCCTAAATACAGAGATAGAGTTTGAGAAAAATACCTCCTTCAGCTGGATTTGGATATGACAATGTGGGGACTTTGAGGGAGGCCTGAGGATCGTGTGAGCTTCCTTGAACTTCCTTCAAACTATTCCAATACCTAGCTTACTTTGTGGATGGACAAAACTCTCTGTATAAGTCAAGCTGCAAGCTCCAAGTTTGAAAATGGCAATGGCTGAAACAGGGCTTACAGATGCAGGATGAATGCTTGGACTGCTTTGGTATAATTTGAATGAAGTGTTTCAAATGTTAAAAGGCAAAATGCACGAGCCAAAAATGAAATGGCTATGATTTTACAGAACTGCTGAGTTTGGGCAGAAATTTGTGTTTTTTGAGTTTGAGTGAGTTCTGGATGTCAAGCAATCATGTTTAGCCGTGCAATGATTTTGTATATTTGTATAGAATGATACAAAGTCCACTCCTTATCAGTTGTACCAGTTCTGACCTCTTTTGCAACTTTTCTTGCATTTGAAGAAAAGTGAAGTGACCAATGCAAACATGCTTGTACTGGATGGATTGTGAGCTGCAGAGAGTTGGTATACATTGATTGATATATGTGGAAATTGTTTGCATCAAAGGGATAGGTCCAAGGCTCAAGATGGACAAAGTTGCAAAAGCTCACTTTATGAAAATGACATTGTGCACTTTTGGCCAAAAATGGAAATGTATCTTGTACAATGCTTGAAAAGTGAAAATAAAGCCTTTAACCTCTGAGTTTGCATTTAATTATGGCGTGTAGAATTAGTTTAGGACCTGTAATGCAAGGTACAAGCATCATGGGTCTGATTTGCAACTTGATACTTTGTGAAAATGGCATGAACAAAAGTGATAAAATGCCAACTTCTCCTCTTCGATTCTCCCTAACCAAAAATGATCTTGGAGAGTTCTTGGACGTTTTGGAAAGCTTGCAATGTTCTTTATAATCCATCTTTGAAATGAATTTTGAGATACCTCTTGGAAGTAGGTGAAAAATGTCCATGAAGTTGGGTCCAAAATTTGCCTAAATTAGGGCAAAATTTCACTAAGTTATTTAGTTCATGGACCTATATTCACAAATTCATAACTTGAGATCCAAGCATATTTTGGGAAACGTTTGTGAAACAAAGTTGTATATTTCATGGAGTACTACAACTTTCATGTTGGAAGTTTTCTTTGAATCAAATTGCATCATGGTGAAAAAGTGGATGAAAGTTGGGGGAAAATAAGAAAATTTCCATACTTAGAAAAATTCTAAGTTATGAAATTTTTCAAATTCAAAACCCTAATTTTCAAAATTGGTTTTCTTGGTGAACAAGTTTCATATTTTGACATATCTTGATGAATTATGACCCTTGGCACTTGATTTTGACCAAAAAGTCAAAGTTTGACTTTTCAGTGTATAGTTGACTTTTGATCAGTTGACTATAAAATTCATCTGTCAATCCAATGCACTTGAGATCTTTTGAACCATGTAATTAGATAAAGATGATGCCATTGTACCCTTGAAATCATGTTTTAATTCAATTGGTCATTGGCTAGGTTAAAAATCAGAAATTGCCCTTTCTCAGTCAAAACCCTAATTTTGACCATTTTGCCCTTTTGATGATTTGATCAAATTTCTTGAGGAGTGTTGATCCAAACTTAATCAAATGGTACATATGAGTCTAAAATAATTTTGTGGATCAAAAATTATGAAGTTTGACTGTAAATTGGCCATGGTTGACTTTTCCCCCAATACAGCTGATTTTTAGGTCAACTGCCCAATTGACTAATCAAAAATGTAGTTCAAGGCTTAAAACTTAACATAAGCAATCTCAGGGGTCCAAAATGGTGTATGAAAGTCACTTGAAGCATTGGTGGTCCAAAAATCCTTGTGCAAACTCAAACCCTAATTTCAGGTCATCAGTGCAAGATGAGGTGTCTTGAGCTAACCAAACCTTAATCTTGTCTTGAGTCCAAGAAGTCTTGTGAGGAAAGTCTTGATAAATGAGAGGGAAAGTTTTGGGGTACAACAACTGCCCCTGTTCAATCTTCTTGAACCTAAAGAGTTAGATTGGCGAGTTTTTCCGTTCGTGACTCGAAGGTAAAAGATGATTGGACACTAAAGTGCCCATAAATTTGCACTCGTCAAAGTGTAGTTGAGGGAATGGGCTTAAAGATGCCATTTGGAGATGTGATAGAATCTTGTTGAAGATGGGCTTGTAGATGCCATTCAAGAATGTTTGTTGAATTATAAGTTATAGGTCAAAAGAATAAGTATCAAAATGGTGTCCGTATCTGGAACGTATCTGAACTGTATCTGGAGACTGAGTCTGTATGAGCAATGGAATAGCATCCGCATCTGGAGCGTATCCGAGTTGTGTCTGTACTTGAAGTCTGACTGAGTATCAGAATGGCTTCCGTGTCTGGAGTGTATCTAAAATAGGATCTGAATAAGTGACAGAATGACTTCCGTGTCTGGAATGTATCTGAACTTGAATCTGAATAAGTGACAGAATGACTTCCGTATCTGGAGTGTATCGGTACTGTATCTGAAAGATGTTGAGATCTGAATGAGTAGCAAAATGACATCCTTGTCTGGAGTGTATACGTACTGTATCTGAAGTTGAGATCTGAATGAGTAGCAGAATAACTTTCGTGTCTGGAGTGTATCTGTACTGTATCTGAAGTTGAGATCTGAATGAGTAGCAGAATAACTTCCGTGTCTGGAGTGTATCTGTACTGTATCTGAAATCTTTGAACATTGTTAATGATAGCTATTAATCTTATCCTGAAAAGGGTAAAATGTTAGCTGAAACATAAAGTTATGTTGCATGAAATGTATGATGCAATAAATGTGCTTTATCAATATTTATGATATATGAATGTAATGTATGCGCATGTAAGCTGATTAGCTGTATTGCTGTGGAAAATAAATCCTTGACTGTTGTCGGGGAAAATAAATCCTTGACTGCTGAGGATAAGAATCATTGGCGACTTCACTGGGGATATAGAGATTCTTCATGTCTTGAATTCCATTGTGAGAGTAATGCCGAATACTGCTTGAGTAATCTGCTTGGAGAATCCAGAGAATTTTGATGACTTCGGCTGGGAATTAAGAATGAGAATCTTCATTCTATTAGGGAGCAATGAAAACTATGTGGGGAAGAAAGCTATCCTGCTGGGGAGTAGTGAAGACTCTGTGGGAAAAAGCTTAGTCCTATTTGGGAGAAAGTTCAGGAGTTTGGGTTGTCTTCCAATCTACTGGGGAGTTATCAGAAGTTGTTGTCAGGTTGGTTTTTAGGCTTCAAAATAACTTGCTGGAGAATTTGGAAAAACTGGATGGTTTCCGCTGGGGATTGGTAGTTTGAAGTTTTGGCTCCGCTGGGGATTGAAAGTTGGTATTTTCAGATCCGCTGGGGATCTTAATGACGTATTGTATGGATTGCTCATGGAATAGCCTAAAGATGTTTTCCTATCCTTTCAACCTGTCAGTAATTGTTCTTTTCATCCTGCTTATCTGTAAGCAGTAATTATGTTCAAATGCATATGTTCATTAATGAATCATTGGACGTTTTTGCAAATAAAACACAAGTGTAAAAAGAAAAAGACAAATTGTTTTATGTACTTTGAAGAGATATCTTTGTATTTACTTTGAATAAGTATTTTGTACAAAGGAGACAGACATCCTAGTAAGAGGATGGTGTCATGAATAAGAAAAATTTATACAAAGAAAGATAGCTATGTGTAAAAAATCCCATGGGGTTCCCATTCCGCTATAGCCTTCGTATCTCCGAATATCTTGTCCATTTGTTGCTTCGTCCGAAGATGATTGGATTGATCAGAAGCTCCATTTTTGTCAGTGAAGAGATTGTCCTCAAAGTGATCCGACGAGACATAGTCATACGCTTTAATTCCCTAACTTTTGCCTGAACCGCCCTTTCGGGTTTTCGATTCACCGGGAAACCCTTTTTTGCCCAAGTCGCCCTTTTGGGTTTTCAACTTGCCGGGTGTATAGATTTTTTTTATTTTATCCCTAATTTTTGCCCGAACCTTTTGGTTCGTCGGGATGCCCTTGTTTTGCCTAGGTGTGTCAACCTAGCGGGTCTCTTATGCGTAGTATCTTTTGACTATGTCTGCGTTCGCAGGGTGTGGCATGTCGTCGTCGTCCATGGTGGTTAAGATCATTGCCCCACCAGAAAAGATGTTCTTGATTACAAATGGTCCTTCGTAGGTAGGAGTCCATTTGCCCCTGGGATCACTTTGTGGAAAGATGATGCGCTTGATCACTAGATCTCCGACTTGATACACTTGGCGTCTGACTTTCTTGTTGAAAGCCTTGATCATCCGCTTTTGATACGTCTGACCATGGAAAACAGCAGTAAGTCTCTTTTTGTCAATCAAGTTCAATTGATCAAGTCGGGTTTGAATCCAATCGTCTTCACTCAAATCAGCATCCTTCATGATTCTCAAAGAGGGGATCTGAACCTCAATAGGTAAAACAGCCTCCATGCCATAAACCAAAGAATAGGATGTTGCCCCAGTTGATGTGCGAGCCGTGGTACGGTACCCGTGGAGAGCAAACGGTAGCATCTCATGCCAGTCCTTGTAGCTGACTATCATTTTCTGTATGATCTTTTTGATGTTTTTGTTCGCAACTTCGACAGCACCATTCATCTTTGGCTGATAGGGAGATGAATTATGATGTTGAATCTTAAAATGCTCACACAAGGCGGTGATCATAGTATTTTTAAGGTTCGTATCGTTATCAGTGATGATCCTTTCGGGGATACCGTACCGGCAAATGATATTCTGTTTGATGAAGTGGGCAACAACATTCTTAATAACAGATGCGAAGGAAGCTGCTTCGACCCATTTTGTGAAATAATCAATGGCCACTAGAATGAAGCGGTGTCCATTGGAGGTTGTAGGCTTGATCTCCCCAATCATATCGATTTCCCACATAGTGAAGGGCCAAGGAGTTGTTAAGACATTTAGAGGAACCGGAGGTACGTGTACCTTGTCTGCATAGATTTGACATTTATGGCAGGCCCGGGAGTGTTAATAGCAGTCTGCTTCCATGGTAGACCAATAATAGCCTGCCCGTAGAATTTTCTTCGCCATCGTATTCCCGCTAGAGTGAGTGTCAAAGGTACCTTCATGCAACTCAGCCATGATCTTTTCATCTTCAATCTTGTCCACACAACGGAGCAGAATAGAATCATGATTGCGTTTGTACATGATGCCATTACTCAGGAAGAACTTAGCTGAGAATCTCCTTAAGAACTTTTTGTCATTGACTGAAGCTCCTTCTGGATATTCTTGAGCCTCGAGATACCTTTTGACTTCATGAAACCAAGGTTGATCCACTACTTCTTCGGTATTAATCTCGTGACAATGTGGTGGTTCATCCATCCGTTCAATGGTGATTTGGGGAGCCTCGTTATCCTAATTAAGTTTAAACATGGATGACATTGTAGCTAGAGCATCTGCTAGCTGATTCTCTTCTCGCGGGAAGTGCTCGAAGGTAATCTGCTCTAAATGCAGTAACAATGTCAAAAACATGTTCTTTGTAAGGGATAAGGTTTGGATGCTTAGTGTCCCACTCTTCTTTGATCTGACTGATGACCAAAGCTGAATCCCCAAACACAACCAAAGATTTGATTCCCAAGTCTATGGCAGCCTTGAGTCCAAAGATGCATGCTTCGTACTCTGCCATGTTGTTCGTACAGTTGAAGCAAAGTCTGGCAGTGAAAGGAGTAGGCATCCTTCCGGAGATATAAGTACTGCGTCGATACCGTTACCAAGTGCATTGGATGCCCCGTCAAATTACAGGGTCCATCGGGATCCTTGTTCAGGTCCTTCATATGGTCTGAAATCTTCAACATTGTCCAATGTCATGATGTCTTCGTCAGGGAAGTCAAACTTCATGGATTGATAATCTTATACAGCTTGATGAGCAAGATGATCAGCTAGCACACTGCCCTTTATAGATTTTTGGGTCGTGTACTGTATGTCATATTCTGTTAGGATCATCTGCCATCTAGCTATCCTTCTAGACAAAGCAGGCTTCTCGAAGATGTACTTTATCGGATCCATCTTAGATATCAGCAAAGTGGTATGAGTCAACATATATTGTCTTAGCCGACGAGCAGCCCATACCAGAGTGCAGCAAGTTTTCTCGAGCAGTGAATATCTGGTTTCACAGTCGGTAAACTTTTTGCCCAGGTAATAAATGGCAAGCTCTTTTCGGCCAGACTCGTCATGCTGCCCCAGTACGCACCCCATTGAGTTCTCTAAAACAGTCAGATACATGATTAGCGATGTTCCCTCGACTGGTGGCATCAAGACAGGAGGCTCTTGTAAATACTCCTTGATTTTATCGAAAGCAATCTGACAGTCATCATTCCATCTAACTACCTGATCTTTCTTCAACAGCTTGATGATTGGCTCACAAGTAGATGGTAGGTGAGAGATGAACCTAGCAATGTAGTTTAGGCGTCCCAAGAATCCTCTGACTTCCTTCTCAGTGCGAGGAGCAGGCATTTCTTGTATAGCTTTGACTTTGGCAGGATCAACCTTGATGCCTTTGTTGCTGACAATGAAACCCAAGAGTTTACCAGACCGAACTCCGAATGTGCACTTGTTCGGGTTCAATCTTAGCTTGTACTCCTTCAACCTGACAAACAGCTTTTGCAAGTGATCAAGGTGTTCTTCTTCAGTTTGTGATCGGGCTATCATGTCATCTACGTAGACCTCTATCTCATGATGTATCATATCATGAAACAAAGCTACCATGGCACGTTGATAGGTTGCCCCGGTATTCTTCAGTCCAAATGGCATCACTTTGTAGCAGAACGTACCCCACTGTGTGACAAATGTAGTTTTCTCCATGTCCTCAGGTGCCATTTTGATCTGGTTATAGCCTGAGAATCAGTCCATGAAAGAAAATACTTTGTGTTGAGCTGTATTGTCAACCAGGATGTCGATGTGCGGAAGTGGAAAGTCATCTTTAGGGATGGCCTTGTTTAAATCTCTATAATCCACGCACATTCTCACTTTGTCGTCCTTTTCGGGCACGGGAACAATGTTAGCAACCCATTGTGGATAGGAAGTAACAGCCAGAAATCCAACGTTGAACTGCTTCATAACTTTTGCTTTGATCTTCTCTGACATGTCGGGTCTCATGCGGTGGACCTTTTGCTTCACTGGTGGACAGTCTTCTCTTGTGGGTAGACGGTGTACCACGATGTCTGTATCGAGTCCCGGTATGTCTTCATATGACCAGGCAAAGATCTCAACATAATCATGTAACAGTTGAATTAGGCGCTCCTTAACACTCGGCTCTAGATCGGCACCCACTCTGATTTCCTTCTTATCTTCCTCAGTACCCAAGTTGATTGTGTCCAACAACTTCTCATGAGGCTGAATAGCTCTTTCCTCTTGTTGTAGTCATCTGGCCAATTCCCCTGGCACCTCACAATCTTCCTCACCTTCGTATTCAGCTTGGTAGATCAGATCTTCAGAGTCACTGAAGGCTATAGCAGTATTGTTACCCATGGGATCTGGAATGGAAGGGTACCTGCATTTGTGAGTGTGGGTGTGTGTAAGGGTATAGCCATCTTAAAAACAATAAAATATAAAAGAAAGCCAATGAGCACAAAAGGTTTATATATGAAAAGCGTCCATGATTCATTGAAATGACATATGAAAATGAAATAATAACCCTTACAAATGGACCTATGTGCCTCGGGTAAGACACAAGGTTGAAAAAGTACGAATTGTTTGTGAATTATTACAGATCCAACAGAAATGGAAAAGATAAATTACTGAGATATGAAAGTAATCGGGACAAAGTCTTTTGCTTCCCAGTTGCGTAGTCCTCCGTCGACAGTAGGAAATATCCAGTCTTCCAGGCTGCCATCTTCTTCACTATCCTCTAGTGCATTAACCCCTTGGTGGTTGATCTTCACAGGTGGCCCTCCGGCACGGGCGCGGTGCACGGCTTTCTGAGTAGTTGAGGTAAATCCCAAGCCAAATTTGTCTGATTTGTAAGGGATGTCTAGAAGCTTTCCCCAGATGGTGCTTCCGCGTTCTTCCACTACGGCCTTTGTATCCTTTAGAGAAGACATCTAAGGTGGAGGTCTTGTGATCATAGGAATTGAGGATACCGCCTTGGTCGCCGCTATTTCCTGAGAGACTTCTTCAAAATGTTGGAAAGGGGTTTCAATGAATTCGCCATCCAATTCCGCATATCGGAAAGAATTCAGATGATTAATCATGTATTCCTCTTCCCCATGGACAGTTATGATCTTCCCTTGGACGGGGTACTTCAGCATCTAATGCAAAATGGAGGTGACAGCACCGGCATTGTGAATCCAGGGGCGTCCCAATAGACAAGAGTAGGAAGGACGGATGTCTATCATATAGAATGTCGAATTGAAGGTCTGAGTACCCACCTTGATCGGGATGTCCACCTCCCCATGGACCATCCTCTTAGAGCCGTCGAATGCTCTCACAATTATGTTGCTGGGTTTTAAAGTCAGCCCTTCACAATCCAATCTATCCAGGGCTTTCTTTGGCAAGACGTTTAAAGATGATCCAGTATCAACCAAGACATGGGCTAGGGTGGTTCCCCTACACTCCACTGAGACATGTAGTGTATCGTTGTGTTTTCTCCCTTTGGAGGTCAAGTCTGCATCAGAGAAACCCAGGCCATTGTCAGCTGTCAAACTGGCCACACACTCTTGGAATTGATCTGCAGACGTCTCTTGCGGCACATGAGCCGTCTTCAAAAATTTTACCAAAGCTTTAGCATGTGCCTCAGAGCACAGCAGCAGGGCTAACATAAAGATTTTGGAGGGGGTCTGCCCCAGTTGTTCAACCACATCATAATTACTCTTCTTAATGATCCTCAGGATTTCTTCTATCTCTTTCTTGGATGTTTCAGGAACAGCTAGTGATTGAGCCTTCGTCAGGACAGGCTCCTCTTGAACATTCTTTCCTTTATTCTCAGCAGTGGAAGTAGGGATATGAATTGTATTGTCTTCTTTGTCGATAGATACGCTTTCAGGCGTAATCACTGGTACAGATGAAATCTTCGGAACGGCCACAGGTCCAAAGACTGCCTTTGGAGGGGCAATCTCTGGAGAGAAAATTCTCCCACTACGGGTAATTTTGCTTGTTTCGGCAATGTTATTGATGTCGGAATTGTCCTCCTCGGAGCTCTCTTCTTCGGCAGTCTGTTCAATTTGTTTGACACCATGGTAGTAGATTTCTCCACCATAATTCCATGGTACCGTTTTATCTGATTTGTATGGGGCAGGCCCGAGCATTGTTATCTTCAACGGAGTAGTCATTGGAGCAGATGTAATCCTTCCAGGGTCTTAACGGGTCTTTTAGGGACCCTAGAAGGATTGGCGTAGATGGTTATTATTGAAACTTCTTTAACTGGAATAGGTGAAATAAGAGCTTTCTTAAACAAAATTTCTTGATTATCAATCAGTTGTTGGATACCTTTCTTCAATAGAGGGCAGTCAAATGATGAGGATAGGCAAATAGGGCAATCTTTGTCACATCCTGGGAAAATACCAACTTTCAACAAATTCAGCTTATGATTGAGAGCGGAGTTATCAGTTCATCCACGGTAGAAACAAACAGATCTTCTTCAACAGCATTAGCATTGTGTCCATGCCCAGGCATTGGAGCGGAGATAACATTCGGTTTCTCAGGCACTTCAAATTCAACTTCTTTCGGGTCGATCAGGTCTTGAATTTTGTTCTTCAGATCCCAACAGCTGTTGGTGTCGTGCCCTGGACTTTCATAATGGTATGCGCACCTGGCATTCAGATGGTAGTGGGGAGATGCAGTATTGGGATTTTTAGGGGCCTCTTTTAGCATGGCTAGATTCAACTTCAGAAGATGTGGTAGGACCTGAGCGGGATTCATGTTAATCTTGGTGAATTGTCGTACAGGCCTTTCCACCCTTTGCTGATTATTTCTTGGCTGGTTGTTTCTCGGCTGGACTGATGCAGGCTTTTGAATCATAACGGCCCCCACCGTTAGTCGGCGCTCGGTTCTTCCCTGATTTCTCTGTGCATAGACAGCAAACACTTCCTTCTTTCCGGTGAAGGGCTTTTTTGCAGCTGCAGAGGTAGACGCGTCCTTCTAAATTTTCCCGCTTCTTATACCGGCTTCCACCCTTTCTCCGGTTAAAATCAATTCAGTGAACCCTGCAGAGGAGCTTCCAATTAGTTGATTAAAGAAAGGACCTGATAGAGTTCCCAGAGACATGTCCACTAGCTCTCTTTTAGATAAAGGTGGTTGCACCCTTCCGGCTAAATCCCTCCACTTTTGGGCGTAGTCTTTGAAGCCCTCATTGGACACCATAGCCATACTCTAGAGTTGAGTACGGGTTGGTGCCAAATCAGTGTTGTATTGATACTGTTTATAGAAGGCTGCTGCCAAGTCTTCCCAATTATGCACATCAGCCCTTTCCAACTGGTAGAACCAATCTAGCTGCGTCCCTGATAAACTGTCCTGGAAAAAGTGAACCCACAAGTCTTTGTCTGCAGAATGTGGCTGCATCTTTCTAACATATGAGCGGAGGTGCGTCTTGGGACAAGAAACCCCGTCATACTTGGCAAATAAAGGTACTTTAAACTTAGGAGGGATTACTATTCCTGACACCAGCCCTAACTCCTCAAAGTCTAGCCCCGGCACTCTCTGTATCTCTATAGCAGTTAGACGCTCTTCCAGGTTTTTATAATTGTCATCAACCGGAGGGTATTGTTGTTCGGAGTAATCCTCTTCTTCCTCTTATTCTGCTTCAGAATCTGATGGTACTGCCGTCTCCTTTCCTTTTCTTTCCCCTTCCTCAGAGGTTGATGGAAATTCCAAGGTCCTTCTGGCTTGTCCTTGGAACCTTCTGCCCATAATAACCACACCAGATGGCTTCTTCTTCTTTTTCTCTTTTTCTTTTTCTAGCAGAGTCTTGAGCTCCTCCTGCCCCTTGGCCAAGGTCAGGAGTAACTGTTGGAATTGTGAATTCTGAGCTTGCAAGTCTTTAACCGTTTGTTCGAGATCCATTTTGCTGAAATAAACAGCAGAGGGATGAGGAAACTTCTTGCAAATACCTGTTATGCTCATGATGCATGATATGTATTCATGCAATGTTTTCAAGGATTTGAAAATTCAAATTTGTGTTAAACAAAAAAGGAACACACGTTATATTAATAAAAATATAATTGGAGTACATCAATGCCCCTAGGGAAAAATAATACAAAATTCTAAGATAAAAAGACATTGCGCATCCTCTTTGGTGCAATGTAGGTGTTGAGAGTCTGCTCTTCATGAAGTAGTCGAGTGAGTTCCAAAACCTTTTTCTCGCTTGCGTAGAATTGGGCTTCGAGAGTATCGCGTTCTCCCTTGAGTTGTATCCAACTCCTTTGTAGATCTTTGAGTGATGTTGGCATGTCAGGATGTAGGATGGTGTATGGAACCTCTCCTTCCTTAACAGGCTCTATAATCACTGGGAGAACAGAGGGGTAAGGCATCATAAGACTTTGGGTGTGGGTTCGTACCCACTTGAGGTAAGGCTCAAGAGGGATGGAATTCTTGTGTCCCAAGGTCTTACTATCTACCTTGTTTGGCATCCTCCAAGCTCGGATGAATCTTTGACGAAGTCCTTGATTGTCGTTGTCCAAGTCGAAAACCAAGCCTTGAATTAGCATGTCATATGGGCCATCCCTTCGGGCATAACCAAACTGTCTTAGAGCCAAGCAAGGGTTGTAGGTGATGCCTACCCTAATGCCAAGTAGAGGGACATTAGGGAATTCACCATAACAGTCGACAATGATAACATTCTCTTTAGATCGAGAACACCAATGAATGTCTGAATGTGTAAGCGTCATCAACCTTTGTGACCACCTCAAACCTTGCTCATTCTTCAACACTGATTAGGGAATATGAGAAATAAACCATCTTGCCAGGAGAGGAGTTCAACACATGAGAACACCTCTTTTCCTCATTGTACGAGTGTGAAAATAGTGTAAGATATCTCCAAGCAATATAGGCACCGAATTGCGTGACATGAAGATTTTGACAGCACTCACATCTATAAGTTGGTCAGGATTAGGGAACAAGACCATCCCATATATGAGAAGAGCTACAATCTCCTCAAAAGCTTGTAAGCCCAAGAAATTCCAACAGCTTTGGGCCTTCTCAAACAAGAACTTTGCCAAGAAGCCTTTGACACCACTTCTAGTTTCCCGATGGGTTGTGACATCAGATGAGTGCAAGTGCAGGGCTTGAGCAATCTCTTCTGGCTTTGGATCTCTTTATGTACCGTTGAAAGGTAGTTGATTTAGAATAGGAATCCTCAAGAGTTGAGAGAATTATTCCAAAGTAGGCACAAGCTGGTAGTCAGGAAATGTGAAGCAGCGATGCAAAGAGTCAAAGAACTGGAAGAGAACCTTCATCATGTCTTCCTCTGTGTTGGAGGTGACCAAGTTGAGTAGACGACCATGCCTCTCGTTGAATGGAGAATTCTCAGGAATTATTGAAGCTAGCTCCTTGAGTTGTGGATGGATTCTTACAAGGTTGACTTGGATGGTTTTCCTGCGAAGTGAATCCATATCCTACAAAGCAAGAACAAAGATGAATTTCCAAAATCCTTGAAATGGTTAGTGGATGCATATGATGTTCATGATTTCCATGATGTTATGTACAAGTATATATGTACAAGCAAATCACACAAGTTCCTAGTTTAGGCTTGCATGGGGTTTCATAGGTAAGTACCCTCTTGAAGTTTAGTTGGCTCAACCTGTCCTAGAAATAGTAACCAGGTTCTAAGGAACTCAATATCACTGGATTGTTTCCTTGTTCATTGTTTCAATTCAAGCCTGTTACCAATGACCAAAATATTCCAAGGAACCAACCCTCAATGAGTGTAGTATTGAGTATCTACCAACTTCGGACTGCACCAAAGCCGGTCATCTCACTACATCCTAAAAGGCCAAGTTGGTCAAGTAAAGGTTCTAGAAGTTCGTTAGTGCTTCATGACATCACTCAGCGGACCCGTATTCTCTTTGATTGACTCAAAGGCTACCGGTACCCACAAATATGTCACACTAACATAGATATTGCTTAGACCGTGTCGGTATACCCCGCACAGTTTCCAGAACGTATTGCTATTTACCTATAATGTTTTCCAAATCCGGGTGGAGGATTCAAACCCAAACAATAGAACCAAAGTGTAAAGCAAACAAGTAAAACAAGGTAAGCAAATAAAGGTGATCTAAACCCTAAGGTAACCCCACTTTTAGAATTGTCCCCAATCGAGTCGCCAGTTCTGTGATACGGTGGGAGAACTGACTTGAGGTTTTGCCTTTTGTCGCAAATGTCGCGGTTTAGCAAGAGTCGCCATCGACTTTTATTTTATCCAAAAGGAAAGGTAAAAAAGCACAGGAAAGACCTTTGAGATGTTTTCTTGAGTTCGGGGGGTAGATTATGAAAAGGGAAGGTGCTAGCACCCTTTTCATCCTTGGATTTCCATGGGCTCTTAGTTACTTGCTTAGATCACTTGCTTTACTTTTGAAATTGTTTGAAATGGTGCTTTGTGTTTGGTGTGGTTTTGAAAGTATTTTGAAAAGAGGCCATTCGTTTAGGCAATCTTTGTAATGATTCTCGTTCGTAAGAATGTATACAAAGATGTTTGTCTTTTGAAAAATGTTTCAATGTTTTGTAAGTTGTTTGGAAATGTTTTGAAAATTTGTGTGTGTTTTTGAAAATAGCAAGGATTGTTTTGAAATGGAGCAAGTAACTTAGAAGCTATCTACCTACTCAAATGTCTTTCTTGTACATTTTCATTCCTTTGACATTGTTGACTTACCATTGATTTGGTAAGCAACCCTATCTTTGTATGTTAAACGGGACGGGCGTGGGTCGTCGTATAACCATGATAGCAATGTTGCCAAGTATCTTAGCATCTTGAGGGACCAAGATCATTTGTTTAGGCAACCTTTTGATAGCGTCATCGAGAGACTATGATCTTATTTTTGTTTTGTTTTGCCAAGATACTTCGCATGTGTAACATGGCCATTTTTATTTTAGGCAACCAAGTGGGTGAAACCCTAAGGGTGCTTGTGTGTAATGTGTGTCATTTTTCATGCATTTTTATTTGTCTTGGATTAGGTCTTTTCTATTTGTTTGTTTTTTGGTCTTGTCATGCAAACCCTAGTTTACTAAACATGGAATAAATGCGATAAATTGCGTAAATATAAACTAAGCTATTACAACAATTATTATGGGAGGGGGGATACAAGTTTTTGAATAGGGATATTGCACAAAATAAACCCTAAAAATACTATTACAACCCAATTGAATATTGTGCGCATTAAATAAATAAACAAGTATTAAAATGCAATGCAAATGTATTTATATTAAAAAATGTTTTGTTTTTTATTTTTGTATGAGAAAATAATTCAAATTAACCCTAGAAATAAGAGGAAAAAATATTATTATTTTTGAAAGGGTGAAACCCTAATTTTTTATTAAAGAAAATATATGTTCTATATTAATATTTTGTCCATTTTTTTGTATAAGAAAATAATAAATAATATTATGTGCCAATATTAAAAATTAAATATGTATGGGAAATAAATATTTTATGTGTATATAAATATAATATTATTAAAGTATTATTAATTGTATTTACAATTTATTCAAGAAAATAGAAATTATTTGTCAAAAATAAACTATTTTTATGTGAGAAAATAAATAAATAAAATAAAATAAAAGTGTGGAAATAAATAAATTATTTTTGGGTATTTTTTATCATTAGAAAAAATAAATGCAAGTAATAAATATAAAAATATGCAAGAAAATGCAAAAAATATAAGAAAATAGTCAGGGGGGTGCAAAAGTAATCCAGGGGGTGTGAAAAGCATAAACAACAAGCCCAAGGCGCCAAAGGCCCAAGACAGTCATCCTTGTCCTCCAGCTTCTTCTCCTTCGTGCGTGTTATGTTCAAATCTGTAATTCTCAGATGCTTGCACAAAAACAAAATCTCATAACATAAAAAATGTAGCATTCAATCTCACGATTCCAACCATATAAAATTTGTAACCTAACTCTAAAAGATCAAGGAGAATTTTAATGGCCCTTATTCGTGACCTAGTTTTTTCATGAACTCCAAGCTTCAAATTCTCACACCATGGTTAATATAAATGGAAAGTATGCATATGTACAGCTTCACCATGTTAAGGACTACATTTTTGCTTCACAAATCGTGGCTTGAGGATGCCTAAATACATAGATAGAGTTTGAGAAAAAGACCTCCTTCAGCTGGATTTGAATATGACAATGTGGGGACTTTGAGGGAGGCATGAGGATCGTGTGAGCTTCCTTGAACTTCCTTCAAACTATTCCAATACCTAGCTTACTTTGTGGATGGCCAAAACTCTCTGTAGAAGTCAAGCTGCAAGCTCCAAGTTTGAAAATGGCAATGGCTGAAACAGGGCTTACACATGCAAGATGAATGCTTGGACTGCTTTGGTATAATGTGAATGAAGTGTTTCAAATGTTAAAAGGCAAAACGCACAAGCCAAAAATGAAATGGCTATGATTTTGCAGAACTGTTGAGTTTGGGCAGAAATTTGTGTTTTTTGAGTTTGAGTGAGTTCTGGATGTCAAGCAATCGTGTTTAGCCTTGCAATGAGTTTGTATATTTGTATAGAATGACATAAAGTCCACTCCTTATCAGTTGTACAAGTTATGACCTCTTTTGCAACTTTTCTTGCATTTGAAGAAAAGTGAAGTGACCAATGCAAACATGCTTGTACTGGCTGGCTTGTGAGCTGCTAAGAGTTGGTATACATTGCTTGATATTTGTGGAAATTGTTTGCATCAAAGGGACAGGTCCAAAGCTCAAGATGGACAAAGTTGCAAAAGCTCACTTTATGAAAATGGCATTGTGCACTTTTGGCCAAAAATGGAAATGTATCTTGTACAATGCTTCAAAAGGGAAAATAAAGCCTTTAACTTCTGAGTTTGCATTTAATTATGGAGTGTAGAATGAGTTTAGAATCTGTAATGCAAGGTACAAGCATCATGGATCTGATTTGCAACTTGATACTTTGTGAAAATGGCATGAACAAAAGTGATAAAATGCCAACTTCTCCTCTTCGATTCTCCCTAACCAAAAATGATCTTGGAGAGTTCTTGGACGTTTTGGAAAGCTTGCAATGTGCTCTATAATCCATATTTGAAATCCATTTTGAGATACCTCTTGGAACTAGGTGAAAAATGTCCATGAAGTTGGGTCCAAAACTTGCCTAAATTAGGGCAAAATTTCACTAAGTTATTTAGTTCATGGACCTATATTCACAAATTCATAACTTGAGATCCAAGCATCTTTTGGGAAAAGTTTGTGAAGCAAAGTTGTATATTTCATGGAGTACTACAACTTTCATGTTGGAGGTTTTCTTTGAATCAAATTTCATCATGGTGAAAAAATGGTGGAAAGTTGGGAAAAAATAAGAAAATTTCCATACTTAGAAAAATTCTAAGTTATGAAAATTTTCAAATTCAAAACCCTAATTTTCAAAATTGGTTTTCTTGGTGAACAAGTTTCATATTTTGACATATCTTGATGAATTATGACCCTTGGCACTTGATTTTGACCAAAAAGTCAAAGTTTCACTTTTCAGTGTATAGTTGACTTTTGATCAGTTGACTGCAAAATTCATCTGTCAATCCAATGCACTTGAGATCTTTTAAACCATGTAATTATGTCAAGATGATGCCATTGGACCCTTGAAATCATGTTTGAACTCAATTGGTCATTGGCTAGGTTAAAAATCATTAATTGCCCTTTCTCAGTCAAAACCCTAATTTTGACCATTTTGCCCTTTTGATGATTTGATCAAATTTCTTGAGGAGTTGTGATCCAAACTTAATAAAATGGTAGATATGAGTCTAAAATGTTGTTGTGGATCAAAAATTATGAAGTTTGACTGTAAATTTGCCATGGTTGACTTTTTCCCTAATACAGCTGATTTTTAGGTCAACTGTCCAATTGACTGATCAAAAATGTAGTTCAAGGCTTGAAACTTAACATGAGCAATCTCAGGGGTCCAAAATGGTGTATGAAAGTCACATGAAGCATTGGTGGTCCAAAAATACTTGTGCAAACTCAAACCCTAATTTCAGGTCATCAGTGCAAGATGAGGTGTTTTGAGCTGACCAAACCCTAATCTTGTCTTGAGTCCAAGAAGTCTTGTGAGGAAAGTCTTGGTAAATGAGAGGGAAAATTTTGGGGTACAACAGGGGTGTACGACTAAAAGTGTAGAAACATAGGGGTGAAGAGAGATTATTATTATTATTATTGAAATTAGAATAGTATTTATAATATTTATAATTAAATAACTATTTAAATGACGGAGGGCATAGTTGAATTAAATATAAGGGGTCTAGAGGTCATTATTGGGAAAAACAAGGAAGTGAGAATAAAGAACGAGAAACAGAACGTTCGTAGAACGGGAGAAGAGAAGAAAAAGGGAAAAGCTAGGGCAAGAGAGATTCCACCATTGTTGAAGGATCATAGCTTCAAACTAAGATAAGGGGGTAAATGGGTTCTCTAAATGATGATTATAACATGAGAGGGTAGTGAGGGTTCCTTTCCCTCTTTAGGTTTTATGTATAGTTGATGTATGATTCTCCTTTTGTTTGATTAATGTTGTTTCTATGTGATTTTATATGGAATTATGAACTGAGATATGTCAATATTGTAATTGTTGCTGGTAATTATTGCTGTTGTGATGTTGTTCCATGAAAATCCTAATCTAGAAATTATAGGTTTAGGAAGATGATGAACATTGAGGATTTAAATGTGGAAAATTGTTATAGGATGATAGATCAATGAAGCTAGATTAAGTCTATAGGCTATTATGTGTAAAAACATTGTTTTAGACCTAAAATTAGAGGTTGAATATGCTCAAAACGAGTGAAAATTGAACTGGTGCGAGTGCATAATCGCAACTGGGAATTGGAAATCTGGTGTGCATCGTTGGGCAATTAAGGTAGTGTCGTTGGGTGATGTAGCGTCGTTGAGCCGTCGTCGGGCGAGACTAGAATCGAAGGATGGGAGGAAAAAATGATGCTATTTTGATGCATCGCTCCAAGCGTCGCTAGGCGTCGCAAGAGCGGAGGTGCATTTCCAAGCAATAGAGGTAGTGTCGTCGGGCGTTGAAATCCAGAAAGAATAGGTTGCATTGTCGCTCTCACATCATCGGGCGAGCGTCAGGTAATAGACAGCAGTGGGATTCTTAAAAAATGCCATAACTTGAGTTTTATGACTCCGTTTGATGCGCCATTTGAAGTGTTGGCCAAATAATGAATTGAACTACGCTTAGGTGGAATAAAATGAGTGAAATGATGCATAATTTCAGTACTCAGGATAAATTAGGTTTAGAACCTTAAGAGGTAGTTTTAATGATGTATGTTGTTATGATGAGTTATTGGGATTTTAATGATAAGTGTCGCCATTATAAATTGTTGATAATATGATGTATGTTGCATGATGATAATAATGTTGGTGGTCTGAATGGAAAATTTAGTAGGATTATGCCCTATGATTGCATAGTTTGGATGTTGCATATTGATGATGCATGCATTCATTGGTGAGGGCTTATGCCCTGTTGTTGGTCTGTAATGATGTTGTGTTGAGGGCTTGTGCCATGTTGTAGCCCTATTTGGCACATTGGAAAGGGCTTATGCCTTGTTGGTACCACAAGCATTTAGTTGTTGTTGGTTGCATTTCATTGCGTTGTCTCGATTTGATGTGGAGGTATATGCATGAAGAATGTGATGTGAAGTATGATGTAAAATGTGTGTTTTTATGAATTGTGTAAATTACTACTCCTTAACATGTGATATTCATCTTATATTTATTGAAATTAATTTTACCCCTTTTCTGTTGTTGTGTCTCTGCTCCTTTGGGAGTAGAGATAACGAGGTACCCGAGTAGTACTTGGAGTGAGTGTTGATTGATCGAGTTTTAGGAGTCGCTCTGATACGTAACACGGGATTTGGGGAATCTGCTATGTTTTTGCATTGTTTTTAACTGTTACGTATCTTAATTCATGATTATGTTGAACCACATTTTTTGTGGAGTTTATTATTGTTGAGGCCTTACTGCCATGGAAGATATTTAAATTGAATTGTTTCGCTGCTTAGTTGATTATTATGAATAATAAAGTAATAAAGAGATTTCAGACTTTATGAATGTTGAAATGTGTGACATCCCATTGTGGACTCTGATATAATTATGTATGTTGTTATAATAATTCTTATGGGAATATGGGGTGTTACACTTGGTGCACGATCTAATTTTAAGAATTTTCCTTGAGTTGTGTTGGTATGAAAAATAACTTATAATCAAAAGTTATTATAAGCTAATCAACAACCAATTCAAAACAAAAACATTCATGGAAAAATTCTTAAGAGTCGATCGCTCAATCAATGTTATTTGAAAAATTACTTAATGAAAGATAAAGCAGGTAAAGAGATAAGAGGTAGCGACACAAGAGTTTGTTTAAGAAGTTCACAAATCGTCTCCGCTATGGCTACGTCTCCCCCCAATTCCAATTTTGGAATTAGGATAAATTCTTACTATACAAAAAAGTTCTTACAAGAGAAGTGTTCCAAGAGCAACCCCCAAAACTATAACCGTTTGTTATTCATTTAACCCCTTTTATTCCTTTGATCTCGAGCAAGACAAAACCCACAATAGCTATTAATTAATTTATCGAATCTTGCTACTCCTTTGGGTACCAAACTCCAAATCTCTTTCGCGTATGATAAATTGTACCTATTGCACACAAGACCCTTCAATTTGATTCCTTATTCTCGCGCTACTTCCTTGGGTACCAAACTCCGAAGGCTTTTCACTAGGTCGCAATCCTCTCTTGAAAGTCTTACATGAAAACCACCAAATCTACCAAAGATCTTGGAGGATAAACCCGAGGTTTTTCCAGATGAAACCCCCTATAAATCTCAACCCAATATACTCGGCTACACAATAACCTAATTGGATGTTATCAAACCTCGCCTAGATGGCACCCCGACAAAAGATGATTATCTATGATTTATCAGTGTGTATGCATAGGTTGGAGGTTGAAGGTGAAGAGAAAGTGTAGTAAGTGTTTATAATTTCATCAAGTTGGAATGATGCATGAATAATGTATTTATAGTTGTGGAAGTTTAGATGCAAAGAGGTGATTTTCAGAATTAAAAAGAATTGAAAAATTGACTCAATCAAACAGTCTGTGCCAACCTGAAATACGTATGTCCCGACACATAAGTCAAAAACTAACAGTATGTTTCGTCCTAAAAAGGCAGATATGCCATCCTATGCAAGTTAGTGGCTACATGCTTTAATAATGCAGTAGATGTGTCGGCCCGAAAATCATATGTGTCGGCACATAAAATTGAAAAACTTAAAGTTACAATATGTGTCGGTCTGTATGAATGCATGTGTTGGCATGTAGCCCACAGAAGCTACAGGCTTCGATGTTGAGTTACATGTGTTGGCTTGAAACATGTATGTGTCGGCATATGCAAGTTATTTTTATGCAAAAAGTTGATTTTCAAGGTTTTGGTCAATTTCAAAGTGATTTTTAATGATTCATAAGACCTATGATGCAAGGGAGTGCCATATGACATAGAGATACCATCCAATATACTGAAATGCTAAGTTTTCCTAGTTTTGACATCATGCAAAACATCTAACAGCGTTAATGCACTCACATACTCCCCCTT
Source organism: Vicia faba (assembly GCA_948472305.1). NCBI lineage: Eukaryota > Viridiplantae > Streptophyta > Magnoliopsida > Fabales > Fabaceae > Vicia > Vicia faba. Next base: position 813,859,357 of record OX451739.1, on the reverse strand, counting down.
TTTTATGATGGCAAAACTTGCGATGATGCATTTCAAGTAGTTATCAAAGGCTCCCCCTGACTTTGTACTTCCCAGCTTCATCTCGCATATGCTTCTCTCCCTTTGACAACATCAAAAAGAAAGATAGTAAATCGTGAGAAGTATCATATTCCAATAGAAATACTAATATATCAATCAGAGGTGTTTTTGCAAAGAAGAACAATAATTACGTATCCCCGTATATATGTAATGACGAGAAATTGATAAATAACAAGCAAAGAACATTACATCACATGTAATGTAATGCATGCATAATAATGAATGTGATGTAAGAGAAAACTTTTCAATTTGCTTCTATAGCGTCACCACTATGTAACACAACACAATATAACCCTGATGTCGCACACGCATGTGCCTAGCATAGAGACAAGAACATGTCACTACTCAATCCAAAATGAAAATGTTGTCATAAAATGTGACACATCACAACGAGAACAATACATGCAATTAACATGCTTACATACAATTCATGCACGAGTACAAGAAGAAATAATAATAGAAATACACGATTGTATAATCAAGAACAAACTTATACAAATGTGAAAGAATTAATACATGAAGTAATTATAAGCATATACATTGAGAACACACAATGGTTATCAATCAATTTTTTTGGAAATGAACATTCATGGTTTTCATCATCTGAGAACATATCAAGCATTTTTAACCAACAAATAACATGCATTAAGAAAATTCTTACTTTAAAGGAGAAATTGAAACAATATTACCTTACTCTTGATGGAGCAGAAGTTGAACTCACATGATGTAAAATACTCAAACAAAGAGTTCGAGCAAAAGTATAAAGTTTAAGCTACATGGAAAAATTAAGCAACATTGGAGATATCAATGATCCCCAATTCTCCGTGAATGTTGAAAATTTGTTCAATTGCAAGAGGTCTAGTGAAAATATCGACGAGTTGATTTTTACTATCAACATGCTCGAATACAACATCCCCTTTTTCAACATGATCGCGAAAGAAATGGTGACGTATCTTAATATGTTTAGTGCGAGAATGTAGTACCAGATTCTTGGTTAGATTAACTGCACTAGTGTTGTCACACATGATAAGAATACGTGAAAGTTTAATGTCAAAATCAAGTAATTGTTTCTTAAGTTACAAAATTTGGGCACAACAACTACCGACTGCCACATATTCTGCCTCGGTCATTGACAAATCTATAAAAACTTGCTTTTTACTATGCCAACTAACCAAGGATTTTGAAAACATGTGACTAGTTCCACTAGTACTTTTCCTATCCAATTTGCAACCAAAAAAATCAGAATTGGGGTAACCAACCAAGCTACAATCTCTTCCCTTGGAATACCAAAGCCCAAACTTATAGGTACCAATAAGGTATCTAAGAATATGCTTAACCGCTTTTAGGTGTAATTCCTTGGGAGCCGATTTATATCGTGCACACATGCAAACATTAAACATAATATCGGGCCTAGATGTCGTAAGATATTTAAGAGATTCTCATACCTTTATATTTCTTGACTTCAACATCCTTACCCTTTTCATATCTATCCAAATTTCCATTTGTTGCCATGGGCGTATCAATTTTCTTTGCACCATCCATTCCGAATCGTTTCAATAATTAGAGATAATACTTGGTTTGGCATACAAATGTTCCATCCTTGAGTTACTTTATTTGAAGTCTAAGAAAGTAGTCCAACTCCCCCATGAGACTCATTTCAAACTCTCCCTGCATAAGTTTATAGAACTCCTCGATAAGATTCATATTAGTTTATCCAAAAATGATATCATCAACATAAATTTGAACAAGTAAAATATGTTTTCCTTGACGTTTAATAAAGAGAGTAGTATCTACCTTTCCTCTAGAATATCCTTGATCAAGAAAGAACTTTCTAAGTCGGTCATACCATGACCTAGGGGGCTGTTTAAGACCACACAAAGCATATTTTAGCTTTAAAACATGATTAGGATACTCATAATTTTCAAAACCTAGGGTTGTGAAACATACACCTCTTCATTTATGTAGCCGTTTAAGGAACGCACTTTTAACATCCATTTGATATAATTTGAAGTTCTTGGAACATGCATATGCTAGTAAAAGGCGTATAGACTCGAGCCTAGCAACCAGAGCATAAGTCTCCTCATAATCAATGCCTTCCTATTGGTTATACCCTTGAGCCACTAGTCGGGCCTTGTTCCTTGTTATCACACCATGTTCGTCAAGTTTGTTCCTAAACACCCATCGTGTGTCAATAACTTTATGATTTTGTGGGCGAGGGACAAGGTCTCAAACATCATTTCTTTCAATTGATTTAATTCTTATTTCATGGCCATAATCCAATGCTCATCAAGTAAGGCATCCTTAGCGTTTTTAGGTTTAGCTTGTGAAATGTATGTGTGGTGATAACAAAAATTAATTATCTTAGAGCGCATTGTTACCCCTTTGGTGTTGTCACCAATAATGTTGTCAATTGAATGTTCCTTGGAGGTTCTCCACTCTGATGGAAGACCATCATCTTCTTTTTTAATTTCATCATCCATCTTTTCTTGGTTGTCATCTTTATCCTTCTAAATTTCCATCGCTTTAGGTTGATCAACTCCTTTTTCAGTGTCCTTGAGTATGTCTTCCATATTTGCACCTTTTCCAAGTATTGGTCCTTTGTTGTGATCACTGTAGGATACATAATCTTTCTTCTTCGCCATAAAGTCGGAGAATAAAGAGATGTCTCCTGTCATGTGTCTTGAGCATCAACTATCGAGAATCCATTTACCCGTCATAGTGTCAAGACACTTATCCTACAAAATCAAATAAAGGTGGTAGGTACCCAATTCTCATTGGGTCCTTGGGAGTGAGTAAAAAAAACTGCATTTGGGAAATCATTAGAAAGTACCTTTAGGAACTAAAAATCACCTAAATTTTTATTTTTCAATAGTATGACCCTTCCTGCAATAATAATGACAAAGCAGCCTATGATGAGATTTTCTTTTGCTATTTGAATCCTTATTTATCAAATTATAATTTTTATAGGGATTTTCAACCTTTGAAGAATTAATAGAAAAAGTACTACATGGTTGTGATTCCTTGTCCACTTTGGCTTCAATAGTACTCACCTCTTGTTGCCAAATTTGACAAGTTTCACAATCAAACTGACAAGGTTCCTCATCCTCCTTTTTATGATTTTGACTATCTACAATAGATCGCTTTAATGCTTCAAATTGCTTATTGGTTTCTTCAACCTTTGCTACCAAGTATGTAAAAACTTTTTCATTTCAAGCTAATTGCTTATAATCATGCAATGCATCTTTTTGTATATTTTCAAAAGCATTTTTCAATTCAATAAAAGACAACTTATCATTGTTAGAGTATTTAGAATGACTTACATTCTTTTTCTTGATTTGACGTTGATTGGCCATGAAACAATAATTTTCCTCCTCATCACTATCACTTGAGATTTCATTACTTGAGACATCAATATCACTATCCCAAGCAACATAGGCTTTTCTAGATTTCCTAGAATTGTTTTGTTGGCCCTTTCCTTTCTTATTAACAAGAGATGGACAATTCCGTCTAAAATGACCTGACTTTCCACATTCATAGCACATACCTATTATCTTATCCTTTTTGTTGTCTTCATCTTTAGAGGATGTAGATTGTCTTCTAAATTTTAGATGGTTTTTGTCGGTGTGTTTAACACAAGAATATTCTTCATCACAAGAATCATTATCATTAGTGTGCTAATCCTTTGAGGATCTTGAATTTTAATCCCTAAGAGCTTTAGACTTCATTCCTTCCTACTTATCGGTGTCTTTATCCTTCTTCTTCTTCTTCTTTTTCTCAAGCTTCTTTTCATGTTTATTCAAGCAAGTGAGTTATTGCTCGTGTTCTTCCAATTTTCCAAACAAAGTGGTGAGATCAAGTGTTACAAGATTATGGCTTCGTTGATCATCGTGACCTTGGTTGCCAATTCCTAGTAAGACATCTCAAAACCTTTTTAGTAGTAATAGCATTGAAAATACGATTACCTAGCAAGTTTAAACAATTAATAAGATGCGAGAACCACTTTTGCATTTGAGCAATCGTTTCACCATGCTTCATGTGAAAAAGTTCAAACTCTTAATTAAGTGTATTAATTCTAGCTTGTTTGACCTTATTAGTTCCCTCATAGGTAATTTGTAGAGTGTCCCATATAGCCTTAGAGCTCTCAAAATAGGAAATACGATAAAACTCATCAACACCAAGAGAGGATATGATAATGTTTTCCTCTTTCCAATCATATGCCCACTTCTTATTATCTTTCTTATTTCATAGTGCTTCTGGCTTTGGTGTGACAACACCCTCAACCTCATATGTTACCAGTGTTGAACCATTTTGAATAGCCTCCCACACACATTTATCATATGAGTTGGCATGAATTTTCATATAAGCTTTCCAATAACTATAGTTTTCTACTGTAAAAATTAGGGCTCTTTTATAATCCCCTTTAGGTTCGTATGCCATTTTCTAATAACAGTTTTGAAGCACAGAATGAACCAGTTTCTTGATGCCACATGTTAGACAACTATAACTTATCTAGAGGTGGGGTTAATCTATCACCAAACCAAAATTCCAAATAAAATTGGTTTTTAAAAATTTATTAAAAAAAGTGCACGTGAAAGGTTTTTGATATAGATTGAAAACACCGTCTATATGAACCTAGCTATTGGAACTCGGATATGAAAAGTTTTCCTTATGGAATGAACAACACAATAACCATAATTTATAACCTTTAATCAAGTAACACAATATTTTTCATTTATATAAAGTTATAAGCAATTCTATTTCCAATGATAACAAGCAAAAATAACAAACACTTGGTGTGTGGTTGAATTTTTCAGAATTTTCCTTGAGTTGTGTTGATATGAAAAATCACTTATAATCAAAAGTTATTATAAGCTAATCAACAACTAATTCAAATAAAAAGTAGTCACAGAAAAATTCTTACGATTCGATCGTTCAATCAATGTTATTTGACAAATTACTTAATGAAAGATAAAGTAAGTAAAGATATAAGAGAGAGCACGACACAAGAATTTGTTTAGTAAGTTCACCAATCGTCCCAACTATGGATACGTTTCCACCCAATTCCAATTGTAGAATTAAGATAAATTATTACTATGCAAAAAAGTTGTTACAATAGAAGTGTTCCAAGAGCAACCCCACAAACCCTAACCGTTTATTGTTGATTCAATCCCTTCTCTTCCTTTTCTTGGGCAATACCAAAACCACAATAGCTACAAATTAATTTATTAAAACTTGATAATCTTTTGGGTACCAAACTCAAAATCTCTTTCGCGCACAATCAATTGTACCTATTGCACACAAGACTCTTCAATTTGATTCATCATTCTCGTGCTACTTCCTTGGATACCAAACTGCGAAAGCTTTTCACTAAACCACAATCCTCTCTTGAAAGTATTGCATGAAAACCCCCAAATCTACCAAAGATCTTGGAGGACAAACCAGAGGTTTTTCCAGATGAAACCCCCTACAAATCTCAACCTAATATTCTCTGCTACATAAGAACCTAATTGGACGTTATCAAACCTCTCCTAGATGACAACCCGACAAAAGATGATTATGTGTGATTTATCAGTGTGTATGCATAGGTTGGAGGTTAGAGGTTAAAGGTGAAGAGCAAATGTAGTTAGTGTTTATAGTTTCATCTAGTTGCAATGATGCATGAATGATGTATTTATAGTTGTGGAAGTTTAGATGTAAAAAGGTGATTTTCAGAATTTAAAAGAATTGCAAAATTGACCCAATCAAACCGTATGTGCCGGTTTTAAATACATATATACCGACACATAAGTCAAAAACTAACAGTATGTGCCGGCCTGAAAAGGCAGATGTGTTGGCCTATGCAAGTCAATGTCTATATGCTTTAATAATGCAGTAGATGTGTCGACATGAAAATTGTATGTGCCGACACATAAAATTGAAAAATTGAAAGTTACAGTATATGTTGGCTTGTATGAGCGCATGTGTAGGCATGTATCCCACATAAGCTACAAGCTTCAATATTGAGTTATATGTGTCAGCCTGAAACACGTATGTGTCGGCACATACAAATTGTTTTTATGCAAAAAGCTGATTTTTCAAGGTTTTGGTCAATTTCAAAGTGATTTTCAATGATTCTTAAGACCTCTAATGCAAGAGAGTGCCACATGAGTCCAATATACAAGAATGTTAAGTTTTCCTAGTTTTGACATCATACAAAACATCTAATGGTGAAGTTGCACTCATATGAGTCTTCCATATGACCTATTATATGATCTACTCTTATTAAAAGTCTGGCCTGATTTAAAAGTCTCCTAGATGGATTAGGGCTTTCAAACAGTTCATTTGACCTATTAAGTCTTATAGACCGACCTATAAATGCATTTATATGCCGACCTATTTAGGCTATTTTCTAATATATATATATATATATATATATATATATATATATATATATATATATATATATATATATATATATATATATATATATATATATATATATATATATATATATATATATATATATATATATATATATAACCGACATATTTATTTTCTAATATACATTTATAGATAGGTTGAATTATAAGACTTCATAAGTTTTTTAATAGCACAAGTCTGACCTATTTAACTAAACATGTTTTTAAAAAAGCCCAAACTTAACCATTTTGTTAAAAAGTCAGACCATACCAAATCTTAAATAAGTCGGGCTATAAACCTCGATCTAACATATTCTCATCCTTAGATGCGGACGAACTAGGCTAAAAAACTCCCACGAATGGGTTTAGTAAACTTGAAAAGACTAACTTAACTCACATTTAATTATTCTTTTTTTTAACAAAATCCAAAAATGATCTATTAAATAAAATAGAGCACAAGGTGTGCAAAATTACACCAGCAGACGCACCAGTCCACACATGAATAATCAAACAGGAAAACAATTGTTACACCATGGCTGCTGTGATACAGTGGCAGAACTGACTTGGGTCATTTTCGTTTGATCGCAATTGTGCGGTTAGAAAGAGTCGCCACCGACTTTTCTTTTATCCAAAAGGAAAGGTAAAAAAGCATAGGAAAGACCTTTTGAGATTGTTTCTTGAGTTCGGTGGTAGATTATAAAAAGGGAAGGTGTTAGCACCATTTTCATCCATGGTTTTCCATGGGCTCTTAGTTACTCGCTAGATCACTTGCTTTTGTTTGAATGTGCTTGTGGTGTGTTTTTTGAAAGTATTTTGATAATGTCTTTGCAATGGTTCTCGTCTCAATAAGAACGCATACAGAGTGTTTGTTTCGAAAAATAGTTCAAAGAGGTGTTTGTGTATTGTATTTTTTGAAGGTGATTTTGAAAAGATATTTTTGTAATGGTTCTCGTCTCTATAAGAACGTATACAAAAAGCTTTTGTCTTTTGAAAAAAAGTTCTAATGTGAAAGTATTGGTGTAAAATGTTTGGTTGTGAGCAAGCGAGCGATTAAGAGCGAATCTACCTACTCGAAAGGTTTGAAATGTTCTTTTCCTCCTTTAGATATTGTTATCTTACCATTGATTTGGTGAGAAGACCCATCGTTAGATGTGAAGGGACAGGCGTGTGATGTTTTAACAGCCATAGAAGGCAACTTGTGAGACACTTTAGCAATTTCGTAAGGGAGTAGATCATTTTACCGAAGGCAACATCGAGGGACATCGAGGGACTACGATCTTTTCTTTCGAAGGTTCTTTGCTGAAGCGTCCCATATTCGAGGGACATGACTGTATTTCCGAGGCAACGAGAGAGGTTACCCTAGAGGTGCGCATGTGGAAAAGTGTGTTTGATTCAAGTTATTTTGTTCTTTGATTAGGGTTGTCTAACGATCGATTTTGAATCTCGCCATGCACGCCTAATTACTATATAGTGTAAGGAAGACAATAAATTGCGGAAATTGAAATTCTACGCTATTACAGATCTTTCGGGAATGGGGGTACAAATTTACAAATGGGGATGGATCAATGCGATTAAAAGTTAAAATAGGCAATCAATACAACCAAATCGAATCGAACGAATTAATTAAAATTACAATAGTTTATGAAGTAAAAATTAATTATCAAAGTATAAGATTCTAAGGATTTTTTTTGAAAAGTTGGAAAGAAAAATAAAATTATATTCTATTAAAGAAAATAATTGATTAAAGAAATTAAGTCATTTGTATATACATTTTTGTTTGGATTTTTATTATGTAGAAACTAAATATTTTAAAAGAAAATTTTCTAAACTAAAATGTTAACAAAATTATTCACAAAGTCCCAAATTAATCTAATTAAGAAAATTAACTAATTTAGAAACTATACTTTATTTAATTAAATTTTAAAATCTAAACTAAAGATTATTAAAACAAGGTAAAATGGGGGTTTGTAGTAGAAATGAGGGGGACGGAAAACTGGGGCGCTGAGCTCTAATCTGCTAGGCCCAAAAGTTAGTTTTTGTTTGTTTGTGTTTGTGTCCAACAAAAATGAGGAAAATAGAGAAAAAAATAAGAAATACATCCTCAGGGGGTCTCGAACCCAGGGCATTGCGCTTACCAAACGTTTCCCCCAACCACTGCACCAAATTATCCATTCGTTTACTTATTTACCTTTGCTAATATGTAACTTAAAGCCTAAAAATGAGTTGGGCCAAATAGAACAGGCCCAAACCCGGTTCTGGGAAGGATAGGGAAAGGGTTTTGTAAACCTAGGCACACAGGCGCCGTTATTGTTCAGTCTTGGAAAGGGAAAAGCTTTTTATTATTATTATTATGTTTTTTAAAAAAAGAAACGATTAACAAAACAAAAACAACCATCCTCTTTCTTATGTACCATCATCACCTTCAACCTCTAACCATTCCAAAAACATTCATCTTCTCTCACTCACGTTCATCAACAATTACCTTCCCTTAATCCTCTGAACCCTATTTATCTTCTACTCCCACTGCCAACAATTCTTTTCTCTGCTAAATCGAATACTCCCTCTCTCTCTCAGCCTCCCTCTACTTTACAAAGCTTTCAAAACAAAAGGAAAACAAACAGCGATAACCACAAGTAATCGATCGATTTAAACAGAAGACATGCATTTCAGACAAGAATCGATGTCAAATGAGAGAAAAAAATGATAATCAGAGATGGATCGGATTACCGTTATAGAGGCGATTTTCTTCGAGAACAGCTTCAGGTATAATGCTTCCCTTCCCTTTGTGATTTGATTCCGACCTCTATCTCCTTCTTTTGGAACTTTTGTTTGGAATGTGTATTGTTTTTAGTTATTGTTTGCAAAGGGTAAGTAGTAGCTCGTGAAAAAAAGGTTAGATATGGATGATAGGTTGCTCATTGTTGCATTAGAGAGAGGCTGATGCAAAATGAGGTTATGGAGGTTGATTGTGTGAGGGTTTTGTGAGGGTGAGATGGCAAAGGGATTGTAATGCTTCTGTTTGAGGTTTTTAAGGGTTGTGTTTGGGATTCTGAGATTGTATATCCCTTCCTCTTTTTTCTGTTCTATACTTGCTGAGTTTTTCTTTGGTGAAAGGACAATAACAGATAGAAAATGTAAGAAATGTTATTGTTATGAAAACAGTATGTGGTGTTCTCTCTTTTTCTGGTTAAGATGGATCTGTTATATAGGTGAGATAGTGTGACAATGGGGGGGAAAGCTATTGAATTTGAACAGATTTGGCTTACTGTTTTGTTACTTTGTGGTGGCAGTTTTTGTGTTGCCTGTTTTGATGTTATTGTGCAGCATTACAGACTGTTATGGGCAGCAAGGTTTTAGACTGGTTTTGAGCTAGTTTGTGGACTGTTATTTTGCTGTGATGTAGCAGGTTTTTGGAGCTATTGTGCAGGTTGCTTGAACTTTTTTGGTTTAGGTGATATCTCTCTAAACCTGTCTCTTTCTCTTTCCCTATTCATCTTTATATGATGTAAACTTTTGCTTTTTTACACAATCTCGGAAGGATTTGCAGTATAGGGTAAATGATTATATAAGAGCTATGAGTTGGTGCTATGCTATTTTTATGAATAATGTTATCTTACATGTGTTGCCATTTGTTTTTGCTTAGCAATTTTCCCTTTTTCTTTGCTGTCTTGGGGCTGTCCATATTGCTTGTTTTGTCGTTTGGCTTGTAGCTTTGCATTTTGCCCTGCTATCATGAGTTGTTGTGCTGTTATTACATGTTTTTTTGCACTGCTTGCTGTTTTATTTTTGTGGCTTACGCTGTTTGCCAATTGGAGCTGTTTCGATGTTGCTTTTGCAATAAAAATGTTCCAAATTTCTTTTCCCTTCTGCGAACCAAAACATGGACTTTTGTGATTTACAAAATAGGAGAAGATAGTCTATGATCAAAACAAAACCCTTTTTTCAATTTTTGATTCCAATCGCAAATCCTAGTGATGAGATACAAATCTTTTAATCACTAATTTTGCTTGGAAAATTTTTTCACGATGCTTGCTAATCTTGTCTTTGATTTGTCTTTCATGTGATGAGTGTTGACTTGGAGATGGAGAAGACGAGGCAAGGTGGAAGATTGATGTTAGGTTCAAAGAAACAAAAAAATAGAAAATTAAAAGTCATGGCTGGAAACCAAATGAAGCATGGAGGATCTTAGAAGCAAGTTAGCATATGCTTAGGGAGAACTTTAGATTTCCATGTACAAAAACTTGTGTAATTTTCTTGTAATTTGTAATTTGAAACTTTGGAAAACATGAATTAAATTTGTATTCTTGTAGACTTGAATTAAATCGAATGAATATGAAATCTTATGTGATTTTATGAATATAACTTCGAATCAAAATGGATCTTAAACCCTTGATGTCTTGAGTTTGCATCGTGAAATGATGAACTTTGAATGATGAATGCACACGAATATTTGAGCGCCTTGATTCTTGAATGAGCTTTCGAATTCATAATGGACTTGAGCTTTGTATCTTGACTTCTAAGCAATTCACTCATATTATCTTCCATCCTTTAATCTCAAATGAAATCTTTGAATAAAGTGAATGTCTTACGAGCTTAAACATGTCCAACACTGATCCAGTAATCATCATTGTTTCAAAACCATTGATTTGCAATGTCAGTATCAAAATGATTAATGAATTTTCAAACTCAAACTTCCTGTTTCCATGAATTATCCTGACATAAAATGAATTTTTTGAGAAAAATGATTAGGGCATGAACATAACTTGGAAGTTAAGAGCATTCAGAATCAAGGAAATAACCTATGACGATTCGATAACTTTCAAGGTCTACTAAACACAAATTTATTTTAATCTTTGAAGATAAACTCGTGGGCGACATCACTTATGACCATACGCAGGAATAATCGTCTCAAGATCTTGTAATTTGAGGAAATCACAACTCTTAGAAATCAGACGGCAGTTACTTAAGATTAGGTTAAAATCCATGCAAGTAACTTCTAACGCACTCGAGTTTTGGTGATCTTTTACATGTAATCAGCTCTTGATTTATGAAGAGAAATTGGAGATGACATCGAGGAGAGTCATACGCAAGAAGAACCGCTCAAAAATATCAGATAATGAATAAGTTACAATCGCTTGAACTTTGTCTCGCAAAAGGTCAACTTTTGGGTCAATGGAATCATTTTCAGTCGTCTGAACCATTGACTGAGCAAACTTGCAATGCAAGGCTTGAAACTTGGCACGAACGTCATTGAGGAGACATGAAGATCTATGAAGACCAATTGAAACCTTGAAGAATCAATTTTCTTTGAGAAACGCCAAACCCTAATTGTTGACTTACTACCCAGGGAGAGAATCTGTCTGATCAACTTCTGAGCCAAATTGAGTATTTGAGAAGACCTAGAATAGTATCTTCAATAAAAATAAGAGGGAAAATTTTGGGGTACAATAGCTTCCCATGTTCAATCTTCTTAAACTTGAAAAGTGAGATCGGCATGTTTTCCGTTCGTAGCTTGAATGTGGAAGATGATTGAACACTAGAGTGCCCATAAATTTGCACTTGATGATGTGGTGGTTGATTGCATAGGGAATGGGCTTAAAAGATGCCATTCTAAGGCGGTTAGCAGAAAAAAAATAGACCAAGTATAAGCTTCACTTCAACTGGGGAAATATGAAAACGAACGTACCTGGTCGAGTCCAGGTCTTATAGGGTTGTAAATTGTTGTCTGAAGATAAGGGAGAAGGAACCTGGGTAGTGAAGAAGTGAAAAACACAAGAAGGGGGGTTGAATTGTAAAAACTTGAAATCAATTGTAGTCAACACGGTATTTTTATCCTGGTTCGTTTGATCTCAAACTACTCCAGTCCACCCGTCAAGGTGATTTCGCCTCTCTCCAACGAGGTCTTAATCCACTATATTCAACTGAATATTACAACTGCTTTAACAACTGCTAAAGCCTTCTTGAGTCAAACCACAAACCGGTTTCTCAAGGAAATACTTTCTTACAGATAAATGAAATCTAAGTGTGTTGAATGTTTTCTACAAAAAACTGTTTATCACAACTGTGATACTACACACGTTAAGCTTATGAGAACTAGAGTGCTAAAATAATTGAGTAGGTAATTTGAGAGTTTTAGCAAACTGTGTATGAGAATGATGATGAATAGCTTTAGGCGTGTAGAGAGTTGTAGAGCATTAGCCAATTCAATCTTCACTGACTTGTTTATATAGCATTGGAAATGATTACGTTGGAGCCAGTTCTTCTATTTTAATGCCAATTACATTCTTTCCATATTGAGCAGATCTTTGTCTGGAATAATGCCGTTGATAATAAAGTATCTTGAATGCACAGTACCGTTGCCACTTAAGCGTGTTCTGGCTTTGGCTTATTCTGACGCTGCTTAGGTGCTGATGAATTGTTGTTGTCTTGATCAGAGTTCAGATTGTTACGCGCAGATCTGTTCATCAAGCTTCAGCGTAAGCACATGTTGATCTTCTGATTCTGGCATCTGATATAACATCTTCTGATGCTGATGTTGATATTTCATCTTCTGATGCTGATGATGATATTCTCTTGCTGATGTCCATCAGAGTTTCTGTAAAACAGAATGTAATTTTTTAGGTAGCATATATGTCTTACATGAATCATACAATTTATATATCTTTGCATTTTGTTATCATCAAAACTTAAACTTAGGGTAGTAGATTCAAACTTTGTTCTAACAATCTCCCCCTTTTTGATGATGACAAACACTAGATTTTTTCAATTGAAAATTAACGAGAAAAGTAGCAGAGATAACCCAATAATAAATTGTATCAGAATTAAATAGTATCAAAGATAAGGAGGAATAAAAGGTATCAAAGCTTAAGGGGATAAGAAAACAACTATCAGAGTTATGATCAGAAAAACTCCCCCTGAGTTTATTACTTCCCTTTTTAATTCCTTGAATCCTTTAGCATCAGATCTTTCTTGAACTCGAGCAGAGCTTCAGTGTATCAGAGATAGTTAACTTCTTGTACCTGTAAGCTTATGCAAAACAAGGGAACATCCAAGTATATCAGAGTGTTAGAATGTTTGAGACTTTTGTCTCAGTAATCCGCTATTGAAAAATATCATTCTTTTTCTCCCTCTTTTTGTCAGCAATCAAAAAGTGCAAGTAATATAAGCTAAAACGATCAGAGCAGAAAAACCATTGTATAGATGTCAAAGCTTAGAAGATAGTACAGAAGATATGTAGAGAAAACAATGAAAACATAGAAAAAAACAAAATCTAAGGTTGGGGTGGAAAGCGTGTGAACAGAGTCTCTAGCATTGTCTTAATCTGATCAGCAGTTTCATTCTGCTTGTGCACCATGCTGACTACTGTATCAATCTTGCTGTCTTGCACATCTAACCTTTCCTTCATACGTTCAAAATTCTCATCCATTCTTTTTTGCAGAAGAATATCATTCTACCTCAGCTCTTCAAGCGTCTGCCTGTCCAGAGCAGCTTGAGAGACATCAGAAACAGGATGCTTCTGAGAGCTTTCTGCAACATCTTCTACTTGACTAACATCTTCAGCTTGAATAGTCTGATCTTCTGCTGGTTGAACTTTTGAAGCTGGACGCTTTTCATACCATGGCTCACTATCCAGAAGTAGCACTTCCTCCTTCAGCAGCTGACTCATGACTGGACCTTCAACTTCCTTCAGCAGCTTGCTGAAGTTCTGTTGAGCCTGTTCATAGTTTATGTCTTGCAACTTGAAGGTTTCAGCGCGTACCCAACTTCTGAAATGTGTCCAGAGTTGGTCTGAAGCAGCAGGATCAATCATTCCAGGACAAACCTGCTTTAGAGAAGCAATCCAATTCTGCAAGCCTGTTTCAAAATTCAAAATGCCAGCACCAACATCTAGTTGTTTGGGTTTAGGAATGGCTATTTTGTTTTTAAGATCAGCAAGGCGGTCAAGGACTGTGAGGTCAATGAAGGTCTTGCTGTGGTCATCTGTATTTTGTTTGGGAGATGGAGTGGGAGAGTCAAAAATGATAATTGGACTGTTTGGAGTATTAGGGGGGGTAGTTTCTGGTGAGGATGGCAGTTGGGGTATGTTTACAGTTGTACCACATGGAAGTTGAATTGCCAAGGGTTGTGGTTCAGAGGATTGAGGAGAATGAGGTTCAGGGGTTTGAGGTGAATGAGGTTCAGGGGTTTGAGCCTCAGAGTGGTGAGACTCATAGTGTTGAGACTCAGGTTGTGGAGATGATGGTTGAGGTGAAGGTGGATTAAGTTCTGGTTATGGAGAGGGAGGTGGAGTTTCTGGTTGTGGAGAGAGAGGTTGTGGAATTTCTGGTATGGGTGAGAGTGTATGTTCTGGTTGAGGTGAGTGGGCAGTTTCTGGTTGAGTGTTTGGATTTTCTGAGAGGGGAGCGGAAGAACGTTGATCAATTTCAGAAAGAACTTTATCAAGTTCTGATTCTGTTGATGTTGTGGGTTTTGGATTTTTGGGTTTGGTGCGGGATCTCCTGAGAGTTAGTGACTCAGAAGGGTCAAACTCTGGTTCGGTATCATCAATTGTTGGTATTGGAATTGGGAGTTCATAAGAAGTTGGGGTTGGGATTGATGTTGGAATAGCAGAAGAATTTAAAACATTAACAGCAGATAGATTACCTCTCTTCTTAGGGGTCTACTGGGATGGTCCTTCTGAAGTAGCCTTTCTCTTCTTCGTCTTCTTCACAGTAACTTCTGGAGTTTGCTGGTGCAGATCTTTAATGTTCAGAGTGGGATCTGTGCCATCAGCCTTGCAAGAATCCAAGTATCTGAGAATAATGACTGGTTTAGAGTCAATCTCAGAGAATATAGGAAAGTCGTCCAGAGGGACTCTTCTGTTGGTGATGTCAGCAAGAGGAGTGACGCTGGGCTCCTTTCTGATATTCTCTATCAGTTTCATTTTCTTCAGATTCTTGGCATTTAGAGGCTTGCCAACAGAGGGTTCAATAGAGCTTAATTCATGTGCTTCTGTGAGGTGTTCAATCAGCCTATTCTCAGTTAGAATATCTGATATTAACCTGCCGAAGGGTATCCAATCCCTTTTTGTCCTTTCTTCTTATCTCGTCTCCTTGACGCTGGTCCTGAGATGATTGAACAGAAGATGAGCCAAGTTAATCTTTACCTTCTGATTAATAAAATAGATCAGAAACTGCTGATCTATGTTTATATAATCAGGAGAGCTTGTGGGCTTCCTGTGATTGAAGCACCCCAGAATAATCTTTGCCCATATTCTGTGTTGATCCTTCAAATCTCTGATTTTGCTGCTGGGAACCCCATGGGTGAAAATCTCTCTTGCAATGACAGCAGCATCTGAGCATCTTTATGCCATGTCGATACAGTGGATACCACCACCAGTGTATCCAATCAGTCTTGCAATGTGATCTTCAGTGATCACAATCTTCTTTCCCATGATATAGGAAGTAACTTGATATGTTGATGAAGACGCATGAATCCAGAATTCTTTGACCAATATTGGGAACGTTGGACCCACCAACCTATCAAAGTATCTCTCCCATCCTTGTGCCCTAATTTCTTCTGTCAAATCGAATCCATTTTCTTTCAAACTGATGAAATCAACTATCAGTTCAGACAGAACTTCCAAGTTCTTCACTGGTGTAAGGAGCGTTCTGAAGGGAATCTGATATTGTTCAGATGAAGCCTCCTTCTGAGAACCTGCAGAAACAGTGCTAGAAGTTGCCATGTTCACACTAGGGTTTTCTGAGAAAAAGTTTTGAGAAAAGGGTTTCTTTTGAGAAAGATGAACACACAAGTAAGAATGCAGAAAATTTTTGGATGATTGTAAGAAACGGTAAAAGTTTAATGAATGATGTTAAGGCGTTTAAATAGATTTCAAAAAGTGTTTTGAAAACGTAAACAGTTTTAAGAAAGAGAATTAATTCATGATTACAGTTTAACTCATGATTAAGCGCATTTAATGCTTGCTGATTTTGGGGGATTTGAGAAAGATATTTGGAACGGTTACCAGACATGTGTCTCAATGCATCCAATCAGCATTTTGCCTTCTCAGAAGAGTGCACGCGTGTTCTGCTTCAGAGATTTGCTGATGATTGGATGTTACTTGTTTGATTTGGTGAACAGCACGCCTATCCTTGAACTGAACCGCTCAGATCTTTAGGAATAGAATCTGATACAATCTGCATGTCTAACTTTCTGAAAGGAGATTGATCAGAAGTTCACAGTAAAAAGAAAACACATTTTGAAGGTTAATATATAAAATTAAAACATTTTCACTCTGGGCAGAGCTTCATGCTGAGATGTTTCAGAATGAAATTGAACCTATCTTCAGAAAGTGGTTTAGTGAAGATATCATCCCATTGATGGTCTGTATCAATAAATTTTAAGTTCAAAATTCCTTTCTGAATATAGTCCCTAATGAAGTGATGTTTTATTTCTATATGCTTAGCCCTAGAATGCAAAATTGGATTTATACTTAAGCAAATGGCAGAAGTATTGTCACAGAGTATAGGGATGTTACTCTCAAAAATCTGGAAGTCTTCAAGCTGACTTTTCATCCAGAGCATTTGTGTGCTACATCCTGTTGCTGCTATGTACTCAGCTTCTGTTGTTGATAGCGCAATTGTGGATTGCCTTTTGCTGGACCAAGAGATCAGATTTTCTCCCAGAAACTGGTAGCTTCCAGAAGTTTTTTTACGCACTACTCTGTCTCCAGCAAAGTCAGCATCGCAGTAACCTACTAAGCTGTAATCACTAGATTTTCTATAAAATAAACCCAGATTAGTAGTACCTTTCAGATACTTGAAAATTCGCTTAACAGCTGTTAAATGAGATTCTCTAGGATCTTATTGGAATCTTGCAAAAATACATACGCTGAATAAAATATCAGGCCTTGAAGCCGTCAGATAAAGGAGAGAACCAACCATACCTCTGTAGACCTTCTAATCTACCTTTTTGCTTACCTCTTCTCTTTCCAGAATGCACGTGGGATGCATTGGAATCTTTGATGACTTACATTCTGAGAGGTCAAATTTCTTCAGAAGTTCTCTGACATATTTGCTCTGATGAATGTAAGTTCCCTCAGGATTTTGATTGATCTGAATTCCCAGAAAGAATTCCAGTTCTCCCATGAGGCTCATCTCAAATTCTGCCTGCATACACTTAGCAAATTTTCTTCCAAGAGAAGGATTAGTAGATCCAAAAATAATATCATCAACATAAATTTGACAAACTAAGATGTCATTCTTAACTGACTTACAGAATAAGGTAGTGTCCACCTTCCCTCTGGTGAATTCTTTTTCTAACAGAAAGTTACTTAGTCTTTCATACCAAGCTCTGGGAGCTTGTTTTAGACCATATAGTGACTTCTTTAGTTTGAAAACATATTCTGGATTTTTTTTACTTTCAAAACCAGGGGGTTGGTGCACATAAACCTCTTCTTCTATATAACCATTTAAGAATGCACTCTTGACATCCATCTGATACATAGTGATGCCTTTATTAACAGCAAATGAAATTAAAAGTCTGATAGATTCTAACCTGGCGACTGGGGCAAAGGTTTCTGTATAGTCTATCCCCTCTTGCTGACTATAACCTTGTGCTACCAGTCGTGCTTTGTTTCTGATAACTTCACCTTGTTCGTTCAGCTTATTTCTGAACACCCATCTTGTTCCAATGACGTTGAATCCTTTTGGTCTGGGAACAAGATCCCATACGTCATTTCTGGTGAATTGATTCATCTCTTCTTGCATTGCTAGAATCCAGTCGTTGTCCAGAAGTGCTTCATCAATTGAGGAAGGTTCAATCAGAGAAACAAGTCCCATGAGGGATTCTTCAGAGTTTCTGAAGCTGGCTCTTGTTCTGATTGGATCTTCTTTTCTTCCTAAGATAGTTTCTTCTGGGT
Source organism: Vicia faba (assembly GCA_948472305.1). Classification (NCBI taxonomy): domain Eukaryota; kingdom Viridiplantae; phylum Streptophyta; class Magnoliopsida; order Fabales; family Fabaceae; genus Vicia; species Vicia faba. The sequence goes on along the minus strand of OX451739.1, from coordinate 813,840,979 downwards.
GATCCAAGCTGCTTCTGGGTAGTCTTTTCTGAGGTTGATCAACAGGTGTTGCTGGATTGCTCGCAGTGCCTCTTTCTGATGTTGAAGGAGTGTTGTTGTTGAGAGCTTCTGATGACTTGTCTTCAGAACCTGTGAATTCAACTTCCATACCTGCAAAGACTTCATTCTGCTTTGACTTTTCAGAGTCAAGCTTATCATCAAAACGAACACTGATTGATTCTTCCATAATCTGTGTTTCTGTATTGTATACTATGTACCCTCTTGATCGTTCAGAGTATCCTAACATAATACACTTCTGTGCTTTAGAGTCAAACTTGTTCAAATAATTTTTTGTATTTAACATAAAACAAGTACGTCCAAATGGATGAAAATATGAAATGTTGGGCTTTCTGTTCTTCCACAATTCATATGGAGTCTTTTCCAGAATAGGTCTTATGGAGATTCTATTCTGAATGTAGCACGTTGTGTTTATTGCCTCTGCCCAGAAGATCTTAGCAACGTTTGTCTCATTGATCATGGTTCTGGCCATTTCTTGCAATGTTCTGTTCTTTCGTTCTACAACTCCATTTTGTTAGGGAGTTCTAGGACAAGAGAAATCATGCAGAATGCCTCTTTCATTAAAGAATGACTCAAAATCTTTGTTTTCAAACTCTCCACCATGATCACTTCTGACTTTAACGATTCTAAGATCCTTTTCATTCTGAACTTGGTTACAGAAGGTGACAAACACAGAGTGTGACTCGTCCTTGTGTCTTAAGAACTTTACCCATGTCCATCTGCTATAGTCATCTACGATTACTAACCCATACTTCTTGCCACTGACTGAAGCAGTTTTAACTGGTCCAAATAAGTCAATGTGCAGAAGTTCTAATGGCTTAGAGGTAGAAACAACATTTTTAGATTTGAAAGAAGGTTTTGCAAACTTGCCTTTCTGACATGCTTCACACAGAGCATCTGAATTGAACTTCAGATTAGGAAGTCCTCTGACCAGATTGAGTTTGTTAATCTGAGATATTCTTCTCATACTAACATGCCCCAATCTTCTGTGCCAGATCCATTGCTCGTTGTTAACAGACAGAAGACACTTTACATTCTGACTTTTCAGTTCAGAAAGTTTGATTTTATAAATGTTGTTTTTCCTCTTTCCATTAAATAGGATAGTCCCATCTTTCTGACTAACAGCTTTACATGATTTTTGATTAAAGATTATATCATAACCGTTATTACTTAATTGACTTATGGATAACAAATTATCCATTAATCCATCTACTAGCAGAACATTGTTTATAGAGGGAAGATTCCCATTACCTACAGTTCCAGAGCCAATGATCTTTCCCCTCTGATTTCCTCCAAAGCCTATGTGGCCTCCAGGCTTAAGTTCCAGGCTTTGGAACATATGCCTTCTTCCCGTCATGTGTCGTGAGAAGCCAGAGTCCAAGTACCATGACTGGTGTTTCTGATTTTCTGCTAAAGATATCTGCAACATGTATTATTTTATCCTTAGGTACCCATATTTTCTTGGGTCCTGATTTGTTAGCTTTACCAAAACTCTGGTTGAATTTTGGTTTCATAGAATAAATACTACTAGTATATTTTATGTCGTGTGTGTGACCATACACAAAGTGTGAATTCAGAGGAGTGTGTTTAATAGTTAAATCCATGACATTCTTTGGTGGAGGAACCTTACCTTGGTATCCTATTCCCTTTCTGTCGTTTCTGCTAACTCCATAGATCATTGAAGCCATTTTGCTTCTATCTATGCTTTTAGCAAGGAACTTCTGAAAGCTATGATCATACTCCTTGATGATCTCATCAGCGCTGCTGGGAGTTTCAGAAATTGTTTCCTTCTGAGAGTTTTGTAAAACATTTTCTAATTTTGAAATTTTATTTTTCAACTCAGATTTTCCAATTTGAGACTCTCAGCTTTGTCAGAGTCAGAGTCAAGATTCCTTTTCAGGTTTCTGAATTTAACTCTGATCTGCTGGTACCTTTCCAGAATTTCGTTAAGGCTTTCAGCAAGTTCATCCTTAGTAAAATTAATTGCAAAGTCAGGAAATACCTCTTCAGTGTCTGATTCAGAAGCTTCACTGTCTTCTGAAATGTTGGCCATGAGAGCTATGTTTGCTCTCTCATCATCTGATTCTGAGTCAGCTTCAGACGAGTCAGAGTCATCCCATGTAGCCATGAGACTTTTCTTCTTTTCTCTTCCAAACTTCTTTTTGGGCTTTTCCCTCTGAAGCTTTGGACAGTCACTCTTGTAGTGTCCTTGCTCACTGCATTCATAGCAGATGATGTCCTTGGTGTTTGGCTTTCTGCTTCCTGAGGAGCCTTCAGATCTTCTGTATCCAGAGGAAGAATCTGACCTTCTGTATCTAGAAGAGGACTCATTCTGATCAGATCTTCTGGGATTCCTGAACTTCCTTTGCCTTTGCTTCCATAGTTGGTTCACTCTTCTGAAGAGGAGGGAAAGTTCGTCTTCTTCTGATGAGGATCCATCAGATGTTTCTTCAACTGCCTGCAAAACTTTAGACTCAGATTTTTTGTTAGATTTTAATGCTAAAATCTTACCTTGCTTCTGAGGTTCATCAGCTTCCAGCTCTATCTCGTGACTTCTGAGGGAGCTGATAAGTTCCTCCAGAGAAATTTTGTTGAGATCTTTAGCTAGCTTCAGCGCTGTAACCATTGGCCTCCACTGTTTTGGCAAGCTTTTGATGATCTTCTTGACATGATCAGCAGTAGAGTATCCTTTGTCCAGAACCTTGAGACCAGCCACCAGAATTTGAAATCTTGAGAACATTGTTTCAATGGATTCACTTTCTTCAATTTTGAATGCCTCATACTTCTGAATGAGCGCAAGAGCTTTAGTTTCTTTGACCTGAATGTTGCCTTCATGCATCATTCTGAGTGAGTCAAACATGTTCTTTGTTGTGTCTCTGTTAGAGATCTTTTCATATTCAGCGTAAGAGATGGCGCTGAGAAGAATGGTTCTGGCCTTGTGGTGATTTTTGAAGTCACGCTTTTGTTGATCAGACATTGCTTTCCTGTCAATCTTCTGACCGCTTGCATTCACTGGGTGCGTGTATCCATCTGTCACCATGCCCCACAGATCAGCATCATGTGCCAGAAAGAAGCTTTCAATTCTGTCTTTCCAGTAATCAAAATTTTCTCCATCAAAGACTGGAGGTTTGCCGCTGAATCTGTCTTTGTCTTCATTGTTGTCATTGCTGGTGTGTTGATAAGTTCCTGCCATTGTGTTTTTCTGACGCTGGATCTTGTACTAACACGGTTAAGTGTTTTAGCTCAGAACCAGGCGCTCTGATGCCAATTGAAGAAGTGAAAAACACAAGAAGGGGGGTTGAATTGTAAAAACTTGAAATCAATTGTAGTCAACACAGTATTTTTATCCTGGTTCGTTTGATCTCAAACTACTCCAGTCCACCCGTCAAGGTGATTTCGCCTCTCTCCAACGAGGTCTTAATCCACTATATTCAACTGAATATTACAACTGCTTTAATAACTTCTAAAGCCTTCTTGAGTCAAACCACAAACCGGTTTCTCAAGGAAATACTTTCTTACAGATAAATGAAATCTAAGTGTGTTGAATGTTTTCTACAAAAACTGTTTATCACAAATGTGATACTACACACGTTAAGCTTATGAGAACTAGAGTGCTAAAATAATTGAGTAGGTAATTTGAGAGTTTTAGCAAACTGTGTATGAGAATGATGATGAATAGCTTTAGGTGTGTAGAGAGTTGTAGAGCATTAGCCAATTCAATCTTCACTGACTTGTTTATATAGCATTGGAAATGATTACGTTGGAGCCAGTTATTCCGTTTTAATGCCAATTACATTTTTTCCATATTGAGCAGATCTTTGTCTGGAATAATATCGTTGATAATAAAGTATCTTGAATGCACAGTACCGTTGCCACTTAAGCGTGTTCTGGCTTTGGCTTATTCTGACGCTGCTTAGGTGTTGATGAATTGTTGTTGTCTTGATCAGAGTTCAGATTGTTACGTGCAGATCTGTTCATCAAGCTTTAGCGTAAGCACATGTTGATCTTCTGATTCTGGCATCTGATATAACATCTTCTGATGCTGATGTTGATATTTCATCTTCTGATGCTGATGATGATATTCTCTTGCTGATGTCCATCAGAGTTTCTGTAAAACAGAATGTAATTTTTTAGGTAGCATATATGTCTTACATGAATCATACAATTTATATATCTTTGCATTTTGTTATCATCAAAACTTAAACTTAGGGTAGTAGATTAAAACTTTGTTCTAACAGGTAGTAGGGCTACTTCGAAGGGAAATCCTGGATCCGAATGAGTATCAGGATGATATCTGTATCTGAGGCGTATCTGAATTGTATCTGAAGGCTGAATCTGAATGATTATCATAATGGCATCTTGTGATACGGTGGGAGAACTGACTTGAGGTTTTGCGTTTGTTTTCGCAAATGTTTCGGTTGAGCAAGAGTCGCCACCGACTTTTTATTTTATCCTAAGGAAAGGTTAAAAAGCACAGCAAAAACCTTTGAGATGTTTTCTTGGGTTCGGGGAGTAGATTATAGAAAGGGAAGGTATTAGCACCCTTTCTATCCATGGTTATCCATGGGCTCTTAGTTACTTGCTTAGATCAACTGGCCTTGATTTTCAATTGTTTGAAATGGTGCTTTCAATTGTTTGAAATGGTGCTTTGTGTGTGGGTTTGAAAATGTTTTGAAAAGAGGCCAATGTGGTGGCACCCTTTGTAATGATCCATGTTGGGATGTATACAAAGATGTATGTCTTTTGAAAAGTTTTCAATGTTTTTGAAAGTTGTTTTGAAAGTGTGTTGTGATGTGTGGTTTTGAAAAATAGGCAAGTGTTTTTGTTTTGCAAGTTGGTTCAAGTAACCAAAAGCTATCTACCCTAAATTTCTCAAAGATTTTTCCTATGTTTTAACCCTTTTAACAATTTTGTTCCACCATTGTATTTGGTGGACAATCTTGTGTTAGGATGTGAACGGGACGGGCGCGGGTCATCGTTTAGACCATGATTGCAATGGTGCCAAGTGTCTTTGGCAACTTTTCCTTCAGGGACTTGATCATTTTTAGGCAACTTTCGAAAGCGTCATCGAGGGACTATGATCATTTGAATTGTTTTTTTGTTTTGCCAAGGACACTTAACATGCAACATGGCCCATTATTGAAGGCAACAAGTGGAGTAACCCTAGGGGTGCAAGTGTGATTAGTGTTGTCCATTTTCATGCTTTTTTTTTTATCTTTGAATTAGGTCAAGCTATTTGTTTGGTTGATTTTTGCATACAAAACCCTAAGTCTATCATGGCATATTTAGAAAGCTTTTAAATGCGAAATTAAAAGTCCAAAGTTATTACACAATAATCATGGGAATGGGGGTACAAATGTTCAAATGGGGATGAGACTTCATAGGAGAGTAGTGTCCAATATTTACAACCAAATCGAATTGCGCAAATGTAAATGTAAAGATGTATAAGAATAAAGCAATATGTATGTGTAAATATTTTTGTGTAAGTGTATGTTTTATTCATAAGTGAAATAAAAATAAAATAAATAAAAAGAGTTAATTTGGATATTTTCATGTTTAGGGCAAAAAACCCTAATTTTGCTAAATAAAAGGTATTTATTATTTAATATATATAATATTTATTAATTATGTATAAAAAATAAATAAAAGGAAGTATATTGTAAAAAAAAAGTATTTTTGAGATCAAATATTAATAAAATAAAAAATGTATTATTTTGTATTTTTATCCTAAATATTCTAATAAATATATAAGTATTTATATTATATATTAAATATATTAAATATACACAAAAATGAAATATTTATTATTTACAAAAAAAGTATATTTTTTAGGAAATGTTTTCAAAAGATGAAATAAAATAAAAATCAGAAAATAAATGTATTTGTATTATTTTATTAGTATTTTAAACAAAAAAGGTATATATGTTATTTATATGTATAAACTCAAATAAAACCAATAAAATCTAAATAAAATGTAAAAATGGTTAAAAAAATGTTTTTAATATTTTTTATATTTTGACAAAAATAACAAGTCAGAATAAAAAAGAAAAAGTCAAAAATGATTAAAAAATAACACAATGGGCCAAGGGGGTGTATTGGAATAAAGTGGTGCAAAAAAGAAAAATATCTCAGGCCCAGCCCAAAGGACAAGCTTCTTCAACCTCCAGCCATCCTTGTTCTAAAAAACGCGCGCTTCTTGCTTGATTCAAACATCCTGATTCTTTGATTTTCAAGCAAAACTCATAACACCAAAAATGTAGAGCATCAAGAGACGAATCCAGACATATAAAGAACTTGACTTAACTCTAAGAAACGAAGGAGAATTTATTCATCCCTAATTCCTGACCTAAGTTTTTTCTAATGTTCAGGTTCAAAATAATCTTAGCACACACAACATAAATGAAAAGTAATGACATGGGTAGCTTCAAGGCCATGAGTAGAGCATGTTTCATTCATAAACCTAAGCCTAACTCTTCCTAGATTGAGAGATAGAAGTTCAAAAACTTACCTGTTCAGCTTGAATCGTGTATGACAATGCAGGTACTTTCAAGGCAATGTGAGGACTTCTACAGCTTGCTTGAAGTCCAGGGATGTTATTCCAATACTTGGTGTGCTTTGAATCTTGCTATATCAAGCTACAGAAGTTCACCTGCAAAGTTGAAAACTGAAAATGGCAAATGATGTTAGGGATGTTACAGTTCGTGTCCAATGCTTGGGATAGTTTGTATGGGTGGTAGGGAGTGTGTTTGAACTGGTTTTGGCCAAGGCGCACGAATGGATTGAGTTGTGGACCTCAATCTGCAGCAGGTGCCCTGTTTTGCCACAAAACTGTGTTTTGATGAATAAGAAGGTTTGAACTCTGATTGATTCGTGCTTTAGGTTAGTTGGACCAAGGGAAAAGTGTTTGCAAAATTTGTTTTGGCTAGTTCTTGCAGCAATGAGAGTTGTGGTTAGTTATGCAAGTTTCTTCTTTTCTAAGTCAAAAATGCCAAGTCCTGTTACAGGCTCCTCTAGGCCCCTCAAGTATGCTGCAAAGTTTGTTCTTGATCAGTGGGATATGTCCACACCTTTGTGCCTCAGAGATTTTCTTTGTACCTCATGGATTGCAAACTTGACATAAAGTTAATCTTTACAAGAATAGATAAAATGCTTTTTCTATTTATGGCTTAATCTTGTATGCAGTGGTTAAACACACAAAATAAGGCTTGAACACAAAGGATTGGAATTAAATTATTGAGTGTGGATGAGATAAAAGGCCTGTAATCAAGTTGTGCAAGCTGAGTTCAAAAAATGCCTAAGTTATGAACATGAAAATGGCCATGAACAAAGTGACTTTTTCCCATATTGACAAATTCGATTCTCCCTAACCACAAGGGTGTTTGAGAAGTTCTTGGCCATTTTGGAAAGCTTGGAATGTGTACTACAATACATCTTTGTAATGCAAGTTGAGATTCCAAGTGGAAGCATGTGAAAAGTGGCCATGAAGTTAGGCAAAAATCCTGCCTAAAATAGGTCTAAGTTAAGAATGTTTTGCACCCTTGTTCCAAAAATCATAACTTGAGCTACAAGCTTCTTTTGAGGAAACTTTGTGAATCAAAGTTGTAGATTTTGCAATGGACTACAACTTTCATGTTTTGAGTTTTTCTTGAATCCAAATGTATCTTGATGAAATAATGGGACAAAGTTAGGAAAAAATTAGGAATTTTCATAACTTAGAAAATTTCTAAGTTATGAAAATTCTTCATTTTAAACCCTAATTTGTAATTTTTTGATTTCTTGATGAACAAGTTTCATAATTTGACATGTTTTGATAAAAAATGAATCTTGACACTTGACTTTGACCAAAAAGTCAAAGTTTGACTTTTCAGTATACAGTCAAATTTTGCTTAGTTAATTGGAAAATTCATCTGTCAATCTTGTGTATTTGGGATCTTTTGAACTTGTTGAACATGTCAAGACAATTCCATGGGGTCCTTGAGTCCATATGTGAGCTTGGTTTACCATTGGCTAGGTCAAACAGTCAAAAATTGCCTTTGTGCAGTCAAAACCCTAAAAATGACCATTTTGCCCTTTTGGTGATCTGATTAAATTTCTTGTGGAATTGTGATCCAAACTTGATCAAATGGTCCACATGAGTTCATAATGTTGATGTGGGTCAAATTTCATGAGGTTTGACTGTCAATTGATCACAGTTGACTTTTTCCCCAATACAGCTGATTTTTAGGTCAACTGTCCAATTGACTGGGCAAAGATTGGAATCAAGGCTTGAAACTTGGTATGGATAAACTTGTGAATCCAACATGAAGCATGAAAGTCATATTGGGCATTTTTGGTCAAAACATCTTTGTGCAAACTTAAACCCTAATTTGGGTCAACAGTGCAAGGAGAAGTCTTGAGCAGAGCAAACCCTAACTGGATCCTGAGCTTCCAAGGGTCTTGGGATGAGAAAATGTTGATGAAATGGGAGGGAAAATTTTGGGGTACAACAGTTGCCCCTGTTCAATCTTCTTGAACCTGGAGAGTTAGATTGGCAAGTTTGCCTTTCGCGACTCGAGGGTAAAAGGATATTGGACACTAGAGTGCCCAGAAATTTGCACTCACATAGTGGAGTATCAGCAATTAGATGGCGGGAATGGGCTTATAGATGCCATTTGGAGAGATGGTGGATAGGAGGATGGGCTTATAGATTCCATCTGGAGACGTGACAGAACCTTGTCGGGAATAGGCTTATAGATGCCATTTGGAAGTGTTGATCGCGTAAGAGATTCCTTAGCGAGAACTTGCGTACTTTGAGAAAGGAAGATGGTTTCCTGGCCTGTTACAGGTGTTGATCTTCAAACTCTTCATGCAGATATGCCCTGGCTAGGTATAGGTATCGAATCTACAATTAGTTGCTCACAGATGTGCCCTGGCTAGATACAGGAATCGAATCTGGAACTTCAAAAGGTTGCTTACAGACGTGCCCTGGCTGGATACAGGTATCGAATCTCTAAACTCTTCATGCAGATGTGCCCTGGCTAGATACAAGTGTCGAATCCACAATCAAATACTCACAGATATGCCCTGGCTGGATACAGGAATTGAATCTGGAATTGGTCGTCTACAGGTATGCCCTGGCTGGATACAGCAGTCGAATCTGGAATTTGTCGTCTTCAGATATGCCCTGGCTGGATACAGGTATCGAATCTGGAATTTGAAAAAGGTTGGTAGAGATAGCTTTCCTGGCTGGATACAGGTGTAAACCTCTGACCTGAGAATGAAAGATAATTTCCTGGCCTGTTACAGGGGTTGATTTTCAAACTCTTCATGCAGATATGCCCTGGCCGGATACAGGTATCGAATCTACAATCAAATCACTCACAGATGTGCCCTGGCTAGATACAGGAATCGAATCTGGAATTGTGACAGTTGATAGTAATCATCTTTGGATTGACCTTTTCTTGAAAAGGCAAGACATTAGTTGTATGCAATGTCATGATGTATGAAATGCATGATGTCATGATGTTCTCAAAAATAAATGAGATCGTGTGATATGCACTTTAACATGTATGTAAGCAGGATGTATGAAATGTGAAATGTCTATGAATGTATTTTCGTCTAGGAAAATAAATCCTTGACGAGTGCCGGGAGTTTGTGGAATCCTGGGTTGATGTCGAAGAGTAGAGTTCTTTGCTTCCGCTGGGGATGATGGTTGCAAGAATAAACCGGTAGGAGAAGATGACTCCGTTGGGGAATAAACTTGTTGGAGAGATTACTCTGCGGGGAATTACTCTGTGGGAAGAGGTACTTCGCTGAGGTTTTGATGAGAGCTCCGCTGGGGATTCCACTGATAAGTTATGTTGGGGAATTTGATGAACTCCGCTAGGGGAATAGGAAGAACTTCACCGAGGACGATCGTTCCATGGTAATTAGCTGAGGATAACCCAGTTATAAGCCCTGATGGGAAATAACCTTTGAATGAAGTCGGGGAGAGTATTGCTGACTTGCTAGGGGAATATTGTGCCTTTTCAGGGCTGATGGGGGACCAACTTTTCCTGGGGAAACTTTTGAACTGTACTGGGGAATGGCTCCACCAGGGTGTCTTGTATTCCGCCGGGGAACAATCTTATATTAAGACTGCCGGGGATGCTTGCTTAGGAACATCTGTATACTCTGCTGGGGAATATTGAGATTTTCTGGGGATACCCAACTTCCGTAAGGCTGACAGTAGACTAACTCGGCTTGGGGAGAGTATCACTGACGTGCTGGAGATACTCTGTGGAGAGTTGAGGTAACTTGGTTACATTCTTCAGTCGAACTTACCTTGGTACCTCGGTGGACAGAGCAACTAGATCGCTTAGACAATTCTTTATTGCCCCTGTTTCTGATGTCACCTGTAAATAGTCCTTTGTTTCGCATACAAATATTCATGATTAGCAATTAATGTCAAATGCATATATCAAAAATGAACATTGGACGTTCTTTGCAAAACAAAAACAGAAAAAGGAAAAATGATGGGTAATTTGTCTGAAAAATTGAACTTGTATTGATTTTGAAGTTTGCCTGTAAATAGGTGTTTTGTGTACAAGAGGCTGACGTCCTAGTAAGAGAACGCCGCCGAACAGCAAAAATAGAGTCTATACAATTTTGTGAAAAGGAAACAAAACAGCTATGTGAAAAATAATCCCACTGGGTTCCAACTCTGCTATCGCCTTTATGTCTTTAAGCGTCTCATCACTTTGCTGCTTAGTTGAAGCTGAAGCTGATTGATTGGCGTCGTCTGAGCCCGATAATTGATGCCGAATTCCGGATGCAAGGTGATCCAATGAGACATAGTATTACGCTTTATCCCTAACTTTTGCCTGGACCGCCCTTTCGGGTTTTCAGTCCACCGGGATACCCATTTTTGCCCAAGCCGCCTTTTCAGGTTTTCGACTTGCCGGGTGTACAGATTTTTTCATTTCATCCCTTATTTTTGCCCGAACCCTTTTGGTTCGCCGGGAAGCCCTTATTTTTTCCTAGGTGTGTCAACCTAGAGGGTCCTTAGTTCATGCGTAGTATCTTTTTACTATGTCTGCATTGGCGGGGTGAGGAAGGTCGTCACCATCCATGGTGGTTAGAATCATAGCTCCTCCTGAGAAGATATGTTTAACCACAAATGGCCCTTCGTACTTAGGGGTCCATTTGCCCCTGGGATCACTTTGAGGAAGAATGATGCGCTTGATTACCAGGTCTCCGACTTGATAGTCTTGTCGTCTGACCTTCTTGTTAAATGCCCTGATCATCCGTTTTTTGGTACGTCTGACCATGACAAATAGCAGTGAGTCTCTTTTCGTCGATTAGGTTTAACTGATCAAGCCGAGTCTGGATCCAGTCATCTTCGCTCAAGTCTGCATCCTTCATTATTCTGAGAGAGGGTATCTGGACTTCAATAGGCAAGACTGCCTCCATGCCATAGACCAAGGAAAAGGGAGTTACCCCTGTTGACGTCCGTGCTGAGGTACGGTACCCATGAAGAGCAAACGGTAACATTTCGTGCCAATCTTTGTAGGTCACTGTCATCTTCTGCACAATCTTCTTGATGTTCTTATTTGCCGCTTCTACAGCCCCATTCATCTTCAGCCGGTAGGGAGAAGAGTTATGGTGATGTATCTTGAATTGCTCGCAGAGCTCAGTGATCATCTTGTTATTAAGATTGGTACCATTGTCCGTAATGATCCTTTCCGGGACACCGTATCGACAGATCAGGTTATGCCGAATGAACTGTGCCACGACGTTCTTGGTTACCGTAGCGTAGGAAGCTGCTTCAACCCACTTTGTAAAGTAATCGATCGCCACCAGGATGAAGCGATGCTCGTTGGATGCCGTAGGTCTGATCTCGCCGATCATATCAATACCCCACATTGCAAACGGCCAAGGTGCTGTCAAGACGTTTAGAGGAACCGGAGGAATGTGCACCTTATCGGCATAGATCTGGCATTTGTGACACGTCCGAGAATGTTGATAACAGTCGGCTTCCATTGTAGACCAGAAATATCCTGCCCGAAGGATTTTCTTTGCCATGGTATATCCACTGGAATGTGTTCCAAATGTACCTTCATGTAGTTCTACCATGATCTTTTCTGCTTCAGTCTTATCCATACAACGCAGTAAGGTTGAATCATGGTTTCGCTTGTAGAGAATGCCATTGCTGAGGAAGAATTTTTCCGCGAACCTTCTTAGGAACTTCTTGTCATTAACAGATGCGCCTTCGGGGTATTCTTGAGCTTCAAGGTACCTCTTCACTTCATGATACCAGGGTTTTTCTGTAACCTCTTCAGCCTCAAGATCACAGCAATGTGCAGGTTTATCCAACTTCCAAATAATGATCCGGGGAGCCTCGTTGTCCCATTTTACTTTGAACATAGAAGACATCGTAGCCAACGCGTCCGCTAACTGATTCTCCTCTCTTGGGAAGTGTTCAAAAGTTATCTCCTCGAAGTGGGGAAGCAATGTCAGCACATACTCCTTGTAAGGAATAAGATTTGGGTGTTTCGTATCCCACTCGCCTTTGACCTGATTGATCACGAGAGCGGAATCTCCAAAGACACTCAGAAACTTGATCCTTAAGTCAATTGCAGCTTGAAGACCCATGATGCATGCCTCATACTCCGCCATGTTGTTGGTGCAGTTGAAACATAGCCGGGCGGTGAGTGGAGTATGAGTGCCTTTAGGGGATATGATCACAGTGCTGATACCATTACCCAAAGCGTTTGAGGCTCTGTCAAAGTGCATGGACCATCGGGATCCTTCCCCAGGTCCTTCATCCGGTCCAGGTACTTCACAATCAGTCACTACCATGATATCCTCGTCTGGAAATTCAAAGTTCATCGACTGGTAGTCGTCCACTGCCTGGTGTGCCAAATGGTCTGCCAATACACTTCCCTTGATTGCTTTTTGAGTCGTGTACTGGATGTCGTATTCTGTCAAGATCATTTGCCATCTTGCTATTCTTCCAGACAGAGCAGGCTTTTCGAATATGTACTTGATTGGATCCATTTTTGAAATCAACAGAGTAGTGTGAGTCAACATATACTGTCTCAGCCGGCGAGCAGCCCATACCAAAGCGCAGCAAGTTTTCTCGAGCAGTGAGTATCGGGTCTCACAGTCGGTAAACTTTTTTCTAAGGTAATAAATGGCGTGCTCTTTTCGGCCAGACTCGTCATGCTGCCCCAGCACACACCCCATTGAGCTGTCAAGTACTGTCAAGTATAAGATTAGAGGCCTCCCTTCAACCGGTGGCATAAGAATGGGAGGTTCTTGGAGATACTCTTTGATCTTTTCGAAAGCGGCCTGACATTCATCGTTCCAACGTACTACTTGATCCTTCTTCAGCAGCTTGAAGATTGGTTCACAGGTAGCAGTTAGATGTGAGATGAATCAGGCAATGTAATTCAAACGTCCTAGAAAGCCTCTGACTTCTTTCTCTGTCTTGGGAGTTGGCATCTCTTGTATGGCTTTCACTTTGGTAGGGTCCACTTGAATGCCTTTGTCGCTTACGATGAAGCCTAACAATTTTCCAGATCTCACCCCAAAGGTGCATTTGTTTGGGTTCAACCTCAGCTTGTACAACTTCAGACGGTCAAACAGCTTATGTAGATGGTCAAGGTGTTCTTCCTCAGTTTGGAACCTTGCAATCATATCGTCGACGCATACTTCTATCTCATGGTGGATCATATCATGAAATAAAGCAACCATGGCACGTTGGTAGGTTGCCCCCGCATTTTTCAACCCAAAAGGCATGACCTTGTAGCAAAAAGTGCCCCACTGAGTAACAAAAGTGGTCTTCTTCATGTCTTCAGGAGCCATCTTGATCTGATTATAACCGGAGAAGCCGTCCATGAAGGAGAATACTTTATGCTGAGCAGTATTGTCAACCAGAACATCGATATAAGGCAGAGGGAAATCATCTTTAGGGCTCGCCCTGTTCAAATCCCTGTAATCAACACACATTCGGACCTTACCATCTTTCTTCGGCACTGGAACCACGTTGGCAATCCACTGAGGGTAGGAAGTCACTGCTAGAAACCCGGCATCAAATTGTTTCATAACCTCAGCTTTGATTTTCTCGGACATTTCTGGACGCATACGGCGGACCTTTTGTTTTACCGGAGGGCAATCTTCCTTGGTAGGCAGGTGATGAACCACAATGTCGGTGTCCAACCCAGGCATGTCTTCGTAAGACCAAGCAAAGATTTCCACATAGTCATGTAGCATCTGAATCAACCGTTGTTTCACACTGAGCTCTAGATTGGCACCAATCTTGACTTCCTTTCTGTCTGTCTCAGTATCCAGATTTACCGTTTCCACTGGCTCTTCATGTGGCTGAATGGCCCTCTCTTCCTGGAGTAATAGTCTTGCAAGTTCACCAGGCACTTCGCAATCATCTTCACCTTCGTCTTCGGCTAAGTTGATCGGATTTTCGAAGTCATAACTGGCAGTAGCAGAGTCGTTACCAGTGAGATCCAGAGTGGATTGGAACCTGTATAGGTGAGTGTGTGTAAATATAATTGTTTTGCAATATATAATAAAGAAAGAAAAGGAGCGCAAGATTTTGAAATGCAACAAACCTCCAATGTTTTTATTGATGATATATGAAAATGACACACAAAAGCCCTCACAAATGAAGCCACGGTGCCCCGGGTAGGACACCGAGCCATAAAAGTTTCAACATATTGTTTGTTAAAAATTGAAAACAAAAGAGTTCATTACTGAGTGACAAAAGTAATAGGTGTGAAATCTTTGGCAGTCCAGTTGCTTGGTCCACTGTCGGTTGTTAGGTAGATCCAGCTGTCGAATTCAGATTCCTCCACGTCGTCCTCAATAGCATTCACTCCCGGGTTGGTGATGAACACAGGGGTTCTTCCAATCCTTGCCTTACGAACAACCCTCTGAGCTTCTGCAGTGAAACCCAGGCCAAACTTGTCAGTCTTTGGAGTGAAGTCAGGAAGTCGGCCCCAGTTTGCGTACTCACCCTTCTCAATCACAGCCCGGGCATCCTTTAAGGAAGCCATCTTCAAAGGAAGGTCTTCAATCACAGTTTCAGCTGATGCCAGTGTCTGAGGCACCTCTTCAAAGTGCTGGAATGGAGTCTCAATGAATTCCCCATCCATCTCTATGTACCGGAACGAGTTGAGGTGGCTGACCATATATTCTTCCTCCCCTTGAACTATGACAATCTTCCCTCTGAATGGGTACTTAAGCTTCTGATGTAGTGTGGAGGTCACAGCTCCAGCCTTGTGGATCCATGGATGACCCAGCAAACAAGAGTAGGATGGTTGGATGTCCATCACATAGAAAGTAGAATCAAAAACTTGAGAACCAACCCTGATTGGAATGTCAACTTCCCCATGTACCATCCTTTTCGAACCATCAAAGGCTCGGACAATAATGTTACTAGGCTTGAGCTCCAAACCCTCACAATCCAACCTGTCTAGGGCCTTCTTGGGCAATACATTTAGTGAAGAACCGGTGTCTACCAACACATGGGCAAGAGTAGTGCCCATGCATTCAATGGAGACATGCAGGGCATCGTTATGGTTCTTTCCTTTGGCGGTCAGATCGGCGTCAGAGAAGCCCAAACCATTATCAGCAGTCAAGTTGGCCACACAATCGGTAAATTGATCAGCAGACGTTTCTTGCGGCACATGAGCCGTCTTCAGGAAGGAGATCAGGGCCTTGGCATGGGCCTCTGAACACAACAACAATGATAGCATAGAAATCTTTGATGGGGTGTGCCCCAGCTGCTCAACTACGTTGAAATCACTTTTCTTGATAATCTTGAGGATCTACTCCATCTCTTGTTGGGAAGCTTCAATAGTGGTTGTCTTTGGTGCCTCCGTCAGGGCAGGCAAATCAGTAGCAATCCCATTGCCCCGAGCGTCAGATGACTCGGCAGCAGGGGTAGAAACAGGAACTTGATTAGGAAGGGAAACAGGCACACTTGCAGGTGTGATGACAAGAGGTTTCTGAATAGCTGGCGGCGCAATATCTGGCGAGAACAGCCTACCACTGCGAGTAATTTTGGCAGGCCCGGTGATGTTTCTGACACCGGTACTAGCATCAAACTCTTGCTTTACTCCAAGCACATAAACATTTGCCCCATAGTGCCATGGGACAGCTTTGTCGGATGTATAAGGGAGGGGCCCCGGAACAGTGATGATGATAGGAGCAATCTTCTGAGTGGACATGATTTTGACAGGCTTCTTCGAAGGAGCCTTAGGAGGTTTGTTGAAAATAGTGACAATAGAAACGTCTTCAGCAGGGACAGCAGGAACAGCAATCTTCTCGAACAAGATTTCTTTGCTATCCATCAGGCTTTGTATACCTGACTTCAGCGAGGGACAACCAACAGATGAAACAGCACATAGAAGGCAACCTTTACCATATCCCGGAAATAAACCGGCTAGCAACAGGTTCCTTTTGACAGTCATCAACGGAGTAACAATCTCTTCCACGGAGGCTACATACCGGTCTTCTTCCACAGCATTCACTCCATGCTGGGGCATGGGGGCAGTCACAACATTGGGCCTTTCGGGCACCTCAAACTGTATTTCTTTAGCATCAATAAGGTCTTGAACCTTATTCCTCAGAGGCCAGCAATCGTCCGTAGTATGCCCCGGGCTATCAGAGTGATAAGCGCAATGGGCGTTGGGGTTGTACTTCGGAGAGGCTGTGTTCACTACCTTCGGAGCTTCTTTGATAGTTACCAGATTGGTTGACAGTAGTTGCGGCAAAATCTGAGACATGTTCATACTGAGCCGAGTGTACTGCCTTTTGGGCCTCTCACCCCTTGGTTGGTTGTATTGCTGAGGAGCAGCAGCAGGCTTTGAAATTACCAATGCATTGACAGCTTGGCGGCGTTCCGGCTTAACTTGTCTTCTGGGACCATAAACAGCATTGGCTTCCTTCTTAAAGGGCTTCTTTTCAGTACTCGCGGAGGCACCTTTCTGAATCTTCCCCGACTTGATACCAGCTTCTATTCTCTCACCAATCAGAATAAGGTCTATAAACCCAGCAGAACAATTACCAATCAGATGGTTTAAGAACGGACCCGACAGGGTCCTCAGGAACATGTCAACAAGTTCACGGTCAGTCAAAGGTGGCTGCACCCTACCAGCCAGGTCTCTCCACTTTTGCGCATACTCCTTGAAACCTTCGCCCGTCCCCAGTGACATACCCTGGAGTTGGGTACGCGTGGGAGCGAGGTCAGAATTGTACTGATACTGTTTATAAAATGCAGTAGCCAAGTCCTCCCAGTTTCGGAAACTGGCTCCATCCAGCTGATAGAACCATTCGAGTTGAGACCCCGAAAGGCTAGCCTGGAAGAAATGGATCCACGAGTTCTTGTCTGCAGTGTAAGGTTGGATCTTCCTTACATATGATCTGAGATGCAGCTTAGGACAGGAAGCCCCGTCGTACTTCTCAAAGGTAGGCTCCTTGAACTTGTATGGGATCACCACTCCAGAAGATAAACCTAAATCTTTAAAATCCATCCCCGGCACATTTTGAATCTCCATGGCACTTAAACGGTCCTCTAGTTGCTTGTACCTGTCTTCAGGAGGGTACTATTCATCATTGTAATCTGTCTCGTTGTCGGAGACCACAGGACTAGGAGCCCTTCCCCCTTGGGGATTGTCTTTCTCTGCAGAGGAAGTACCCTGATCAGCCTCATTATGTAGTGTATTCCCAAACCTTCGTCCAGTGTTGAACATCGCAGTCCTCTTCTTCTTCTTCTTCAAGAGCAGAGTTTTCAACTCCTTTTGGCCCTGGGCTAAGTTCATGACCAGCTCTTGAAACTGGGCGTTCTGGGCCTGGAGGGACTTGATAGCTTGTTCGGTAGTAGGCTCGGAAGACATGATGATTGAGTGCTGAAATAAACAGCGAAGAAGATTAAGCAACTTGTAGAAGAAGGGTACCTGTTATGCATATGATGCAATGAGATGCGTATGATTTTTATGTTTTCAAAGACAATCAGGATTCAACTTTGTAGACAAAAAGGAAACACACTTCATTAAATTCAAACTTTAAATTGTTCAACAATTTTCCCTTAGGCATTACAAGAAATGAAAATACTGAAAAGGAAATAAAAGCTGTAAAAGAAACATCCAAAGTCCATCAGTGCTCCCATGGCCTCCTCTTCTCAGTACGGATATAGTCGTTCAGGATCCGCTCCTCCTCCAATTGCTTAGTCAGCTTCTGGATCTTCTGTTCCTGTTCGTTGAACTTTTCCCGATAAAAATCACGTTCTTCCTGTAGCTGCACCCAAGATCTCTTTAGTGTATCAACATCAGTGGGTATCTGAGGAGGGAGGACAGTTGGAGGAACTCCGTCTTCATCAGGACATTCAAGAATGATAGGCCTGACAGCTTCGTATGGCATACCTAACTTCTGAGCACGGATGCGGACCCATCTGCAGTAGGGTTCCATTGGTAGAGAAGTCTTCGGTCCCAACTCATGTGGGTCAGCTTTGTGAATTCAGTCCCAAGCCTTAATGAATCCACGGCGCAGTTTATCACTGCCTACCTGAAATTCAAAACTGAAGTGAGGAACCAACATCTCATGAGGCCCTGCTCTTCTGGCTCTTCCAAATTGACGGAGAGCTAAACATGGATTATAAGAGATTCCTCCCTGGGTGCCGATCAATGGAACATTAGGATATTCTCCGCAACGATCAATAATGGCTACCTTATCCAAACCTCTGAGAGTCCAGATGATGTCATTATCAGTGAGAGACATTGACCTATGAGCCCAGCCTTTTCCTTCTTCATTCTTCAGCACAAACTTAGGGAGGTGCGAAATAAACCACCTCACTAACAAGGGAGCACAACACCACAGAGTTCCCCGTCTTCGGGCAGTACGAGCATAGAGTTGTTGCAGGATATCACCTAAGAGAGTGGGTACCGGGTTCCGAGACATGGAGATCCTTATGGCATTGATATTGACAAAGTTATCAGGATTTGGAAACAATACTAGACCATAGATTAAGAGAGCCAGAATGTCTTCGTACGCCTTGAAGTCTAAGTCATTCCAGAAACTATTAGCTTTGCCAACCAGAAACTTAGCCAAAAAGCCCTTAACTCCACTTCTAGTGTCCCAGTTAGCCATTACCTCTTCTTTGGTTAAGGGAAGGACTGCAGCAATCTCTTCATGCCTAAGAGTCTTATCCCAACCAGTGAATGGAGTCTGCTCCAAAACAGGGATACCAAGTAACTCAGAATTCTTCCAGGGTAGGGACCAGCTGGAAGTCTGGAAAAGTGAAGCAATGATACAAGGGATCATAAAACTAGACCAAGACACTCATCAGTTGTTGGTCCCACTTTGAAGTGACTAACCCAAGGAGAGAACCATGCCTCTTGATGAAGGAAGTAGTTTTAGGAATCCTATCAACCAATTCCTTGAGCAGAGTAGGTGGTTGAACAAAGTTGAGCCGGATAGTGTTCCTACGCACGGGCATCATGATGTCCTACAAAACAGAGCAAAGATGAAACCCTCTTGTCTTTGAAATGGGTCAGTCCTTATGCGGATGCATGCAATGGTATGATGGTATGATGTTATGGTAAAGCACACCACAAGTATTCACAAAGGCAAGCATGATAAGGCACACAAGTCACACAAGACAACCCTTAGGGTTTAGGCCAGCATGAAGTTTAGGTATTACCCTCTTTTAGTTTCGTTGGTTAAAACCTGTCCTATCAAAAGTAACCGGGTTCTAGAGGATCTCAATATCATTGACTACCCTCAATCGGTCATAACTCCAGCATCGCAATCTTTTCTTGCAGCCAGAACCATCGCGAGAGTTTAGCCTCAATGAGTGTAGCATACTACTACTGTTCTATAGCCAAGTTTGGTCAATTTAGGGTTCTAAGGTCGGTTGGTGTTTAATGACTCTTTAGAAGACCCATATTCCCCTCGTTGCAACACAAGGTATATCGGTACAGACCAAGGTGTCACACCAACGTAGCCACTGCTTCACCCATGTCGGTCTACGCCGGACAGGTCCCTCACAGATTATGCTACCTAAAAGGGTATTCCCCAGATCCGGGTTAGGATCTATGAAACTCTGATGCAAAGCCCACAAATATAAAAGCAAACAAAGCAAACAATTTGAAAACAAGAGTGATTTAAGCCCTAAGGTTACTCCACCTTTAAGTTTTCCCCAGCAGAGTCGCCAGTTCTGTGATACGGTGGGAGAACTGACTTGAGGTTTTGCGTTTGTTTTCGCAAATGTTTCGATTGAGCAAGAGTCTCCACCGACTTTTTATTTTATCCTAAGGAAAGGTTAAAAAGCACAGCAAAAACCTTTGAGATGTTTTCTTGGGTTCGGGGAGTAGATTATAGAAAGGAAAGGTATTAGCACCCTTTCTATCCATGGTTATCCATGGGCTCTTAGTTACTTGCTTAGATCAACTTGCCTTGATTTTCTATTGTTTGAAATGGTGCTTTCAATTGTTTGAAATGGTGCTTTGTGTGTGGGTTTGAAAATGTTTTGAAAAGAGGCCAATGTGGTGGTAACCTTTGTAATGATCCATGTTGGGATGTATACAAAGAAGTATGTCTTTTGAAAAGTTTTCAATGTTTTTGAAAGTTGTTTTGAAAGTGTGTTGTGATGTGTGGTTTTGAAAAATAGGCAAGTGTTTTTGTTTTGCAAGTTGGTTCAAGTAACCAAAAGCTATCTACCCTAAATTTCTCAAAGATTTTTCCTATGTTTTAACACTTTTAACAATTTTGTTCCACCATTGTATATGGTGGACAATCTTGTGTTAGGATGTGAATGGGACGGACGTGGGTCATCGTTTAGACCATGATTGCAATGGTGCCAAGTGTCTTTGGCAACTTTTCCTTTAAGGGACTTGATCATTTTTAGGCAACTTTCGAAAGCGGCATCGAAGGACTATGATCATTTGAATTGTTTTTTTGTTTTGCCAAGGACACTTAACATGCAACATGGCCCATTATTGAAGGCAACAAGTGGAGTAACCCTAGGGGTGCAAGTGTGATTAGTGTTGTCCATTTTCATGCTTTTTTTTTATCTTTGAATTAGGTCAAGCTATTTGTTTGGTTGATTTTTGCATACAAAACCCTAAGTCTATCATGGCATATTTAGAAAGCTTTTAAATGCGAAATTAAAAGTCCTAAGTTATTACATAATAATCATGGGAATGGTGGTACAAATGTTCAAATGGGGATGAGACTTCATAGGAGAGTAGTGTCCAATATTTACAACCAAATCGAATTGCGCAAACGTAAATGTAAAGATGTATAAGAATAAAGCAATATGTATGTGTAAATATTTTTGTGTAAGTGTATGTTTTATTCATAAGTGAAAGAAAAATAAAATAAATAAAAAGAGTTAATTTGGATATTTTCATGTTTAGGGCAAAAACCCTAATTTTGCTAAATAAAAGGTATTTATTATTTAATATATATAATATTTATTAATTATGTATAAAAAATAAATAAAAGGAAGTATATTGTAAAAAAAAAGTATTTTTGAGATCAAATATTAATAAAATAAAAAAATGTATTATTTTGTATTTTTATCCTAAATATTCTAATAAATATATAAGTATTTATATTATATATTAAATATATTAAATATACACAAAAATGAAATATTTATTATTTACAAAAAAAGTATATTTTTTAGGAAATGTTTTCAAAAGATGAAATAAAATAAAAATCAGAAAATAAATGTATTTGTATTATTTTATTAGTATTTTAAACAAAAAAGGTATATATGTTATTTATATGTATAAACTCAAATAAAACCAATAAAATCCAAATAAAATGTAAAAATGGTTAAAAAAATGTTTTTAATATTTTTTATATTTTGACAAAAATATCAAGTCAAAATAAAAAAAGAAAAAGTCAAAAATGATTAAAAAATAACACAATGGGCCAAGGGGGTGTATGTGGAATAAAGTGGTGCAAAAAAGAAAAATATCTCAGGCCCAGCCCAAAGGACAAGCTTCTTCAACCTCCAGCCATCCCTGTTCTAAAAAACGCGCGCTTCTTGCTTGATTCAAACATCCTGATTCTTTGATTTTCAAGCAAAACTCATAACACCAAAAATGTAGAGCATCAAGAGACGAATCCAGACATATAAAGAACTTAACTTAACTCTAAGAAACGAAGGAGAATTTCTTCATCCCTAATTCCTGACCTAAGTTTTTTCTAATGTTCAGGTTCAAAATAATCTTAGCACACACAACATAAATGAAAAGTAATGACATGGGTAGCTTCAGGGCCATGAGTAGAGCATGTTTCATTCATAAACCTAAGCCTAACTCTTCCTAGATTAAGAGATAGAAGTTCAAAAACTTACCTGTTCAGCTTGAATCGTGTATGACAATGGAGGTACTTTCAAGGCAATGTGAGGACTTCTACAGCTTGCTTGAAGTCCAGGGATGTTATTCCAATACTTGGTGTGCTTTGAATCTTGCTATATCAAGCTACAGAAGTTCACCTGCAAAGTTGAAAACTGAAAATGGCAAATGATGTTAGGGATGTTACAGTTCGTGTCCAATGCTTGGGATAGTTTGTATGGGTGGTAGGGAGTGTGTTTGAACTGGTTTTGGCCAAGGCGCACGAATGGATTGAGTTGTGGACCTCAATCTGCAGCAGGTGCCCTGTTTTGCCACAAAACTGTGTTTTGATGAATAAGAAGGTTTGAACTCTGATTGATTCGTGCTTTAGGTTAGTTGGACCAAGGGAAAAGTGTTTGCAAAATTTGTTTTGGCTAGTTCTTGCAGCAATGAGAGTTGTGGTTAGTTATGCAAGTTTCTTCTTTTCTAAGTCAAAAATGCCAAGTCCTGTTACAGGCTCCTCTAGGCCCCTCAAGTATGCTGCAAATTTTGTTCTTGATCAGTGGGATATGTCCACACCATTGTGCCTCAAAGATTTTCTTTGTACCTCATGGATTGCAAACTTGACATAAAGTTAATCTTTACAAGAATAGATAAAATGCTTTTTCTATTTATGGCTTAATCTTGTATGCAATGGTTAAACACACAAAATAAGGCTTGAACACAAAGGATTGGCATTAAATTATTGAGTGTGGATGAGATAAAAGGCCTGTAATCAAGTTGTGCAAGCTGAGTTCAAAAAATGCCTAAGTTATGAACATGAAAATGGCCGTGAACAAAGTGACTTTTGCCCATATTGACAAATTCGATTCTCCCTAACCACAAGGGTGTTTGAGAAGTTCTTGGCCATTTTGGAAAGCTTGGAATGTTTACTACAATACATCTTTGTAATGCAAGTTGATATTCCAAGTGGAAGCATGTGAAAAGTGGCCATGAAGTTAGGCAAAAATCCTGCCTAAAATAGGTCTAAGTTAAGAATGTTTTGCACCCTTGTTCCAAAAATCATAACTTGAGCTACAAGCTTCTTTTGAGGAAACTTTGTGAATCAAAGTTTTAGATTTTGCAATGGAATACAACTTTCATGTTTTGAGTTTTGCTTGAATCCAAATTTATCTTGATAAAAAAATGGGACAAAGTTAGGAAAAAATTAGGAATTTTCATAACTTAGAAAATTTCTAAGTTATGAAAATTCATTTTAAACCCTAATTTGTAATTTTTTGATTTCTTGATGAACAAATTTGATAATTTGACATGTTTTGATAAAAAATGAATCTTGACACTTGACTTTGACCAAAAAGTCAAAGTTTGACTTTTCAGTATATAGTCAAATTTTGCTCAGTTGACTGGAAAATTCATCTGTCAATCTTGTGTATTTGGGATCTTTTGAACTTTTTGAACATGTCAAGACAATTCCATGGGGTCCTTGAGTCCATATGTGAGCTTGTTTTGCCATTGGCTAGGTCAAACAGTCAAAAATTGCCTTTGTGCAGTCAAAACCCTAAAAATGACCATTTTGCCCTTTTGGTGATCTGATCAAATTTCTTGTGGAATTGTGATCCAAACTTGATCAAATGGTCCATATGAGTTCATAATGTTGATGTGGGTCAAATTTCATGAGGTTTGACTGTCAATTGACCACAGTTGACTTTTTCCCCAATACAGCTGATTTCTAGGTCAACTGTCCAATTGACTGGGCAAAGATTGGAATCAAGGCTTGAAACTTGGTATGGCTAAACTTGTGAATCCAACATGAAGCATGAAAGTCATCTTGGGAATTTTAGGTCAAAACATCTTTGTGCAAACTCAAACCCTAATTTGGGTCAACAGTGCAAGGAGAAGTCTTGAGCAGAGCAAATCCTAACTGGATCCTGAGCTTCCAAGGGTCTTGGGATGAGAAAATGTTGATGAAATGGGAGGGCAAATTTTGGGGTACAACACATCTGTATCTGGAGCGTATCTGAACTATATCAGAACAGAATCCATGTCTGAAGCGTATCTGAACTGTATCTGAAAGTTGAATCAGAATGAGTACCATAATGGCATTTGTATCCGGAGCGTATCTGAATTGTATCTGAAGATCGAATATGAATGAGTATCAGAATGGCGTTCGTGTCTGGAGCGTATCTGAACTATATTTGAAAGTTGAGTCTGAATGAGTATCAGAATAGCATCCATGTCTGGAGCGTATCTGAACTGTATCTAAAAGTTGCATCTGAATGAGTATCAGAATAACATTTGTGTCTGGAGCATATCTGAACTGTATCTGAAAGTTTAGGTTGAATGAGTATCAGAATAAGATCTGTGTCTGAAGCGTATTTGAACTGTATCTGAAAGTTGCATCTGAATGAGTATCAGAATAACATACGTGTCTGGAGCGTATCTGAACTGTATCTGAAAATTGAGTCTGAATGAGTATCAGAATAGCATCTGTGTCTGGAGCGTATCTGAATTGTATCTGAAAGTTGCATTTGAATGAGTATCAGAATAGCATCTGTGTCTGGAGCATATATGAGTTGTAGCTGAAAACTTTGAACATTGTTAATGGTAGCTGTTTATTAATCGTATCCTAAAAAAGGTAAAATGTTAGTTGTATGCAATGTCATGATGTATGAAATGCATGGTACAATGAGATTTTGATATATGCATTTGTGTCGTTGATATTTATGATATATGGACGCAACTTATGCGTGTGTGAGCCAATTTGATGTAGTGTTGTTAGATTAGGGAAAATAAATCCCTGACTGTTGCTGGGAATGTAGAGTGTAATATTCATGTTTGTGAAGTTGAAGTGTTGATGAGTTTCTGCTTAGAGAAATAAACTCTGTTGTAAGGGAAATGCCATGTACTACCTGTAAAATCCTATTGGGAAATTCTGAGAAATTTGGTGACTTCTACCGGGGACTGTTAACTGGGAGCTTTATTTCGTTGGGGATTTTTGAAATAGCCCAGAGAGATTTCCCTATCCCTTAAAGCCATTAGTAATTGTCTTTCTATTTCGTTTATTTGTAAACAATAATTATGTTCAAATGCATATGTTCAAAAATAAATTATTGGACGTTTTTGCAAACAAATCACAAGAGTAAAGAAAACAGATAGTTTTTTGAGCTTTCAAAGGGATATCTTTGTATTGACTTTGAGTAAGTATTTTTATACAATGAGACAAACACTCTAGTACGAGAATGTCATCGTAAAAAATGAAAATTTGATAAAAAGAAAAGATAGCTATGTGAAATAATCCCATGGGGTTCCCATTCTGCTATAGTTTTCATATCTCCGAGCATCTTGTCTATTTGTTGTCTCGTTCGAAGATGATTGAATTGATCAGAACTTCTGAGTTTGTCGGTGGAGGCCAAAGATTACCCGTAAAGTAATCCAATGAGACATAATCATACGCTTTAATTCCCTAAATTTTTCCTGGACCTCCCTTTCGTGTTTTCAGTCCACCGGGAAACCGTTTTTTGCTCAAGTCGCCCTTTCGGGTTTTCAACTTGCCGGGTGTACAGATTTTTTTGTTTTATCCCTAATTTTTTCCCGAACCTTTTTGGTTCGCCGGGATGCCCTTATTTTTCCTAGGTGTGTCAACCTAGCGGGTCTCTTATGCATAGTATCTTTTGACTATATCCGCGTTCACAGGGTGTGGCAGGTCGTCACCATCCATGGTGGTTAAGATCATTGCTCCACCATAGAATATGCTTTTGATTACAAATGGTCCTTCGTATGTAGGAGTCCATTTGCCCCTTGGATCACCTTGCGGCAGTATGATGCGCTTGATCACCAGATCCCCAACTTGATACACTTGTCGTCTGACCTTTTTGTTGAAAGCCTTGATCATCCGTTTTTGATACATTTGACCATGACAGACAGCAGTAAGCCTTTTGTGATACGGTGGGAGAACTGACTTGAGGTTTTACGTTTGTGTTCGCAAATGTTCAGTTTAGCAAGAGTCGCCACTGACTTTTTATTTTATCCTAAGGAAAGGTTAAAAAGCACAGGAAAAACCTTTGAGATGTTTTCGTGGGTTCGGGGAGTAGATTATAGAAAGGGAATGTATTAGCACCCTTTCTATCAATGGTTATCCATAGACTCTTAGTTACTTGCTTAGATCACTTGCCTTTGCTTTTCAATTGTTTGAAATGGTGCTTTGTGTGTGGTTTTGAAAATGTTTTGAAAAAGATGCCTTGTCTAGGCGACCATTGTAATAATTCTTTACTCGAATGTTTTACAAAGGTGTTTGTCTTTTTGAAAAGATGTTTCAATATTTTGAAGGTTGTTTTGGAAATTGTGTTTGTGAAGTGTGTTTGAAAATGGCAAGTGTGTTTTGCAAGTTTGATCAAGTAACTAAGAGCTATCTACTCTAAATTTCTCAAAGATCTTTCTCATGTTTTAACCCTTTTAACAGTGTTGTTTCACCATTGTATTTGGTGAACAACCTTGTGTTAGGATGTTAATGGGACGGGCGCGGGTCATCGTATAGACCATGAATGCAATAGTGTCAAGTATTTTGGCGATTTTCTTGAGGGACTATGATCATTTTGTTTAGGCAACAAGATAGCGTCATCGAGGGACTATGATCATTTTGTTTGTTTTTGTTTTGTTTTGTTTTGCCAAAGTACTTGACATGCAAACATGGCCCATTTTTGAAGGCAACAAGTGGATGTAACCCTAGGGGTGTGAGTGTGCATTGTGTTTGTTTTTCATGCATGTTTATCTTGGATTAAGTCAAGTTATTTGTTGATTTGATTTGCATACAAACCCTAAGTCTAAACATGGCATAATTGAAAGCTTTTAAATGCGGAAATTTAAATACTAAATTATTACAACATGATTATGGGGATGGGGATAAAAGTTTGAATTTGGGGGATATTTGACAAGGAAATAAAATCTAAATTATTACAACCATATCGAATATACAAATATTTAACATTTAAGTGAACACAATTTAAATAAAATATCAAAATGCAATGTATTATGCACAAAAGATTTTGTTATGTATGTAAAAAGGTTTTCATGTTTGAAGTATAAACAAAATAAAAAAGTCTCTTTTTTTTGGTTATTTTTGTTGTTTAGGGCAAAACCCTAATTTTTGAATAAATAATAATATTTATTAACTATGCACAATATATATTAATTTATACAAAAAAAAAAAAAAAAAAAAAAGAAGTATATTGTAGAAAAAGTATTTTTGGTGTCAAATATTAAATAAAAAATAAAAGGTATTATTTTTGTATTTTTGCCCTAAATATTTAATGAAATATGTATAAGTATATATTATATATATTTAATATGCTAAATATGTACAGAAAATAAAATATTAATTATTTACAAAAATGTATATTTTAGAAAATGTTTTCAAAATGTAAATAAAAAAAATAATAACTAAAAATAAATATTTTTTGTATTATTTTTAGGGTTTTAAAATGAAAAGGAAATATATTTATTTACATACATATATTCTAATAAAGCAAATAAACGCCAAATAAATGTAAAAAGTGTGGAAAAAATATTTTTGGAGTTTTTTATGCTTGAGCAAAAAAATATAAAATCAGAATCAAAAAGAAAAATGCAAAAATGACAAGTATTTCACATAATGGGCCAGGGGGGTGCAAATGAAAAAAAAAAAGGTGTAAACAGCAAGACTGACTCAGGCCCAGCCCAAGCCAGTCATCTTCAACCTTCAGCATTGTCAAACGCGCGCCTCTCCTTTCAAAATACAAACTCCTGATTCCTTGATTTTTAGCAAAAACTCATAACAGAAACAATGTAGAGCATCAAACCACGATTCCAAACATGTAAAAAACTTGACCTAACTCTAAGAAACCAGGGAGAATTTCTTCACCCCCAATTTCTGACCTAGTTTTTCTTCAATGTTCATGGCTAAAATTCTCACAGCATGCTTAATATAAATGAAAAGTAAACACATGTATGGCTTCAGGGCTATGAGTTGAACATGTTTCATTCACAAACCTAAGCTTAATCATGCCTGGATAGAGATATAGAAGTCCATAGATTACCTGTTTCAGCTTGACTTGAACAGGGCAATGTAGCAACCTTCAATGGAGTTTGGGCTTTGGTTGAGCTTGCCTGAAGTCCAAGGATGCTTCCCAAATGCCTAGCTTGCTTCGAAACCACCTGTATCGTGCTATGGAAGTCCACCTGCACAGCTTGAAAGTAAAAATGGCAAGTAGGGTTAGAGGTGTTACAGCTTGTGTTTAGGGCTTGGAATAGTTTGTGTGGATGGTGTGGAATGTGTTGGAACTTGTTTGGGTAAAAACGCACGAGTGGATAATGCTAGGCAAGTCAATCTGCAGAGAATGCCCTGTTTTGCAGCAAAACAGGGATTCTGAGTATTAAGAAGTATGAGGGATGGTTCAATCGTGTTTTAGGCTTGGCTTGATGTATGGAAAAGGTTCACAAGGTTTGTTCTTGGCTGTGTTGACAGGAAGTGGAAGTTGGAGTTGTTTTGCAATGTTTCTTCAAGTGTAAGCAAAGAAATGTAAGTTGTGATACAAGCCAGTACAATGCCCTAATGTATGCTGAAAGTTAGGCTCTTGATAACTGGGATTTGTGGATTTGATTTGGCTATAAGATCTGGCCCCATGCCTCAAGGATTTGGTATTTGACATAAAGCATAACTTTATCAAAATGGCATTCTACCTTTTTCCATTTAAGGGTTAATTTTGTGTGCAATGTCTAAATGAACAAAATAATACATTAGCTCAGTGGATTTGAATTCAATTAAGGAGTGTAAAAGGGTTTAGAGGCCTGCAAGCTAGCACAAACCAAGCTGATTTGAAAATGCCATTTGCTATGAACATGTATTGGTCATGAACAAAAGTGAGTTTTGGCCAACTTTGTGAATTCGATTCTCTCTAACCACAAGGGTGTTTGATGAGTTCTTGGACAATTTTGAAAGCTTGGAACATGTACTACAATCCATATTTGCAATGCAACTTGGAATTCCTCTTGGAACTAGGTGAAAAGTGGCCAAGAAGTTGGACAAAAATCCTGCCTAGAATAGGGCAAAATTTCTCTAAGTTAAAAATGTTTTGCACCCTTGTTCCAAAACTCATAACTTGAGATACAAGCTTCCTTTTAGAAAACTTTGTGAATCAAAGTTGTAGATTTTGTAATGGACTACAACTTTCATGTTTCAAGTTTTGTTTGAATCCATTTGCATCTTGGTGAAAAAGTGGGGCAAAGTTAGGAAAAAATAAGAAAATTTCATAACTTAGAAAATTTCTAAGTTATGAAATTTCTTCATTTTAAACCCTAATTTGCAATTTTGGGTTTCTTGATGAACAAGTTTCATAATTTGACATGTCTTGATGAAAAATGAACCTTGGCACTTGATTTTGACTAAAAAGTCAAAGTTTGACTTTTCCGTATACAGTCAAATTTTGATCAGTTGACTGAAAAATTCATCTGTCAATCCTATGCATTTGAGATCTTTTGAACTTGTTAAATGGGTCAAGACAATGACATTGAGTCCTTGAGTCCATATGTGAGCTTGGTTTTCCATTGGTTAGGTCAAACAGTTAAAAATTACCTTTGTGCAGTCAAAACCCTAAAAATGACCATTTTGCCCTTTTGGTGATCTGATCAAATTTCTTGTGGAATTATGATCCAAACTTGACCAAATGGTTCATGTGAGTTCACTATGTTGATGTGGCTCAAAAATCATGAGGTTTGACTATCAATTGGCCACAGTTGACTTTTTCCCCAACACAGCTGATTTCTAGGTCAACTGTCCAATTGACTGGGCAAAGATTGGAATCAAGGCTTGAAACTTGGTATGGATAAACTTGTAGGTCCAACATGAAGCATGAAAGTCACTTTGGGCTTTTTAGGTCAAAACATCCTTGTGCAAACTCAAACCCTAATTTGGGTCAACAGTGCAAGGAGGGGTCTTGAGCAGAGCAAACCCTAACTTGATCTCGAGTTCCAAGAGTCTTGTAGTGAGAAAATGTTGATGAAATGAGAGGGAAAATTTTGGGGTACAACAGTTGCACCTGTTCAATCTTCTTGCACCTGAAGAGTTAGATTGGAAGTTTTGTCGTTCGCGACTTGAAGGTAAAAGGAGATTGGACACTAGAGTGCCCAAAAAATTTGCACTCGTCAAAGCGTAGTTTGAGGGAATGGGCTTAAAGATGCCATTTGGATATGTGACAGAATCTTGTTGGGGATGGGCTTAGAGATGCCATCTGGAATGTATGTTGTAGGTGAAAGAAATGAGTGTCAGAAAGGTGTCCATGTTTCGGAACGTCTCTGAGTTGGGGGTCTGAATAAGCAATAGATTGACATCCGTATCTGGAAGCATCCGTAAACTGTTTTCAGAAGTCTTGAAGTTGAATAAGCAATAGGTTAACATCCGTGTCTGGAGAACCCGTGAACTGTTTTCAAAGGTTGAATCTGAACAAGCGATAGATTAACATCCGTGTTTGGAGAATCCATAAACTGTTTTCAGAAGTCGAAGTTGAAGCTTATTAATCTTATCTTGAAAAGGGTAAAATATTAGCTGAAACACAAAGTTATGTTGCATGAAATGTATGATGCAATATATGTTATATCAATGTTTATGATATGAATGTAATGAATGCGCATGTAAGCTGATGAGTTGTCTTGCTGAGGATAGATGAATCCTGGATAGCCGGAGATAATAGAATCTTGACTGCTGCCGGGGAAAGTGAATCCTTGACTGCTGCAGGGGATTGCAAGAATCTTTTGATCGTTGAAAATGAGAAGTCTTGGGACCACTGTTGGGGACTCAGGAGCTTGGGTTGTATGCCAATCTACTGGGGCTCCAAGGACGAGAGTCTTCATTCTGTTAAGGGTCAGAAATTGGGAGCATACCAATCTTCTGAGGTTTCAAGGATGAGAATCTTCATTCTGTTAACGATTAACTGTTATCTGGTCGATCTCCAGGCTTTCACAGAAACTTGTATTTCTATCTGGTCATAATCCAAGCTTCACAATAACTTGTTGAGCTGCTATCCAGTCGAATTCGGGCTTCACGGCTTGTGTTAAAGATATACCACTATCTGGTCGACTCCAGGCTTCGTAGTATTCTTGGCTGCTGCCTGGTCGTAATCCAGGCTTCACAAAAACTTGTATTGTTATCTGGTCATAATCCAGGCTTCACAATAACTTGTTGAGCTGTTATCCGGTCGAATCCGGGCTTCACGGCTTGTGTTAAAGATATACCACTATCTGGTCGACTCCAGGTTTCGTAGTATTCTTGGCTGCTGTCTGGTTGTAATCCAGGCTTCACAGAAACTTGTATTGCCATCTGGTCGTAATCCAGGCTTCGCAATAACTTGCTAAGCTATTATCCGGTCAAATTCGGGCTTCACGGCTTGTGTTAAAGATATACCACTATCTGGTCGACTCCAGGTTTCGTAGTATTCTTGGCTGTTGTCTGGTCGTAATCCAGGCTTCACAGAAACTTGTATTGTCATCTGATCATAATCCAGGCTTCGCAATAACTTGCTAAGCTGTTATCCGGTTAAATCCGGGCTTCACGGCTTGTGTTAAAGATATACCACTATCTGGTCGACTCCAGGTTTCGTAGTATTCTTGGCTGCTGTCTGGTCGTAATCCAGGCTTCACAGAAACTTGTATTGCCATCTGGTCGTAATCCAGGCTTCACAATAACTTGTATTGCCATCTGGTCGTAATCCAGGCTTCACAATAACTTGCTAAGCTGTTATCCGGTCAAATCCGGGCTTCATGGCTTGTGTTAAAGATATACCACTATCTGGTCGACTCCAGGTTTCGTAGTATTCTTGGCTGCTGTTTGGTCATAATCCAGGCTTCACAGAAACTTGTATTGCCATCTGGTCGTAATCCAGGCTTCACAATAACTTGTTGGGGATTAAACTATTATCTGGTAGAATCTGGGCTTCATAGCTTGCTCTTAGGAGATACCACTATCTGTTCGTAATCCAGGCTTCGCGGTAGTTTGACACTGTTATCCGGTCGTAATCCGGGCTTCACAATATGCTATAGAGATCAAGATACTATACGGTCGAATCCGGGCTTCATAACTTGAATTTTGTGAGAATTTGATCTTTGACGACCGTAACTTCCAACAGGTGATGAAGGAACTTTTGAACGACCGATCAATTCGAAATATAATTTGTTTTGGAGAATAAATCTTTGACAAATGTTGGGGAAATAAACCCATAATCGAAGTTGGGGATTGAAAATCCTTTGATTACCGAGGGTGAGAAATCCTTGTTGACTGTTGATTGCTTGGGGAACAAGATCTTCAATTGTTGAGGGATCTTAGGACCACTGTTGGGGATTGAAAATCCTTGGTGACTTGTGGGGAATGGGAATTCTGATGATCTCTACTGGGGAGTTCAGAACCTGGGAGACTCATGCTGGAGGAGTGAGACTGAGAATCTTCAATCTGATGGGAAGTATCTCTGTGGGAGAATTTTCACTAATCTGGTTTCGCTGGGGATTGATAGTTGGAAGTTTTAGCTCCGCTGGGGATCTTGAAACTTGACTCTGAGGGGAATTAGATTCTGGAAGGCTCTCTGGCTGGGGAAATCATCTTTGAGAAAGCTTTTGTTCTGCTGAGGATCCTGAATTTTAACTCTGTTTGGGGAATTAAGTTCTGGATTTTAACTTTGTTGAGGAATTTGGAGTTTAATTCCGCTGGGGATTTCCTCTGAAAGGGCATCAAGATATCTATTTGTACTTTCAACCTATCAGCAATCATCTTTCTTGATTTGTAAGCAAATGATTATGTTCAAATGCATATGCCTATTTAACAAAACATTGGACGTTTCTCAAATAAAACATAAGTGTGAAAAAGAAAAAGAAGATAAAGCAAATTTCTGTATTCGGAAAAGTATTTCTATTAACTTTTTATGAGTATCTTTGTACAAAGGAGACAGACATCCTAGTAAGAGGATGTTGTCGTAAACATTTGAAAAATTTATACAAAGGAAAGATGGCTATGTGTAACAATTCCATGGGATTCCCATTCTGTTATAGCCTTCACAAATTTGAATATCTTGTCCATTTATTGCTTCGTCCGCCGATGATTGGATTGATCAGAAGCTCGGAGCTTGTTGGTGAAGAGATTGTTCTTTAAAGTGATCCGACGAGACATAGTCATACGCTTCAATTCCCTAACTTTTGCCTGAACCGCCCTTTCGGGTTTTCGATCCACTGGGAAACCCTTTTTTGCCCAAGCCACCTTTTCGGGTTTTCAACTTGTCGGGTGTACAGATTTTTTTTGTTTTATCCCTAATTTTTGCCTGAACCGCCCTTTCGGGTTTTCGGTTCACCGGGATGCCCATTTTTTCCCAAGTCGCCCTTTCGGGTTTTCGACCTGTCGGGTTATTTTATGCGTAGTATCTTTTGACTATGTCTGCGTTTGCAGGATGTGGCAAATCGTCGCCGTCCATGGTGGTCAGAATCATTGCACCACCACAAAAGATGCTCTTGATTACAAATGGTCCTTCGTAAGTAGGAGTCCATTTTCCCCTGGGATCACTTTGCGGCAAGATGATCCGCTTGATTACAAGATCTCCGACTTGATATACTTGACGTCTGACTTTCTTGTTGAAAGCCTTGATCATCCGTTTTTGGTACGTCTGACCATGGCAAACAGCAGTGAGTCGCTTCTCGTCGATCAAATTGAGTTGATCAAGTCGGGTTTGAATCCAATCGTCTTCACTCAAACCAGAGTCCTTCATAATCCTTAAAGAAGGAATCTGAACTTCCATGGGTAGGACAGCTTCCATGCCATATACCAAAGAAAATGGGGTTGCCCCTGTTGAAGTACGTGCCGTGGTACGGTACCCATGCAGAGCAAATGGTAACATCTCATGCCAGTCCTTGTAGGTAACTGTAATTTCTAAATGATCTTCTTGATGTTTTTTTTCGCAGCTTTAACAGCACCGTTCATCTTCGGCCGATAGGGAGATGAATTGTGATGATAAATCTTGAACTGTTCGCATAGAGCGGTGATCATAGTATTGTTCAGATTTGTACGTTGTCTATGATGATCCTGTCGGGGACACCATACCGTCATATGAGGTTCTGCTTGATGAAGCGGGCAACCACATTTTTTGTAACAGAGGCAAAGGAAGCTGCTTCGACCCACTTGGTAAAATAGTCAATAGTGACCAAGATGAAGCGGTGTCCGTTGGATGTCGTGGGCTTGATCTCTCCAATCATGTCAATGCCCCACATTGCGAATGGCCAAGGAGCTATCAGAACGTTGAGAGGAACAGGAGGAATGTGTACTTTGTCGGCATAGACTTGGCATTTATGGCAAGTACGGGAATATTGATGGCAATCAGCTTCCATGGTAGACCAGTAATAGCCTGCCCTTAGAATCTTCTTAGCCATCGTATGTCCGCTCAAGTGGGTTCCAAATGTGCCGCTGTGTATCTCAGTCATGATTAACTCTGCTTCAGCTTTGTCCACACAACGAAGTAAAACACAATCATGGTTGCGCTTATAAAGGATGCCATTGCTTAGGAAGAACTTGGCTGCAAATCTCCTTAAGAACTTTTTGTCATTGACGGAAGCTCCTTCAGGATATTCTCTAGTCTGGAGACACCTTTTGATTTCATGAAACCAGGGTTGTTCCACTACTTCTTCGGTATTAATCTCATGACAATGCGCAGGTTCATCCATTCGCTGGATGGTGATTTGGGGAGCCTCGTTATCCCAGTTGAGTTTAAACATGGAAGACATTGTAGCCAGAGCATCTGCTAGCTGATTTTCTTCTCGCGGGAAGTGCTCGAAGGTGATCTGCTCGAAATGAGGCAACAATGTCAGGACATGTTCTTTGTATGGGATAAGATTAGGATGTTTGGTGTCCCACTCTCCTTTGATTTGACTGATAACCAAATCCGAGTCCCCAAATACGATCAAAGATTTGATTCCCAAGTCTATAGCAGCCTAGAGACCAAAGATGCAAGCTTCATATTCGGCCATGTTGTTGGTACAGCTGAAACAAAGTCGGGCAGTGAAAGGTGTATGGCAACCTTCTGGGGAAATGAGTACCGCACTGATACCGTTTCCAAGTGCATTTGAAGCACCATCAAAGTACAGGGTCCATCGGGATCCATTTTCAGGTCCGTCATACGATCCGTTACCTTCAATATTGTCTAAAGTCATGATGTCCTCGTCCGGGAAGTCGAATCTCATGGATTGATAATCTCTGATAGCTTGATGAGCTAGATGGTCAGCTAGTACACTCCCTTTTATAGCTTTTTGGGTGGTATACTGGATTTCATACTCAGTCAGGATCATTTTCCATCTAGCGATTCTTCCAGATAAAGCAGGCTTCTCGAAGATATACTTGATCGGGTCCATTTTGGAAATCAGCAAAGTGGTATGAGTCAACATATACTGCCTTAGTCGGCGAGCCGCCCATACCAAAGCGCAGCAAGTTTTATCGAGCAGTGAATAGCGAGTCTCACAGTCGGTAAACTTTTTGCTAAGGTAATAAATGACATGCTCTTTTCGACCAGACTCGTCATGTTGGCCCAGTACACACCCCATTGAGTTGTCCAAAACAGTCAGATACATGATCAGCGGCCTTCCTTCAACAGGTGGCATCAGAATAGGAGGTTCTAGCAAATACTCCTTGATCTTATCAAAAGCAGTTTGACAATCATCGTTCCATTCGACTACCTGATCTTTCTTTAATAATTTGAAAATTGGCTCACAGGTAGACTTCAGGTGAGAGATGAACCTGGTGATATAGTTCAAGCGTCCCAAGAATCCTCTAACCTCCTTTTCAGTACGGGGGGCAGGCATTTCTTGTATAGCCTTTACTTTTGCTGGATCGACCTCAATGCCTTTGTTGCTGACAATAAATCCCAGAAGTTTACCAGACCTAACTCCAAAAGTGCACTTACTTGGATTCAGCCTGAGTTTGTACTCTTTCAACCTGGCAAATAGCTTTTTCAAATGTTCAAGGTGTTCCTCCTCTGTTTGTGATCGAGCTATCATGTCGTCTACGTAAACTTCGATCTCATGATGTATCATATCATGAAACAAAGCTACCATGGCGCGTTGATAAGTTGCCCCTGCATTCTTCAGTCCGAACGGCATCACCTTGTAGCAGAAGGTACCCCATTGTGTAACAAAGGTTGTTTTCTCCATGTCCTCGGGGGCCATTTTAATCTGGTTGTAGCCCGAGAATCCGTCCATGAAGGAAAATACCTTGTGTTGAGCTATGTTGTCAATCAAAATGTCGATATGTGGTAGCGGAAAATCATCTTTAGGGCTAGCCCTGTTCAAATCCCGGTAGTCCACACACATTATGACCTTGCCGTCTTTTTTGGGAACGGGCACAATGTTAGCAACCCATTGCGGATAGGATGTAACAGCCAGAAAGCCAGCGTTGAATTGCTTCATTACTTCAGCTTTAATCTTCTCAGACATGTCGGGCCTCATTCGACGGACTTTTTGCTTGATCGGTGGACAGTCTTCTCTTGTAGGGAGACGATGAACCACGATATTTGTGTCTAACCCCGGCATGTCCTCATAAGACCAGGCAAAGATTTCAACGTATTCATTCAACAGCTGTATTAGGCGTTCTTTGACACTTGGTTCTAAGTTGGCACCCACTTGTACTTCTTTCCTGTCTTCCTCTGTCCCTAAGTTGATGGTTTCCAACAACTCTTCATGAGGTAATATGGCCCTCTCTTCTTGTTGTAGAAGTCTGGCTAGCTCTCCCGGTACTTCACAATCTTCATCATCTTCGTACTCAGCCTGATTGACCAAATCTTCAGAGTTATTGAAGGATACAACAGAATAGTCACCCATGGAATCCGGAGTGGATGGGTACCTGCATTTGTGAGTGTGGGTGTGTGTAAGAGATAGCCATCCTTAAACAAACAAAAATACAAAAGGAAAGAAAATGAACACAGCAGTTTATAAATGAAAAACGTCCAATGATTCATTAAACATGGCATATGATTATGAAGAGAATCAGAACCCTTACAAGTGGACCTACATGCCCCGGGCAAGGCATGAGGTGAAAAATAGTGTGCAAATTGTTTAAGAGTAATTATTACAGACCAACAGGAAATGTTCGAAAGATAAATTACTGATTGATGAAAGTAATGGGAACGAAGTCTTTCGCCTCCCAGTTGTGCAGTCCTCCTTCAATGGTTGGGAAGATCCAATCTTCAACGTTACCCTCTTCGTCTTCGTCTTCTAAAGCATTGATTCCATGAGGAGAAATCTTGATGGGTGTCCTTTCAATTTTGGAGCGATGCATAGCCTTATGCCCCGCAGCGGTAAACCCCAACCCAAACTTGTCTGTCTTGTGGGGAAAGTCAGGCAACTGACCCCACACTGTGTTCTTCCCCTCCTTCATTGCAGCCTTTGCGTCTTTCAGAGATGCCATCCTGGCCACCTGCTTGGGTACCTCAGCTACTGCCTTTGCTACTGCCACCTCGGGAGAAACTTCCTCAAAGTGTTGAAAGGGTGTTTCGATGAATTCGCCATCCACTTCCACATACCAAAAGGAATTCAGATGACTGATCATGTACTCCTCCTCACCGTGTACAGTTATGATTTTACCCTTAACAGGGTATTTTAGCATCTGATGTAGAGAAGAAGTGACTGCCCCAGCATTATGAATCCACGGCCTTCCTAGCAAGCAAGAGTATGATGGGCAGATGTCTATCACATAGAATGTGAAGTTGAACACCCCAGTGCCTACCTTGATGGGAATGTCGACCTCCCCATGCACCATTCTTTTAGACCCGTCAAAGGCCCTGACAATGATATTACTTGGTTTCAGCTCCAAGCCTTCACAATCCAATTGGTCCAGAGCTTTCTTAGGCATCACGTTTAGGGAAGAACCAGTATCGACCAAGACATAGGCGAGAGTGGTTCCTCGGCATTGAACTGACACATGCAGTGTGTCATTGTGCTTTCTTCCCTTCGGAGTCAGGTCAGCATCAGAGAAACCCAGGCCGTTGTCGGCGGTAAGGCTGGCTACACAATCCTGGAATTGATTGGCTGAGGTTTCCTGGGGCACATGGGCTGTCTTCAAAAACCTTATCAAAGCTTTGGCATGAGCCTCCGAACAAAGCAGTAGGGCCAACATGGAGATCTTTGATGGGGTTTGCCCCAGTTGCTCTACCACATCATAATCACTCTTTTTAATTATTCTCAGAATCTCCTCCATTTCTTTTTTAGAGGTTTCGGGGATGACCAATGGCTGAGCCCTCGTCCTGACGAGCTCTTCTTGGATCCCTTTCCCCTTATCATTAGCAGCAGGAGGGACAACCATAGGAGTAACAGCTTCTTCAATCATTGGCGTTCTTGCAGATAGTTTTATCGGTGCAGGGGTAACCTTTGGAGCAGCTGAGGGTCCAAAGGTTTCCTTTGGAGGGGCAATCTCTGGAGAGAAAATTCTTCCACTTCGGGTAACTTTTCTCGTACCGGCAATGTTTCCACTGTCGGCAATTTCTTCGTCAGGGCTCTCTTCAGTTATCTCAATTTGTTTAACACCGTGGTAGTAGATTTCTCCACCATAATTCCACGGTATCGATTTGTCATATTTGTATGGGACGGGCCCAGGCATGGTTATCTTCAAGGGTACAATCTTCGGAGCAGATGTAATCTTAACAGGCCTTTTGGGGACCTTGGAAAGATTGGTGGAAATGGTTATTATTGAAACTTCATTGATAGGAGTTGGAGTGACAGGAGTGTTTTCGAAAAGAATTTGTTGGTTGTCCATTAGGCGTTGGATGCCTATCTTCAGCAATGGACAGTCGATTGGTAGGGAGGAACAAAGGTAGCAATCTTCTTTACAACCTGGGAAAATCCCAGCTTTCAGCAAATTCAGCTTGATTGTCAGTAGTGGAGTTATCAGATCATCAACAGTAGAAACAAACAGATCTTCTTCAACAGCATGGACATTGCGACCATGCTTTGGCATTGGAGCGGAGATTACATTCGGCTTCTCAGGGGCGTCGAACTCAACCTCTTTACCATCTATCAAATCTTGAATTTTATTCTTAAGCGCCCAGCAATCGTTGGTGTCATGCCTGACGTTGTCAGAATGATAGGCACATTTTGCGTTGGGATGATAATGTGGGGAAGTGGTATTCACAATCTTGAATTTTTTTTATTAATAACCAAGTATTAAAATAATATTTCGCAAATAACCGGGTTTCGGAAAAAATTACGCAAATAACCATGTTTGAGATGGCTCCACAAAGGAGGAGCCATCTTAATTGGCGCATGCACCTCTTTTTTTAAGGGAGGCGCCATCTCACTTGGCGCCTAAGTGCTTAGGGCATGCCCTAAGCCAAGTGAGATGGCGCCTATGTACAAAATTAGGGCAAAAAAATTTTTTTTTATTTTCTTTCCTGCGCGTTGCCTATTAGACAGAGATCAACAAAATGGATTTTTTATTTAAAAAAAAATAATTACATTCAACTGTTTTACATTAAAAGAACAGTAAAAAAATGGATACAAAAAATACTGGGAAAAAAAAAGATACATCAGTGATCCCCAGGAACCCGGTAATGACCCCCAGTTCCGCATCCCCGTCCTCGCCTTTCTCTTGCTGGCTGCCGTCTCGTTTCCTGTTGCGGCAAGGTCGATGGCCCAGTGAAGTCAATGCGATCCGAATCCATAAAATCAGTAAGATCTCCATATCTCGAAGATCCGCTCTGGTACAGTCGGTTACCCATACCCTCAAAGTTTGGTCGTGTTGGCGGTGGGTGGGGTTCCATGGTTGGTCGGTAGCATTGGTCGTCTGAGTATGGGGGGTAGAAAGGAAATGGATCTTGGGGTGTTTGGTATTGTGGATGTTGGGTTGTTTGGTGATATGGTGGTTGATGGTAGGTTTGGTCGGCTTGATCATAATCTTCTGACATTCCCATATCAGGGCTAAGGCTGGATGTTGAGGGCGCCATATTGGGATATGTGGAAGACTGAAATTGTGTCTGGGGTATGTGGGTGTGCTGGTATTGGGGTTGGTATTATGGTTGGGTTTGAGGCATATCCGGGTATTGGTAGTTTGGCGGTGATTGTGGTTGGTAGTACGGCATTTGATTGTAGTTGTGTTGTGGTGGGGAATGTGGTTGTGTGTTTGTTGGTCTGTTTCTTCTTGGGGGTTGGTTTGAGGTTGATGGATTTTGGGTTTGTTGATGGGGAATCGAGGGTTGTTCCCATTGTGTGCGTGGGTCAACCAAGTACCTCGGATGAGACACGTGCATATCTGGGTTACTAACCGACCTGTACCACGACATATATTGATCAGTGTGTCGCATGTTACCTTGAGTAAGGAAAACCGGGGATTGCAAGATGTAGCGGTGACGCCTTTGCCACATTTTACACCATTCTGGAGCAAAGTCTTTCCAGTTGGTAAGACCCCACTGGGCGTCGACCCTTTTTAAATGCCAGGGGGACAAATCTGTTGGATCACTTGGTATCTCTTGGATCATTCCGAACTGCATCTTCACACGGTCGCATTGGTGCATCTCCACAATGTTGAACCGAATGAGTGCAGTCTTTGCAGTCCAAGTTGCTGCATCCTCTGGGTTTGGAGAATGGCCCAAACCCAAATATGGTCTCCAGACAAACTGAGATAAAATTTAAATCAGGTAAGCGCAAAAGTAATGTATAAATAATTAAAATGAACAAAAGTTAAAAGCTACGACGTACGTCATCTGGGCCTAAGTGATCCAACAGATTCCGGTAGAGTGCGACATTGAATCTGGGATTCTTGCCGTAATCCATACCCCTCACGCAGTACCTAAAGGAAATGAGAAACATGTTATTTTTAGCATATATTTTGGAAAGAGCAGAATAGTTATAAATGCTATAACTTAATGACTTACTTTGTTGCGTACGGGAAACCAAAAGTGTTGTTGTTGATGGGGTTTAAGGACTCCATCCTCCACCAACCTCAGGCTTGTAGTAAAAATGCGCACCCATAAAATGTACATTTTTCCTTGACTACGTTTTTGCACAAGGAACTGTACAGGTGGGCTAATACTGCAGAACCCCAACTATATTTTCTAGTTTTTTCAAAATTTGTTAGTAAATGTAAGTACATGAAATTTACACTATTTCCCGTACTTTCGGGAAATAAAAATGTACCAAAAAGTATCATAATATACGTTCTGGCTTTTACTACTCGGTCATTCTCTGAGGAATTTTCATTTAATTCCATACTTGCATAATGCCGTTTCAGGTCAGTGAGTAGTATTCCCTGCCCTCTTGCTCCACCACCTTCTACCATGTCCCTACCCAATAGTTCTTCACACTGTGAGTTGGGTTGTTGAACTGACCCGTTCACCGCCTTACCGTCGATAGGGAGGCCCAGTAGCATGTACACATCTTCGAGAGTGATGGTACATTCACCTATTGGTAGGTGAAATGTATGGGTCTCCGGTCTCCACCTCTCCAACATTGCAAGAATGAATTTTGAGTCAATGGTGCAGTTGGAGATCTTTATCACATGTCCAAAACCTGCATATTCCAGATAAGGGACGATAAATGGGTCGGGAGCCAGGTATTTGTGCGAACGGATTCTAAATCTTTGTGTATCCTGAGATCATAATTAAACAAGTGTAAGATTAATTAAGATGAACAACACGTTATTTGAAGTATGAAAAATGTATAACCAAAGAAGAGACTTACAAATGCAACAATGTTTTCCCTTGTGCCTCTGTGAGTATCTCCCATTGTTAGAAGAGCCATTGTTCAGAATGCTTGAGAGTATGAAAGACTTAGGAAGAAATAGAGAGTATGATAGACTTAAGAAATATTTCGTAGCAGAGAGTGAGAGTTGTGTGGGTGTGAGAGATGTTTCATAAGGTATGTATTTATAGGCAAATAAGTTTTATGTAGTGGTTGCATGCCTGCGATGTGTCACATTTGCATGCTTAGGGTGTTACACATATGCATGCATGCATTTACAAAAAATGTAAGGTGTCACTCTTGTAGGCTAGGTGGCAGCCCATGCATGTATCACGATTGGACAGTAAGGGAGGCGCCATCTCACTTGGCGAAAGAGTACAAAAATGAATGGTGTCGCCACCCCATTTGGCGAATAAGAGGTGTCACTTCTTACAGCATTGGCTCAGGCTACGTGACAGCCTTTGGGATTACTTTCTTTGTTGCATGCAAGGCCATTGGAGTTGATGGGTGGAGTCTTACACAAAACATTTATGTGTGCAGAATAGGGCCAGGATAGGTGGCAGGCTAGGTGGCTGCATAAGCCCATGCATGTATCACGATTGGACAGTAAGGGAGGCGCCATCTCACTTGGCGAAAGAGTACAAAAATGAATGGTGTCGCCACCCCATTTGGCGAATAAGAGGTGTCACTTCTTACAGCATTGGCTCAGGCTACGTGACAGCCTTTGGGATTCCTTTCTTTGTTGCATGCAAGGCCATTGGAGTTGATGGGTGGAGTCTTACACAAAACATTTATGTGTGCAGAATAGGGCCAGGATAGGTGGCAGGCTAGGTGGCTGCATAAGCCCATGCATGTATCACAATTGGACAGTAAGGGAGGCGTCATCTCACTTGGCGAAAGAGTACAAAAATGAATGGTGTCGCCACCCCATTTGGCGAATAAGAGGTGTCACTTCTTACAGCATTGGCTCAGGCTACGTGACAGCCTTTGGGATTCCTTTCTTTGTTGCATGCAAGGCCATTGGAGTTGATGGGTGGAGTCTTACACAAAACATTTATGTGTGCAGAATAGGGCCAGGATAGGTGGCAGGCTAGGTGGCTGCATAAGCCCATGCATGTATCACGATTGGACAGTAAGGGAGGCGCCATCTCACTTGGCGAAAGAGTACAAAAATTAATGGTGTCGCCACCCCATTTGGCGAATAAGAGGTGTCACTTCTTACAGCATTGGCTCAGGCTACGTGACAGCCTTTGGGATTCCTTTCTTTGTTGCATGCAAGGCCATTGGAGTTGATGGGTGGAAGGCTAGGTGGCTGCATAAGCCCATGCATGTAATATTATTGGCAGCCTTGGGGGGTTGCATCACTTACTTAATTGAAATTTTTTGCCTTACGTTGAACATAACATTCATTCACATAATCTGTAAAATTTTCCAACCTTCGAATCAGTCATCTAACCTTCAAACATTCCAGCATTCATACCTTCATACAATCAATAAACCTAAAACATTCCAACCTTCAAACCTTAAAACAATTCTACACAATGGCCTCTTCCCCATAATTTGTTGTCAAAGCACATTTCAACGGTGAGACATACATGTGTCCCACAGTTGGGTTTTTGTTTAGAAACACCGACAATGTTCGATTTCTCTTAAACGGGAAAGCAAATTTCTCGTACTTTAAGAAAAGATTGGAGGCCAAACTTGAACGAGGCCCGGTATCCCAGATATTTTATCAGAGTCCAGTCTTTTTTGGAAACAACCAAGTTATTTTTTATAAGGTTGAAATTCAAGATGACGAGGATTTCCAGAACATGATTTCCAGCCATGTCTATTCTGGAAACGACTCTATTGAGTTGTACGTTTTGTTTCAAGAGCCTCCGGTGACACAGGAGGTAGAGCCTCCGGTGACACAGGAGGTTGATCCTTTGGAGAATGAGCAAGATGAGGTGGATGCAGTTG
This sequence comes from Vicia faba, assembly GCA_948472305.1. Taxonomy (NCBI): domain Eukaryota; kingdom Viridiplantae; phylum Streptophyta; class Magnoliopsida; order Fabales; family Fabaceae; genus Vicia; species Vicia faba. The sequence goes on along the minus strand of OX451739.1, from coordinate 813,796,925 downwards.
ATGATGAAAAAGAAGATAACGAGTTAGAGTTTGATGAAATGGTGAACGACGATTCTGACGATGATGGCATCCCAAGTATTCCTACTGACAAAATCTACACACCACCTACGCACATGACAAACTTCAACATGGGTGGAGATGAACCTTCTACGGACTTGTTTTTCCAACCGTATATGCAGTCGGATGAAAATTTAAAAGAGAAGGACAAGTTTCGTAACAGAGAGGAATGCATAAGGGCCATCAAAAAATTTCACATGCTCAACTCGGTTGATTATAAGGTGGATCGTGTAAACCCGGAAAGGTACAAGATCAAGTGTGTCCACCCTGACTGTATGTTCAAGCTGACCGCATCATATAGACTAAGGGGTGACTGCTGGGTCATAGGTTCCATGACTACCCATACTTGTGTAAGTTCCACTCAATCACAAGACCACCGAAAACTCAACCATGATCTAATCTGTCAAGAAATCCTACCCCTGGTCAGCAACGACCCTTCTTTGAAGGTGAAAACAATCATCTCCCACATCACCACGGTTTTTAACTACACTCCGTCTTACCGTAAGGCGTGGTTAGCAAAGACTAAGGCGATTGAAAGGGTGTACGGAAACTGGGAGGAGTCATACCGAGAACTTCCCCGCTACCTAAATGCACTCAAGACATATTCTCCAGGTAGTGTTTATGTTCTGGAAACATTGCCAGCGTACGCCCAAGATGGTAGTCTACTACATGGCAACAGAATATTCAGTCGCGTCTTTTGGGCATTTCAACCATGCATCACAGGGTTTGCATCATGCAAACCAATTCTACAAATTGACGGGACTTGGTTGTATGGGAAGTACAAAGGCACGCTTTTGATGGCAGTTGCACAAGATGGCAACAATAACATTTTCCCCGTTGCGTTTGCCCTTGTCGAGGGGGAGACCGGTGGTGCTTGGAGCTTTTTCCTGAAAAATCTTCGTACACACGTGGCTCCTCAACCAGATCTCTGTTTGATCTCGGACAGACATGCCTCCATTGAAAGTGCCTATAATAATCCGGCAAATGGTTGGCATGACCCTCCTTCTACGCATGTCTATTGCGTCAGGCATATCGTCCTGAATTTCTCGAGGGAGGTCAAGGACAAAACATTGAGGAAAGCGATGATGAATGCGGGATACGCACTGACACAGCCCACATTCAAATATTACCGCAACGAGATCCGTTTGTCTAACCCAGAAGCCGGTACGTGGATCGATAACATACCGGTCGAAAAGTGGACTAGGTCATACGACAATGGCCAAAGATGGGGGCATATGACAACAAATCTTATTGAATCAATGAATGGGGTATTCAAGGGCATACGAAACCTCCCCATCACTGCCTTGGTGAAATCCACGTATTTTAGGATGGCTGCGTTATTTGCCAAAAGAGGTGAAATGTGGTATGTGGTCTTGCAATCAGGACAACTATGGAGTGAAAGCTGTATGAAATACATTAAGGCTGAAAGTGCTAAAGCCAACACTCACATGGTTACACGGTTTGACCGCCATAGCCACAACTTCATTGTGAAAGAGACAATCGACCACAATGAAGGCCTGGCAAGACAAGAATACAGGGTCATTTTACCTTCTCAATGGTGCGATTGTGGCAGGTTTCAAGCTTTTCGTATGTCTTGCTCTCATGTCATTGCCGCTTGTGCTCATACCCATCAAGACGCGCTTCAACTGCTCTCAAACGTTTATAAATCCGAAACGTTGCTCACTGTTTACAACAACAACTTTCCTTTGGTGGCAAAACTGGACTATTGGCCTGAATACAACGGTGATATAGTTTGGCACAATGACCAAATGCGAAGGAACAAGAAGGGTCGTCCCAAAAGCAGGCGCATCACAACAGAAATGGACGATCTTGACAGGTTGGAAAGAAAGTGTGGTTTATGCCGTCAGGTCGGACACAATCGCAAAAACTGTCCGAATCGGGCGTCTGGCTCGACCACATAAATTTTGTAATACAATAAATCTTTTCAATATTTGTGTTGTAAACATTATAGGTTTTCCGTTAATAAAACTGTTAACACAATTTAAGAAATTCAATATAGGAAATTACATTAGGGTTTTCACGTACAACAATGATTAACGATATTCAATCTAGGAAATTACAACTGTTAACACAATTTCATCTGACCCATGCATCATCAGCATTACATCACTGTCTGTTTTGACTTCCTCCAACCACACATTAGGTCTTCCTGTCGCATGCGAGGTTGTTGTTCGTTTTCGCTGGATCCTTCGAATTTTTTCCCCCTCGGCGGTGTCTCCATCTAGCCACCGCATCAACTCCCGCTTCAGACGCTCCATGGAGTGAATGTGCCAGAATTTCATTTTCATCGCAGGTTTCTTGGCGGAGAATATAACGTAACCATCTCTGCTAAAAATCATAGGCGACGTCATTACGTAAATAAGGGAGTACAAAATAAAAATACAGTGCGAGAAAGTGTGAGAAATTTTAAAGAAACGGACGAATTATTTATAAAACAGCAAAAAACCCTAGTTTTGCCCTAGGCGCCAAGTGAGATGGCGCCTCCTCTCCTTTTTAAGGAGCATGCGCCATCTCACTTGGCTAAAAGACAAGGGAGGCGCCAAGTGAGATGGCGCCTAGGGCAAAATCCTAGGTGCATGCGCCAATTGAGATGGCTCCTCCTTTGTGGAGCCATCTGAAACATGGTTATTTGCATAATTTTTTCCGAAACCCGGTTATTTGCGAAATATTTTTTTAATACATGGTTATTAATAAAAAAAATTCCACAATCTTTGGCTCCTCTCTAATATTGGTGAGATTTAGCTTCAACAAATGGGGAAGAACTTGTACAGGCGTCATGTTGATGCGGGTGAACTGTCGTTGTGGTCGTTCTACCCGTTGCTGATTAGGTCTAGACTGATTGTTACGAGGTTGATCATTTGACGAATTTTGAATCATCACGGCCCCTACAGTCGGCGGGTGCTCAGTTCTTCCCGATCCTTTTTGAGAGTATATAGCAGCTTCTTCCTTCTTGGCCGGGAATGGTTTTTTAACAGTTGTGGAGGCAGAGGCATCCCTTTGAATTTTCCCATTCTTAATACCAGCTTCCACCCTTTCGCCAGTCAGAATCAATTCAGTAAACCCTGCGAAAGAGCTCCTAATCAAATGGTTGAAGAAAGGGCCTGATAGGGTCCCCAAGAACATATCAACTAGCTCCCTATCTGAAAGCGATGGTTGTACCCTTCCGGCCAAGTCGCGCCATTTCTGGGTGTATTCTTTGAATCCCTCATTTGAGGCCATCCCAATACTTTGTAGCTGAGTACGGGTTGGCGCCAAGTCGGCGTTGTATTGATACTGGCGATAAAAGGCAGCTGCCAAATCCTCCCAACTATGCACTTCTGACCTCTCAAGCTGGTAAAACCAATCTAGTTGTGTACCGGACAAGCTGTCCTGGAAGAAGTGTACCCAAAGATTTTTATCGGATGAATGAGGTTGAATTTTTCTGACATACGACCTCAGATGCTTCTTTGGGCAAGACGGACCATCATATTTTGCGAAAGTTGGCACCTTGAACTTGGGAGGGATAACAATCCCAGTAATCAATCCCAATTCTTCAAAATCTAGCCTGGGAACCCTTTGCAGCTCCATAGCTGCCAGTCTATCTTCCAGGTTTTTGTATTTGTCGTCCGCTGGCGAGTATTGCTGCTCTGAATAATCTTCATCTTCCTCAACCTCTTCCTCTTCAGCCTCGGACTCAGAAGGTAATGCAGCTCCTTTTCCCTTACCGGTCCCCTCATCAGATGTGGAGGGGAATTCAAGAACTCTCCTAGCTTCATTCTCAAATCTTCTTCCCAGTGTAGCTACCCCAACTCTTTTCTTTTTCTTTTTTCCTTTTTTCTTGCTCTTTATTCCCTAACAGTGCTTTAAGATCCTCCTGACCCTTTGCCAAGGTTATAAGGAGCTGTTGAAACTGCGAGTTTTGTGACTGCAGATCTCTGACCGTCTGCTCAATATCCATCTTACTGAAATAAACAGCAGAAAGATAAGGAAACCTGGTGTGAAGACTTGTTTATGCATATGATGAATGATATGTTTATCCATGTAATGCATTCAAGGATTTAGAAATTCAAAATTGTTGCAGACAAAAAGAACACACGTCATATTAATAAGAAGAAATTTTGTCAGTACATAAATGCCCCATGGGCCAAATATTACAAAAACTTCTTAAGGTAAAAAGACGTTGCGCATCCTCTTTGGTGCGATGTAAGTGTTGAGGGTCTCCTCCTCGTGAAGTCGGCGGGTAAGCTCCAAAACCTTCTTCTCACTGGCGTAGAAGCTAGCTTCAGAAGTATCCCTTTCTTCCTTGAGTTGGATCCAACTCTTCTGCATTTCCTCCCATGATGTTGGCATTTCAGGATGTAAGATGGCATATGGAACCTCTCCTTCCTTAACAGGCTCTTTGATCAAAGGGAGAATGTGAGGGTAAGGCATCATAAGACTCTGGGCGCGGGTTCGTACCCACTTGAGGTAAGGCTCAAGAGGGATGGAGTTCTTGTGCCCCAGTGTCTTACTATCTACCTTGTTAGGCATCCTCCAAGCTCTGATGAATCTTTGGCGAAGTCCTTGCGCATCGTTGTCGAAGTCAAAAACTAGGTCAGGAATCAGCATGTCATGAGGGTCATACCTCCGAGCATATCCAAATTGTCTCAAAGCTAAACAAGGGTTGTAGGTAATTCCTCCCCTAATGCCAAGTAATGGAACATTAGGTAACTCACCACAACGATCGATGATGATGACATTTTCTCTGGACCGAGAACACCAATGTACATCAGAATGTGTGAGGGTCATCAATTGTTGCGACCACCTCAAGCCTTGTTCATTCTTCAAAACTGATTGTGGAAGGTGAGAAATAAACCACCTTGCAAGGAGAGGAGTACAGCACATGAGAACACCTCTCTTCCTCATTGTTCGTGTGTAAAATGAGTGGAGGATGTCCCCAAGCAATGTAGGTATGGGATTCCTGGATAGGAAAATCAAGACAGCATTCACATCTATAAGTTGGTCAGGATTTGGGAACAACACCAACCCATAAATGAGGAGTGCCACAATCTCTTCAAAGGCTTGTAGATCCAAGGAATTCCAACACTCTTGTGCCTTCTCAAACAAGAACTTTGCCAAGAAGCCTTTGACACCACTTCTAGTTTTCCAATGCCCCTTGATGTCAGATGGTTGCAAGTGTAGTGCTTGAGCAACATATTCAGGTTTTGGTTCTTTTTTCGTACCGTTGTAGGGAAGTTAATTAAGAATAGGAATTCTCAGGAGTTGAGAAAATTCCTCCAAAGTAGGCACCAATTGGTAGTCGGGGAATGTGAAACAGTGGTGAAGGGGGTCAAAGAATTGGAGCAACACTTTCACCATGTCTTCTTCAATGTTGGTGTTGACTAGGCTGAGCAGTCTACCATGTCTTTCACTGAAGAGAGAACTTTTGGGAATTCTGGATGTAAGCTCCTTGAGTTGAGGAGGGATTCTCACAAGGTTGACTTGGATAGTTTTCCTGCGAAGAATTTCCATGACCTACAAAACAAGAACAAAGATGAAGATCCAAACCCTTGAAATGGTTAGTGGATGCATATGATGCTTTATGATGTTCATGATGTATGCACAAACACATGTACAAGCAATTCACACAAAACCCTAGTTTCAGGCTTGCATGAGGTTTCATAGGTAAGTACCTTCTTGAGTGTAGTTGGCTTAAAAACCTGTCTTATAAATAGTAACCGGGTTCTAAGGAGCTCAATATCATTGGATTGTTTTCAATGTTCATCGTTTTAGTTTAGCCACTTAACTAGCGACCAAAATATTCCAAGAAAACAACCCTCAATGAGTGTAGTATCGAGTATCTACCAACTTCAGACTGCACCAAAGCCGGTCATCTCACTACCCCTAATAAAAGGCCAAGATGGTCAAGTAATCGTTCTAGGTCATTAGTTCTTAGTGACATCACTCAGCGGCCCCGTACTCTCCTTGATTGAACTCAAGGGTTACCGGTACTCAATAATATGTCGCACTAATATAGCTTTTGCTTCAACCATGTCGGTATACCCTGCACAGTTTCCACAACGTATTGCTATCTATGAATGTTTCCCAAATCCGGGTGTAGGATTTCAAGCCCAAACAAGAGAACCAAAATGTAAAGCAATCAAAGCAAACAATTAGTCATGCAAAAGGGTGATCTAGGCCCTAAGGTTACTCCACTTTTAAAGTTTTCCCCAGAAGAGTCGCCAGTTCTGTGATACGGTGGGAGAACTGACTTGAGGTTTTGCGTTTGTGTTCGCAAATGTTCGGTTTAGTAAGAGTCACCACCGACTTTTTATTTTATCCTAAGGAAAAGTTAAAAAGCACAGTAAAAACCTTTGAGATGTTTTCGTGGGTTCGGGGAGTAGATTATAGAAAGGGAAGGTATTAGCACCCTTTCTATCCATGGTTATCCATGGGCTCTTAGTTACTTGCTTAGATCACTTGCCTTTGCTTTTCAATTGTTTGAAATGGTGCTTTGTGTGTGGTTTTGAAAATGTTTTGAAAAAGATGCCTTGTCTAGGCGACCATTGTAACAATTCTTTACTCGAATGTTTTACAAAGGTGTTTGTCTTTTTGAAAAGATGTTTCAATGTTTTGAAAGTTGTTTTGGAAATTGTGTTTGTGAAGTGTGTTTGAAAATGGCAAGTGTGTTTTGCAAGTTTGATCAAGTAACTAAGAGCTATCTACTCTAAATTTCTCAAAGATCTTTCTCATGTTTTAACCCTTTTAACAGTGTTATTTCTGTAATCTCAAGCCTCAACTCAACTTTAGTTTTGATGAAAGACAAACAAGCTAGTTTGATGAAAGACAAACAAGCATTATGGAAAGAAGGAAAAGAAGTGGAAATCATCTTAAAGCATCATTCACTCAAAGCTTCAAGGAACTTGGCAAGCAATCAAGTATATCAATTCTCAACTAAACTACATTGATTAGAAATGCTCAAAAATGATATACACACTTGCCACATCACTTCAATTATATTTCAAAACAATTTTTAAGTTTTTCTCTGCTGTAAATCGATTAACATCTTGTGTAAATCGATTTACACATGCTTTTTCAAAAACTGTTTGCTCCTGCCAGCAATCGATTGACATGTTGTGTAAATCGATTGATCACAGAACAAACTGATTTTTTAACACATGTAAATCGATTGACACAACATGCTAATCGATTTACACTTCAAACTTTTTGAAATTCTGAACGTTACAAACACGTGCAATCGATTTGCATCTTATGTTAATCGATTTGCACATTGAAAATTTTGAAAAATCTGAACTGGTTTCAAGATATCCTTCATACCTTTTCTCCAATAGTTGCATGATCAAACATTGCATCTTGTCAAGTTTTACAAACAGAAAAGTGTCCTTTTGGAAAGGTATCTTGATTACTATATATTACAAAATATTTCAAATCATAAACAACTCTTCTCTTGCAATAAAATCTGAACTTTGTAAAATATTCAAACTTCATATTTCTTAACTTTTAAGAACAAAGATTTTCTGCACTTTCACACATATAAAGAACAGAAATCTTTGAGCATTATCTAACCATTGTGTTACAGTTTGAATTGCTTACAAGAGAAGAAAGAAGAAACTTCAAAGAAGTCACTCTAAGTGATCAACATCTTTCAAGAAATCATACTTCATAAAAACATACAAAGTGTAACTTATTTCCAGGATTGTTGGAATTAAGTATTAGATTACTTTTGTTCCTTGTTGTCCATTATTGGAAACAAGAGGTATCTTTTGAGAGGATTGTTCTCATTAGACTTATTGGAAATCCAAGAGGGTGTTCTTGGTTATTTGTTAGGTTCTTTAGTGGATAAGACTAGGAAGAGTCTTGTAAAAGTTCTAACAATATAGTAAAATCTCTTGCGTGTTTGCAAGGGGACTGGACGTACTTCCGGGTTGTGGAAGGAACCAGGATAATTCTCCGTGTCTCTTTACTTTCTGCACTTTACAGTTTTCAAAGCACTATATCAAAACCAGAAAGTATAAAATAAGTCAAAAATCGACCATCACCTAATTCACCCCCCCTCTTAGGCGCAATCTTAATCTTACAATTGGTATCAGAGCAGGTTATAGGTAACCTGCTCCTAGAGATCCAGAATGGCTTCCGCAAATCATCAACCAGTTTTCAGAGATGGTGGTAGTAACAACAAGCCTCCTCTATTTTGTGGTGAATATTTTGACTTTTGGAAAATACGCATGAAGGCGCATTTAGAAGCACAAGGAGAGGAAGTATGGGATGCTGTTGAAAATGGTCCATTTATCCCAATAACGGTAATCAATGGCGTTGGGTCTGCAAAGCCCAAAACTGTATGGGACGACGATGACAAAAAGAAAGTTCTCTATGACAAAAAGGCAATAAACCTTCTTCAAGGTGCTCTCAGTATGGACGAATTTTTTCGTGTCTCAAACTGCACAACAGCAAAGGAAATTTGGGATACCTTGGTTCAAACTCATGAAGGAACGGCTGAAGTAAAAAGATCAAGGCTAAATACCTTGAGTCAAGAATATGAACTATTTCGAATGCAGCCCGGAGAATCCATTCTTGACTTACAAAAGAGATTTGTGCATTTGACAAATCACTTAATTGCTCTTGGTAAAACCTTGCCAAATGATGAACTCAACTTGAAAATCCTTAGATCATTGACTAGGGAATGGCAACCAAAGGTAACGGCAATCTCGGAAAAGAAGAGTCTCTCCGCAATGACTTCCGCTACATTATTCGGCAAACTTCAAGAATACGAAACGGAACTCAGTAGACTTGAAAAACATGAGAATCTAGAAAAGAAGTCCAAAAACATTGCCTTAAAAATTGATTCAAAAGAAGTGGTAAAAGAAGACAATCCGGAAGAAGATGAAAATTTCATGCTTCTAGTGAAAAGACTTGGAAAGTTTTTTGGCAGAAATGACAAAGGCGGATCTCATGCACATAAGAGAAAGCACTTCAAGAAAAGAGAAGCCTCCACATCAACTCAAGATGTCTCATGTTATGAATGTGGAAAGCAAGGACACATCAAGCCAAACTGTCCAAATCTCTCAAAGAAAAATGGATTCAAAGGAAAGGACTCAAAACAAAAGAAAGCCTACATAGCATGGGAAGATAATGATATGAGCAGTTCATCGGAATCGGAAAGCGACGAATGTGCAAACTTAGCCTTAATGGCATCGCATCACTCCGACAATGAAGAAGAGGTATGCTTGAAATCCACTTCAAATGTTTGGTATCTTGACAGTGGATGTTCAAAGCATATGACAGGAGATGTACACCAATTTTCATATCTAGTACATAAAGCCAAAGGGTATGTCACCTATGGAGACAACACCAAAGGAAAGATTCTTGGCGTTGGAATAGTTGGCACACCTCCATCCATTCAAATTGAGGATGTTCTCTATGTTGAAGGATTAAAGCACAACCTTCTTAGCATAAGTCAACTTTGCGATAGAGGGTTCAAGATCAAATTCAACAAAGAAGAATGCCTTATTATGGATGAGGCAACCAATGAGGTAAAACTCAAAGGTATAAGATCTAACAATATTTTTGTGATTACTCTAGATGATTTGTCTATGAAGGTACAATGTCTTATGGTAAACAACAATGACGCTTGGTTATGGCATAAGAGGATTGCTCACATTCACATGGAGCACTTGAACAAATTGGTTAAGCATGACTTAGTTATTGGTCTACCAAAGATGAAGTTCATCAAAGACAAATTATGTAGTGCATGCCAAAAGGGCAAACAGACCAAATCAACTTTCAAACCAAAGAATGTGGTTTCAACAACAAGACCACTTCAATTGTTGCACATGGATCTTTTTGGTCCATCTAGAACAAGAAGCTTCGGAGGTAACATTTATGCATTAGTTATTGTAGATGATTTTTCCCGTTTCACTTGGACTTTGTTTTTAGTACACAAGAATGAAGCATTCAAGGCATTCAAGAGATATGCAAAACAAGTTCAAAATGAGAAGTCATCAAAGATAACATCAATCCGAAGTGATCACGGTGGAGAGTTCCAAAACAGTTTATTTGAAGAATTTTGTGAAGAAAATGGGATCTTCCACAATTTTTCAGCACCAAGAACTCCACAACAAAATGGAGTAGTTGAAAGGAAAAATAGGTCTTTGGTGGAACTTGCTAGAACCATGCTAAGTGACTCAAGTTTGCCTAAATATTTTTGGGCGGATGCGGTAAGCACGGCATGTTATGTAAGCAATCGCGTGATCATAAGACCTATACTAAAGAAAACTCCATATGAGATCTACAAAGGAAGAAAACCAAATATCTCTCACTTTCATATTTTCGGGTGCAAATGTTTTGTCCTTAACAACGACAAAGACAATCTCGGTAAGTTCGATGAAAAATCGGATGAAGGTATCTTTCTTGGTTACTCCCTTTCTAGCAAAGCTTTTAGAATTTACAATAAAAGAACTTTAACTATAGAAGAATCAATGCATGTTTCTTTTGATGAATCTAACACCTCCAAGGAGGAAGTTGCTATTTGTGATGATGATGATTCTATAGATTTATCTCATGAGTTTTCCTGCGGAGATGGCAAAATTGTCAATCCGGAACAAACACATGAACTTTCACATCAAAATGAAAATGATGATGATCTTCCTCAAGAATGGAGAACTCATCGTGATCATCCAATTGACAATATAATTGGAGATATTAGCAAAGGAGTATCTACTCGACTAAATCTTAAGGATGCATGCTTAAATATGGCGTTTGTATCTCAAGTTGAACCTACTAAAGTGGCTCAAGCACTAGAAGATGATCAATGGATCCTTGCCATGCAAGAAGAGTTAAACCAATTCGAGCGGAATGAAGTTTGGGAACTTGTTCCTAATCCAGGAAATAAACGTATCATTGGAACCAAATGGGTTTTCAAAAACAAGATGGATGAAAATGGAATAATCACTCGAAACAAGGCAAGACTAGTTGCTCAAGGATACAACCAAGAGGAAGGAATTGATTTTGAAGAAACTTTTGCTCCGGTAGCACGTTTGGAAGCAATAAGACTATTACTTGCATATGCATGCTCATTGGACTTTGAACTTTTTCAAATGGATGTAAAAAGCGCATTTCTCAACGGATTCATAAATGAAGAAGTCTATGTAAAGCAACCTCCCGGATTTGAAGACTTCAAACATCCTAATCATGTCTTCAAACTGAAGAAAGCTCTCTATGGGCTGAAGCAAGCACCAAGGGCTTGGTATGATAGACTAAGCGCATTCCTATGTGAAAAAGGGTTTGTAAAGGGTAAAGTTGATACCACTCTCTTCATAAAAAATGTTAATCATCATACCTTACTTGTACAAATCTATGTAGATGATATTGTTTTCGGTTCAACTAACCAAAATATGTGCAAGGAATTTTCGTCTATGATGCAAGGAGAGTTTGAGATGTCTATGATGGGAAGATTGAATTTCTTTCTTGGTCTTCAAATTAAGCAACTCAAACATGGTATTTTCGTGAACCAATCAAAATATTGCAAAGACCTTATAAAGAAGTTTGAGATGGAAAGTAGCAAAGAAAGTGCAATTCCTATGGGATCCGGCACCTATCTTGACCCAGATGAATCAGGAAATTCTATTGACATAACTAAGTATCGTGGAATGATTGGCTCACTCCTTTACTTAACAGCAAGTAGACCTGACATTATGTTCAGCGTTTGCCTATGTGCAAGATATCAAGCCAATCCTAAAGAGTCTCACCTTGCAGCAGTCAAGCGCATAATTAAATATCTCAAAGGAACAACCAACGTCGGATTATGGTATCCAAAAGGTAGTATGTGCAATCTAGTTGGCTATTCTGATGCTGACTATGCAGGTTGCAAAACTGATCGCAAAAGTACAAGTGGAACATGTCACATTCTTGGAAATGCCTTGGTTTCATGGTCATGCAAAAAGCAAGCAAGCGTAGCTCTCAGCACTGCCGAAGCAGAATACATTGCGGCTGGAAGTGGATGCGCTCAAATTCTTTGGCTAAAACAACAATTACTTGACTATGGAGTAAACCTTGGATGCATTCCTCTTCGATGTGATAACACAAGCGCGATCAATATTACGAAAAATCCAGTTATGCATTCCCGGACGAAACACATTGACATCAGACATCATTTCATCCGAGACCATGTACTCAAAGGAGATGTCGAGATCACATTTGTGGACACTCAAAATCAACTCGCGGACATCTTCACAAAACCACTTGCAAAGGATGCATTTTTCAAAATTCGTCGTGAACTTGGAATCCTCGATGAACAAGATATTTAAGGTGCACTCAATCCTTGACTATACCTTAATGTACATATATATGTGGTTAGACATTGTTTCAAATGTTAAAAATAATGATTTTTTAAATTTTCTCTTTAAGTAAATCGATTTACACCATATGTCAATCGATTTACCACTGAAGCAAATCATTTCTTTTAATAAAATCTTCTGTGTAAATCGATTTACACAATATGTCAATCGATTTACTACTGAAGCAAATCATTTTTTTAATAAAATCTTGTGTGTAAATCGATTTACACAATATGTAAATCGATTTACCACTGAACGAAAATTATTTTTTCATAAAAATGTTCTGTTATATATTTTAGAAGTTTTGTGTTTTTCATTCATGTTCCTATACATTTCTTTCTGGTATACTTTCTTGTTGCATCTTTCCCTTCTTTTTGATAATGTCAAAGGGGGAGAAGGATGTAATAGCACTTTATGGTTGTTTGTTTTCATTGTCTTTACAGAGCAAACTTTCAAAGCTTTTTCTCCATAGGGGGAGAAATCTTCTCAGGGGGAGAAAACACCTTTTGCTCAAATACTGATCAACACATAAAGGAAAATGGTTTGTCATCATCAAAAAGGGGGAGAATGTAATCTCAAGCCTCAACTCAACTTTAGTTTTGATGAAAGACAAACAAGCTAGTTTGATGAAAGACAAACAAGCATTATGGAAAGAAGGAAAAGAAGTGGAAATCATCTTAAAGCATCATTCACTCAAAGCTTCAAGGAACTTGGCAAGCAATCAAGTATATCAATTCTCAACTAAACTACATTGATTAGAAATGCTCAAAAATGATATACACACTTGCCACATCACTTCAATTATATTTCAAAACAATTTTTAAGTTTTTCTCTGCTGTAAATCGATTAACATCTTGTGTAAATCGATTTACACATGCTTTTTCAAAAACTGTTTGCTCCTGCCAGCAATCGATTGACATGTTGTGTAAATCGATTGATCACAGAACAAACTGATTTTTTAACACATGTAAATCGATTGACACAACATGCTAATCGATTTACACTTCAAACTTTTTGAAATTCTGAACGTTACAAACACGTGCAATCGATTTGCATCTTATGTTAATCGATTTGCACATTGAAAATTTTGAAAAATCTGAACTGGTTTCAAGATATCCTTCATACCTTTTCTCCAATAGTTGCATGATCAAACATTGCATCTTGTCAAGTTTTACAAACAGAAAAGTGTCCTTTTGGAAAGGTATCTTGATTACTATATATTACAAAATATTTCAAATCATAAACAACTCTTCTCTTGCAATAAAATCTGAACTTTGTAAAATATTCAAACTTCATATTTCTTAACTTTTAAGAACAAAGATTTTCTGCACTTTCACACATATAAAGAACAGAAATCTTTGAGCATTATCTAACCATTGTGTTACAGTTTGAATTGCTTACAAGAGAAGAAAGAAGAAACTTCAAAGAAGTCACTCTAAGTGATCAACATCTTTCAAGAAATCATACTTCATAAAAACATACAAAGTGTAACTTATTTCCAGGATTGTTGGAATTAAGTATTAGATTACTTTTGTTCCTTGTTGTCCATTATTGGAAACAAGAGGTATCTTTTGAGAGGATTGTTCTCATTAGACTTATTGGAAATCCAAGAGGGTGTTCTTGGTTATTTGTTAGGTTCTTTAGTGGATAAGACTAGGAAGAGTCTTGTAAAAGTTCTAACAATATAGTAAAATCTCTTGCGTGTTTGCAAGGGGACTGGACGTACTTCCGGGTTGTGGAAGGAACCAGGATAATTCTCCGTGTCTCTTTACTTTCTGCACTTTACAGTTTTCAAAGCACTATATCAAAACCAGAAAGTATAAAATAAGTCAAAAATCGACCATCACCTAATTCACCCCCCCTCTTAGGCGCAATCTTAATCTTACAATTTCACCATTGTATTTGGCGAACAACCTTGTGTTAGGATGTTAACGGGACGGGCGCGGGTCATCGTATAGACCATGAATGCAATAGTGTCAAGTATTTTGGCGATTTTCTTGAGGGACTATGATCATTTTGTTTAGACAACAAGATAGCGTCATCGAGGGACTATGATCATTTTGTTTGTTTTTGTTTTGTTTTGTTTTGCCAAAGTACTTGACATGCAAACATGGCCCATTTTTTAAGGCAACAAGTGGATGTAACCCTAGGGGTGTGAGTGTGCATTGTGTTTGTTTTTCATGCATGTTTATCTTGGATTAAGTCAAGCTATTTATTGATTTGATTTGCATACAAACCCTAAGTCTAAACATGGCATAATTGAAAGCTTTTAAATGCGGAAATTTAAATGCTAAATTATTACAACATGATTATGGGGATGGGGATACAAGTTTGAATTTGGGGGATATTTGACAAGGAAATAAAATCTAAATTATTACAACCATATCGAATATACAAATATTTAACATTTAAGTGAACACAATTTAAATAAAATATCAAAATGCAATATATTATGCACAAAAGATTTTGTTATGTATGTAAAAAGGTTTTCATGTTTGAAGTATAAACAAAATAAAAAAGTCATTTTTTTTTGTTATTTTTGTTGTTTAGGGCAAAATCCTAATTTTTGAATAAATAGTAATATTTATTAACTATGCACAATATATATTAATTTATACAAAAAAAAAAGAAGTATATTGTAGAAAAAGTATTTTTGGTGTCAAATATTAAATAAAAATTAAAAGGTATTATTTTTGTATTTTTGCCTAAATATTTAATGAAATATGTATAAGTATATATTATATATATTTAATATGCTAAATATGTACAGAAAATAAAATATTAATTATTTACAAAAATGTATATTTTAGAAAATGTTTTCAAAATGTAAATAAAAAAAAATAATAACTAAAAATAAATATTTTTTGTATTATTTTTAGGGTTTTAAAATGAAAAGGAAATATATTTATTTACATACATATATTCTAATAAAGCAAATAAATGCCAAATAAATGTAAAAAATGTGGAAAAAATATTTTTGGAGTTTTTTATGCTTGAGCAAAAAATATAAAATCAGAATCAAAAAGAAAAATGCAAAAATGACAAGTATTTCACATAATGGGCCAGGGGGGTGCAAATGAAAAAAAAGGGTGTAAACAGCAAGATTGACTCAGGCCCAGCCCAAGCC
The DNA here is from genome assembly GCA_948472305.1 of Vicia faba. NCBI lineage: Eukaryota > Viridiplantae > Streptophyta > Magnoliopsida > Fabales > Fabaceae > Vicia > Vicia faba. The sequence continues at coordinate 813,781,409 of OX451739.1, read as the reverse complement.
AGTCATCTTCAACCTTCAGCATTGTCAAACGCGCGCCTCTCCTTTCAAAATACAAACTCCTGATTCCTTGATTTTTAGCAAAAACTCATAACAGAAACAATGTAGAGCATCAAACCACGATTCCAAACATGTAAAAAACTTGACCTAACTCTAAGAAACCATGGAGAATTTCTTCACCCCCAATTTCTGACCTAGTTTTTCTTCAATGTTCATTGCTAAAATTCTCACAGCATGCTTATTATAAATGAAAAGTAAACACATGTATGGCTTCAGGGCTATGAGTAGAACATGTTTCATTCACAAACCTAAGCTTAATCATGCCTGGATAGAGAGATAGAAGTCCATAGATTACCTGTTTCAGCTTGACTTGAACAGGGCAATGTAGCAACCTTCAATGGAGTTTGGGCTTTGGTTGAGCTTGCCTGAAGTCCAAGGATGCTTCCCAAATGCCTAGCTTGCTTTGAAACCACTTGTATCGTGCTATGGAAGTCCACCTGCACAGCTTGAAAGTAAAAATGGCAAGTAGGGTTAGAGGTGTTACAGCTTGTGTTTAGGGCTTGGAATAGTTTGTGTGGAAGGTGTGGAATGTGTTGGAACTTGTTTGGGCAAAAACGCACGAGTGGATAATGCTAGGCAAGTCAATCTGCAGAGAATGCCCTGTTTTGCAGCAAAACAGGGATTCTGAGTATTAAGAAGTATGAGGGATGGTTCAATCGTGCTTTAGGCTTGGCTTGATATATGGAAAAGGTTCACAAGGTTTGTTCTTGGCTGTGTTGACAGGAAGTGGAAGTTGGAGTTGTTTTGCAATGTTTCTTCAAGTGTAAGCAAAGAAATGTAAGTTGTGATACAAGCCAGTACAATGCCCTAATGTATGCTGCAAGTTAGGCTCTTGATAACTGGGATTTGTGGATTTGATTTGGCTCTAAGATCTGGCCCCATGCCTCAAGGATTTGGTATTTGACATAAAGCATAACTTTATCAAAATGGCATTCTACCTTTTTCCATTTAAGGGTTAATTTTGTGTGCAATGTCCAAATGAACAAAATAATGCATTAGCTCAGTGGATTTGCATTCAATTAAGGAGTGTAAAAGGGTTTAGAGGCCTTCAAGCTAGCACAAACCAAGCTGATTTGAAAATGTCATTTGCTATGAACATGTATTGGTCATGAACAAAAGTGAGTTTTTGCCAACTTTGTGAATTCGATTCTCTCTAACCACAAGGGTGTTTGATGAGTTCTTGGAAAATTTGGAAAGATTGGAACATGTACTACAATCCATATTTGAAATGCAACTTGTAATTCCTCTTGGAACTAGGTGAAAAGTGGCCAAGAAGTTGGACAAAAATCCTGCCTAGAATAGGGCAAAATTTCTCTAAGTTAAAAATGTTTTGCACCCTTGTTCCAAAAATCATAACTTGAGATACAAGCTTACTTTGAGAAAACTTTGTGAATCAAAGCTGTAGATTTTTTAATGTATTAAAACTTTCATGTTTCAAGTTTTGTTTGAATCCATTTGCATCTTGGTGAAAAAATGGGGCAAAGTTAGGAAAAAATAAGAAAATTTCATAACTTAGAAAATTTCTAAGTTATGAAATTTCTTCATTTTAAACCCTAATTTGTAATTTTGGGTTTCTTGATGGAAAAGTTTCATAATTTTACATGTCTTGATGAAAAATGAACCTTGGCACTTGATTTTGACCAAAAAGTCAAAGTTTGACTTTTCAGTATACAGTCAAATTTTGATCAGTTGACTGAAAAATTCATCTGTCAATCCTATGCATTTGAGATCTTTTGAACTTGTTGAATGGGTCAAGACAATGCCATTGAGTCCTTGAGTCCATATGTGATCTTGGTTTGCCATTGGTTAGGTCAAACAGTCAAAAATTGCCTTTGTGCAGTCAAAACCCTAAAAATGACCATTTTGCCCTTTTGGTGATCTGATCAAATTTCTTGTGGAATTGTGATCCAAACTTGAACAAATGGTTCATGTGAGTTCATTATGTTGATATGGGTTAAAAATCATGAGGTTTGACTGTCAATTGGCCACAGTTGACTTTTTCCCCAATATAGCTGATTTTTAGGTCAATTGTCCAATTGACTGGGCAAAGATTGGAATCAAGGCTTGAAACTTGGTATGGATAAACTTGTAAGTCCAACATGAAGCATGAAAGTCACTTTGGGCTTTTTATGTCAAAATATCCTTGTGCAAACTCAAACCCTAATTTGGGTCAACAGTGCAAGGAGGGGTCTTGAGCAGAGCAAACCCTAACATGATCTTGAGTTCCAAGAGTCTTGTGGTGAGAAAATGTTGATGAAATGAGAGAGCAAATTTTTGGGTACAACACCTTTTCTCATCAATCAAGTTCAGTTGATCAAGCTGAGTCTGGATCCAATCTTCTTTGTTCAGTCCTGCATCCTTCATAATTCTCAGAGAGGGGATCTAGACCTCAATAGGCAAGACAACTTCCATATCGTATACCAGAGAATAGGGTGTTACCCCGGTTGATATGTGTGTCGTGGTACGATACTCGTGGAGAGCAAATGGTAGCATTTCATGTCAGTCCTTGTATGTGACTGTCATTTTTTGTATGATCTTTTTAATGTTCTTATTTGCAGCTTCGACAACACCATTCATCTTTGGCCGGTAAGGGGAAGAATTGTGATGTTAGATCTTGAATTGCTCGCACAAGGTGGTGATCATAGTGTTGTTTAGATTTGTACCACTGTCTGTGATGATTCTCTCCTGGATACCATACCGGTATATAAAATTCTATTTAATGAACCGGGCGACAACATTCTTGGTAACGGAAGCGAAGGAAGCTGCCTCAACCCATTTTGTAAAATAATCAATGGCCACTAAGATGAAGCGGTGTCCATTAGAGGCCGTTGGTTTGATTTCCCCAACCATATCGATGCCCCACATAGCAAAGGGCCAAGGATCCGTCAAGACATTCAGAGGGACCGGAGGTACGTGCACCTTGTCATCATAGATCTGAAACTTGTGGCAGGTTCGAGAGTGTTGATAGCAATCTGCTTCCATGGTATACCAGTAATAGCCTGCCCGTAGGATTTTCTTTGCCATCGTATGCCCACTAGAATGGGTGCCAAAAGTGCCTTCATGTAATTCAGCCACGATCCTTTCAGCTTCAACCTTGTCTACGCAGCAAAGTAACACATAGTCATGGTTGCGTTTGTAAATAATGTTGTTACTAAGGAATAACTTAGCAGAGAATCTCCTTAAGAACTTCTTATCATTGACTGAAGCTCCTTCTGGATATTCTTGAGTCTCGAGATACCTCTTGACTTCGTGAAACCAAGGTTGGTCCACTACTTCTTCAATATTAATCTCGTGACACTGAGCTGGTTCATCCATTCGTTCGATGGTGATCTGGGGAGCCTCGTTATCCCATTTAAGTTTTAAAATGGATGACATTGTGGCTAGTGCGTCTGCTAGCTGATTTTCTTCTCGCGGGAAATGCTCGAAGGTAATATCCTCAAAATGTGGGATCAATGTCAACACATGTTCTTTGTATGGGATAAGGTTGGGGTGTTTGGTTTCCCATTCCCCTTTGATCTGGATGATAACCAAAGCTGAATCTCTGAATACATTTAAGGACTTGATCCCCAAGTCTATGGCAGCTTTGAGACCAAAGATGCACGCTTCGTATTCTGCCATGTTATTTATACAATTGAAGTATAGCCTTGCAGTAAAAGGGGTATGACACCCTTCAGGAGATATGAGTACATCACTAATACCATTATCGAGTGCGTTGGATGCCCCATCAAAGACCAGAGTCCATCCGGATCCTTGTTCAGGTCTGTCATATGGTCTGAATTCTTCACGGTTGTTTACCGTCATGATGTCCTCATCTGGGAATTTGAATTTCATGGACTGATAGTCTTCCACAGCTTGGTGAGAAAGGTGATCAGCTAGTACACTACCCTTTATTGCTTTTTGGGTAGTATATTGTATGTCATATTTCGTCAGGATCATCTTCCATCTTGCTATTCTCCCGAAGAGAGTAGGCTTCTCGAAGATGTATTTTATTGGATCCATGTTAGATATCAACAAGGTAGTATGGGTCAGCATATATTGTCTTAGCCGGCGAGTAGCCCATGCTAAAGCACACCAAGTTTTCTCAAGCAGTGAATATCTTGTTTCACAGTCGATAAACTTTTTTCTCAGGTAATAAATAGCATGCTCTTTTCGGCCAGACTCGTCATGCTGCCCCAACACACACCCCGTTGAATTTTCTAAAACAGTCAGATACATGATCAACGGTCTTCCCTCGACTGGTGGAATCAACACAAGAGGCTCTTGCAGGTACTCTTTTATCTTGTCAAAATTAGTTTGGCACTCATCATTCCATTTGACTACTTAATCTTTCTTCAACAATTTGAAGATTGGTTCACAAGTAGCTGTCAGGTGAGAAATGAATCTGGCAATGTAGTTTAATCGTCCCAAGAATCCTCTGACTTCCTTCTCAGTACGAGGAGCAGGCATCTCTTGTATCTCTTTAACCTTGGCAGGATCCACCTCGATACCTTTGTTGCTGACGACAAAGCCTAGGAGTTTACCTGACCTTACCCCAAACGTGCATTTGTTTGGATTCAACCTCAGTTTGTATTTCTTCAGCCTCTCAAACAGTTTCTGTAGATGATTGAGATGCTCTTCTTCTATTTGATATCTGGCTATCATATCGTCCACGTAGACTTCTATTTCGTGATGTATCATGTCATGAAATAGAGCTACCATGGCACGTTGATAGGTTGCCCCAACATTCTTCAGTCCGAATGGCATAACCTTATAGCAGAATGTGCCCTACTGTGTGACAAAGGTTGTCTTCTCCATGTCTTCAGACGCCATTTTGATTTGGTTTTAGCCTGAGAAACCGGCCATGAAGGAAAACACTTTGTGCTGCACCATATTATCAACTAGAATATCAATGAGGGGAAGTGGGAAATCATCTTTATGGCTTTCCCTATTCAAATCTCTATAGTCTACGCACATTCGTACTTTGCCGTCTTTTTTTGACACGGGAACAACATTGGCCACCCACTGTGGATAGAAGGTGACGGCCAAGAATCCGGCGTTGAATTACTTCATGACTTCTGCCTTAATCTTCTTCGACATATATGGTCGCATATGACAGAACTTTTGTTTTATTGGTGGACAATCTTCTCTGGTAGGTAGATGGTGTACCACAATGTCTGCATCAAGTCCCGGCATATCTTTATATGACCAGGAAAAGACTTCGACATATTTGTGTAACAACTGAATCAGACGCTCCTTAACAATGGGTTCCAGATTAGCACCCACCTTGACTTCTCTTTTGTCTTCCTCGGTACCTTGGTTGATCGTGTCCACTAGTTCCTCGTGGGGCTGAATGGTCCTTTCTTCTTGTTGTAGTAACCTGGCGAGTTCCCCTGGTATTTCAAAATCTTCCTCACCTTCGTATTTGGCTTGGTAGATTAGATCTTCAGAATCACAGAAGGCCATAGCAGAACCGTTACCCATGGAATCCCGAATGGATGTAGACCTGCATGGTGAGTGTGAGTGTGTGTAGGAATATAGATATCTTTGAAATAAATGAAAATTTAAAAAAGAAGAACAATGAGCACAAAAGTTTGTATGCAAAAACGTCCATGATTCATTGATGTCATATGGAAATGAGATAATAACCCTTACAGATGGACCATTGTGCCTCGGGTAAGACACAGGGTTTTAAGAGTCTGAATTGTTTTAATATTACAGATCCAACAAAATGTAAAGACAAATTACTGTGGGATAAAAGTGATCGGGAAAAATATCTAGCCTCCCAGTTATTGAGCCCCCACTGACAGTTGGGAAAATCCAATCCTCCAGGTTGTAGCTGTCTTCATCATCTTCCACCGTATTTACTTCGCGGTTGCTGATCTTCAAGGGTGGTCCTCCGGCACGAGCGCGACACATAACCTTCTGGGCACCTGAAGTGAAACACAGGCCAAACTTGTCAGATTTATATGGGATATCTGGGAGTTGTCCCCAAATAGTGCACCCACCTTCTTCTATCACTACCTTGGCATCTTTCAAAGATGACATCCTGAGTGGAGGCCTGGTAATCTTGGGAACTTGAGACACAACCTTGGTTACTGCCATATCTTGTGGGAGTTCCTCGAAGTGTTGGAATGGAGTTTCAATAAATTCACCATCTAATTTCACATATCTGAAGGAATTGAGATGGCTGATCATATACTCTTCTTCTCCATGAATAGTGATAATCTTCCCTTGAATCAGATATTTCAGCATTTGGTGCAACGTAGAAGTAACAACACCAGCATTGTGAATCCATGGACGGCCTAGCAAGCAGGAATATGAGGGAAGAATATCCATTACATAAAAAGTTAAATCAAACTTTTGGGTTCCAACTTTTATGGGGATGTCTACTTCCCCATGCACCATCCTTTTTGAGCCGTCAAAGGCCCTCACCACTATATTGCTTGGTTTCAATGTCAATCCTTCGCAGTCAAGCCTATCAAGATCCTTTTTGGGTAACACATTCAGGGATGAATTGGTATCAACCAACACATGAGCTAACGTCGTGCCCTTACATTCAACTGAGACATGCAATGCCTCATTATGCTTCCTCCCTCTTGGCGTTAAATCAGCATCCGAAAAACCTAAACCATTATCTGCAGTCAAGCTGGCTACGCAGTCTTGGAACTGATCGGCCGATGTTTCTTGGGGTACATGGACAGTTTTAAGGTACTTTACCAAGGCTTTTGCACGAGCCTCGATACATAGTAGTAGAGCCAGCATGGAAATTTTTGATGGAGTTTTCCCCAGTTTCTCGACTACATTGTAGTCGCTCCTTTTTATGATCTTTAGAATTTCCTCCATCTCTTTCCAGGAGGTCTCAGGGATGTCCACTGATTGGGCCTTCATCCGGACAGGCTCAATCAAAATACCTTTACCTCGAGTCTCAGTTGACTCGGCAGCGGGAATGTCAGTTGGGGTGATAACAGGGATGGTACCAGTTTTGTCAATAGGAGTATTTGCAGAGATGATTGTAGGACTGGGAACAGCCTTTGGAGGAGCAACAACAATAGGAATGATTACAGTTCTAGAAACAGCCTTTGGAGGAGCAATTTCTGGAGAGAAAATCCTGCCACTTCGGGTTATCTTACTAGTCCCTGCAATATTACTGACATCGGAGTCAACTTTCTCAGAACTTGAATCTTTAGCAGCTGGCCAATCTTGCTTAATACCGTGGTAGTAGACATCACCTCCATAATTCAATGGTATGATTTTGTCTGACGAATACGGGATTGGTCCAGGCATTGTAATTATCAAAGGAGCTACTTTTGGAACTGATTTAATTCTAACGGGTCTTTTGGTGGAGACCCTGGAAGAATTGGCGGATATGGTAATGATGGAAACGTCATTATAAGAAACAGTTGGAATAGAAGTCTTCTCGAATAAAATTTCCTTATTGTCTATTAGGCACTGAACTTCTGTTTTCAATGAAGGACAGTCGGTTGGTGAGGACAAACAGAAATGACATCTTTCATCATAGCCTGGGAAAACACCAGCATTCAACAAGTTCTTTTTGATAGTCAGGAGTGGGGTCATAAGTTCATCAACTGAAGTAACAAACATATCTTCCTCAATGGCGTTGGCATTATGGTCGTGTTTGGGCATAGGGGCAGAAATGACATTGGGCTTTTCTGGCGCATCGAATTCAATCTCTTTGGCTTCCAGAAGATCTTGTACCTTGTTCTTCAGAGCCCAACAAATGTTAGTGTCATGGCTAGGGCTCTCAGAGTGGTATGCGCAACGGGCATTGGGATGATAGTGAGGAGAGGTTGTGTTGGGGTTCTTTGGAGCTTCTTTCAAGGTCACTAGATTGGATCTTAACAGATGCGGTAATACTTGAGATAGTGTCATGTTAATTCTAGTGAACTGTCTGGCTGGTCTTTCCATTCTTGGCTGATTGTTTCTTTATTGACCAGACACAGGTTTAGGAATCATAACAGCCCCCACCATTGGACGACGTTCGGCCCTATCTTGATTTCTCTGAGGATATACAGCAACCACTTCCTTCTTTCCGATGAATGGTTTCCTTATAGCGGCAGAGGATGCATCTTTTTGAATCTTTCCACTCTTTATCCCGGCTTCCACCCTTTCTCCGATCAATATCAGTTCGGTAAAACCTGCCGATGAACTCTCAATTAAGTGATTGAAGAAGGGGCCAGACAAGGTACCCAAAAACATGTCTACCAATTCTCTTTCAGATAGAGAAGGTTGAACTCTTCCGGCTAAATCCCTCCACTTTTGTGCATAGTCCTTGAAGCCCTCACTTGAAACCATGGCCATACTCTGGAGTTGAGTACGGGTGAGTGCGTGATCAGCGTTGAATTGGTATTGTTTGTAAAAGGCTGCAGCAAGATCTTCCCAATTGTGAATGTTGGCTCTTTCTAGCTGGTAAAATCAATCAAGTTGAGTTCCAGACAGACTATCTTGGAAGAAATGTACCCATAAATCCTTGTCAGCGATATGAGGCTGGATTTTCCTTACGTAGGACCGGAGATGCATTTTGGGACATGAAACTCCATCATATTTGGCGAATACTGATGCTTTCAATTTTGGAGGGATGAAAATCCCAGATACTAACCCCAACTCCTCAAAGTCCAATTCAGACACTTTTTAGGTTTCCATCGCAATTAATCGTTCTTCCAAATACTTATACTTATCGTCGGCTGGAGGATATTGTTCTTCAGAATAATCCTCTTCTTCCTCTTCTTCTTCTGACATTGGCTGGACAACTGTTTCTTTGCCTTTCCCAACTTGATTGTCTTTCTCACCAGACGATGTTGCAAAGTCTAAGGTCCTTCTTGCCTGCCCTTGGAATCTTCTTCCCATGTTCAGAACTCATGTTATCTTCTTTGTTTTCTTCTTTTTCTTTTCAACCAGCAAGGTTTTCAACTCTTCTTGTCCTTTGGATAGAGTTAAGAACATCTGTTGAAACTGAGCGTTTTGTTCCTGGAGGTCCTTCATCATTTTCTCGGGATCCATCTTACTGAAATAAACAGTAGAAAGATGAGGAGACTTGTTGCAAGAAACCTGCTTATGTTATGATGAATGGTAAATGCGTATGCAATGATTTCAAGGAACTTATAGATTTAAATTCGTTTTAGACAAAAAGGAAACACATGTTATATTAAAATATTAAAGCATGAGTACATTAATGCCTCTTTGGGCTTGCACAGAAATACAACAAAAAACTCTAAGATAAACAGGTTGTGCGCATCCTCTTTGGTGCGATGTAGGCATTCAAGGTCCGCTCCACATGAAGTTGCTTAGTGAGTTCCAAAACCTTCTTCTCACTATCGTAGAATTGGGCCTCAAAAGTGTCTCACTCTCCCTTGAGCCGTATCCAGTCTCTTTGTAAGTCTTCAAGAGAGGTGGGCATGCCAGTATGCAGGATAGTGTATGGAACATCTCCCTCAATGACAGACTCGATGATTACCGGGAGAACAGAGGGAAAAGGCATAATAAGACTCTGAGCACGAGTTCGTACCCATTTGAGGTAAGGCTCGAGAGGGATGGAATTCGTGTGCCCAAAGTCTTGCTATCTACCTTGTTCAGCATTCTCTATGCTCGGATAAATCTCTGGCGAAGACCTTGATCGTCGTTCTCGTAGTCAAATACCAAACCTTGAATGAGCATCTCATGTGGGCCATCCCTTCGGGCATAACCAAATTGTCTTAGAGCCAAATAGGGGTTATAGGTGATACATCCCCTAATGCCAAGTAAGGGGACATTAGGGAACTCTCCACAATGGTCGACGATGATAACATTCTCTATAGATCGGGAACACCAATGGATGTCTGAGTGCTTGAGCTTCATCAACCTTTGTGACCACCTTGAACCTTGCTCGTTCCTTAATACAGATTGGGGAAGATGAGAAATAAACCACCTTGCCAAGAGAGGAGTGCAACACATAAGGATACCTCTTTTCCTCATAGTGCGAGTGTGAAAAGAATGTAGGATGTCCCCTAGCAAAGTAGGCATCGGGTTGCGAGATATGAAGATTTTGACGGCGTTCAGATCTATGAGTTGGTCAGGATTTGGAAACAAAACCATCCCATAGATGAGGAGAGCCACAATTTCCTTGAAGGCTTGTAAATCCAAAGAGTTCCAACATTTTTGGGCTTTCTTGAACAAGAACTTTGCTAGGAAACCTTTGACACCACTCCTTGTTTCCCAATGAGTTGTGACATCAGATGGTTGCAAGTATAGAGCTTGAGAAATCTCTTCTGGCTTTGGGTCTCTTTCCGTACCATTGAAAGGTATTTGATTGATAATAGGAATCCTCAAGAGTTGGGAGAATTCTTCCAAAGTTGGCACAAGTTGATAATCGGGGAAAGTGAAGCAATGGTGTAAAAGATCAAAGAACTGGAAGAGCACTTTTAATATATCTTCATCAGTTTTAGAGGTGACCAAGTTTAGTATGCGACCATGTCTCTCGGTGAATGGAGAGTTTTCAGGAATCCTTGAAGTTAACTCTTTAATTTGAGGGGAAATCCTTACTAGGTTGACTTGAAAGTTTTCCTGCAAAGAGAATCCATGTCCTACAAAACAGAAACAAAGATAAATCCCAAAACTCCTTGAAATGGTTAATGAATGAGTATGATGTTCGTGATGTTATATACAAGTAAAATATACACAAACAAAGCAAACAAGTCCTTAGGTTTAGGCTTGCATGGAGTCTCATAGGTAAGTACCCTCTCGAAGTTTTAGTTGGCTCAAACCTGTCCTAGTATTAGTAACCGGGTTCTAAGGAGCTCAATATCACTAGTTTGTTTCCTTGGTCATTGTTTCAGTGCAAGTCTCTTTAATGGCGACCGAAATATCCCAAGAAACCAAAACCTCAATGAGTGTAGTATCGAGTATCTACCAACTTCGGACTGCACCAAAGTCGGTCGTCTCACTACATCCCAATGGCCAAGTTGGTCAAGTAAAGGTTCTAAAAGTTCATTAGTGCTTCATGATATCACTCAGCGGCCCCGCATTCTCCTTGACTAGTCAAGGGCTACCGGTACCCACAAATATGTTGCACTAACATAGCTATTGCTTAGACCGTATCGGTATACCCCGCACAGTTTCCACAATCTATTGCTACTTACCTATAAGGTATCCCAAATCCGGGTAGAGGATTCAAACCTAAACAAAGAACCATAATGTAAAGTATACAAGTCAAACAATGAAAGCAATTAAATGTGATTTAAACCCTAAGGTAACCCCACTTTTAAAATCATCCCCAGCAAAGTCTCCAGTTCTGTGATACGGTGAGAGAACTGACTTGGGTCATTTGTGTTCAATCACAATTGTGCGGTTAGCAAGAGTCACCACCGGCTTTTCTTTTATCCAAAAGGAAAGGTTAAAAAGCATAGGAAAGACCTTTCGAGATTGTTTCTTGAGTTTGGAGGGTAGATTATAAAAAGGGAAGGTGTTAGCACCCTTTTCATCCATGGTTTTCCATGGGCTCTTAGTTACTCGCTAGATCACTTGCTTTTGTTTGAATGTGCTTGTGGTGTATTTTTTGAAAGTATTTTGAGAATATCTTTGTAATGGTTCTCGTCTCTATAAGAACGCATACAAAGTGTTTATTTCGAAAAATAGTTCAAAGAGGTGTTTGTGTATTGTGTTTTTTTAAGGTGATTTTGAAAAGATATTTTTGTAATGGTTCTCGTCTCTATAAGAACGTATACAAAAAGATTTTGTGTTTTGAAAAAAAGTTTTAATGTGAAAGTATTGGTGTAAAATGTTTGGTTGTGAGCAAGCGAGCGATTAAGAGCGAATCTACCTACTCGAAAGGTCTTAAATGTTCTTTTCCTCCTTTAGATGTTGCTATCTTAACATTTATTTGGTAAGAAGCCCTATCGTTGGATGTGAAGGGACAGGCACGGGACCTTTGTACAGCTATAGAAGGAAACTTGTGAGACACTTTAGCAATTTCGTAAGGGACTAGATCGTTTTACCAAAGGCAACATCGAGGGACATCGAGGGACTACGATCTTTTTTATCGAAGGGACTTTGTTGAAGCGTCCCATATCCGAGGGACATGACTGTATTTCCGAGGCAACGAGTGAGGTTACCCTAGAGGTGCGCGTGTGAAAAAGTGTGTTTGATTCAAGTTAATTTTTTCTTTAATTAGGGTTGTCTAGCGATCGGTTTTGAATCTTTCCATGCACGCCTAATTACTATATAGTGTAAGGAAGACAGTAAATTGCAGAAATTGAAATTCTACACTATTACAGAGCTTTCGGGAATGGGGGTACAAATTTACAAATGGGGATGGATCAATGCGATTAAAAGTCAAAATAAGCAATCAATACAACCAAATCGAATCGAACGAATTAATTAAAATTACAATAGTTTATGAAGTAAAAATTAATTATCAAAGTATAAGATTCTAAGTATTTTGTTTGAAAAGATAGAAAGAAAAATAAAATTCTATTCTATTAAAGAAAATAATTGATTAAAGAAATTAAGTCATTTGTATATACATTTTTGTTTGGATTTTTATTATGTAGAAACTAAATATTTTAAAAGAAAATTTTCTAAACTAAAATGTTAACAAAATTATTCACAAAGTCCCAAATTAATCTAATTAAGAAAATTAACTAATTTAGAAACTATACTTTATTTAATTAAATTTTAAAATCTAAACTAAAGATTATTAAAACAAGGTAAAATGGGGGGTTTGTAGTAGAAATGAGGGGGACGGAAAACTTGGGCGCTGAGCTCTAATCTGCTAGGCCCAAAAGTTAGTTTTTGTTTGTTTGTGTTTGTGTCCAACAAAAATGAGGAAAATAGAGAAAAAAAATAAGAAATACGTCCTCGGGTGGTCTCGAACCCAGGGCATTGCACTTACCAAACGTTTCCCCCAACCACTGCACCAAATTATCCATTCGTTTATTTATTTACCTTTGCTAATATGTAACTTAAAGCCTAAAAATGAGTTGGGCCAAATAGAACAGGCCCAAACCCGGTTCTGGGAAGGATAGGGAAAGGGTTTTGTAAACCTAGGCACACAGGCGCCGTTATTGTTCAGTCTTGGAAAGGGAAAAGCTTATTATTATTATTATTATTATTATTATGTTTTTAAAAAAAATAAACGATTAACAAAACAAAAACAACCATCCTCTTTCTTCCGTACCATCATCACCTTCACCCTCTAACCATTCCAACAACATTCATCTTCTCTCACTCACCATCATCAATGATTACCTTCCCTTAATCCTCTGAACCCTATTCATCTTCTACTCCCACTGACAACAATTCTTTTCTCTGCTAAATTGAATACTCCCTCTCTCTCATCCTCCCTCTACTTTACAAAGCTTTCAAAACAAAAGGAAAACAAACAGCGATAACCACAAGTAATCGATCGATTTAAACAGAAGACACGCATTTCAGACAAGAATCGATGTCAAATGAGATTAAAAAAATGATAATCAGAGATGGACTGGATTACCGTTAGAGAGGTGATTTTCTTCGAGAACAACTTCAGGTATAATGCTTCCCTTCCCTTTGTGATTTGATTCTGACCTCTATCTCCTTCTTCTGGAACTTTTGTTTGGAATGTGTATTGTTTTTAGTTACTATTTGCGGAGAGGAAGTAGTAGCTCGTGAAAAAAAGGTTAAAGACGGATGATAGGTTGCTCATTGATGTGTGAGAGAGAGGTTGATGCAGAATGAGGTTATGGAGGTTGATTGTGAGAGGGTTTTGTGAGGGTGAGATGGAAAAGGGATTATAATGCTTCTGTTGAGGTTTTTAAGGGTTGTGTTTGGGATTCTGAGATTGTATATCCCTTCCTCTTTTTTCTTTTCTATACTTGCTGACTTTTTCTTTGGTGAAAGGACAATAACAGATAGAAAATGTAAGAAACGTTATTGTTATGAAAACAGTATGTGGTGTTCTCTCTTTTTCTGGTTAAGATGGGTCTGTTATATAGGTGAGATAGTGTGACAATAGGGGGAAAGCTATTGAATTTGAACAGATTTGGCTTACTGTTTTGTTGCTTTGTGGTGGCAGTTTTTGTGTTGCCTGTTTTGATGTTATTGTGCAGCATTGTAGACTATTATGGGCAGCAAGGTTTTAGACTGGTTTTGAGCTAGTTTGTGGATTGTTATTTTGCTGTGTTGTAGCAGGTTTTTGGAGCTATTGTGCAGGTTGCTTGAACTGTTTTGATTTAGGTGATATCTTTATAAACTTGTCTCTTTCTCTTCCCCTCTTCATCTTTCTATGATGCAAACTTTTGCTTTTTTACACAATCTCTGAAGGATTTGGAGTATAGGGAAAATGATGATATAAGGGCTATGAGTTGGTGCTATGCTATTTTTATGAATAATGTTATCTTACATGTGCTGCCATTTGTTTTTGCTTAGCAGTTTTCCCTTTTTCTTTGTTGTCTTGGGGCTGTCCGTATTGCTTGTTTTGTTGTTTGGCTTGTAGCTTTGCATTTTGCCCTGCTATCATGAGTTGTTGCGCTGCTATTACATGTTTTTTTTTGCACTGCTTGCTGTTTTATTTTTGTGGCTTGCGCTGTTTGCCAATTGGAGCTGTTTTGATGCTGCTTTTGCAATAAAAATGTTCCAAATTTCTTTTCCCTTATGTGAACCAAAACATGGACTTTTGTGATTTACAAAATAGGAGAAGATAGTCTATGATCGAAACAAAACCCCTTTTTCAATTTCTGATTCCAATCGCAAATCCTAGTGATGAGATACAAATCTTTTAATCACTAATTTTGCTTGGAAAATTTTTTCACGATGCTTGCTAATCTTGTCTTTGATTTGTCTTTCATGTGATGAGTGTTGACTTGGAGATGGAGAAGACGAGGCAAGGTGGAAGATTGATGTTAGGTTCAAAGCAACAAAAAAATAGAAAATGAAAAGTCATGGCTGGAAACCAAATGAAGCATGAAGGATCTTAGAAGCAAGTTAGCATATGCTTAGGGAGAACTTTAGATTTCCATGTACAAAAACTTGTGTAATTTTCTTGTAATTTGTAATTTGAAACTTTGGAAAACATGAATTGAATTTGTATTCTTATAGACTTGAATTAAATCGAATGAATATGAAATCTTATGTGATTTTATGAAGAGAACTTCGAATGAAAATGGATCTTAAACCCTTGATGTCTTGAGTTTGCATCGTGAAATGATGAACTTTGAATGATGAATGCACACGAACATTTGAGCGCCTTGATTCTTGAATGAGCTTTCGAATTCATAATGGACTTGAGCTTTGTATCTTGACTTATAAGAAATTCACTCATATTATCTTCCATCCTTTAATCTCAAATGAAATCTTTGAATAAAGTAAATGTCTTACGAGCTTAAACATGTCCAACACCGATCCAATAATCATCATTGTTTCAAAACCATTGATTTGCAATGTCAGTATCAAAACGTATAATGAATTTTCAAACTCAAACTTCCTGTTTCCATGAATTGTCCCGACATAAAATCAATCTTTTGAGAAAAATGATTAGGGCATGAACAAAACCTAGAAGTTAAGAGCATTCAGAATCAAGTGAATGACCTATGACGATTTGATAACTTTCAAGGTCTACTAAACACAATTTTCTTTCGATCTTTGAAGATAAACTCGTGAGCGATAACACTTATAACCATACATAGGAATAATCGTCTCAAGATCTTGTAATTTGAGGAAATCACAACTCTTAGAAATCAGACGACAGTTACTTAAGATTAGGTTAAAATCCATGCAAGTGACTTCTAACGCACTCGAGTTTTGGTGATCTTTTACACATAATCAGCTCTTAATTTGTGAAGAGAAATTGGAGATGACATTGAGGAGAGTCATACGCAAAAGAACCATTCAAAAATATCGGATAATGAAGAAGTTACAATCGCTTGAACTTGGTATCGCAAAAGGTCAGCTTTTGGGTCAATGGAATCATTTCCAGTCGTTTGAACCATTGACTGAGCAAACTTGCAATGCGAGGTTTGAAACTCGGCACGAACTTCATTGAGGAGACATGAAGATCTATGAAGACCAATTGAAACCTTGAAGAATCAATTTTCTTTGAGAAACGCCAAACCCTAATTATTGACCTACTGCCCAGGGAGAGAATCTGTCTGATCAACTTCTGAGCCAAATTGAGTATTCGAGAAGACCTAGGATAATATCTTGAATAAAAATGAGAGGGAAAATTTTGAGGTAATACAGCTGCTATTTCAGAATACAGTTTTCCACAATCTAAAAAAGAGAATAAAAAGAAACAAAAATACACCCACAGACATCTCTGAATTTAGGAACACAATTTGACTTAAATAACACCTTTACCCACCCAGCAACACTCCTTGCTCCACCGGTTGTTCCAAACGAAGAAAACAAAAGCACGTCGAGATCCTCACCATGATAGACAAGACGTTACAGCAACACAAAATCAAGCAAAAAATCATAACAATAAACATCGGCCTCTCGATGTTGCGTTGACGACTACACCAGACCACAACAACAACCATGAAAATACAGAAATCCTATTTGAAAAGGCATATCTAGCCCATAGACCCGATGTCACAACACTTGCCACTGACACCCCAAAAACATGAGACCACACACGAAGAGATTAATCGAAAATGATTCCAAGGAACGCCTTAGGAATCAAACGATGTGTGCCAATATCATCAAAAATTAGATTTGATTTGATTTTGAGCCATTTCCATGCCAAGATTTTTACTTCTTCTATTATTTTCTCGATTCTAATTTCCCCATTTCAAAAGACATTTCCGTTCCTCGATTTCCAAATGCGACAAACACACACGAACCATATTACATAAAGCTTCTTTGTTAACAATTTACCTCTACCTAATCGACTTTCAAATTGATCCAAATGCTTCCACATTTAATTATTCTTAGATGGCCTAGTTTTTTTAAATATCAATCTATTATAAATATATAAAAACTAAAATACCTTGAAATTCCACGTATACTCTCTGATTAATAGTTTAAACTATTCTAATTTCAGAGATATAAATATCTAATTATATGCTTGCTTTAATTATATGGAATTAATAATAAATGATGTTGATGTGTCATCCCACCAATTTTTCACCAATTACAACATCTCATCATGGCGTGGGAATAAAGCCGTGGAAAATATCAAAAGGGACTTGGAACTTTAAAAATCACTTTGATAGTGGTATTCACACAACTTCCCATATCACTCATATTTTCCAACGTTTTAATATTAATTTTCAATTCTGGATTGTTAAATTGTAATTCATAGTGTCAAAGAAGATTTGATTTATTTTAGATTTAAATAGATTTGATTTAAGTCCAGAATAGATTTGATTTGATTTGATTTGATTTAGTAACAAAAAGATATTTTGGGCTTAGGGTGTAAGCTCAGTTATAAATAGAGGGAGTAACCCCTATTTTTAAAAGCAAGTCAAGTAAGTCAATTCATTGTAATCACAGAATTTGCAGTTGCAGGTGATTAAGAAAGTTTTCCACAGTTTGTGGACAGAGAGAAACTCTGCAGAAATATTTGTCTTGTCTTCTTTTCTTTGTTTGTCTCATAATTAAATTGTCATTGTGGTAGAAATTCATCATAGAATTTGGTGGATTTCCAACATCTGGTATCAAGAGCTTTTGTTTCGATTCAAGGGAAGTGTCAATCAAGAACGATTGAAGAATTCACAATGACAAGTATGGGAATGCAAACTATCCAGCAACGCTACCAATTCTGAAAGTTGACAACTATGAGAATTGGTGCAAACAGATGAAAGTCTTATTCAGGTGTCAAGGTCTTTGGGACCTTGTAAAAGATGGAGTCGAAGCGCTTGGCGAAAACGCTTCAGAAGAAGAAAAGAAGAAATACACAGAATCTGAGAAGATGAGTTATAAAGCATTATTTATAATTCATCAATGTGTCAGCCCAGACAATTTCGAAAAGGTTAGTGATTCAGAATCTGCAAAAGAAGCTTGGGAGATCCTTGAGAAGTCTTTTGGAGGCGCTGAGAAGGTGAAAGAAGTGAGGTTAAAAACTCACAAAAGGACCTATGAACTGCTTCAGATGGAAGACAGTGAAAACATATCTGATTTCTTCACTAGAGTTACAAAACTAGTAAATCAAATCAAGATATGTGGAGAAGCGTTAACAACAAGAGTTGTTGTGTCGAAGATCTTGAGATCTTTAGCTCCTAAGTTCGACCACATAGTGGTGGCGATAGAAGAGGGGAAAGACTTGTCGAAATTGACAAAGGAAGAGCTTCAAGGGACGCTTGAATCTCATGAACAAAGAATGAACGAAAGAGCTGCAGGAAAATCGAAGAGTGATGTGGCCTTGCAGGCACATTCAGCAAAAGAGACCAAAGGCAAAGGAAAGTGTTTCGACAGAGGTAGAGGTGGCTACAACAAATCGAATGGTAGAGGAAATCAAATCGAAGGAGACGTGTCGAATCAAAGAAGACCATACCAAGGCAACCAAAGAGGTGGTGTTGCAAATAGAGGAAAAGGTGGTGGTCGAAAACCTGATAAGAGTCACATTCAATGTTACAATTGTCAGAAATATGGACACTATTCGAGTGATTGTCCATAAAAACGAAAGAATCAAGAAAGTGATGCAAAACTTACAAAACATGAAGAAGAAGAGATGATGTTGATGGTCACAACAAGAGATGAAGATAGATTCAAGGACCAATGGTACTTGGATTCAGGATGTTCATCACATATGTCTGGAAGGAAAGACTGGTTTGTCAATATAAAGCCCTCAAAGAAAAATATGATAAAATTTGCAAATGACAATATCCTGGCAGTTGAAGGTATTGGTGATGTTATGATTATGAGGAAAGATGGCAAAAGGTCAGTAATCTCCAATGTGTTGTACATACCAGGCATGAAGAGCAATTTGCTCAGTATAAGGCAGTTGGTCGAAAAGAATTATAAAGTGTCAATCGAAGATAAGTTGATGAGAGTCGTTGATGCAAATGGGAGAGTAATCTCGAAGGCTTCTATGTCTCAGAATTGAACCTTCAAGTTGAACTAAATGTGATGGAGCACAAGTGCCTTTCGACTGCAGCTAGCAGAGATGAATGGATATGGCATTATAGACTAGGTCATCTCAACTTCAGAGACATCAGAGATTTGAAGAGAAGAAATATGGTTTCAGGATTGCCAGAAATTGACATTCCAGACGAGGTATGTGAGGAATGTGTGCAGGCGAAGCAACACAAGAATAGCTTCAGCAAGGATGCAAGAAGCAGATCGAAGGCTAGTCTTGAAGTCATATACTCTGGTGTATATGGACCAATCCAGGTGGATTCGATGGGAGGTAACAAATACTTTGTTACATTCATAGATGATTTCAGTCGAAAGCTATGGACTTACTTGATCAAGAAGAAAAGTGAAGTGATCAAAGTATTTACCAGGTTTAAGTCTATGGTCGAAAGACAAAGTGGTCGAAAGACAAAGTGGTCGAAAGCTCAAAGTTTTGAGAACTGATGGTGGTGGAGAATATGTGTCGAAAGACTTCGACAGATTATGTGAAAAGGAAGGGATTATGCATGAGGTGGTGCCACCCTATACTCCACAACAAAATGGAATTGCAGAAAGGAAAAATCGAACAATCATGAATATGGTGAGAAGTATGTTGAAAGGCAAGAGTTTACCTAAAGAGTTTTAGGGTGAAGCTGTTTCGACTGTAACATACATTTTGAACAGATGTCCTACAAAGAAGCTAGAAGGAATTACTCCAGAAGAATGTTGGTCTGGTGTGAAGCCTAGCTTGAGTCATCTGAAGGTATTTGGATCTATTGCACATAGACATGTGCCAGATCAGTTGAGAAGAAAACTTGATGACAAGTCAAGTCAAATGATCCTAGTTAGATATCATTCGACAGGAGGCTACAAGTTGTTTGATCCAGAGAACAAGAAGATTGTGATCAGCAGGGACGTGATCATAGATGAGTTTAAAGAATGGAATTGGACTGCAAATGTCAAGAAAGATTCAGTTGGAATCCTATTCGAAGAGCCAGAAACTCAAGTCGAAAGAGAAGTTCGACAAGAGGAACCAGCAGATATACCAAGTACAAGCAGACCTCAAAGAACAAGACGCATGCCTGCAAGATTGCAAGATTGTGCGATTACATCAGATGATGTAATAGATAATGAAGGTGAGCTGGTACATTATGCTTTCTATGCAGATGTTGAACCTGTTAATGCAGCTGAAGCATTAAAAGATTCGAAGTGGGTGAAAGCAATGAACGAAGAAGTAAAGTCTATCGAAGACAATAACACTTGGTCACTTGTCGAATTGCCTCAAGGCAAGAAGGCAATTGATGTCAAGTGGGTATACAAAGTGAAAACGAATTCGAAAGGTGAAGTAACTCGACACGAAGCAAGACTTGTGGCGAAAGGATTTCTACAGAAAGAAGGAATAGACTTCGACGAAGTTTTTGCACCTGTTGCTAGGATCGAAACAATCAGGTTGGTTGTTGGTCTAGCAGAAATAAACAGTTAGCACATATGTCAGATGGACGTGAAGTGTGCATTCCTAAATGGACTCTTAGATGAAGAAGTCTATGTTAAACAACCAGTTGGGTTTGTGAAACATGACGAAGAAAGAAAGGTGTACAGGCTACATAAAGCCCTGTATGAATTGAAACAAGCTCCAAGGGCTTGGAATAAGAAAATTGATAGTTTTCTAAGGGAGAAGGAATTTGTGAAGTGCACAACTGAACATGGAGTATATGTAAGAAGAAGCAAGAGTAAATTGCTTATACTATGTCTCTATGTAGATGATTTGTTGATAACAGGTAGCTGTAAAAGTGAGATTGAAGACTTCAAAGGTGATCTCAGCAAGGAATTCGAAATATCTGATTTGGGTGAGATTTCATATTTCCTTGGTATCGAATTCTACAAGAGCAGTAGAGGTTTGATGATGCATCAAAGAAGATATGCAGGAGAAATTCTCAAGAGGTTTGAGATGGAAGAATGCAACTCAACTTCGACACCTGCAGAACCAAGACTGCAACTGTCGAAAGATGCAGATGAAGATGATGTTGATCCAACCCAATACAGTTTAGACACAATGAATTAGGTGGTGTGTTAAATTGTAATTCATAGTGTCAAAGAAGATTTGATTTATTTTAGATTTAAATAGATTTGATTTAAGTCCAGAATAGATTTGATTTAGTAACAAAAAGATATTTTGGACTTAGGGTGTAAGCTCAGTTATAAATAGAGGGAATAACCCCTATTTTTAAAAGCAAATCAAGTAAGTCAATTCATTGTAATCACAGAATTTGCAGTTGCAAGTGATTAAGAAAGTTTTCCACAGTTTGTGGGCAGAGAGAAACTCTGCAGAAATATTTGTCTTGTCTTCTTTTCTTTGTTTGTCTCATAATTAAATTGTCATTGTGGTAGAAAATTCATCATAGAATTTGGTGGATTTCCAACATGGATATCATAAAAAGGCGCCTCCCCTTTCAACTGAAACCCACACAACTTCATCTTCATGTTCACGTCTCTCTCTATCAAAATCAACCACCGTCTCATTTCATGTTCTGGCATCAATAGACCGATTCAACAGAGGAAAGTTGCGGTTGGAAATCATGATGGAACGATGTGGCTTTGCAGGTAACAATTTTGTTCTAACTTCTCAGAACCACTGTAACAATTTTGAAGAGGTGTCTGATTGAGTCATATCAATATCCTTCTTCCCCATTTTTTAATTTGTGACTAACTTATTATGTAGCATAAATAGATGTTGTGATTGAATCATATAAATATTCCAACATTTGTTCTTCTTGTGGTAGGCGCAGGGCGAGGTAGAGGTTGATTTGACAAAGTAATGATATGGAACTATATTAAATGGGTCAGTTGCTGTTTTTAGTGATGATATCATCATAGTTTTTCTGAAATAACACTTTACAGCTCCTTATCTATCTGCATTTTCCTTTTCCTCGCGAAAGAGCAATGCTGATGGTACATAGTGTCTTTGTTTAATCGTTTTTGTCAGAAATCAAACTGTTAGTTGTATGTTGGATTACTCACCTTGAAGTGATTTTGTTGCATCAATCCATTACTTCTTTCTTGCATTAGTAATTAAATTGACCCTTATGTTACAACATTCCATGCGGCTTAGATGATAATAATTATTTGACTGCTCCAAGCTAAGCCACGTTTATCGATCCTTTATGTTAGTGTTAATATAATCTCTCATTTTAGCACGCCATTTTTCTTAAAAAAAGTGATTAACCAAATCATTTTTGTCTTTGCAACTCATTATTGGAATTTCTAGTGTCGCTCAGTTGGTCATTATGTAAAATTTTATTGATGCATTAGATATAATTGCTAGCTAAGTGTTTAATTTGATGGAGATTAGTGGATTGGATATAAATACATCATTAAATATATAAAATGTATATAACTAGATTTTCTATTATTCAAAGTTTGACAAATCTTTGAAATATACCATAATTAGCATTGTGTATGTTTTATTTAATCTGGGGCCTTTGGTAGCAGATTGTAGACAAGGCAGGAGGTGGACTGGGAATAATTAGCATTGTGTATGTTTTATTTAATCTGGGGCCTTTGTTTAGCAGTGCGATTTTTTGAGTTTAGGGGTTTTGTTTGGAGTTGTATGCTAGAGGTGCTCTTGGTATTAATTGGTGTTCTGTGACAAGTCTGTTGTGAACTGGTATAATATTGTGTATTGAGGCATAATTGTTGGGATGTTGTTCTAGTGTGTATGGCATTTCTCATGCCCCCTATTGTTAGTAATAAATTCTTATTTTGCCTTTAAAAAAAAATAGAAGCTGTAAAGTGCACCATGTATTTTTCTCTCTCACAAATCAAATAGAGGCTGTAAAGTTATGCCACGTTTTCTTCTCTCTATTAAGTGTTGTCAAGTTATGCCAAGTTCTCTCTACAAAATTTAGAGTTTAAAACATGGTCAAAGATAAGAATTGATCCCATGCCTCAGAGTGCAAAACATACATACTTTGCAACTAAGCCAATTAATATCGTATTCAATACATTGGTTTCAATGTTTTGAAAAATATTTAATTTAATATTTAGGATTATAATATATAAAATATATATAATAGATTTTTTTGAAAGTATATACGTAATTTTTATTTAAGTATATATACTAACATTAATATTTTAATTATATAAAAATTAAAATTTCATTTTTACATATATAATAATAATAATAATAATAATAATAATAATAATAATAATAATAATAATAATAATATTATTATTATTATTATTATTATTATTGTTATATTAGTTAAATTAGTTTACACTCTTGAATCAGGTCTTAGCTCCGTCATTACTATCATAGTTATCCAATCTTGAACAACTATATCAATTTGGATATGAAAACTCGCTAGAATAAATTTATGTTATAAGTGATTCTTTTTATTTTTATTTTTATAATCTTTACATATCTTTTTAATCAATATTTGTTATTTATTTTTATTCATAAGTTGTTTCTAAATTTATAAATACATTTACACATCCGCCACTCCTACCAGAGTTATTCAATCTTGAACAACTATATCAATAAAACTCGCTAAAATAAATTTATGTTATAAATGATTTTTTTTTTTTTATAATCTTTACATACCTTTTTTATCAATATTTGTTATTTATTTTTATTCATAATTTATTTCTAAATTTCTAAATACATTTACACATTTAACATGTATAAGTATTATTGACTTTCTTATTTGATCAGTCGTGAATTATTTTTTTAAATTTTGTATTCTTGATAAATAAGAATTAATTATTAATTAATAATATTAAATTTAATAAATACAAAAAGTATGGTTAAAGAATTCATTAATGACATAACTTTGTATGAAATGTCTCATAAACTTTTATTATTATTTTCAGTCATTTTAAATTGGTATAATCTTAAATAATACAAAGATTTATTGTGTTTATTAGTTAATTGAGAATATGATAATTAAAATGTCAAAATTATTTTTAAATATTTAATTTTGTGTATATATTTTATCATCTATGTGGAACTAAAATATTAACATTGAATTAGAATGAATGTTTATGCATTGCATTTGTTTATTTATTTTTACAATGTAGTTTTAATTGAAAAAATATATATGTTTTTACTTTATCAAATCATATTTAATAATTTAGTTTTTGCAAAAGTATTTTTTTTAAAAGATAAAAGTAATCGGCATGACCAATTTTTTAAAAAAATAGAGCTATAATTTAAATATTAGTTTAATAATTTAAATTTTGTTTGAAAAATAAAAATTTATAAATATATTTTCACTAATATTTAAAAAAATCAAATTATTCTTTAAAATTTTAATAAATTTAACTATAAAGACTATTTGTTAAATATATATTATTAAATTTATACTTATATAAAAGTGAGTTAATTTTTTTATTTGTATGATATATTTAATCAATTATGTTTATTTATTATCACTAAAAATATTAATTAATGGAAAAAATATTAAGTTACATATATTTTTAAGAAACCAAAATAAGTTACAAATATTTTTATAAATATAAAAAAATTTATAAAATTAAAAATTTATTTACTTTATAAAAGTCCTTGCAGACATATATATATATATATATATATATATATATATGTATATATATATATATGTATATATATATATATATATATATATATATATATATATATATATATATATATATATATATATATATATATATATATATATATATATATATATATATATATATATATATATATATATATATATATATATATATATATATATATATATATATGAGATACTAATAGTAAAAGCACTTTTCAAATGTTACCGATTGAAACTCTTGAAAATTATTACAAATAATAATTATTTGAAATTCATAAAAATGATTCTTGCGAGCATAGATACACAGATAAATGTGAATGTATCTATGAGATAAATATTATACCGTTTATTTTAATGTGTATCTTTTAAATCTTTTTATAATCGATGTTTTATATTAATTCACTACATAATTTTTTTTAAAATTGTATAATATTTTTAACAAAATTCGATTAACATTAAGACTTAATATTTTTTTAGTTAAATATATTAATTTAAGAGTTTTTTTATTTATTTTTTAATTTAACAATTATAAATTATTTGTCATAATGAAGTTTTTTGCAATTATAAATTTATAGAAAGATGTGAATGTATATGTGAGATATTAATCGTAGAATACTCATTTTAATATTTATCTTTTAAATGTTTTTTTTGTTGTTTTTTTATATAATTAAAGTTAAAAAATTTGATATATAATTTATTATAAATATATATTAATAATTGATCTGACCTGATCAGAAGGTTTGGACCGTCACGGCTGGCTCCGAGCAGAAAGCTTTTTGAACGAGGAGGGGGGGTACCTGCAAGGCACTCCGATGCTAAAGTCAGTGGGAGTACGAGCAGATAATAGAGTTGAGGTTAGAATGATGAATACCTGACCCTCTGGAAGCAGAGGGTATTTATAGCCCCCAGCGCTGGGCCAAGGTTCCTTCATTGGGCCGGGCGGATTTGGCCCAATGGAGGAACTGCCAGGTTCTACGTGGGTAGTGGGGACCCGCACGTGGTCCCCTTCCTGGATGTCCTGCGTGAAGTGCGGGCGGACGAAGACGCGGTCTTTCCGGAGTATCGTTGGGGGAACGGTGGACTGAGTTTGCCCTAGCTGGGTTGCTCGAGCCCACGTCGAGCTGGACGTTAGGACGTCGAGCTGGACGTCAGGGCGTCGAGCTGGACGACAGGAGGTGGGGCTGCACGTCAAGAGGTGGAGCTGGACATCATCACTTGGGGTTGGACAGTGGGATGTCGAGTTGGACATCAAGATGTCGGGCACGGATGTGACCCCTTTGCTCGGCGTGGACCTCAGTAAATCCTTTTGGATTGGGCCTTAGTAATGCTTTTGGGCCTGTCGGGCCCAGTCCAGAACAGGAGCCCCCCAAGTCGTGGTTCCTTGGCGAGGAGCCATGACTTGAACCAAAGTTATTCCCTCGTTGAGGTCTCGTGACCGGGATAGACGTGGGGGCCCTCGAGGGCCTCCTTTTGTCGTGCTCGAAGACGTCCTCGGGGATGGATGCGCGGGGAATCCTTACCGGGCGGGTCGGTCGAGCACACTAGGTATCTCTCGGGAACTGTGCCGCCACCCTATGGGGGTAGGGCCATCATTGCGTTGGGAGCAGCGCGTCGAGGAGATGGAGTCCGTGGTTGCCCGAGGTGACGTTTGGTATTCCACGTCATCACTATAAATAGGAACCTTGGGCCCCATAATACGTTTTCCGCTCTCCGTGCTCTCTCTCTGCTGCTGCTCTTCCACACTTTCTCCAGTTGCGACTTCTCGTCTCAGATTCTTCCATTTCGTAGCCAGATCCCACACTTTGATCCAAGTAAGTGATCTACTTTCTTCATTTTCCCGTTTAGAATGCATGATTCCTGGAATTTGTAGATGTTTTAGGACCGTGCGCGTGGGATTAGCCCGGTAAACTCGTATTTAGCCCGACGTATTCATGTATAGGACCGGCAAACGCATGTTTGTGGCCGACAAATTCATAGTTTTAGGTGAAAAACTTCAGGGCTTCCCGGGGTCTTCATGATCCAGGGCGCCTGATTCATGATCACGCCCGGTACGTTCATGGTCGTGGCCGTGGGCTTCATAGTGCGGCTCGCCATGTTCATACCTCGGGTCGACATGCTTGAAGAGTGTCCGCGCAATTAGTTTGAGGAAGAACACCGGGTTCAGGAGAGTCGGGGAGGCATCCATTTGTGGAAACGGGCTTGTGTAGTCGTGTATGGGACGACATGATTTTGTCGAGCATAGGACTTCGTGCTCAACTGATTGGTTTCCCGTGCTCTGCAGGTAACCATGGCGGACGAGCCGAGCTCCTCTGGACGTCGTGATCGTGAAGAACAGAGTGCCGACGAGTCGGCCACCCTGATAGATACTGTGACCGACCCATTGCTGGAATGGGTGGGTGTCGAGCCGCGGGGGACAGCGTTGGTATATAGTCGGGATGAGCGACATCCATTCACTGTCATTGAAGAGGGTCAGGACGAGACTGGCTTCCAACAAAACTTCGTAGTCATGATTCCGTCGACCGGCGCAAGGATTTGCTCGGTCTATCCGAATTACAGCCTCGCGATGTATGAGATCGCGTTTAAAGACCTAGGGCTGCGGCTGCCGTTCACTGATTTTCAGGCCGGGGTCTTTATGCACTTGGAGCTGGCCCCGTCCCAGCTACACCCAAACTCTCTCGCCTTCATCCGGGCGTTTGAGTTGACGTGTCGCTACTTGAGGATCGGGGCGACCATCCCTCTTTTCTTCCGGGTATTTCACCTGCAGCGTCAGTCCCGAGGAGGGAAGCACAGTTGGGTGTCCCTGAAGCAGTCGAGGAGACTTTTTAAGATGTATATGGACTCCGTGAGGGGGTTTAAAGACAAGTGGTACGTGGTACGCCCAATTACCGATGCTGCTTTAGATTCCCTTTTCGAGGAGGAGGGGCCAGTGAGCGACGATGACGGGGAAACGATGGTGGCCGACGACGGGAGCCCTGTGTTGGGTCGTAGGGCTAAATTCCCGGTGTACTGGATGTCCCGACATTATGAGCATGGGACCGGTTATTATCATACCGCTGTCGGGGACATGTGCTCAGAAGATCAGCGGGCGTACGACGCTCTTTGCCGGTTTGTCGACAGTTTTCATCCCGCCCGATGGGTTACGCGGGAAGGAGATGATATCCTGGACAAAGACGGTTACCCGACGTTCGAGTCCCGTCCGATCGACACCAAGGCGCTGGTGGAGTGTCCGACTTACAGGCAGGTTGCCCGCCTGTTAGGTTGTTTGCTTGAAATTTTATTTGTCATTTACTCATGCAGTTTGCTCGATACTGACTTTTCCTTTATTTTGTGCAGGTACGATGGCTAGCCGACATGAAAGGCTCCTGAAATTATCAACCGACCAGAGGCGAGGCAGGAGGGTCGTGAAGCCCCCGCAGACGACGAGAATGGGACCACCACAAAGTCCGAACGCTCCTCAGCCAGTGAGGGTGGACTCGACGTCGAGCTCGGGACCCGCGTCAGATCCAGAAGTCGAGGAGATTGATCCCAGTGCTGTTTTGACGCAGAGGAAGAGGACCCGCGTGGAAGGTGGTCCGACTGTCGGGGAGGATGCTGGTGCTGTTAAATCTTTCGCCTTCCCCCCTTGCTTCGAAGAGGCGGGCTTTTTCGAGCGATTCCCTCCGACAGTGGTTGCCCATGAAGCTGCGGCCATAAAGAAGATGAGCAAAGAGGAAAGGAAGGCGTATCTGGCCGCCAGCGTAGATGGGCTGGTAAAAATGGCCGAGATGGCCTTGGTGCTATCTGAGGATGGAGGGGATGCTGCCCGTGTTGAAGAACTCGAGCAGGAGAAGACGGCCCTGACTGCGAGCTCGCGGAAGTTGAAGGTCGCTCTGGAACGCTCCGAGGAGATGTTCCGAGAGCAGACCGCGATGCTTGATGCTGAGAGGGAGATGCTGACCTTGGAAAAGGAGAAGTCGGGGAGGTTGACTGAGGAAGGGGAGCTTCTTCGGGCCGACAGGGATCGCCTGGCGGCCGAAGTCGAACGCTTGGGTAAACAGGTCGAGGAAATGAACGATGTTCTGCAACCTGCCGAAGATGAGCCCGAAGACATCGTAGCTTTGAAGAGTCGGGCGGAGCTGGTCGCCCACATCCGGCTCCTCGAGGTGGACTGCGTCGGTGCTCTGGAGGACGGGTTCAATTCTGCGGTCGATCAGCTCTCATTGCTAAACCCTGGTTTGGTCACTGAGGGTATCGGTCACACACACCGGGTTGTAGGTGGCACGATCGTTCCTCCGCCCGACTCTCATGGCGTCGATAATGATGATTCCGTGGAAGTCTGAGTAGGATAGCGGGCCTGCGTGCTCTTGATATTTGTATTCTTTGGGCCTGCGTGCCCGTTTATTGTATGTTATGAACATCGTCGGCCTTCTTGGTCGGTTTACTATTGTTTTGTTGCCTTCGGGCATTTATATCTTGTTATACATTTTGGATTTTGTGCCCTTGTTTGAAATCACATGCTTGTATGAATTTAGCCTAAGTCACGGGCCCGAGGAGTGCCCGTAGGTGGCTTTGATTTGGCGAGCGAATCTGCTCGTCTCCACTTGTATGCGTTCTAGGGGAGAGGTTTTCTTTTGACCCTTGTAGATGGCCCGTCGTTCTTGATGGAATGTCGGGCATTTCGGAGCGAAGTTGCTCGGGCGTGGAGCCTGTTAGGGACGATTCGCCCTTGGCGTGAACTGCCCATCGCGAGCTGGGTGTTCTGCCTCATAGGTACGACGACGGTGGGGCTCGGTATAGCTTGTCCACGTCGGGCACTATCGATCGTCATCGTTTATCACGCGATGCTGTGCCATTTTGGTCGTGTGTCGGGCCTGTACCTTAGCCTTAAACGAAATTGGACGTTTTTCCTCGTTGCCCGAGCGTGGGTGCTACTGGTCGAGGGTCCTAGGTGTTGACAGTTTCTAACTGTAGTACTGCTTCAGCTTAGCAGCATTCCAGGGTCGTGGTAGTGGCTCTCCGTCTAACTGCTCGAGGTAGTACGCCCCGGTACCCGTGGTGCCGTGGACGCGGTAAGGTCCTTCCCAGTTCGCGGCCAACTTCCCTTCGTGGGAGTCTTTCTGGTTCCTGCGTAGTACCAGGCTGCCTATTTCGAACTCGCTCTTGATGACCTTGTCGTTGTGGCGTAGAGCCACTCGTTGTTTTAGGGTGGCTTCACGCAGGGAAGCCCCCGATCGGATTTCCTCGACTAGGTCGAGTTCATCCCTTAGTGCTTCGTCATTCATTTCTTCGTCGAGGGGTTCTTCCGTTCGTCGGGATGGTTCCATGATTTCGACCGGGATGACAGCTTCGGTGCCGTAGGTCAGTCGGAATGGTGTTTCCCCAGTCGTTGAGTGTGGTGTGGTGCGGTATGCCCACAGGACGCTGTGGAGCTCCTCGACCCATCCCCTTTTGGCTTCGCCGAGTCGATGTTTGAGCCCTCGAAGGATGACTCTGTTCGCGGCTTCGGCTTGCCCGTTGGTCTGAGGGTGTTCGACCGACGTGAAGTGTTGTTTGGTCCCCAGTTTGGTGACGAAGTCTCGGAATCTGTGGTCGGTGAACTGGGTACCGTTGTCGGTCACCAGTGCCTGCGGAATTCCGAACCTGGCGAGCACGTTTCTTTTGTAGAAACGGAGGATGTTGTGTGAGGTGATTTTTGCGAGTGCCTCGGCCTCGATCCACTTCGTGAAGTAATCCACGGCGACGATTAGAAATTTGTTCTGGTATGTCCCTTGCACGAAGGGCCCGAGGATGTCCATGCCCCACCAGGCGAACGGCCATGGGGACGACAATGTGTTCAGCTCGTGCGGGGGGGCGAGGTGCATATCCCCGTGCTTCTGGCACTTGTCACATTTTTTCACGTGTTCCTTGGCGTCCTGTTGCATCGTCGGCCAGTAGTATCCTGCTCGAAGGGCTTTCCTTGCCAAGGATTTTCCGCCCATGTGCTGGGCGTTGATCCCTTCGTGTATCTCCCGCAGTACGTCGGGGATGGCGGACTCGTCGATGCATTTCAGGAGGGGAATGGAGAATCCTCTTCGGTACAATTTCTGCTCGAGAACAACATAGGAACATGCTCGTCGCTTGATTATGGAAGCTTCGGCCTGGTTCGACGGGAGTTCTCCTTTTGTTAGGAAATTATAAACTGGGGTCATCCAGGACGTGGCGTCCCCGATGGCGTGGATCTCGATCGTAGTCGAAGGTGGTTCGATGCTCGGTCGTGCCAGAGATTCCTGGATGACGGATTTATTCCCGCCTTTCTTTCGTGTGCTCGCGAGTTTGGACAATATGTCCGCCCTCGTGTTTTGCTCGCGGGGAACATGAGAGATTTCTGCTCGTACGAACTTTGCCATGTGTTTTTTGACTAAGTTCAAGTACTCAATGAGGTTGTCATTCTTGGCCTGGTAGCTTCCCTGTACTTGGGAAGCGACGAGCTGGGAGTCGGTGTAAATTTGAACTTCGCGGGCTCCTAGGTCCTCGGCTAATCTCAGTCCTGCGAGCAGGGCTTCGTATTCTGCCTGGTTATTTGATTTCGGGAAGGAGAGAACCAAGGAGTGCTCGATTACCACCCCTTCTTCGTTTTCCAGGAGGATCCCCGCGCCGCTTCCGGACGAGCTGGAGGCTCCGTCGACGAAGATGGTCCACTTGTGTTCCTTTCCCGGGGGAATGTCGTGAGTGGTCATCTCTGCGACGAAGTCGGCCAAGGCTTGTGCTTTCAGGGCCTTCCTGCTCTCGTACTGAATGTCGAATTCAGAGAGTTCCAGGGACCACTTCAGCATTCTGCCCGCCATATCTGGCCGACCCAGGAGTTGCCTCACCGGTTGATCGGTTCGCACGATGATGGTGTGCGCTAGAAAGTAGTGTCTGAGCCTCCTCGTAGCGTTGACGAGGGTCAGAGCAACTTTTTCTATCTGTTGATACCTGCTCTCGGGGCCTTGTAAGGCTTTGCTCGTGAAGTAGACAGGTTTCTGCCCGTCAGGGGTCTCGCGGACAAGAGCTGCGCTGATGGCTTCGTTCGAAACGGCCAAGTATAAGTACAGTGGTTCTCCATCGTCTGGTCGAGACAACACGGGCGGTTGAGACAGGCTCTGCTTCAGATGGCGAAGTGCGTGTTCGCACTCCTCGGTCCATTCGAAGGCCGCCTCCTTTCGAAGGAGTTTGAAGAAGGGAAGGGCGTGCTGAGCGGACTTCGCGACGAAGCGTGATAGTGACGTCAGCATGACGTTCATGATTTGTATCGACTTCTTCGACGTTGGTGTCGGGAGGTCGGAGAACGCCCGACATTTGTCGGGGTTGGCTTCAATCCCTCGTTCTGTTAGATAGAATCCGAGGAATTTTCCTGCCTTGACCCCGAACGTGCACTTCTCGGGGTTGAACCTCATTTTGCACTGTCTTGCTTGGGCGAAGACTGTCTTGAGATGAGCTGCGTGATCGGTGTCTGCTCGGGATTTGACGATCATATCGTCCATATATACCTCGAGCATGTCGCCAATCTGTTTGTTGAACACTTTGTTCATCATGCGTTGGTAAGTCGCACCGGCGTTCTTCAGTCCGAAGGGCATTAGATTGTAGTAATAGTTGCCCGAGCTGGTCATGAACGCCGTGCAGCGTTTGTCGCCTAGGGCCATTGGGATTTGATTGTATCCCGAGTAGGCGTCCATGAACGACAAAGTCTTGTAGCCGGCCGAATTGTCGACCAACATGTCAATGTTAGGTAGAGGAAAAGCATCCTTCGGGCAAGCCCGGTTGAGGTCGGTATAGTCAACACACATTCTCCATTTTCCATTATTCTTTTTAACAAGTACAACATTTGACAGCCAGGTGGAGTACCGGGCTTCAGAAATAAAATTTGCCTCTAAGAGGTCTTTTACAGCTTTTTCAGCAGCCTCTGTTTTTTCTGGAGACTGCCTACGCCTACATTGTACTACGGCCTTGGCGGCTGGATCAATGGCGAGGTGATGACAGGCGACCTCAGGGTCGAGTCCGGGCATCTCTGCAGCGCTCCAGGCGAAGAGATCAGCATTCTCGCGCAGACAGGCCTTGATTTGCTTCCTGGCCAAGTCGGGGAGGTCCTTGCCAATCTTCACTCCCTTGGTCGGGTCTGCTCCGAGGGGAACGAGTTCGAAATCGCCGTCCGGAATAGGTCGGAGGGGGATTTGCTCGCTGCTGGATGGCTCGTCTTGGTCGAAGCGGCGTCGAGGGCTATGGAGTCGACCTTTGGTGGAGCCTTCTGAACTTCTACCTCGAGAGATGCTCTGTCGGGCTCTTGCTTTGTCTTCTTGATGGGTCTGGTGCTGGTACCCACGTCGACGGTATCCCGTCCTCTTGAAGCGGCGTTGAAGCACCTGCGGGCAGCGGCGAGGTCGCCCTGGATGGTGGCTACCCTTGCCCTTTTGGTATAGAACTTCATTTTTAGATGGACAGTTGAGGGGACCGCTGTCAGCTCCGCCAATGTCGGCCTCCCCAAGATGCAATTGTATAGGGACGGGCAGTCAATGACGAGGAAGCGGACCTTCACCTGTCTTGTAGCAGTTCCTTCCCCGAACGTCACGAGGAGCTCGACATATCCCCAAGGTTTGGAAGTCGAGCCGTTGAAGCCTTGAAGGTCCGAACCTATATACGGAGACAGATGTGAGTCATCCAGTTGCAAGGTCCGGAACAGCTGGGTGTACATCACGTCGACGGAACTCCCTTCGTCGACCAGGATGCGATGCACGTCAAAATTGGCCATCTTTGCCCTTATCAGCAAGGGGATGACTGCGTTCGGGGCTCCGCCGGGGAGCTCTTCTAAGTAGAAGGTGATGGGCTCTGATCTGCCCTTCACTATTTCGAAAGTCACAGTTTGTGGAGGAGCTGCGTCGACCAGTTCGTCCAACTTCCTCTTGGCTGAGTTGATGGTGAGGTCGTTGAACCCGCCCCCGTTGATGACCATGGCGGAGGGGAAGTATTCCCACCTGCTGTGTGTCGTCAGGGGCTCCTGCAGGAGCTCGGGAAGTTCGAAATCCTCGGGCCTGGTTACCGAGAAGGCGGTCTGGATTGGCACCGACTCGTCAGATGGTCGGGCATCTTCTTCGGGCTCCTTTGCTTCGTGGGCGTCACGACGGGGAGCGTCGTTTCGCCTGTACTGTGCAAGCCTCCCTCCTTTGATGAGGGTTTCAATGGCGTCCTTCAGGTGGACGCAGTCCTCTGTCAAATGACCATGACTCCTATGGTACTGACAGTATTTATTTTTGTCTACTCCTGGCTTGCCAGGAGCTGGCCGGGGACGCTTGACGCCACCGTCTTTAAAATCTGTGCTAGCACACTCCACCAAAATACGCTCGCGGGAAGCCGTGAGCGGAGTGTACTCGGTGAAACGGCCCGAGGGGCCCCTTTGTTCCCGGACCTCCCGGGGTCGATCTTCCTTCCTCTTCTCTCCGGTACGTCGGGGAGGAGGGTCTTGTCTCGAGCTGCTGCTATGATTGCGAGCCCTGGAGTCTCGTGCCCTGTTGGCAGCTTCTCTCTCCTCGTAATCCATGTATGCTCGGGCTTTGTCGAGGAGAGCATCAAAAGTTGCAGGTGGCTCGATACCCACAGCTTTTCTGAATTCTGTGCCGGGGAGGAGGCCCCTCTCCAGCAAATATCTTTTCATATGGTCTGCGCAGGGGACCTGTATTGCTTCCCGGTTGAAGCGGTTGATGAATTCCCTCAAGGTTTCATCCTGTCTTTGGATGATGGCCTCGAGGGCCGCCTCGGTCTTCGGGTGGCGCCGAGAAGCTGTGAAGGAACTGATGAACTGGTTCTTCAGGTTCCGCCACGAGGTAATGGAGCCCGGGGCGAGTCCTTTGTACCAGTCCATGGCCGCCTTCCTGAGAGTTGTGGGGAAGAGACGGCACTTGATGGGCCCCCCGACATTATGATAGTGGAGCATGGCTTCGAACCCGTCAATATGGTCGACTGGGTCTGCTACGCCGTCGTACTCCTTCAGATGTGGGGGCTTCTACATGCCCGGGGGAATAGGAGCGTCCATGATGGCCTGCGACAGGGGACCGCGGGGGTCGTCCTCGTCGCTCCTCTCCGGAGAAAGAGAAGGGGTCCTGTAGTTATGTCTGGCACGCTGATCGTGCTGAGATTCCCTCGAGCGTGATGCTCGGTGGTTGAAGGTCACACGCCCGTCTCTGTTGTGCCTCCTGTCGTGCCTTGATGGGTCGCGACTGGGTTCTTCGGTAGGGATGACGGGCTGTCTCTCATATTGGGGCCGCCTCTGCTTTGGCCGGGGAGAGGGGCTCCTAGAGTTCTCCCTGTAATGTCTCCGCGGGGGAGTAGGGTGTCGAACTTCTTCGACCCGAGGAGGTGGAGATGGTGGCCTCTGATGCCTCCTCGGGGGTCGTCGATCATTTTCAAGTGCCCTTAGTCTTTCTCCTTGGGCGAATAGGAGATAATTTGTCTGGTTGATGGCCGCGAACAGTGCCTGAGTCGTGGCGTCTGCCCCGGCAGGAACTTGGACTTCATAGAACCGGGCAGCTCTGCGATAGGCGAGAGCCTCCGGGTCGTCTTCGAGTGCTGGAGGAGTCGTCGAGGAAGACGCAGTGTTCCCGTCCCTGCGGGAGGAAGGTCCAGGGGCGGTTGTCACAGGGGTGGCATTGTGGCCGGGATCACCGAGATTGTCGAGGTGTCCATTCTTGTCCGCGGGACCGTTGTTAGTGTCGGTGACGCGGACGTGCTGTTCTTCACGAGCTGGATCAGCCATGACAGGTAATTGAATTGAGCTTTGGTCTTTGGAATTGTTCGTTAGACGGGGAAGCTGTTTCCCACAGACGGCGCCACTGATCTGACCTGATCAGAAGGTTTGGACCGTCACGGCTGGCTCCGAGCAGAAAGCTTTTTGAACGAGGAGGGGGGGTACCTGCAAGGCACTCCGATGCTAAAGTCAGTGGGAGTACGAGCAGATAATAGAGTTGAGGTTAGAATGATGAATACCTGACCCTCTGGAAGCAGAGGGTATTTATAGCCCCCAGCGCTGGGCCAAGGTTCCTTCATTGGGCCGGGCGGATTTGGCCCAATGGAGGAACTGCCAGGTTCTACGTGGGTAGTGGGGACCCGCACGTGGTCCCCTTCCTGGATGTCCTGCGTGAAGTGCGGGCGGACGAAGACGCGGTCTTTCTGGAGTATCGTTGGGGGAACGGTGGACTGAGTCTGCCCTAGCTGGGTTGCTCGAGCCCACGTCGAGCTGGACGTTAGGACGTCGAGCTGGACGTCAGGGCGTCGAGCTGGACGACAGGAGGTGGGGCTGCACGTCAAGAGGTGGAGCTGGACATCATCACTTGGGGTTGGACAGTGGGATGTCGAGCTGGACATCAAGATGTCGGGCACGGATGTGACCCCTTTGCTCGGCGTGGACCTCAATAAATCCTTTTGGATTAGGCCTTAGTAATGCTTTTGGGCCTGTCGGGCCCAGTCCAGAACAATAATTATCAATTATAATTATTTAAATGTTAATTAACTAAACAAACGAAAATAAATTTTACAAATAATAATTTGATAAAGAAGTAATTTAAATTCAGACTTAAGCCGTTCGATAAAAGGGTTATTGAATGTATGACTCCTAAATGTGGTGCGAATTATGCATACTATGCGCATTTCTAAGTTTACAAATCTTTTCCTTGATTTGCATTTCAAACGTTTCATACTATATTTCTAAACTGAAAATGACTTTTCTATCCAAACAATAAATACATTCTTATCCTCATTGACCACATAATCCATTAAACCCAACCAAATGTCCTTTACCGTATTTTTTTCATCAATACATTGATGAGATGAGACTCATGAGAGTAATAAAGCATGATTGACAAACACTAACTGTAATACACTCACCCACGGGATCCTCGTCATTCCCGCGTGACACTCAATGACTACTAATTTTCCACGTTGACAACGAGACCATCCTCTTATCAATCCCATCATTATAAGCTAAAGTTTAAAAGCACTTTTTCTTCTCTCTATTCACTAGAAGCCAAAAACTTTTTAATGGTAGTAGGTTGTTGCCGTACTTTGACAGTGACACACACCCAACTCATTCCCAATTTAATTAAATCCACAACTTTTTCTTTTAATTAATCGAAAGCGTTTTGTTTAACGAAACAAATAAACGTAATACACATTATTAAGAGTGAATTACTCTTATTAGGAATGAAATTTGAGTTACACTTATTAGAGCTGGACAATCGATGTCTTTGGATTGGTTTGAATTGGTTTTAAATCGAAAATGCAAATCATAATTTTATTATTAAAACTTAATTCTGATTAATAAAGTTTTAATTATTGACAGATTTAGTTAAATCAATTTGTCAGATAGATCAAATCGATTTAATCTCTTATATTTGTGTTAGAGTACGTTTATAAAAATAATTATTTTTTATAAAAAAATTTAATTTTAAAAAACATCAAAATTTTATAATATGTTAAAAGAAAAACTATTTTTTTTAGTATTGAAAAAAAATTTATTATTAGGTGCTAATATTTCTAATATTATTCAATATTAATTTGACCATTATCATATTTTAAATCATAAATTAAATAATAATTAAAATTTATATATCCTGTATTATTGTGAGTACAGATGTCACAATTAAATTATAAAAATGATAATAATCTGATAAGTATTATGAATTTTATTTTTATAATTAATCATCATATATTAATAAAAATAAATAAAATAAATATTAATTAGGTTTGGTCGCTTTCAGTTTTTAATAGATTTAAAATAATTATCTGAGTCCGACCAAATCAATCATATACTATCTATATTAAACAATTAAATTGCCTCAACACCTCACCCGATATGATCTATTTACACACAAAAAACCATGAATGTGTCAATTTCATTCTGGCGGTTTAAATTTGTCCAACATAACAATTTCTATAAAACAATAAAATAAAATTTGAGTTGCACTTTGTAATACGGTAGGAGAACTGACTTGGTTGTTTTGCGTTTGTTCGCAATTGTTACGGATAGCAAGAGTCGTCACCGACTTTTCTTTTATTCAAAAGGAAAGGTTGAAAAGAACAGGAAAGACCTTTCGAGATTATTTCTTGATTTCGGGGGGTAGGTTATGAAAAGGGAAGGTATTAACACCCTTTTCATCCGTAGTTATCTACGGGCTCTTAGTTGCTTGCTAGATCACTTGCTTTTGTTTGAAAGGTGCTTGTGGTGTGGTTTTTGAAAGTATTTTGAAAAAACGTCTTTGTAATGACTCTCGTTTCTATAATAACGCGTACAAAGTGTTATTTTGAAAATAGTTCAAAGAAGTGTTTGTGGAATGTGTTTTTGAAAGTGATTTTGAAAAATATCTTTGTAATGGTTCTCGTCTCTATAAGAACGCGTACAAAAAGCTTTGTCTTTTGAAAATGTTTTAAAATGAAAGTGTGGGTGTATAAAATGTTTTTGTTGTGAGCAAGCGAGCGGCTAGGAGTATCCTACCTACTCAAAAGGTCTTAATGTTCTTTTCCTCCTCCTTTATATGTTGTTATCTTACCATTGATTTGGTAAGAAGCCTCATCATTGGAAGTGAGGGACGGACGTTGGACGTTTGTATAGTCATGGAAGGTAACCTATGAGACGTTTTAGCAATATCGTTTAGGGACTAGATCGTTTACCGAAGACAACATTGAGGGTCATCGAGGGACTACGATTTTTTATCGATGGTCTTTGTTCAAACGCTCATATTCGAGGGACATGACTATTTCTCTGATGCAACAAATGAAATTACCCTAAGGGTGCATGTGTGAATAGTATGTTTGATTTGCATGCATTTAGTCTTTGATTAAGGGTTGTCTACTTATTGATTTTTATCTTGCCATACATCCTAATTACTAGCATTTTATACAAAAAGTAATAAAAATGCAGAAAGATAAATCCTACACTATTACAACCATATTGAATAGCATGAAAATATAAAGGCAAAATGAAATAAAGGTGAGGAAAATGGGTCTTTAATTTAGGCAGAGACACTCTTCAATTATGCTTCTCTAGCTCTTTTCAATTTGGAAGTGGTAAAGTCGTGACTTTCGATTGGGTCCTGGAAGCTAGCATGGTGTGCCTTTCGACCGGGGCCTGAGAATCAGCATGGTGTGCCTTTCGACTGGGGCCTGGGAGTCAACATGGTGTGCCTTTCGACTAGGGCCTAGAGTCAGTGAGGAAGCCTAAGGCTTCATTTCAATACTCATGTCTCTTATTTCTTTCGTTTGAGTTTTGAATAGCAACATGGCCTAAGGCCATGCTAGCATCACCTTGCGGCCAGGTTAGTTCTTAAAACATGTTTAAATAAACAAGAAGCAAAACCAAAAAGGTTATTAATGAAAGCAAGTTAAAAGGGTGGAAACGAAAAGAACAAAAATGTTATGTACGTGTTTTGAAACGAAAGGGAAGATTATTCACATATTATGCTTGAAACGAAGGATTCAAGGGTAAGAGTGACTTACCTTGCTTCAAGCTGGAACATGTGCTGGACCATAAGTGGTTGCCCTGAGTACTTCTGGATTCGAAGGGAAGAAATGAAGGTGATGTTTCTAATGCTGGATTCAAAGGAGAAGAACAAGTGTGATGTTCATTCTACTAGATTCGAAGGGTAACAGGGTGTGGGGATGTTTCAGATTCGAAGGAGACAAGTGTTTAGATTCTGGGTTTGTGTTTGATGAGTGTTTAAGTGTCTGAGAGTTTGATGATTTTTGAGAGTGTTTGAGAATTTTGAAGATTCGTTCTTGTAGCCAAAAAGTCCCCCCCTTGAGCTTGTAAAATGCTTCTCTATTTATAGAGAGAAAAATGAATGTGTTTGAAGTAACCAGGTTTGTAAGATAACAAACCATGCGTTGGTTGAAAATGAAATAAGTCTTGTCCTTTTTCGTTGATCCCCAGTTTCTAGTACAAGTGGGGGCCTGCTGGCAGGGGATTAGACTTGTGCTCCTGGAACTGCTTTTTGTTCAAACCTGAATCAAGTTGGAAGCTGATTTTGTGATAAAAGTACTCTTTATGAAAAAAGGGTATGTAGCCTTTTGCTACTTTAACCAAAAATGATATTTATCCGATAGACAAAGCTTCAAACCTTTGTACAAGCCTTTGATCATATAAAGATTTGGAAGCAACATAGCCTGACAAGTAGGGTAAGGCTATGAGATTTGCTCAAAATTCTTTTATACAAACTTGCTTCGAATGGCCCAGAGTTGGGTTCGAAAGATGTTGATTCGAAGGGAAATAAAGTTCCAATGGAAACCTTGTGTGAAGGTGGTTTTTGTCCAGACGAAGGCTTGCCTGCCTGAGGTCACATGGCCAAATGAAAGGGTGCATGCAGGAGGTCCTTGTTATGGGGCGCTAGCATAGAGGGGAAATTCTGCCTTGAGAGTTTGGCCAACATGCAAAACCAAAGGCTTTTGAGTCGAAGGGGGATTCCAGGAGGCCTTTGCTTTGTGACTTCAAACGAAACAAGTAAGAGGCCTTTGCTCAAACGAAAGTTTGCCTGCCAAAGGTCCATATAGCCAAACGAACTTGCATTTGAAGGAAACCACAAACCCAAACGAAGAATGTAAGCCCAAGCTTGTCTTGAAGAAAGTCACACACCCAAACGAAGAGAGCATGCAGGAAGTAAAGGGTACAAATGAAGCTTGCAACAAAGAGGGCCACATGCCCAAACAAAAGAGGCATGATAGGCTTACAAGGATGCAATGAAGGCTTGTATGAAGCTAGTCATCAGCTTGTGAATCAAAGCAAGCATGGGGGGAAATATTTGTCCAGTCAACATAGGCATGCAAGCATCAAAAATCCAATTGAAGCAGGCACATAGACAACCATTGCATTGTGAACCCTGTGAGGCCAAATATGCAATCGAAGGTTGCATGCAGGAAGCTCCTGCCTTGTGAATCTAAGCCAGGGTGCTAGAGACCAACGCCCAGTCGAAGGATGCAAGCCAAGCTTGCATCAAAAGAGGCCAAAAAGGCCAATCGAAGGAGTTGAATCGAAAAGACTTGTTTTTCTCCAATTTTGTCAAAAATATTGTTTTTATCTATTTTCCCTTTTTTAACAGCTTCCTAATTAACTTGATATTGAAGAATCCAATTGTACTTGTGCAAACCTTGATCTTGATAACCCTTGTGAGAAATGCCTTGGAAAATGAGAGGGCAAATTTTGGGGTACAACAGCTGCCCCTGTTCAATCTTCTTAAACCTGAAGAGTTAGATTGGCAAGTCTACCATTCATGAATCAAAGGTGGAAGATGATTGAACACTAGAGTGCCCAGAAATTTACACTTGATGATGTGGTGGTTAATTGTGTAGGCAATGGGTTTAAAGATGTCATTTGGAGAAAAGATGGATAGTTGTCGGAGATGGGCTTATTGATGCCACCCAAAAGTGATTGTTGACAGAAATTAGACTAAGTCTAAACTTAAATTCAACTGGAAAAGAATCAGAATAAATCTTTGGAGCGATTTATTTGA
Organism: Vicia faba; assembly: GCA_948472305.1. Taxonomy (NCBI): domain Eukaryota; kingdom Viridiplantae; phylum Streptophyta; class Magnoliopsida; order Fabales; family Fabaceae; genus Vicia; species Vicia faba. The sequence continues at coordinate 813,740,296 of OX451739.1, read as the reverse complement.
ACCAGATAAAGTGTCTACCGGAAAGAAATCAGGATAAACCATTGATCAATTTAAACTGAACCAATAGAGGTCTTGCATATTCTTTAACTGGAAAGAATCAGAATAAATCTTGGAGTGATTCATCTGAACCAGAGAAAATGTCTACCTAAAAGGAATCAGGATAAACCATTGATCGATTTAAACTGAACCAACAGAGGTCTTGAATGTTCTTTAACTGGAAAGAATCAGAATAAATCTTGGAGCAATTTATCTGGACCAGAGAAAATGTCTACCAGAAAGGAATCAGGATAAACTATTGATTGATTTAAACTGAACCAACAGGGGTCTTGAATATTCTTTAACTTGAAAGAATCAGAATAAATCTTGGAGTGATCTATCTGAACTAGAGGAATTGTCTACCGGAAAGGAATCAGGATAAACCATTGATCAATTTAAACTGAACCAACAGAGGTCTTGAATATTCTTTAACTGGAAAGAATCAGAATAAATCTTGGAGCAATCTATCTAAACCATAAAAATTGTCTATCAGAAAGGAATCAGGATAAATCATTGATCGATTTAAACTGAACCAGCAGAGGTCTTGAATATTCTTCAACTGGAAAAGAATCAGAATAAATCTTTGAAGCGATTTATCTGAACCAAAGAAAATGTCTACCGGAAAGGAATCAGGATAAACCATTGATCGATTTAAACTGAACCAACAGAGGTCTTGAATATTCTTTAATTGGAAAGAATCAGAATAAATCTTGGAGCGATTTATCTGAACCAGAGAAAATATCTACCGGAAAGGAATCAGGATAAACCATTGATTGATTTAAACTCAACCAACAGAGGTCTTGAATATTCTTTAACTGGAAAAAATCAGAATAAATCTTGGAGCGATTTATCTAACCCAGAGAAAATGTCAACCGGAAAGGAATCGGGATAAACCATTGATAGATTTAAACTGAACCGACAGAGGTCTCGAACATTCTTTAACTGGAACGAATCAGAATAAATATTGGAGCGATTTATCTGAACCAGAGAAGTTGTCTACCAGAAAGGAGTCAGGATAAACCATTGATCGATTTAAACTCAACCGACAGAGGTCTGGAAAAGAATCAGAATAAATCTTTGGAGCGATTTATCTGAACCAGAAGAAGTTGTCTACAGAAAAGGAATTAGGATAAACCATTGATAGATTTAAACTGAACCAATAGAGATCTGGAAAAGAATCAGAATAAATCCTTGGAGCAATTTATATGAACCAGAAGAAGTTATCTACCGGAAAGGAATCAGGATAAACCATTGATATATTTAAACTGAACTAGCATATATTTTGAAGGAAGTATTTGTCATGTAGATAATCACCCAGTCATGTTTCGGGAATTGATCTACAATTGATTTGGTCGCAGATAGTTGTCCTGTCTTGTCGAAAATTTGTTGATGATAATTTTCTGTTGATTGGTCTTTCCTGAAAAGGTAAAGAGTTAGTTGTATGCAATGTCATGATGTATGAAATGCATGGTGTAATGATGTTTCTCAAAATAAATGAGATTGTGATATATGCATTTGTGTTGTTGATACTATGATGTATTAATGTATGAACATATTAGTTGTTATGTTGCAGCATTGTCGGACTGGGGAAAATAAATCCATGGTTGCTGCTGGGAATGAGGAGTGTAAGTCTTCATATTTGAAGTTGAATTGTTGATATATGGGTCTCCATTATTAGAGAAATAAACTATGTTGGGGAAGGGAAACGCTTGTGCATTGCTTGTGGACTTTGTGAAACCCTTCTGGAGCATCATGAGAAGTTGGGCGACTTTCACTGGGGAATGTTGATTTTGCTTGAGAAGAAAACTCTGGAGAGTGTTGATTTCCGCTTGGGGAAAAGAGTTCAAGAGTCTTTGTTGTCTGTTGCTCTACTGGGGAGCTATCGGGGATTGTAGGGAAGTCTACTGGGGAAGAGGAGTTGTGGTCCCTTGATTTGTGATAGTCTGAGAGACAAATTCAAGCTGGGGAATCTTGTTGTTTATTGGGGAAATAAACCTTGTTGCCAGTATGCTGGAGAGGCGTTTTCTTTTAGATGAACTCCTCGAGATTCTTCTTAAGACTAACTCAACTGGAAAGAAGGTTTTCCAAAGATTGAAACTCTGGCTGGGAGTTGCCCTATGAAAAGGACTTTGTGGGAGGTTTGTCACTGCCCATAGTAGAAAGTGTTTGTAGTATTGCCAGGAAATGTTTGTCTAACCGTACATAACCCTTTATTGGAATCCACGTTCAATGCCCCAAGTGATTCAGATAAATACCTGCCCCCTGGTTACTCAACACTTCTTGAGAGATCTCTTGGAATCTTGACTTGACTACCCTAGATGTATTGGATAGTGATGTGTCATGCCCTCTTGCTTAATATGAGATTTGACATTGGAAGCGCCATCCCATTTGAAGTGATTTTGTTCACTGAGAGAGCTTTCGTTCACTGGATATTCGTCGTGTGAATTTCTCCGCTGTCAACAATTAGCCATATGCAAACAACAATATTCAAATAATGCAAAGTTTATGCTTGTCTTGAAGTTTTGAAAATGCGTTTAAGTAAAGAGAATTTTGTAAGAATATGAATTCAACTCAGGATTTATAGTAGAGCCTTACGGGAGTCAGGATACCTTTTGTAACAATATGCTTTCGAACTAACCCATACTTCAATTAGGACTTTTAAGGGATTGTAGCATGTCCTGGTTCACGGTTTAAGAAACAAAGGATAAGACTCAAAGTATATTTGTATCCGCCCGTTCTTCGTGATGTTCTGCAGTCCAAAACTCAGTTAATTTTGCGTTTGAATTCCAATTGAGTCTGAATGACGTTTTGGTGAGGGTTCATACAAGTTTGGAAGGCAATCATTTTGCAACGTTTTTCACATTTGTCGAGGATTTGTAGTGACTTATTTTTGATTTGTTATCCCTGATTTTTGTCTGACTGTTCTTGTTTTGAGATTACAGTTAGCGGGATGCCCCAATTTTTTTCTTAAGTCTCCTTTGTAGGTTTTGACTCAGTGAGATTTTCTTTTGAGAGATAATGACTGCCTATTTGATAGGGAACCGTCGTCGTCTTTTGATTCAAGAGGAATGTTTTTGATATCATTCATTGGGTATGAAGTGAAAACTTGCGACTGAATGCGCACTTGAATTAACTGAGAGACTACCCTGCCCCAGGTTTTGATTAAAGGTTTCAATTTGTGTGAAAAAGAAAACTCCTACTTCTTTGGCTCAAAGGGGTTGACTAGGGATTATCTTCCTTGTAACTCCAGTGTTTAGGGATTTAAAGAACGTCTGTACATCGTCAGCAAGGTCTATCCAAAAGCATATTGTATGGCATTATTATCGTCATCCTCCCTCTAAAGGCTTGCAACTTTTTGAAACAAGAGTTGAATATCATAAAGGGAGTAAAAATCATAGTTTAAATATAATGAAAATGAATAGATTGATTCAAGATAAACATATTTAATACATTAATGAGAGTAACCAAAGTCTGACATAAAGATAAGTGTTTAAGCAAACAAAGAAATTACAACTGAGAATTCGAATAAACAAAAAATTTCCTCGCCCAGACCGTCGCTTCATGTGGATGCCCTTGAGGGGTGATATAAGAGCTCTAGTTGACTGTCTTGTGTGAACTCCAAGACCCCTTCATCGATTAGGTCTTGAATTATGTTCTTCAGAGCCCAGCAACTATTCATATCATGCCCAGGACTATCAGAATGGTACGCATATCTCTTCTTGGGATGGTAACTAGGAGCAATAGTGTTAGGATTCCGGGGAGGAGCCTTTAATGTAATTAGCTCTACTTTAAACATGTGTTGTAGCACCTGAGCTAGCGACATGCTGATCCTGGTAGATTGTCTCTTAGGTGCGACCTATTTGAGCTGATTCCCCTGTTGTTATTGGTGAGGTTGTTGTTGGGCCCATGATGTGGCAGCTGTAACACCCCTTCTAAATACCCCAATTAAAGGTAAAGATTAAAATCAGAGAAATAAAATTGCACGGAAGGGATGCCACAACACACATCACATTCCAAAGTTTTAAAGGAAAAACGGACAGGGTATGTTTGAAAGTATAAGCATTCCAACACAAAACAAACATACAATAAATATTTACTTCATTCTCTCGTGCAAACGCAACGGAGTTTCATAATTTCACATCATCTCCATTTATGGAGGATTCAAAACATAATTCAAGGCATCAAGCCATCATAATTCACATAAGCATATGTTATCAAGTCTCACATATACAAAACATCATATACACGAATAAGGATTATATACATCATAATCCAACTACCAAATAATCGAGTTCGACACTAAATAAATTCCCCCCCATGTGTTACTACCAGAGCATCGACTCGACTCTAATCAAAATAAAACAGATTGCAATCCAATGCATCTGTTAGCTAGCGCCTCGCGCTACCGTCCTCAGTACCTGCACAATGCCATCAAAAGCATTGGCCAACAAAAGGGTGAGAATTCCAATAATCATATAACATGTAATTTTAAGTAAATGAAATGGAAATAAATAAAGCAATACATAATGATCATATTCATTTTATCACCTGTAGTATCCTTACTCGAGGAATCCATTTCCAACACATTAACCATGTAAACCGATTATCCGAATACTCACATCCTTGGCACATAACCATAATTCAAACAACAACAATATTGGCACATAATCAAACACATCAACACACATACATAACATGCACAAATATACATGTGACTCATAACACGACTCAACGTATGCGAATGCGGTACCGACTCGTGGACCCAAGGTTCCACCACCTATGTTTCCCTTCCGGGTCAAGGTCACTACGTCTTTTCCCACAATAGGGTCACCGCCTAGATATTGTGGACCCAATGTTCCACCACCTATATTTCCCTTCCGGATCAAGGTCACTACGTCTTTTCCCACAATAGGGTCACCGTCTAGATATTGTGGACCCAATGTTCCACCACCTATATTTCCCTTCCGGATCAAGGTCACTACGTCTTTTCCCACAATAGGATCACCGTCTAGATATTGTGGACCCAATGTTCCACCACCTATATTTCCCTTCTGGATCAAGGTCACTACGTCTTTTCCCACAATAGGGTCACCGTCTATAAAATCATGTGAACCCACAGTTTCACCGTCTCTGTTTCAAGACCAACCATGCCATGCAATGTACAATATAACCAATGCATGCAATTAAGATTCACAATAATCTTAACATACACATACCATCAAATCCAGCCAATGGAACATCAACTATTGTACATGCATGCATACATATAATTTAACAATCACAACTTCAAGTAAAATGTATACAAACAAGTTACTTACTCAACCAAAACATAAACCATCAACTATCAACAATTCCAAATCGGAAAGTATATTTCAACATAAAGTCATCATCAATGAACCGGCATTACTCTCCATGTTTCTCATCGCGATCGAGTCACCGGAATGTAACTCGAACGGTTAAATTCGGGATTAAGCTCAACTTATTTCATTCGTACTAAAATCGGGTCGATTCTTAAAAAGTCGAAATTTCGCAAAACGAACTTCACTACGTTAATCTACACGTCGAATTATGCTAGCACATCAATTTTCTTTGAATTCGGGGCAACTTGCTCCGTCGACGAATCTACCGAAATCGGAACACAATCGGGTTCCAAAGGAAGTGTGAAAAATCAGAATTTTGAAGGCTACAGAAGCTTCAACACGGGCACCCGTGTGCATCAACATGGCCCGTGTGGAAAAGCCACCAGAACGTGCAAAAATTGCCAAAGTCAGAGCATCAACACGGGCACCCGTGTGCATCAACACGGCCCGTGTGGATGGACCTGCGTGAAAACTTCATTCTTTTGAGTTTTTCTCATTCTACCACCATGGTTTTCTTTCCCATTCAATACTCTTAATTTCTACAAGCTAGCATCTAATACACTCACAAACCATACTCTTAATCCAACTTTTCTAAACCATTCCAACAATCAACCAACAAAACCTTATAAATCAACTATCAATTTTACCCCCAAATCCAAAATATATCTATCAAAACCTAACAATATGAGATGGAGAATCAAACCCCTTACCTTGGTGTGGGTTTTCTTGAAACAAGATGATGAAGATGTTTCAACTCCAAACCTAGCTTCCTTTCTTCTCTTCTCCTCTTTCTCTCTTCTTTTCTTTCTTCTTTCTCTTCTTACCAACTACTCTTACTAACTCTCCTTTTATATTTTATAAAACTATCCTTCTACTACTAACTTTCCTCCCTCTATCTTTCTAAAATTATAATTTGGCCCCAACAATTATTTAATTCAAATTATATCATATAATTCTATTAAAACCATATTACATTTAATTAATATTTATTCCATAAAAACTAAATTATACCGATAAATCAAACGAAGCCAAATACACACCAAAATAATATTACTCAAAATAGTATTTTATCATTATGAATATATTTATTTCAAATAACCGAATTAACATTTAATCAAAAACGGGGTGTTACAACTCTCCCCCACTTAAAAGATTTTCGGCCTCAGAAATTTTGACCAAAACGAACAAATCGGGACATGCCTACGCATTCATCCACTCAATCCTTGCGTTAATTAAACAACATACAAAATACACCTAACCCAAGGGCATCTCCCTAGCCATAACATTTAGACAAGAACAACCATGCCAAGATGCGAAGCCCATACAATGCACTCGACAATCAACAAACACCCAACAACTAAACAAGTCGCAGACACACCGGTTCGCTCAAGAACTAAACAAACAAGAACGATACCATCCTAACGTCTCAACCATAGAATTAGTCATACACTCGAACCGACGCCTCGGAAACGAGTCACCAAAGGTAGGAACATAAAGTCCTACGACACAACACCGACACCATCGCTAAAGCAAAAACAACAAAATGGTTATACAAACCAAAACTGAAACAATCAGAAAGGATAAAACCACGCGTGCTACGCAAACACGAAAAGATGCCATCATTCACGCATAAGTACGAACTCAAGAATTACACTTGCAGTTATCGCTCTCATTCCAGAAAAATCACAAGGTCACATCGTCCTTGTAGATTACCAACGTACCACCCTTGAACAATAACAAGTTACCCAAACATAACTGAACTGCGACACACCACTCATCCTAGGGCGTATACTGACGACTTGCGACTATAACTCACTAGCCCAAATCCAACAATCCCGCATACTCGCTAAAACTCAATGCTCGATATCTAAACCATGTTGTGTCACTTTTATGCATAAGATGCCAACCGTAAAACAACTTGGTTAATCCTCAACTTCACAATCACCCAAAATGGATACGTTCAAAGCGTACACCCATCAAGACACCTCGCAACATCAGCTTCATCAACTCGAAGAATCACTCTTTCATTCTCGATTGATCAATGTCCGTTGATCCTCTGAAATACACGACATAGTTTGACCTCTTCAAATACTGTCCAAATATTTCACTTGTGAAACTTCGATGTATACACTTGACTTCCACGAAGTCTTCCCTTATAACAATTCAATTCCCAAAGTTTAATTAAGTAATCACCATCCTCGCATCGTCGCAACGATTAATACACTGGTTTCTTATTCGAAACATCTCTCATATCTTTCAATCTTCTAAAGTGGTAATCCAAACCAAAACACTCTCTCAAGAACTCTACTCATCAATTTCGTCTCATACTCCTGAAATTACAACATAGTTTGGACTTAGAACCATAACATCAATTTCTATGGAATCCAACATGAACACCGTCGCGACCGACTTCAGTCACAAATAGAACATCTTCCTCTATAAAACATCAATCATCTTTAAGTAACTGTGGTTACCAAACCATCACCAAATTCCTTACCGTTAAGACTTATTTTAGTCGTAATCTAATAATCCACCGCGACCATTAGTATCCGGCGAAATCCATATGGTAGTAGTGAACGAATCCTTAATAACCTTCTGAGTTTAATCTCAACAAGCGTCTCAAAACAAACATGCGACATTCTTTCAAAATAATAAATCTCAAATAAGATATTCTTGGGTTATCCTCAATATCAACTTAATAAACTCAACAACAGACGAAGTCTCTTTATAGATCATACTCAACTTGAATTGTCTTCAACAATTCCAATCTCCTTGTCGTTAACATCTGTACCTATAAGGTTCCAATGAGCATAACTGCATCAAACTCTAACTCCCGCATTCGATAATTTTCCATAAGAAAAAAATCAAATCGTTCCAAGGTAGTAATACACTTTTCCAACTCTATGTCGAAATACATCTTACGTCCAAAACAAAATATCACAACACGTCGCACCAGGTTCTTCAGTACAAAACAAAACCAAAATCAAGGCATTCGCTAAACTTTTCACCGGCTAAAACAAATTCTCTTCCCATTGCGAAGTCCAATTAGTGACTCAACCATTTCGGGTCAAAATACTCACGATCAATACCAACTCATAAAAATATCTTCCATCAAACTCACAAAGTTAACCATCCAAAACAAAAGAACTTCTAAACTATGAATTAGCCCCTTAAAGTCTTTGACAAGACACAAAATAAATCTTCGCGGAACTGTCCAAAATATTACCGTCTAAGTTGCTTACTTAAGACACTCACGTCCAACAGTTCCAAAACTCCTTCTTCAGAGGACTCAACATGCACCAATCTAACTCCACTACTGATAACGCGACACTCGGATGCTTGCCACAATCCCTTAACTTGATGTAAACCAAATAATATCCATGAACACGAAACAACTCTTCAGCTACTCATGAGAGTACTGTTGGAACCTTCCAAAATCTTACCTGACGCATTAGTCACACTAATGACATCAGCTTATACTCGCCCGGACCATACACTATCTTGAAAAGCATTGCCTGAACATCTTCAACCCTCACACTAACCCATAGGCAGCCAGACTTCAAAACGATCTCACTAAACACATAAACTCCAAATAACTGCTTCACTTAAATATCAATCCTCCGAAGCAGACACTCGTCCTCAACATCCGCTTTGTTCCTTGACTACAAACGACACACCAACTTGGGTAACCTTTGCTCTTCTCGAACAACACAATCGGCACACTCCACGGCGAACCACTCAAACAAACAAACTCTACTAAAACCAATATTCAAGTTGACTCTTCAACTCTAATTCAGAAACAAACATCCCTTAAGGATACTTCGAATCCCAACTAGTTCCAGAAACTAAATCCATCAAAACTTCACCTCGCACTACAGTGGTAATTCACTCACATTTCCACAAAAGGTTTCGGAAGAATCACAACAAGAAGCTCGCTTGCCAAAAATCTTATTTCTCACCAAAATCCAAATTCGCCCACAACTCAAGTAACCATGCACTGCCTTGTGCCAACTCATCTGCTTCACACTCTATTAAGTTGGCAAGACAAGTCTATCCCAAACAACACAATTCCCGACTAATATCAACAAGAGATTAAGGATGATCAGTTCCTCAATTTGTCAATAGACAGTCGACAGTCATGAGGTGGCATTAACCATCGTTACCAAACCACAACAGCATCTTCAATCTTACCCCTTAAGCTACTTAAACATAACCATGCTTGAAGCATCAACTGCTCGATAATACTTACATCTTACAATCGGCGGTATACTGAACCAACCTCTTGCACAAAACTTCAGAGAAGAAACTTCTCCTCCACTTATTTCGCACGTACCTCTGCAGACAACGAAAAGGAAACAATCAAGTACCGACAGTGTTTCACACATATGTCGCGTACCAAAAGGGATTAAACACATAAACAACCTGGCCGATAGACCGACATGCTCTGATACCACTATTGTAACACCCCTTCTAAATACCCCAATTAAAGGTAAAGATTAAAATCAAAGAAATAAAATTGCACGGAAGGGATGCCACAACACACATCACATTCCAAAGTTTTAAAGGAAAAACGGACAGGGTATGTTTGAAAGTATAAGCATTCCAACACAAAACAAACATACAATAAATATTTACTTCATTCTCTCATGCAAACGCAACGGAGTTTCATAATTTCACATCATCTCCATTTATGGAGGAATCAAAAAATAATTCAAGGCATCAAGCCATCATAATTCACATAAGCATATGTTATCAAGTCTCACATATACAAAACATCATATACACGAATAAGGATTATATACATCATAATCCAACTACCAAATAATCGAGTTCGACACTAAATAAATTCCCCCCCCAATGTGTTACTACCAGAGCATCGACTCGACTCTAATCAAAATAAAATAGATTGCAATCCAATGCATCCGTTAGCTAGCGCCTCGCGCTACCGTCCTCAGTACCTGCACAATGCCATCAAAAGCATTGGCCAATAAAAGGGTAAGAATTCCAATAATCATATAACATGTAATTTTAAGTAAATGAAATGGCAATAAATAAAGCAATACATAATGATCATATTCATTTTATCACCTGTAGTATCCTTACTCGAGGAATCCATTTCCAACACATTAACCATGTAAACCGATTATCTTAATACTCACATCCTTGGCACATAACCATAATTCAAACAACAACAATATTGGCACATAATCAAACACATCAACACACATGCATAACATGCACAAATATACATGTGACTCACAACACGACTCAACGTATGTGAATGCGGTACCGACTCGTGGACCCAAGGTTCCACCACCTATGTTTCCCTTCCGGATCAAGGTCACTACGTCTTTTACCACAATAGGGTCACCGTCTAGATATTGTGGACCCAATGTTCCACCACCTATATTTCCCTTCCGGATCAAGGTCACTACGTCTTTTCCCACAATAGGGTCACCGCCTAGATATTGTGGACCCAATGTTCCACCACCTATATTTCCCTTCCGGATCAAGGTCACTACGTCTTTTCCCACAATAGGGTCACCGTCTAGATATTGTGGACCCAATGTTCCACCACCTATATTTCCCTTCCGGATCAAGGTCACTACGTCTTTTCCCACAATAGGGTCACCGTCTATAAAATCATGTGAACCCACAGTTTCACCGTCTCTGTTTCAAGACCAACCATGCCATGCAATGTACAATATAACCAATGCATGCAATTAAGATTCACAATAATCTTAACATACACATACCATCAAATCCAGCCAATGGAACATCAACTATTGTACATGCATGCATACATATAATTTAACAATCACAACTTCAAGTAAAATGTATACAAACAAGTTACTTACTCAACCAAAACATAAACCATCAACTATCAACAATTCCAAATCGGAAAGTATATTTCAACATAAAGTCATCATCAATGAACCAGCATTACTCTCCATGTTTCTCATCGCGATCGAGTCACAGGAATGTAACTCGAACGGTTAAATTCGGGATTAAGCTCAACTTATTTCATTCGTATTAAAATCGGGTCGATTCTTAAAAAGTCGAAATTTCGCAAAACGAACTTCACTACGTTAATCTACACGTCGAATTATGCTAGCACGTCAATTTTCTTTGAATTCGGGGCAACTTGCTCCGTCGACAAATCTACCGAAATCGGAACACAATCGGGTTCCAAAGGAAGTGCGAAAAATCAGAATTTTGAAGGCTACAGAAGCATCAACACGGGCACCCGTGTGCATCAACACGGCCCATGTGGAAAAGCCACCAGAACGTGCAAAAATTGCCAAAGTCAGAGCATCAACACGGGCACCCGTGTGCATCAACACGGCCCGTGTGAATGGACCTGCGTGAAAACTTCATTCTTTTGAGTTTTTCTCATTCTACCACCATGGTTTTCTTTCCCATTCAATACTCTTAATTTCTACAAGCTAGCACCTAATACACTCACAAACAATACTCTTAATCCAACTTTTCTAAACCATTCCAACAATCAACCAACAAAACCCTATAAATCAACTATCAATTTTACCCCCAAATCCAAAATATATCTATCAAAACCTAACAATATGAGATGGAGAATCAAACCCCTTACCTTGGTGTGGGTTTTCTTGAAACAAGATGATGAAGATGTTGCAACTCCAAACCTAGCTTCCTTTCTTCTCTTCTCCTCTTTCTCTCTTCTTTTCTTTCTTCTTTCTCTTCTTACCAACTACTCTTACTAACTCTCCTTTTATATTTTATAAAACTATCATTCTACTACTAACTTTCCTCCCTCTATCTTTCTAAAATTATAATTTGGCCCCAACAATTATTTAATTCAAATTATATCATATAATTCTATTAAAACCATATTACATTTAATTAATATTTATTCCATAAAAACTAAATTATACCGATAAATCAAACGAAGCCAAATACACACCAAAATAATATTACTCAAAATAGTATTTTATCATTATGAATATTTTTATTTCAAATAACCGAATTAACATTTAATCAAAAACGGGGTTTTACAGCAGCAAATTGGAAAGATCTACTTTCCACCAAATCGGCTCCTTGCCTCATGGGAGGCTAAATGATGACTTGATCCCCAATCTCGACGGTTTGTTTCATACAGTTGCAACTTTCTTGATGAAGTTTATTGACGAGGATCCTTAGCTCCTCTTGTCCCTGAGCTAAGTTTTGGATAAGAGCCATCTGGCCCACCAGTTGTCCCATCATCTGGACTTTCATTATGGCTATCTCAGTTTGTAGACATTCCAAATGGTCATCCTTGTCGTCCTCAGGATTCCCCATGATCATGGCCCTAGTGAGGAGCGCTTTCACCTCTTCTTGCCCTCTGGATAGGTTCAAGAACATTTCTTGAAGTTGAGCGTTTTGAGTCTGAATGTCCTTGATAGTCTGTTTTAGAGCCATCTCTACTAAAATAAACAGTAAGCAGATAAGAGACCTATGTGGGAAAGTCTGTCATGATATGATGCATGATATGTGGATGCATGTTTTCAAGGATCTCGCGGGGTAAACACAAGAAGATGTTAGAAGTTACTTACAAATTTGATTGGAGAACTTCGTATCGGTGGATGTCTTTCTATGAGAATTAAGCTCACCATGTCAAGTGGGTCATAGCCCTTGACTCAAGTTACCGTGCTTTGGTCTTGACGGCATTTGATTAGAGAATGAATCCTTTTGCCCTTTGATAGGCGTCTGGTTCAACATGAACCTGCATCATAGGCCCTTGAGATCCTTGAAATGATTATTGAAAATGCTATGGTATGATGTCATGATGTTATGTACAAGTATGCAAAGCAAGCAAGTTGTTATGTAAAAATAGTCATATACACACAAAGCAGACAAGTCCTTAGGTTTAGGCTTGCATGGGGTTTGTAGGTTAGTACCCTCTTGAAGTTTAGTTAGCTAAACATGTCCTAGTAATAGTAATCGGGTTCTAGGGGATCTCAATATCACTAATCTTTCTTCATCAAGAATTGTTTCAGCGCAAGCCTCTTTAATGGCAACCAAAATATCCCGAAAGTTTGATCTCAATGAGCATAGTATCGAGTATCAACCAACTTAGTATTGCACCAAAGCCGGCTATCTCACTACTTCCTAATGGCCAAGTTGTTCAATTAAGGTTCTAAGGTCAGATAGTGCTTTATGACACCACACAGCGGCCCCGTATTCTCCTTGACTACTTAAGGGCTACCGGTACCAACAAATGTGTCACACTAACGTAGCTATCGCTTCAACCATGTCAGTATTGAAGGAAAATTGCGATCAAAAGCGCAGCGGAATTTAAAATTTTCCTTTAGTGATCCTTACGAATGAGCATGGTCAGTGATAGAAATATTTACCTCTTGTGGCGATTCAGACCTTTGATGTTGTGATCACGAGCGTTGATGAAGAACAACGCCTCTACTCAGTCCACACGAACAGATCGCTTCCGGTCACAGTGCTAGCTGATCACGAACAGAAACCTTGAGTAAGAGAGAGAATCAAAAACGAAATTTCATCAAGTGAAATTGCTTCATCACAAGGGATCTATTTATAAAATCACTCGTGTGGGCTACAAGCTAAAAGCCCAATTAAGGCTATAAGCTAAAAGCCCAATTAAGCTTATGGACATCATACCTTATGATGTACCATATATCACTTATCCACGTGGTACCTTACCACTTTCTGTATTACATTTAGGTGTACCGTACCTTACGGTGTTCCTTATTTATTCTATCTCTCATCAACTTATCCTTATGTGTGTGACCCTGTAGGTTTTCGCGACGTTGGCAATTATATTAAATCACACATTTAATATAATAAACAGTGAGCGGTATCTAGCAACACATCACTGTTACCCAAGTCACAAAAATGTCATGTGATCTGACCAAACCTTTTCCGTGATAATATTTGTGTTGTACAATTACCCTTTTGCCCTCATGTCTATATTGAACACAAGGCATACACTGTGTCACCCTTGTCCAGTTCAATATTGGGCCCTTAGACATTTATCCTGTTATGCAGGATGAGCAAATTCCATCTAGGTCACTCATGTCCCTTAGCATTCTTTGTGAAGTACCCATCAACCGTCTTTATAGTCATCCAGTTACGGATGACGTATGATCAGCAATAAAGTACTTGACTCTACATCTAGGGTCCATAGTGGTTTCAGGTCGAAGGGTGGTATACACCATTATCATCATGAGAATAACTTATGACACTTTGCATAACATTCTATGTAGTATTCTCATAGCGGGTCAATCCAGTATAAATATTACTCCTAATATTCATACCTATGTCAAGACTTGATAAATCCTTATCTATGATCCATGAGATGTGATCATCATTCTATCTTCATAATAATCTTAATGCTTTAATGTTATCCCACTTCACATTAAAGCTTGACTACAGATACTTTAAGAATAGTGTCTTATGTTTAATGGGATCTCATGATTAAGTCACACTTAACATTTCATTAAACAAATAAACCATTCTAGGGACTTTATTATTTTGGAAAGAAAACATAATAAAGAAATGTCTTTTATTATTAATAAATAATTCGATACAAGTACCAAAAGTATTGGCCTCTAGGGCTTACACCAACAAGTATACCCCGCACAATTTCCACAATCGATTGCTACTTACCTAAAAGGTGCCCCAGGTCCGGGTAGAGGATCAAAACAAACCCAAACAAGGAATTATAATGTAAGTCAAACAAATAAAGCAAGTAAAGGTGATCTAGCCCTAAGGTAACCCCACTTTTAAGTAACTCCCCAGTAGAGTCTCCAGTTTTGTAATACGGTGGGAAAACTGACTTGGTTGTTTTGCGTTTGATCGCAATTGTTGCAGATAGCAAGAGTCACCACCAACTTTTCTTTTATCAAAAAGGAAAGGTTGAAAAGAACAGGAAAGACCTTTCGAGATTATTTCTTGAGTTCAGGGGGTAGGTTATGAAAAGGAAAGGTATTAGCACCCTTTTCATCGTAGTTATCTACGGGAATTTAGTTGCTTGCTAGATCACTTGCTTTTGTTTGAAAGATGCTTGTGGTGTAGTTTTTGAAAGTATTTTGAAAAAATGTCTTTGTAATGGCTCATGTTTCTATAAGAACGCATAAGTGTTGTTTTGAAAATAGTTCAAATAAGTGTTTGTGGAATGTGTTTTTGAAAGTGATTTTGAAAAGTGTCTTTGTAATGGTTCTTGCCTCTATAAGAACGCGTACAAAAAAATTTGTCTTTTAAAAATGTTTCAAAATGAAAGTGTGGGTGTATAAAATGTTTTTGTTGTGAGCAAGCGTGCGACTATAAGCATCATACCTACTCAAAAGGTCTTAATGTCCTTTTCCTTCTTCTTTATATGTTGTTATCTTACCATTGATTTGATAAGAAGCCCCATCATTGGATGTGAGGGACGGGCGTGGGACGTTTGTATAGTCATAGAAGGCAACCTATTGGACTTTTTAGCAATGTCGCTTAGGGACTAGATCATTTACCGAAGGCAATATTAAGGGTCATCGAGGGACTACGATATTTTATCGAGGGTCTTTGCTAAAACGACCATATTTAAGGGACATGACTATTTCTCCGAGGAAACAAGTGAGATTACCCTAAGGGTGCATGTGTGAATAGTGTGTTTGATTTGCATGCATTTAGTCTTTGATTATGGGTTGTCTACTTGTTGATTTTTATCTTGCCATACTGTTGGCTCCTAAATTCGACACCCTTGTTTTTATTAATATCAGCCATCAAAGCTGAAGGATGTTTTCGACCAGCTGGGTCTGTCGAAATGCCCATCAGAAGATGGCAATGTACTTAGAGAGTTTCTTCCAAGGGAGAATTTGGTGGCCTTCGACGTCGAAGGTGTGGCTCGTCGAAGATGCCTCTCAACGAAGGTGTTCGATTGATCAGAGTGGGGCAGTTTGAAATTCAAACGTTTGGAGGGAAAACGGTTCCCAGCGGTTACCAAGTGCAACGTGCAAAGATCTGGAGCGTCGAACGCTGAGAATGTGCCAAGTGGAGTCATCTCGAAGCAGTGTAACTGCCCGACGGTTACTTGGGTTGTTTAGTATAAATATTAGTAGTTCACGCAGTTTTTCGCGTGTGCTCACAATTATATACAAGTCACTCATATAGATTCGAGTACCCAGCGTGTGAGAAAGAATTGTTGAGAATGTATGTGTGAAACACCATTTTTATTAATCAAAGTCATTTATTTTCCAGAAACTTTACTTGCTTTCTCCTTTACTTTTTCTGTCGAAAACCTTTATTTCAAGCCTTCCTTTATTTTATCAAGTTCCCTTCTTCATGCAATTTACATAAAGCTTCTTTATTTTCTTGTCATTTAACCATTGTCAAACTTAATCAAAACCCCAAAATCAACCATGTCTTAGGATCAATCTGATCGATCCTGCGAGTAACCAAATAAGTAACCATTTGGAAGATCGGCGGTTGTTTACCAAAACCAACGGTAAACAAATTGGCACACCTGGTGGGACTGTGTGTTGATTTTGAAGTTTAATCTGTTTACACAAAATATCGTCTTTTTCGAGGAGTGTTGTATGTTATTGAGAAGTGGTAGAATATACACTAACAATACCAATACCGCCAGAAGAAGAGAAGAGATGGCGAATCCGCCAAACAATAACGAAATCCCACAAACGAATGTGGGAACAACGGTTATCCCGACCGTAAGTGAAGCGATAACCGCTGGTTCAACACCAGCAGTAACGGTCACAACGACGGGGCCATTACCTCCGTTCACTGGCCCCAGAGTGCCTTTGGGAACTCCCCCACCAAGGGGAAATCTGGGCACAAGGCCTTATGTTCCCCCAGGATTTATGACAGGCGGTCATAATCGAGAACCACTCTATGGCATGCCAACGTCTGATTTGGCTAGCCTAACGAACGCAGCGTCCACTTTTTCAGACCCTTTAGTGAGTGCCTCTTCGCCACTCCAAGGTTCTGGAGTAGGTATGGCGAACAGAAATAGGACCCAACTCTTATGAGGAACGTCCCAAGTAGCACATGGCCTTACAAATGCCTCGACAGCAGTCTTGAGGCAACAAATGGACGAAAGCAACCATGATATGGTTCAAATGTTGGCACAAACTTTAAGTACAGTGTTGAATCCTCTAATACAAAACACCACCCAATCGAATCAGCAGATGACAACGCAAATGACGCGTTTGGATGATTTCTTTGGAGTACCCCAACCTATTCGACAGCCTCAAAGGGCGCCAATAAGGGGAAACCAAGGTATACTCTTAGAGGAAGAAACCACTATCAACCAAGGCCAGCAGCCTGTCGAAGAAAACCTTAGGGCACGATTGGAGCAGCCTGTCGAAGAACCTAGGGTAATAACCCCAGAGGTAAGGTTAGTTAACAGAAACCAAAATGTTGACGAAGTAGTTCAGCATATCCAATACCAAAATATGGGTTTGGAAAATAATCTGGCAGCCATGATCGAAAGAATCATGACGCAAAACGGGATGAACATGGGCTTTTGTAGGCCCAACTTCACATCCCCACTGTCAGAATACGTGTTACAAACAAACTTACCTCCTAGATGTAAAGTCCCTAAGTTCACTAAATTCTCTGGGGACACGACAGAATTTACTGTCGAACATGTGGCGAGATACTTGATCGAAGCAGGAGATATTTCAAACAACGAAAACCTGAGGATTAAGTACTTCCCAAGTTCTTTAACAAAGAACGCTTTTACTTGGTTTACAACTCTTCCCCCCAATTCGATCCATCATTGGACCCAGTTGGAGAGATTGTTCCATGAGCAATTCTACATGGGACAAACCAAGATAAGCCTGAAAGAATTGGCCAGTGTAAAGAGACGTTTCACTGAACCTATAGACGAATATCTAAATAGGTTTAGGTTGCTCAAAGCAAGATGTTTTACACAAGTGCCAGAACATGAGTTAGTCGAAATAGCCGCAGGCGGCTTAGATTATTCCATTAGGAAGAAGTTAGACACTCAATACCTGAGAGACATGGCCCAACTGGCCGATAGAGTTTGACAGGTCGAACACCTTAAAGCTGAGAAAGCCAAGGCAACGAAAACTCATAAAAGAGAGAGGATAGCGTATGTTGAGATGGATGACGAAGATCCAGAAACCTTTGACGAAACTATAACTGTCGAAGAAGGCGAAGTCGATTTAGCGGAACTAAAACAAGGACCACCATATTCTTGCAAACTGTTAGTCCCCTCAAGTGGAAAAAATCCCACTGGTCCAGAAAAGACCAACGATAGGTTCCCCAAAAAGATTTATAGTTTTGATATTACAAAATGTGATGAAATCTTTGACTTGCTTGTAAAAGATGGCCAAATGATAATACCCCCAGGGGTAAAAGTGCCTCCTCTTGATCAAAGAAAGAAGAGAGGCTTTTGTAAATATCATAATTTTCTGGGCCATAAAACGTCTCAATGTTTTCTTTTCAGGAATCTTGTGTAAGACGCTATCGAAGAAGGGAGGTTGAAGTTTGCTGACAAGACCCCCATGACTGTGGACTCTAACCCGTTGCAGGCTGAAGCCCATTATGCTGAACCTTCAGAGGTGAACGTGATCGAGGCATTCAGCAGCCAGTCGAAGAGGCCAGGAATCACAATAGTCGAAGTCTCAAAGGACCATGTCAACATGCCAATCTTTGGCAGTTTTTCTGGGAATCTATCCAGAAAGACAATTGAAGCGGTTCAGAAAGCGGTCGAAAGCCCAAAGCTGGAGACAGTTGAAGCCCAAAAATCTGGAACAAAACCCAGTTCTCACTTGGCCGCAGTTCAAGGCCAGACAGAGGGCTTGGAGATTCAAATGAAGCAGTTGACTCTTGCCAACAAAGATACCATGAATGTCAACATGGTCGAAGTCTCTGAACCAAAAGCATCAGAGGAGGCCATGAGGCAAGAACTAGCCAACAAAACTGCTTTCCCTCGGGAAAATGAAAATCTGGCAGATTTCCTGCAAAGATGCCAGAAAAAGAAGTCAGAAGTGATGCTGTGTCCCAGATGCAGTTCAATCTTCGACAAAAAAGCTGCTGAACATATTCAAGGTGTAAGAGAAGCAAATAAAAAAAGGGAAAGTGTTGATCTTCGACATGATCCCAGAAGAGCCTCACAAAGAGGTTCAAACCAAAAAAAGAGGCCACTGACTTTCAGGCCTCCAACTAATGTGCCAGTAGATACATGGTACAAAACATCTGGTCGAAAGAGGCCAAGCGAGGAAAGATGGCACTCCTTCGATGTGCCAAGAGGTTCATCTTTAACACATAAGAAAGAGCCTCAGGTTGCTGCCCCTAAAGTGACACAGGTGTCAAGCAACTACAAAGGGAAAAATCCCATGTCTCGATCTCAATGGAGGAGATACCAGAGGCGACGAAAAGCTGAGAGGGAGGCTGCTAATGAACCAAAGGCAGAAACCAGTTCAAATGTTCCTCAAAGAAAGCAAAGGAAACCTTTGGAAAGAGAACCAGTAACCAATAGGCTAGTTTGGCCTAACCAAGGTGAAGTTGATGACGAAGATGGTTCTGAGCCTGATGACACTTTGGACATCATGGTGAATATAGTCTCAGTGTTGCCCAGAGAGTTCAACCGCCAGGTGGAGGTCGAAACACGTGATTGGGAAGTGGAGCAAGAAATGGCCAAACATAGGCCAGTGTGCTATTTCGTCATGGATAATGGCACTACGGAGGAGCAGAATGGGTTCTTCGAACCACCCACAGAGGCGATGAAAAATCACCTCAAGCCTTTATTTATAAGGGCTAAACTCGAAGAAACCATAGTAAATAAAATCTTGGTGGATTGTGGGGCAACCATCAACATTATTCCTCACTTTATGCTAAGAAAAATAGGCAAAAGTGATGAGAATATCAAGCCTCACAACATGGTCCTGTCGAATTATGAAGGCGGCATAGGGACCACAATGGGTGTGATCCAACTGGATATCAAGGTGGGATCTATCCTTCGACCAACTATGTTTATGGTCATATCGGCCAAACCTAACTATAATCTTTTGTTGGGTCGTGAATGGATTCATGGTGTTGGAGCTGTACCATCATCAATGCACCAGAGGTTGCTGCTATGGCGTCCTGATGGGATGGTCGAAAACATAGAAGCAGACCAAAGCTATTACCTGGGCGAAGTGAATCACCTAGGGCTGGCAGACTTCGACAAGAACTTAGCTCACATTGGGCCATGCCCAACACCTGACTTCGACTTGGCGCCAGCGCCAAATACTTTTTGTTCCCTATACCTGCACCCTGAGCATGGTTTTCAATGGGACAGAGAAGACTTGTCCCACATAGACTTCAGTGGGTTAACTGATATCCAACCAACTGGTTGGGGAAGTGAATTCAGTGATAATGACTGAGTCACAATCATTGCAGCGAATTTTGGCTTACGTAGCCGAAACAAAGATGATAACGGCTCTCGAAGCCGAAGTAAAGTACATGGCCACACAGGCCAATAATCAACAGTTATCTTCTACAGGTCCTGGAAAGGACTTCGATCCAGAACCTCCTGATATCATGCCAGAAGGGATGCAGGAACAGAGGCTCGACGCCATCTATGACGATGAGCCTTTGGGCTTCGAAAAGGACCCCTTGGCGAACAACATCAAAATGTTAGCGCAAGATCCTTTAGAAGAAATCAACTTGGGCGAAGGGTCAGAGAAAAAGCCAACTTACATCAGCGCAAAAATTGACCCAGAACTCAGGTTGGAAGTAATCCATTTGTTGAAAGAGTTCAAGGACTGTTTTGCATGGGATTACGACGAAATGCCTGGTCTCGACAGAGGATTGGTGGAACTTCAGTTGCCAATCAAACCTGGGAAGAAGCCAATCAAGCAAAGTCCAAGACGCTTCGCTCCAGAAATACTGTCGAAGATCAAAACGGAAGTCGAAAGACTGCTGAAGTGCAAATTCATACGCGTTACGAGGTACGTCGAATGGATTGCAAACATTGTGCCAGTAATTAAGAAAAATGGTACATTGAGGGTGTGCATAGATTTCAGAGATTTGAATGCTGCTACACCCAAAGATGAATATCCTATGCCTGTGGCAGAAATGCTAGTCGATTCTGCCGCTGGCTACGAGTATCTGAGTATGCTCGATGGTTATTTAGGATATAATCAAATATTCATTGCTGAAGAGGATGTGTCGAAAACAGCTTTTCGATGCCTTGGGGCTTTAGGCACTTACGAATGGGTAGTGATGCCTTTTGGCCTAAAGAACGCAGGGGCAACATACCAGCGAGCAATGAATTCTATCTTCCATGATTTTATTAACACTTTTATGCAAGTATATATTGATGACATTGTTATAAAATCTGTTTCCAGGAAGAACCATATAGACCACCTTCGACAATCATTCGAAAGAATGAGAGAACATGGTCTCAAGATGAACCCTTTGAAGTGTGCATTCTGTGTGAAAGCTGGAGATTTCTTGGGCTTCGTTGTCCACAAGAAAGGAATCGAAATCAACCAGAACAAGACGAAGGCAATTCTGGAAGCGAAAGCGCCATCGAATAAAAAGGAACTGCAATCTCTGTTAGGCAAGATAAATTTCTTAAGGAGATTCATATCTAACCTAAGTGGGAAAGCTCAAGCCTTTTCACCCTTGCTTCGACTGAACAAAGAGGGATTTGAATGGGGGCAAGAGCAACAAGAAGCCTTCGACAAAATCAAAGGGTACCTCACAAAGCCACCTATTTTGGTGCCTCCTTGTAGCAACAGGAGTATGAGATTGTACATAGCTGCGTCCGATAAAACTTTGGGAAGTATGTTAGCCCAAGAAGATGAAAATGGAGTCGAAAGACCCATTTACTATCTTAGTAGAGTTTTGAACGATGCAGAAACTAGATATAGTGAAGTTGAAAAATTGTGTCTATGTCTGTATTTCTCTTGTACAAAGCTCAAGCAATATATAAAACCAGTTGATGTGTATATTTCGTCTCATTTTGATGTTTTCAAGTACATGTTGTCGAAACCCATCTTGCACAGTCGAATTGGCAAGTGGGCACTAGCATTAACTGAATACTCCTTGACCTTTATGCCTCTTAAGGCAGTAAAAGGACAAGTGGTTGCAGACTTTATAGTCGACCACTCAATTCAAGTTGAGAGTATTAATTATGTGGAGATAGAACCTTGGAAGTTCTACTTCGATGGTTCCAGCCATAAAGATGGAACAGGAGTAGGAGTCTTAATTATTTCTCTAGAAAAAATTCCAACAACATTCAAGTACAAGATATCAGGTTCTTGTTCGAACAATGAGGCTGAGTATGAAGCTCTAATTACTGGCCTTGAGATATTGTTGGAATTGGGGGCAACTCGAGTCGAAATAATGGGAGACTCAGAGTTAGTCATTAAGCAAGTCACAAAAGAATATAAATGCATAAGAGAAAATCTCATTATGTACTTTGTGATAGCAAATCGTTTGTTGAAAAAATTTGAAATGGTCAATATTCGACACATACCCAGATTGGAAAATCAAATAGCCAACGATTTGGCACAAATTGCATCTGGGTACAAAATTTCAAAAACGAGATTACAAAGAGCAATCGAAGTTCGAGAAAAGATAAAAGCAACTTGTTTGTCACCAACAGACTTGGAGTCGACAAGACTAGGATATGCTGATCAAAGTAACTTTGAAATTTCGTTCATAGACAATTTGTCAGAGCAAGATTGGAGGAAACCCATTGTGGATTATCTTCAAAATCCAGTAGCCTCGACAGAACGAAAAACAAAGTATAGGGCGTTGAGTTACGTACTCATGGGTAATGAGTTATTTAAAAAGACGCCTGAAGGGGTATTGCTAAAATGCTTAAGTGAAACTGAAGCATACATAGCCCTTTCGACTATGCACGCTGGAGCATGTGGGGCTCACCAAGTAGGCCATAAGATGAAATGGTTGTTGTTTCGACAAGGACTATACTGGCCCACCATGTTGAAAGATTGTGTCGAGTTCGCCAAGGGTTGCCAAGAATGTCAAGTCCATACAGGCATCCAACATGTACCAGCAAGCGAACTTCACTCGATAGTGAAACCTTGGCCCTTTAGAGGATGGGCGTTGGACCTTATTGGAGAGATTCGACCAGCATCATCAAAGAGCCAGAAGTATATATTGGTAGGCATTGATTATTTTACTAAGTGGATCGAAGTTATTCCTTTAGTCAATGTAGACCAAGAAAATGTCATTGAATTTATTCAAAAGAACATTATCTTTAGATATGGAATCCCTGAGACTATAACAACTGATCAAGGATCAATTTTCACCGGTCGAAAGATGCAGGAATTCGCTCAAGAAACAGGCTTTAAACTCCTAACATCAACGCCTTATTATGCACAGGCAAACGGTCAAGTCGAAGCAGCGAACAAAGTAGTGATTGGCTTGATAAAAAAGCATGTTGGGAAGAAGCCAAAAAATTGGCATAAGTCGTTAGACCAGATTTTGTGGGCCTGTCGAACGTCCCCAAAAGAAGCCATAGGTACAACACCATATAGGCTAACCTTTGGTCATGACGCAGTGTTGCCAGCAGAAATTTGTCTTCAATCTGCAAGGGTTCAGAGACACCATGATATTCCATCTGAAGTTTATTGGGATATGATGTTAGACGAACTAGTAGATTTAGACGAAGAAAGATTGCGCGCTCTCGACCTACTAAGGCTTCAGAAGAAAAGAGTGGAAGACTCTTATAATAAAAAAGTGAAACCTAAGGCATTCTCATCTGGAGAATTAGTTTGGAAGGTGATTCTTCCCATGGATCGAAGGGATCGAAGCATGGGAAAATGGTCACCTAAATGGGAAGGACCATTCAGAATTATCCAGACTTTTTCTGGTGGAGCTTATGAAGTCGAAGAGTTAGGTGACGATAAAAGGCTCTTGAGAGTAAATGGCAAATATTTGAAAACGTATAAACCTATGCTCCAAGAGATAAAAATAAATAACAAGTAACGACTAAATTAACCATAAATAAGCCAAAATGGAAAATTTTATAAATTAGCCAAAATGGCAATATTGTCAAATACATATTACAATATATGGTTAAAGGGCTGAGTCAATCAGAAGGGGATGGAATCCTTGAGTCGAAGGTATTTAGCTTGCTGCAACTCCAATATTTTGTTGCACAAGGCATTCGCCTGGGCAAGCTTGGCAATTTGATCGTCGAAGGCTTGAGCTTTCTCAGCAAATTCTAGGCCTTGTGTGATTTCAGCTTGACTCTCAGTGTCTGGAACAGTCGAGAGAAGTTCCTCCTTGCGCTTAGTATTGGCATTCATCTTGGCCTCTAGCTCTTTGATTTGCGCCTTTATGGAAGCATTCTCTCGATCGATGGTATCAATTTCTTCCTGCTTAGATGCCTTTTGCTTCGACAACTCCGCAATTCGAGAAGTCGTCTCTGCTACAGCAGTCCATGCAGAAGAACTTTTGCCATATAACACTTCAAGCTGGCTGTTGAAGCCCCTCTGTCGCCGATAGTCTGCTGAGACTTGATCAATAATGGAGTGTAACTCCATGATAAAGCCTGAAACCTCCGGAGTCACAGCTAGCAAGTCTACGGCATTCAAAACAGCCCCCAAATATGATGGAGCAGTAGGGTCCCCCTCCAAAGCTTTCATCAAATCCTTCTTGAAGAACTGGGCCTTAACCTTCGTCAAAGCCTCATCGAGAGGAGAAGTTTCAGTGGACTTCCCCGATTGAGTAGAAGCCTCCTGACTAATATCAGACGAACTTCCCTTGCTCTCGATAATGACATTCAGATAGCCAACGAGATCAGTTTGCTTCAGGAGTGCTAAGTCCTCTTTCGACCTATGCTTTGTTGAAGTGGTAACTTTTGCAGCAGCGTTGTCCTGGGGTTGAAGCTGTTGAATAGCGTTGGCTTCGATGTGACTCTCTTCGACTTGAACTTCAGCAGTGCCAGCGTCAGCGTGATCCCCTTCGTCATGCTGTCCCTCCGACAGATCAACCACTTGAATCTCTTTTGGTTGTTGCTCTTCTGTTTGTGGATCTTCTGTTCGTTGTTCTTCTGTCTCAGCATTGGCTTCGTCCGTTTCAGCATTGGCTTCATCGTTCGCCAAGTCTTTTTCTTGTGGCCTACTGAGTTCAGCAGAATCTAACGTTTCAGAAGTCTTGGGCGCTGAGCTTTCAGTGGTTTCCTGGAAAAATCAGAAGAAGAATCTTCTAATCTAGGAAGGAACGTAATCGAACGTGGGTATCGACACCTAAGTTAAAAAAGGGTCAAAGAAATTACCTGCAGAGGAACTTCATCCCCAGGGCTGGAATTGTCGCTTTCGACAGGTTTATTGAGAAGAACATTTAGTTCCTCCTCCGTTGGCTCTTCAATAATTACTGGAGGTGGCCTGGGTTTTCTCCCAGCAACCTTTATTCTAATTGTTCGAGTCTCAGGAGAGGGAACATCCTTCTTCAGTTTTCGCCTTTTTAGAGGGGCGGGGGGAGAGTCATCTTCTTCGTCACTCCCAGATTCGACCGTCAGAGCAGGTCGCTTCTTGGGTGAAGGTGCCTAAAAACCAATTGGAGTTCGATTTAGAAGCTACATCGAAAGTCAGAATGTTAAAGCCAGAAGAAAATAATAAAGGTCTGGTTACCGGTGCAGAAGGCTTTTTCGAAGGACCTTCCCCCTGATGGCTTGTTGTAGTCTTCGCCGGTGCTATAGTCTTCGCCGGTGGTGGAGGTTTTGTCAAGGGACCTCCTCCCTGATGGCCTTCTGCAGCTTTCTTGGCTGCAGGCTTTCGAACAACTGAAAGAAGACAAAGTAATTAACAGGCTGCCAGTCGAAAGAGAAAGACAAAATAATTTGGAAGAATGAACTTACATTTCTTTATTTTGTCCAAGACAAGAACAAAAGACTTCTGAAGTTCGTCCATGAAGTCCTTCTCGTCGAAGAACTCTTCAGCGTAGTAACTTTTCCACCACTCTTCGAAGGATGGTGAGCAGAGAAAGTTAAGCTGATAGTCGAACAACGAAAGAACTGTTCGACCAACATACCTGCCGATATGCTTAGTGGCAGCGTCTTCAGTGTAGTCATTGCAAAAGTATAACATGGACTTTTCCCTGGGAAAAACAGGAGAAGGAAGTGTTTGAATGATACCAAACTGGCGGGAGACCAAGTTTGGTTGATACGCGATCAGGCTCAAGTGAGTCTTGGAGCTCTTGAATCGCAGGGGCATTATTCTTGGTGTGAGAAATGCTTCCCACACTGTTGTATGTTCTTCGACCTGAGGGCCATTTGACGACTTAGGATGGGGCCTCGTGAACCACTATGGACCAACCTTTCGTCGAGCAAAGGGAGCCATGGTCGAAACAAATTCTTTCCTTTTTGCAAACATCAAGACGAAGTTTGTAAAAGTTTGTTGAAGCTCCAGCCCATCTTCAGTTGGGGTCAGCAGAGCCAATCTGGTGCCTTCGATGCACCTATTTGCTATCTCCGGAGCTTGCTCATTTATTTTAGTCTTCTGAGGTAAGAAAGACTCGAAGGTGGCATTGAGCCACAACTGAAGTAGCCAAAAAGGTCCTGCAAGCAGCAGACTGGCTCTGTTCTCGATGATCTTCAAAAGGGTCGCTCCGCTGCTAATCGACTCGTACATATTCGCCAAGATCAATTCTGCCAAACAAATATTTTGGCCATGGTGGAGTTGAGTGGCGAGGGTGACCATCTTCTTTGTCACCTGTAAAGACTTTGTGCAAAACACAAAGCGTGACAGCCATAAGGCTAGAAACGCGATATGCTCTACATCCGACACAGTGGCCGTCGACTTATCGTGGTAATGGTTGATATAGGTGGTGTAGGTTGGTTTTGTGGCAGAGAATCCAATCTGATCCTCCGACATTTTCTCTGGGTCGAAATAGTCCCCAGTGGGTCGAAGGCCAGTGATGGCAGCCACGTCGAACAGCGTGGGTGTCAGCATTCCACAGGGAAGGTGGAAGGTGAAATGAGTGTAATCCCAAAAGAGTAAGGAAGCTATCAAAATTTCTGGGGAGTAGTTGAGACCCGTCTTTGACAACATAACTAGGTCGAATATCCCCAGGTCTTTCCAGATCGAAGCCTGGCTTTTCTCCATTTTTTCCAGCCAAGCACTGTAGTCAGGAGTGAGGCTAGGGCTAGACCTGAAGGCCCTAACACCCCTATTGAAGAAGCGAAGATCGATTTTCTCCTTAGCGGGATCTTTATTATCCTCTGCATCTTTCTTAGAGCATCCAACAGGTTTGAGCTTTTCGAGCACTGGAAAGAAGCTTTTGATCTTCATGGCTTCAGCGATGCTTGGGTTGAGCGGGCCAGACATGGAGAAGATTTGGTTGGAGTATCCAACCGGAATCATGAGTTGGCGTGAATAAGAGTCACGTTCAGCAATGTCTAAGGGCTCAGGAACCCTTCATTGGCCTGTAGGAGTAACTACGGGAGCAGTGGAGAAAATCTTGGGTTTAGCATTTCCGGAGGGGATGTTAGAATTAGGAGCGGTGGAAGAACCGGACGCCATTGTTGATGGTAAGGTTGAAGATGAAGTGTTGTTTGCAAAGTTTGCAGAGAGTTTGTATTCAACAAGGAAGTCTGAAGGCAAGATAGCGTGAAAAAGTCCCGAAATGGGTACTTGGCGCTATTTATAGTAGTTGGGAAATCCCCAAATTCGAGGCCATTTAATGCCATTTAATGTTGCAGAAGGTAGTGGGACACGTGGCGTCCCCCTGTTGACACAGCCGTTCTGCAGAAATGAAAGGGTGCAGCGTGCGCCCTCGTTTTTGGGAATTGTCATGATGACAATTTGTGAAAAGACATTTGGTACGCTGCACGCCGTACTGAGGTGACGTCTTAGGTACGGATGAAATGATGGCTTTTTCTTGGGATTGTCAGTGGTTGGTAGAAGACAAAAAAGTGTACAATTTAATCTGTGACTAAGAGTGAAAAGATAGGTGTCGAATGGAATTTCAAAGAATGCCTTTTTCTTTTCAGAGTCGAAATAAGGCATTCTTGGGGGCAATTTGTTGGCTCCTAAATTCGACACCCTTGTTTTTATTAATATCAGCCATCAAAGCTGAAGGATGTTTTCGACCAGCTGGGTCTGTCGAAATGCCCATCAGAAGATGGCAATGTACTTAGAGAGTTTCTTCCAAGGGAGAATTTGGTGGCCTTCGACGTCGAAGGTGTGGCTCGTCGAAGATGCCTCTCAACGAAGGTGTTCGATTGCTCAGAGTGGGGCGGTTTGAAATTCAAATGTTTGGAGGGAAAACGGTTCCCAGCGGTTACCAAGTGCAACGTGCAAAGATATGGAGCGTCGAACGCTGAGAACGTGCCAAGTGGAGTCATCTCGAAGCAGTGTAACTGCCCGACGGTTACTTGGGATGTTTAGTATAAATATTAGTAGTTCACGCAGTTTTTCGCGTGTGTTCACAATTATATACAAGTCACTCATATAGATTCGAGTACCCAGCGCGTGAGAAAGAATTGTTGAGAATGTATGTGTGAAACACCACTTTTATTAATCAAAGTCATTTATTTTCCAGAAACTTTACTTGCTTTCTCCTTTACTTTTCCTGTCAAAAACCTTTATTTCAAGCCTTCCTTTATTTTATCAAGTTCCCTTCTTCATGCAATTTACATAAAGCTTCTTTATTTTCTTGTCATTTAACCATTGTCAAACTTAATCAAAACCCCAAAATCAACCATGTCTTAGGATCAATATGATCGATCCTGCGAGTAACCAAATAAGTAACCATTTGGAAGATCAGCGGTTGTTTACCAAAACCAACGGTAAATACATACATCCTAATTACTTGCATTTTATACAAAATGAAATAAGTAGACAAGTGTTTAGATTTTGTGTTTGTGTTTGATGAGTGTTTAATTGTTTGAGAGTTTGATGATTTTTTAGAGTGTTTGATAATTTTGAAGATTCGTTCTTGTAGCCAAAAAGTCCCCCCCTTGAGCTTGCAAAATGCTTCTCTATTTATAGAGAAAAAAATGAATGTGTTTAAAGTAACTAGGTTTGTAAGATAATAAACCATGGTTTGGTTGAAAATGAAACAAGTCTTGTCCTTTTTCGTTGATCCCCAGTTTCTAGTATAAGTGGGGGCCTACTGGCAGGGGATTAGACTTGTGCTCATGGCACTGCTTTTCGTTCAGACCTGAATCAAGTTGGAAGTTGATTTTGTGATAAAAGTACTCTTTATGAAAAAAAGGGTATGTAGCCTTTTGCTACTTTAACCAAAAATGATATTCATCCGACAAAGCTTTAAACCTTTGTACAAGCCTCTGATTATATAAAGATTTGGAAGCAACATAGCCTGACAAGTAGGGTAAGGCTATGAGATTTTCTCAAATTTCTTTTATACAAACTTGCTTCGAAGGGCCCAGAGTTGGGTTCGAAAGATGTTGATTCGAAGGGAAACAAAGTTCCAACCGATACCTTGTGTGAATATGGTTTTTGTCCAGTCGAAGGATTGCCTGCCTGAGGTCACATGGCCAAACGAAAGGGTGCATGAAGGAGGTCCTTGCTGTGGGGCGCTAGCATAGAGGGGAAATTATTCCTTGAGAGTTTGGCCAACATGCAAAACCAAAGGCTTCTAAGTCGAAGGGGGATTGTAGGAGGTCTTTGCTTTGTGAATTCAAACGAAACAAGTAAGAGGACTTTGCTCAAACGAAAGTTTGCCTGCCAAAGTTCCATATGGCCAAACGAACTTGCATTTGAAGGAAACCACAAACCTAAACGAAGAATGTAAGCCCAAGCTTGTCTTGAAGAAAGTCACACGCCCAAACGAAAAGAGCATGCAGAAAGTAAAGGGTACAAACGAAGCTTGCAACAAAGAGGGCCACATGCCCAAACGAAAGAGGCATGATAGGCTTGTAAGGATGTAAACGAAGGCTTGTATGCAGCTAGTCATCAGCTTGTGAATCAAAGCAAGTATTGGGGGAAATATTTGTCCAGTCAACATAGGCATGCAAGCATCAAACATCCAATCGAAGAAGGCACATATGCAGCCATTGCATTGTGAACCCTGTGAGGCCAAAGATGAAATCGAAGATTGCATGTAGGAAGCTCCTGCCTTGTGAATCCAAGTCAGCGTGCCAGAGGCCAACGCCCATTCGAAGGATGCAAGCCAAGCTTGCATCAAAATTGGCCAAAAAGGCCAATCAAAGGAGCTGAATCGAAAAGACATGTTTTTCTCCAATTTTGTCAAAAATATTATTTTTATCTATTTTTCCTTTTTAACAGCTTCCTAATTAACTTGATGTTGAAGAATCCAATTGTACTTGTGCAAGACTGAATCTTGAGAATCCTTGTGAGAAATGCATTGAAAAATGAGAGGGAAAATTTTAGGGTACAACACACTTTAAAATATATACTCTCATGTTTTTAGAAGTAAATAGATAAACAGGTTGTTCCTTTCTCGTGATTGATTTACACTATGCTCTACTAAGATATAAACATATATTACACTTTAGTTTATTTTAATATAAATTGAAATTTTGTTTTATTATAGAAATGTGAGAGAAAATATTATATGAATTAATCAATAAACATTTAAACAAATACATAAATAAGCAGTGTATGAAACTGATCATTAAGTTTGATGCAAGATCATTTATGTTCGAAGAATTTGGAAAACAATAATTCATTAACTTTTTATTATTAATTATAAATAATCAACAATATATAAGAGTTTTATCTAAACTCTCTTAATTCAACGTCTTGTTTTTATATTATTTGTAAATTTCAATTTATACTCATTTGTATCTGAGACTTCTCGTTTTTACTCGAACACTCTATCAAGTGTTTGTAAAAATCAATATTATGGGCGTAATAAAATTCACGATTACAAACCAAAAACTTTGTCTCTCGTATAAATAAGGACAATGTTTTTCACAAGCAAAACACCCTACAAGACTCGAACAATTAATCTCTCTAAATGCGTGTATTCTCGAGCAACATGATCAAATGTCACATCAAAGTCAACCCCTTCATTCTAAGTGTAGGTTTAGTCATAAGACGGACTTTATTTCTATTAACATATCCATTTTGATTATAATTATTCTTGTAGATCTATTTAGTGTTAATGATATTTCCATAATTGAGTCTAGGAAATAACTCTCATATTTTATTTCTCTCATACTAAATAAAGTCTCCATGCATAACATTGTCACATAACTTTTAATTGAGGGCTTCTTTCATATTCTTGGGTTTAATTTTTGAAATAAAGCACATTAGTTATCATCTCTATGTAATTAACAAATTCTTTTCTTCGTGTAATAACTCATTCATCCAAGTTTTCTATGATGCTATTGCTAAGATAATTCTTCTCGATCCTTGATGATGGTTCTTTTATTTCAGCAATAATTTTCTCATCGTCATTTGAATCTTAATCTTCTTCAAAATACTATAAGACGTTCTCCATATTGTTTGGAACATTTTTCTCATTGTTTTGACCGGTGAGACCAAGATTTGTATCCTCGTCGAGGATCACTTTAGACTGCTCACCATTTGGAATAATATTTATGGACTTCTTCATTGATTTTGTAAGGTTATTAAACACCCGACAAAATCTATTTTTAATGGAATAGCAATGAAAAATACATTATTCACTCTTTGAATCAAATTTCATTCTCTATTCGTGATCAATAAGAATATAGCTTGTACAGTCAAACACGTGAAAGAGATAAGTTAAAGTAAAAGGAAGTTTGCTTAAATGTAAATAGAATGATGTTCAAAATCATACATGTTCGCTCAGATAACCCGTTTCTCACTTTTCGCTTGGGTAATTTGAGTGTATGAGTTTTTGTAATGAGTTTGACACCCCGAATTCAAACGCTGTAATTCTTATTTATAATAATATATGACTAACTGTCTTTAACGGCTCTCTCCTTAGAAATCGAAACGCATTTTGCTGCATGCTTCTCGCTTTCAAATTTGCTTCCATGTGTTTCCTTGGTATGGATAAAACCAAAAGACAGTTATTTTCACTAAACTACTGATTTCAAAGTCTTGACTATATCATTTTGAGAAAATTTACTAACTCCCAACCTTAATCCCAAAGTTATGGCTTCGAACTCCTCAATTCCGACCTCTTGAGCTAAAATGTCCACGTCGAAATGTTCTTTAAAATATCCAATTTTGCTAAGTGTTTCTATGGACTCATTTCTTATACGTCAAACGCGATGATGTCGAAATATCATGCTAAACAGGGGGGAAGGGTTTTTAATTAGGCTCCTTATCTTATTGTTTCTTAATTATTTACATTTCTATCTTTCTCTTTTTTTGTTGCAGAAAATTGAAGGAAACCACGCTTAGAGGCGAGATAAGTTGGATTCTCATAGAGGGATTTCTGCGGTCTTTTGAGGCGATCAAACATGCTAGGTCCCCATAATGGGATCCTTTTTTCTCTTTGAGGCGATCAAACATGTTGGGTTCCCATATAGGGATCCCTGTCTCCCTTGAGGCGATCAAACATGTTAGGTCCCTATGGAGTGATCCTTGTCACCCTTTAAAGCAATCAAACAAATTGGATCCTCAAAGAGGAATCCTTGCCACCCCTTAAGGCAATTAAACAAGTTAGATCCTCGTAGAGGGATCATTTTCGTCCTTTAAGGCTATAAAACATACTAGATCCCCGGAGAGGTATCCTTACCACCTTTTGAGGTTATTAAGAATGTTAGATTCTTAACAAAGAGCTTTTATGGCCCCGTCTGGGAAATCAAAGGGAAAAGATTCATGCATAAAGATCAATACTGCTTTGGCGGGAGCTGAGAACAAATTATAAGCAAAAAGGTATGTATAAATAGGGATTGAATACAAAAGCGATGAACAAACTAAGTGATAACAAAATCCTCTAGAAAAATACATATTAAAAAAATGGGACCAAGATGTAAAGGACTTGTCATGGGACGTACCCGTAGTCCACCAGCTGACCATCTTGAACCTCCTTGAAAAGGTTCATTTGACTCAAGTCTATATTTGGGTAGAAGAAAGGCACTTGTTTCTTCGCCCTCTCAAAATACTAATTAAAGGTGGTCATTGTAACACCCTCTAAAACCTCGCGGAATAATACAACATAAATCAGAGTATTATAATCATGCATATTAATCAAGGATGTCACACATAATTCAAAAGCCACATACACCTGTCATGCTCAATAACACTTCATCAATTTCATGTTTTTCATATAATTTCACATAAGCATGCAGCAGCAGAATCATTTTCATTCAAACAAATATCATATTTGAGTCTCATAATAATTCACTTATTCAATAACTTAGGCATTAAAAGCCAATTCACCACATAATACCAATAAAGATAACAAAATAAAAGAGTATATAAAGTATATCTCAAAACATGAATTACAAACGTTCCCCGATGTTACATAACATCAGAGCATGAATCACAACCCAAAAAGCAAAAAGAAAATAAAGAGAGCTTCCTTAGTTACACTCTTGCTAGAAGTAAATCTAATCTTCAGTACCTGAGCGATGTCGTATAAAAGATCATTCCAACAGAAGGGTGAGAATTCACATAATTATCGAAAATCATATAATAATATATAATGTGTAACATACATGCATAAAGATAAATATTGTCACACTTTAAATTCTTTATAAACATAGCATCACCCAATTAATCATACTATCCACAAGTACACATTCACAATTTCATAGTTTCACCAATACATCAATTTCACATAATGCACACAACTCCATATTGCAAATAATGGACATAATATGACTCAATACAAGATCTAATGCAATACTCATGCATGTGGTACCAATCACTGTTATATTCAAATTTTAATTTAAACCAGGTTCATTCTTGAGACCAATAACATACAAAACTCGTTCCCTAATCTTTCAAACCTTGCTCTAGGTTTGGGACAAGTCACTAGCTCCCACGAAACTAACAAGTATTGTCTCTTGACAACAATGATGCATGTGCAATTTCAACAGCCATATGCAATTAAGACCATCCCTGAATCTTAACATCCATGAATATCTTTAATAATTCATCATAAATGAATTACCATACAAATTACACATACATACACATACTCATGAATTATCAACATACAATTCATATTCATAACACCATTGCTCCAAAATATCATAACAAAACATGGAAAGCAATGTACAAAGTATCATTACAATCCAACACCAACCATACACACATATAAAACATACTTATACAAGCGCGCACACATACACACACACACACACACACACACACACACACACACACACACACACACACACACACACACACACATAAGTATTCAATTAATAATCCACAATTAATTTCATAACCTATAACAAACATTGCAACAATTCATTAATAGAACATATACACAATTGACTTCCCAAGCATATTTGACATGAAAACACTAGGAAACCAATTCTCTTATCTATACTATGTTATAATTATATTCATTAGCTTTCTGAAGCTTTAAATGGTTCTCGATTTGGACTTACAGTTCAAAAGATGTGAGCTTTTGAAGTTATGTTAAAATGTTGTTTTTCGCGAGCTTGCTTAGCCAGCTAAAGTGGCTTAGCGGGATCACCTGAAACCAGAAAAATTTCCTGCACAAACAACATTCTCCATGTGCAATTTTTCCATCCAAAAACACATTTTAACATCCAAATTACTATGATTTAGGCATTATAACCTATACCTAACATGTATTTTCAAATAGAAACATCACAACACCATTACTAATCATATTCAATGATTTCTCTTCAAAACCTAACAATTCCAAAACCATGGAAATTTAGGGATTTCATCCTAAACATGAATCTACTCATCATACATCATCATACAATTCCCATAACAATGTAAAAGCCCACCCTTACCTTGATTCCGATGAACTCTTGAACTTTCTTCTTAGGGTTCCTCTTCTCCTCTTTTCTCCTTTTTCCTTTGTCTCTAGGTTTGTCTCTTTTTCCTCTTTTCCCTTTACTAACCTTATGTTTTATCAAACCCTTAACAAAATAATATTATCTCTAGTAACCAACTAATGAGCTTAATATCACACCTCTAACTTACTTTTCACATTCTCACATATTAGGCCCAATTACCATTATTGTACTATTCCTCTATAATTCTCACTAATAAAATAATCTTTCACTAACCGACATTATTTCCTAATGATAACTCAATGGTTTGATAGTCTCACCCCGAGTAACCTATCACATATAACATAC
Source organism: Vicia faba (assembly GCA_948472305.1). Lineage (NCBI taxonomy): Eukaryota > Viridiplantae > Streptophyta > Magnoliopsida > Fabales > Fabaceae > Vicia > Vicia faba. Next base: position 813,704,707 of record OX451739.1, on the reverse strand, counting down.
CTCAAATAATTTAAATTAAATCAATTACTCACAAAATCAAACAAATAACTAATTAATAAAATATGGGTGTTACAACTCTCCCCCACTAAAAAGGATTTTTGCCCTCGAAAATTACCTCAAACGAACAAATCAGGATATGACTCCCTCATCTGACACTCGAGCTCCTAAGTCACGTTTCCACCTGTTGGTCCTCCCCAAGATACCTTAACCAAAGAAATATATTTACCTTGAAGCTACTTCAACTCCCGATCCTCTATCCACATAGGTGACGTCTCCACAATCAGGTTATCTCTCCCCTGCACATCATCTACTTGGACCACATGAGACGAATCTGCAATATATTTCCTCAATTGAGATACATGAAAAACATCATGGAGATTAGCGAGCGACGATGGCAAATCAATTCGATAGGACACATCTCCTATCTTCACTAAAATCTGATATAGACCAATAAAATGCAGCGTCAACTTTCGCGACTTCAATGCTCGATCAACACCAGTTATTGGAGTAACTCTCAAAAACACATGATCATCCTTTTAGAACTCAATTGCTTTCCTTTTCTTGTCATGATAACTCTTCTGACGACTCTGAGAAATCTACATATTCTCTTGAATCATCTTAATTTTATCGGTAGTCTACTGGACTATCTTAGGTCCAACCACAACACTCTCTCCCGACTCATACCAACACAATGGCGTCCTACACCTCCTACCATAAAATGCTTCAAACGGTACCATTACAATACTCGAATGGAAACTGTTGTTGTAAGTAAACTCAATTAAAGGCAAATCGTTATACCAAGAACCTCCTTTTTCCAACATATAAGCTCTCAAAAGATCCTTAAGTGACTGAATCGTCCTCTCAGTCTGACCATCTGTCTGCAGATGATAAGCATAACTCAAACGCAACTTCGTACCCAAAGCATTTTGAAAACCCTCACAAAATCTCAAAGTAAATATCGAGTCCCTATCTAACACAATGCTATACGGAATACCGTTCAAACTGACAATCCTCTTAATGTATAACTTTGCCAACTTCTCCAATGGATAATCCATTCTCATTGGAATAAAGTGAACATATTTCGTCAACATGTCCATAATAACCCAAATATCCTCCCAAATCTTCGACGTTTTGGGTAAACCAAACACAAAATCCATTGAAATATTATCCCATTTCCACTCAGGAATGGATAACGGTTGCATCAAACCTAATGATTTCTAATGTTCGATCTTCGACTTCTGACAAGTCAAACAAGAATACACAAACTCTGCAATTTCTTTCTTTATACCGGCCACCAAAATATTTTCCTCAAGTCATGATACATCTTCATAACACCTAGATGAATACTCAATCCACTAGGATGCCCTTCCTCAAGGATACTCTTTTTCAGCTCAGCTATATCTGAAACACAAACTCTATCACGACATCTCATGATACCATTTTCATCAATCCGGAAATCACCACCTCAGCCTTGATTGATCAAAGTCAACCGATCCACCAAACTCAAATCAAATTTTTGATCTTCCTGAATCTCATTAAGAATCCCACTAGTAAGCTTCAACATTCCAAGCTTAACTCCAAAAGAAGTCTCTTCACAAATCAAACTCATATCTCAAAATTATTCAATCATTTCTAATTCTCGTACCATCAACATTGACATATGCAAAGATTTCATACTCAATGCACCATCTTTATGTTTGCTTTACCTGGATGGTAATTCAAACCAAAATCATTATCCTTGAGATATTATAACCATATTCTCTGCCTCATATTCAACTTTTTTCTGGCAAGGAGATATTTCAAACTGTTATTGAAATTCCGGTATGTTAGATCACATATGTTCTATAGGATGTCGAGACATCTGATCTTTGAATAAGCATCATGGCAAGGTATACATAATCAAAATTGTACTGAAAAGTAAACAACACACCTGAATTGTTAACCTAGTTCAGAGAAACTCTCATACTCTGGAGGCATGTCAAGCCAGTGATAAAGTCCACTATAATAGTATCAGTTTGAAGCTAAACTTCCCCATTTACAACTTCTCACTTAATCACTACCCATGCTAACTTTCTAACTAAGACTCACCTAGGTATGAGGCCCTACTCAACTCCCTCATCAATCACAAACAACGATTGGATCAAAATAAGAAGACACACTTCCATGACAATAAAACTAAAAGACATACTTCCATGACAATACCTATCCAATACTCTTGACTAAGAACAATACTTAGAGTTGCTTAAAAGCTTCTTCCAAGAACAATACTCACTCTTGCTTCAAAGCTTCAAGGATAACACAAACCAACTCTCATAGAGAGTGGCTTACAGACTCAGCCCTAATAACTACATCTTTTCATTCACGACTGATACACTTATAAGTTACAAACGCTTCTATTTATAACCTTTTCCCAACTGGATTTGGACTTCAAATCACAGTATATCAACTGCTACAGATCAGCATAAACTTCTGCTATAAAATAGGTCTTCAAGCAAATATTTCCTAATTTATCTCCACAATTAGATAGTCAATATTCTTCTTAATTCTGACTTGAATCTTCCAGACCTATAAAACAACACTTCATAGGAAAGCATAATATTCTCAGAATATTCTACATCGGTTAAATCTTGAACTGATCCAACTGTCTAGCCCAGCACAAACGCGATATCGAATGATCCTGCATAGGACATCTTATCTGACATGTTACTTCAGATGATGAAAACTTCTTATCTTAACATTAAATAGGACTTCTTGCTCAATCTGTTCTTTATAGCAAGTAAGCACATCCTATTTAACATATTGCTGCTATATTTATTTTACTAAAATTAATGCCAATCCTAAAAATAGAGAACTAACAATCTTCCCCTTTGGTAAATTTTAGCTAAAACAAATAACATAACTTACAATCCATATTACAACAATAAAAAATACATCCATCAGCAGTAGTCTTTAGAAACTACTGAACGCAACAACATAGCAACATAGAGGGACGTATCTTCACAAGCTCAATGATGTTAGGACATCATGTTCAACATCTTCTTCATAATAACTCCATTGTAACATAAAAACTCAACACCAAAGAACAACAACCTCAAGATAGGAGAATAGAAAGTCCGAAAGTTATTTGGTGCACATGAGGAAGAAGATAGTCTACACTCCCCTTAACCCCGGAACCTATTCTTGTCACAAATGAATAAGTCTTCCTTTCAAATGGTGGCATAAGAGAACCATGAAGCGACCACCAGTCAACCTGTGGCATAAGAGGAAACTTAAGAAGTATCTAAACACCGCCTTGGGTAACTCAGAACACATGTCACAACTGTGTTCATAACTCATATCACAAGTCACAAAGCAAACCCAAACATACATAGGATAAAACATCATGTTCGACATATTCGTACAACATTTGGAAATACAAACTCCAGACTGAACATCTGAGTAAATCCTTTCTCCCCTTTTCTAGAGAAAAATTAGAAAATAAGGCCTTCACAAAACCAGATCCAAACTAAGCTCACCCAAACCCGAACAAAATCCATAAGAATTATGAAAACACCAAACACTTCATTGATTCTTGATTGATTCTTATAGAAAGAGTTATTTCCAATAAAGGTGCATGCATAGTCAACAAACATGCTTTACACTCCCTCATGACGTGTAAAGATTACACCGTCCAAAATAATTTTCTTGTTGGGCTCAAGGAAAAATATGTCCTTCATAACATCCAAGACATCAGAACATCACATGTGTGACATTTCCCATCAAATAAAAATCTCCATGGAGTCCTTCCAAAAACTGCAGAGAAAAATAAGTTCTCCCGGACACAAACAAGATTGCCCTCCAGAATCCTCCTAAGAAGCATGTGAGAACATGATTCAACAACTAGCTCGACATAGCTAGAACCATACCTATGCAGCAGCCAAGGCCGACCCTGGGCCAGTGCAAGCAGGCCCACAACCCAAGGCCTCAAAAGAAATGGGGCCTTAAAATTTGAGTTTATGGTCTTGTAAATTTCCACAACCTAGGGCAAGCAGCAACAACACCATATCCAGCCCCTACCGAGCCATAAAGATTTCCAGAAAAGTTACCATAACCAGGATGTGGAATATGGGTAGGATGGAGTCCAGGATTGTACCCATAGCCTTCATCAGGTTTTTTTCCATCTTGAGGCTTGGCAATAACAACTTCAAGAGCTTGACCTGCAGTTCAAATTCATTAAATATATTTAGTAAATACCGCAATAGACTTAAAATATTATTCATGCATAGATAAGTTGGCTTCACTATATTGTTATTTATCATATTCAATTTCATTCAAATAAAAACATCAAATGATAGACCAAATACACCATCATTGAAAGAAGTACCATAAATTTCATATTTCTCTGTCTCTTTTACCACTTTCGATGCACTTGACCTCTCTGCATAATGAATGAAACCAAAATCATGTTTCCCTCCAGCTTTTCCAGGTGGCATGACCACTTTCGTTACTTCCCCATGACGCTGAAATAACTCCTTTAGTTGATCATTAGTAACATTCTTAGGTATGTTTTTCACATATAGAGCTTTAACCTGAAAATATAGAAAACAAAGAAGTTCAAAAGCAAAACTTTAAATAGCTAGATATTTTCTCATTCAGACAAACCCTTAAATACATGTAATATGAACACCTAATTTATATTCATATTGTAAGATGCTTTCATGTTTCAAGCGCAAAAACTACATACCCTACCTGCATACACAAAAGTACTTGTTATTAATAAACTACATGCCCGCATACATAAAATGTATATGTCATTAAGATATTGTTCAAATCAAATTAATGAATTAATGCATACCGTGTACACACTTATCATATAAATAAATTAAACATAATCAAATGTGGCAAGACTTCAAACACAAAGAAACATATGTTTGAATGCTTCCAAACACAAAATAACTCATACAGATAGTAGATTATATTCATATGCATCAGCCTGCAATTATAAATACCATTAAGTATCTCAAACACCGTTCATGTGCGGAATCGTATCTACATATCCCAAACAACGGAGCAACAAAAACCATCTGCGAAATCAGGAAATAATAGATACTACCTTAACAAAAACACATTGAAAAGTTATGAAAGAGCAACCTCAAGAGAAAAAGAAAAAAAAACTCTCAAATTGTATAAACACCCCACCCCTGATATGCACAAAAATGGACTTACAAGTACTAAAATTCTAGATTTCTTATGTAGTTAATAATTATATAAGTTATTAACATATGTCATATTTTGACAGGAAAGAAATAAGTTCCTTATTCCATATATAAAAATGTAGTAAGTAAAATTAGACTAAACAAAATATGAATTGTCACTATTGAATATAATATACCATAAACTCTTAAACAACAACATGATCCAATAATCTTTTCTTGCAACTTGACACAGGAAAATGGTACAAAAATATCATCACATACCAAATTGAGGTTTTGATTTCCTTTAAAAAGCTTTAAACTCCACAACTTTATGCTCTTGAATCTTGTCCTTTAACAACTCTTCCCAATAATGTGTTATTTCTGAACCGTTCACTGTTTCCATTGCTCTTTTTTGGGCTGCCTCCTCTGCTGCAGCTTCTGCTGTAGCCTCAGCCTCATCAACATACTCAAATTGCAACCTATATCATATAAACCACTAAGTCAATAAAACAAACATTAAAAAAAGAAGCAGACCATGATATAAGCACAATAAAGTTAAATCACCGAGCAGCTCACCATTCAAAAACACATATCTAGATCAAACCAACAAACAAACCATAGATCTGTGTCTTCTTCTTTGCTTGAAATCAATACCACAGCTCATAAGCATATTTGCATCTTCATCTAGACTTGAAATCAAAACACAATCCATAATCAAATCTACATGAAAGAAGGAATACCAATAATATCTTACCATTATACACAAAAAACTATCACCATAATCAGATCAACAAGAAGAAAGAAGTATGTGAGATAGAGAGAGAGAGAGAGAGAGAGAGAGAGAGAGAGAGAGAGAGAGAGAGAGAGAGAGGAGAGAGAGAGAGAGAGAGAGAGAGAAGAGAGAGAGAGAGAGAGAGAGAGAGAGAGAGAGAGAGAGAGAGAGAGAGAGAGAGAGAGAGAGAGAGAGAGAGAGAGAGAGAGAGAGAGAGAGAGAGAGAGAGAGAGAGAGAGAGAGAGAGAGAGAGAAGGAAGAAGTATGAGAGAAAGAGAGAAAAGCATGAGAGAGAAAGAGAAAGGGGTAGGAAAGAGATAGAGGCGCCTGTTTGTTTAGCAACATTGGATAAATAAAAAAGTTTTTATTTGATTCCATATGAAGTAGAATGTGGAAACTCAAGGGCAATTGATTTAAGAAAAACAATAAATTAAACCAATGTTTTAAAACTCAGACCGATGATCGACTCGGTAAAGTTATTGGGTCACTGGGTTACTGGTCGAACCAGTGAGTCACTGGTCAGACCACATGGCTTTTGACCCGGTTTCTATAAAAAATATATTCATTACCTGAAATTTGTAACTATAATAATATAGAAAATTATAAATTCAAATAATTTAGAATAAACAAAAGTATTAGTAACAATCAAAATAAGTGATAGAAACTTAATGTAGCAAATTATAAATTCAAAGAAGTGATAGAAACTTAACAATTCATAAGTTATAGTATTATAATAAGTCACAAAAATCCATACTCAACGATCCATAATTTTTTATGTCCATGAAGTCAAATTGCCATAATCTTGATATTCATATCCATCTTCAACTTCATTGTCTCTCCACCAACTTCATCTTCTCTGGTGTTTCTTTTTTCTTGATTCACAGTATCAACAATAGTATCTTGTGCATTACCCATATCTCTATCTTCATACTCATCTAAATCTATTTGATCAACAAAATGAAACAATAATATTCATATTGAAAAACATCAATGCAAATTAGACCAAGTAAAAAAGAAATAACCTGTTTTTGATGTTTTGATGAAATTTTTGACGACAAACAAGGAATATCAAATAACAGCAGCAAGTGAGAGTTTTTGTTGGTAGAGAAAATTGAGAATATGACTTCAATTAGAAAAAGAAAAGACAGAATAAAAAAGAAAACCTTTCAAAATGCCTAGGTTTGAGAAACGAGAAGGCAAAACGTTTATGTTAATTTTTTTTCAAAAGCCCTAAAAAATAAAATAAATAGTCAAACCTGCCGGTTCAGTAAAAACTGCCGATTCATTGGTTTAACCGGTGATCCAACCGGTTCACACCGATTTCATCCGGTCTAAATGTAATTCCGGTCTTATCCCTTAATCGGACCGCCTGACCCCACCTGTTCTCGGTCAGACCGGCCGGGTCGGGCTGAATTTTAAAACACTGAATTGAACAAAGTAGTAGTTATAATTAGACCAAATCAAAATTTTATTAAAAAAAACAATTTTAGACATCAATTAACCTCTAAAACAAAATTTGTTGTGTTTTTAGCAAAGGGCAAAATTGTATTTTCCAAATGCATTTATCTTCTTGTATTATAGATAAATTATTTAAAAAATGGAAAGAAAAATAGAAAGCAGACAAGATTGCTTACGAGTGAAGAACCAAAAAATACGTCACCTAAACACAGACCCAAAACGGCGCCGTTTTCTTGTCCACTTCGTGTTTTCACCAATTCCTACGCAGTCGCTTCCATTCCAACCCAATCCAAATATTTTATCTCTTTCCATCACCAACAAACAAACCACCATTTCTCTCAAAAGTCTTCTCCTAGATGCCGTTTTCCATTCTCCACCTCTAATCGCACCTCCCAAAATTTAAACACCCCCTCTCTAATCGGTTTTTTTATTTCCGGTTTGGTTTTTTGTGATGGATCGGGCTGCGATGACGGTTGGACCGGGTATGGATATGCCGATCATGCACGACAGCGACCGTTACGATCTAGTCCGTGATATCGGGTCCGGAAATTTCGGTGTTGCTAGGTTGATGCAAGATAAGCAGACTAAGGAGCTTGTTGCCGTCAAGTATATCGAACGTGGTGATAAGGTTTTGGATTTTTTTTAATCAATTTTTTTTTTTTATTATTCTAATTTTTAATTTTTGTTTTTTTGTTGTTGTTGTTCTATTTGTTGCCTCTTGTTTTGGAAATTTTTATCTTTTTCACGTTTTTTTTTATTTTATCACATGATCATCGTTTTTGCTTTAATTGTTTGTTCGGTGAGTTTTAATTTGCTACTTACGTGACGTGGAATGCTATTTTTATCATGTTTTGTGTTTCCATTTTTGTTTTGAGTACTACCTGATTTTGAATTACTATTTTTTTTCATTTTTATTGTAAAATTTTTTCTTTTTCTTTTTATAGATGAGATATGTTTATGAGGGTTAATGCAATTTTTGTTGATTTTTTAATAATTTTATGTTTTATTTGATGAATTATGTTTATTTTCCTATCATGTTATTGTGTGGGACAGATAGATGAAAATGTGAAGAGAGAAATCATTAATCACAGGTCTTTGAGACACCCTAACATTGTTAGGTTTAAGGAGGTTAGTATATTTTTATGTTTCTATAGGAAGAAGGGTAATCAGATTTATGTGTAATGATGCTGTGTAAAATTTCAATCAGGTTATTTTAACTCCTACTCATCTTGCTATTGTAATGGAGTATGCATCTGGAGGAGAACTATTCGAGCGAATCAGTAATGCTGGGCATTTTTCTGAGGATGAGGTTTTTGTTTAATTTTCTTACTTTCTCGGTTCTTGTTTATTCGTAGAGAACATGAATTTGTACTTCTAATATGTTCTCTGTATAACATGGTAATCTATTCACATGATGCAGGCTCGGTTCTTCTTTCAACAACTCATATCTGGGGTCAGCTACTGCCATGCAATGGTAATTGAACTTTTTCTATTTTCTGTTGTCTGATCTAAATCATGTTTACCCTACACTGCGATTTAGTATAGGTAACGAGTCGATTTTCTCAACGTTATGCCTGATGCATCGGTCTTGTGTTTGATGTGTCTCTTCATGAAGCAAGTATGTCACCGGGACCTGAAGTTGGAAAATACTTTGTTGGATGGAAGCCCGACTCCTCGTCTGAAGATATGTGATTTTGGTTACTCCAAGGTAGGCATATGTTTATCTCACTAGTACTTCATGGTGTGAGTTCTGTGCTTATAAATTTTACTGGGATATTTTGGTTGAGTAATGCTTACCTCCAACTACTTCCTGCATCTAAGTGTCTTTTTTTAGCTTTTTTGTCGCTTTTGTTCTTCCGATCTGGACTGTGAAAATCATTGTATTCAGTAGCTCCTTAAGTTACTATATTATAAGTTCAGCAGTTTCTGCTTCATGTTGCATTCTTGTGTGTTAGAGTTTAGCTTGTCAAAAGCTGTAAGCATGTAAGGTGTTCACATATGATATAGCTTTCACTAAAAAAACTAATGATCCATTTATTACTAAGTGATGAACGGGGTGATAATACACATCCACGTGAGAGGATGCAAAAGAACTTCTGATGAACACTTGGATGATTGTTTGCTTCAGCTTAGTTTTGTGGAAATAATTGCTTGTCTTTTTTAAAAGCCCTTTTTAGGAAGCCGGGAAAATATATTTCCCCAAAATAATCAAATCTAAACACCTATGATTTGAATTTTACCGTCATCCTTTTAATTATTTTTTTTCAATTTCCTTCTCTTGAAACTGTTAGTTATATCTTGCAATCTGATTATTGGTGTTATTTTCAGTCTTCAGTGCTTCATTCACAACCAAAGTCAACTGTGGGAACTCCTGCATATATTGCTCCAGAAGTGTTACTGAGACAAGAGTATGATGGAAAGGTAGAGTGTTTAATTTCTTGCTATTATTCCTTTTGTGTAGAACTATTACCGCCTCATTTGATTAAATGAAGAATTATGCTGTCAGATCTTGATTGTTTTCTTTTTAAGAAACTAAAACCATGAAATTTTGTAGCCAATCTGTTTTCACCTAATCCAATGGTCATTTTGGTCTCCAGTCCAGATCAAAACCATTTCTCTTTTCTGGTTATCATCTCCATTTTATTCAGATCTTGTTGACATTAGTTAAAAAATCTTTATTTTGTTGGCTGTTTAGAACTGTGTCTTTTTGATCCATGTAGCCGAACTCACTTAGTGGGATATGACTTGGTGGTTGTTGTTTACAGTATTGTTTTATTATTATTTTTTAATTAATATCAATCAAGGGAAGGGAGGTATGTTACATCCTAACCATTTTGTGCTTGAAAAATTGTTAAAGGTTCTTATTTTAGTAGTTGTATCTTTTTGGCAGATCAAGAAAGAATTATATGTTCTAAGTATAATTATAAATAAAATGTTATGTTATCTTGCATTTAATATCAGATTGCAGATGTTTGGTCTTGTGGAGTAACCTTATACGTGATGCTAGTGGGATCATATCCCTTTGAAGATCCTAACGAGCCAAAGGATTTCCGGAAGACAATACAGGTACGTCGGATCTTAAGATATTCGTTCATTTTCTTCATGAGTAGTGTCTGATCGATAGAGCACTTGTGGTTGCTTCTTTGCAGAGAGTACTCAGTGTCCAGTATTCCATTCCAGACGCTGTTCAAATATCCCCAGAGTGTCGCCACCTTATCTCAAGGATCTTTGTTTTTGACCCTGCAGAGGTGATTTATTGGGCCAAAGCCCTATTGACTGCACTTTATGATTTAAGTTCTACTCTCGCTAGTCAAAATCTTTTGCGTGTATCTTATGCCTTTGGACGTTTCCTTGACAGAGAATTACCATGCCTGAAATCTGGACACATAAATGGTTTCTGACGAATCTTCCCATGGACCTGATGGATGAGAAGATAATGGGTAACCAATTTGAAGAGCCCGAACAACCTATGCAGAGCATTGATACAATCATGCAGATAATTTCAGAAGCTACTATACCAGCAGCTGGAACCTGTTCTTTAGACCAGTTTATGGCAGATAACATTGATATGGACGATGAATTTGATGATTTGGAATATGAATCTGAGCTTGATATAGATAGCAGTGGAGAGATAGTGTATGCCATTTACTAGTATTGGACTATGGCATTTTTAGCCTCAAGGGAAGAGAAATATGTGGTGCCTGCTTTTTCTGTAGATTATTAGTATTAGTATATGTATAATACAAAGAAGTACATGTTAATTTTTATGTGCGCGTGCTTCATGGAGGTTCTTACGTCCACATCAATTAAGAAGTGGGGTTGGGGTGTTTTCGTACATGCTAAAAAGATTACTCATTAAGGGAAGATATTATTGTTGTCCTTTACTCACTTTTCGTGGTGAATACTTGCTTAATATATTATATTTACAATAGCATTTTAGTTGCTTCCTGGCCAGTTTGGCTTTAGGTGAATCATGTTTCATGTCCATTCTTATATTATTTGCAGTATGCACCTACTCCTTGTAAACATTTTACACTTCGTTCGAGTATGCGTGGTGTAACCGGTGATTCGATGTTTTGCTTGCTACATATAGTTAATGGTTGCACCAACTCTAATCCATATAGTTATTTGTGTAAACTTCAAATAAGTTTGCACACTACCCTGAATACAATAGACACACTTCCCTGAGTACAATAGACACTACCCTGCCGGAGTACAATCAATACATTCTGTTTGCTTTATGGGTACAGGATAACTTTAGGTTGTGATATGTAAATTGATGTGAATGAATCTACTTAGTTGTCGGACTGGGTATTTATAGACGTGGCTGTTTTATAGAGAAGCCGGCTGACCCATAGGTCTCGTTAGACTTACTTAACAATGTGGCTTAGCACGTCAACCCTCCTCCCTCCTCCTTAGATTTACTTAACAATGTGGCTTGGCACGTCATCCCTCCTCCTTGATATATGACACTGAAGGGGGTGGGGCGAACTGTGGTAGTGGGGAGAGCTTCACCACATTTCTGACACATGACCTTGCCCTTTCTATTTTTTTATATATATATATATTCCTCGTGTTGTTTACGAGTTAGAGAATTAGCGGGCCGATGACTTTGTCCTCCAATGAGTTTGTTTGGTGATCTCATAATTAATCTCGACCACAGATATTCTAGACCATAGTCTTTCAAGCATAAAAGTTGTATGAACGAAGTGGTTAAAGAAATATATTCCAGTCTGTAGTCCCTTAAACACAAAGGCTTATAAGCATAAAACTTGTATGAACGAAGTGGTTAAAGAAATATATTCCAGTCTGTAGTCCCTTAAACACAAAGGCTTATAAGGGTGAAATGGTTAAGAAGATAAATTCTACTCCATAATCTCTCAAGTACAAGGCCTGAATGGGAGAAGTGGCTAAGGAATGAGACGTGTTCGAGGGCATCATTGAGTGACCTTTTAATTGGTGTGTGTATTTGAGTTTGGATTTTAATTATAGCGTTGTAAAGGGCATTGTCGGTGATCTAGTATAGGTTAACTATTAATCTTCGGGATTAAAGGTGAAATTAATTCAATGGAATGATTAAAGTTGTCTTGGAAATAACCAACTAATTTGAAACCTTCGTTTGTTCACATGCATGCGATCAGGACCCTCGATGCTCTTTTACAAAAATGATGACTATGACCTTATTGACGACTATTCGATTTAGGGAGATCAGTTTTCTTCTATAAATACACGACCCTTGCTATTTGATTTTTTATTGCTTATTCAATCTTCTTTGTTCTTTCTTTAGCAATCATACTTTTTTAGTTCGTGAATTCAACATTTCCTCAAGTAAATCTTCATCACATGTATTTAGTTTTGCTTCTCTTGTATCTTTTTCTTTTTAATGACTAGGCAACGATGTTCATTAGGGAGTGAGACACAGATGGAGATTTAATAGGACCTAAAATATGTTAGGAGAGATATAGGATGTAGAATCATTTTTTAGAAAATTTGAGGTGACATCATGGAGAGTTTGATTGGAAGCTTGTTAGACTTGAGAAATTTAGGGGTTACGACGGTAGGTATAATAGCCATGTTTGTGATGAGAGAAGTGACATTGTTTTGCCCTCTTCTTATCTAGAACAAGCAGATTCATGAATGTCAGCCTTAACCACCGACGCAAATCGCTTAAGTGGTGAAGTCGAGAGCATTAACTCGATTTTCAGTAGCGAGGTTAAGGTGCCTTTGTTCTGTAGGGGCTTTTACATATCCACCACTAGAGGAGATGAAAATGACGTTTTCCTAGAGCCCTAGGCCGAGAAGGCTTGTTTGAGGATTCCGCAGGGGAAAACAAGAAATGAATATTCTTACATGTATACATGAGTCACCACCGACAGGAGAGTATGAATTCTATTTACTAATTTGAGGCCGACGTCTTGAAGGTTGTCACTAGTCGCCCTTTCTCTCCTTCATCCGAACAATTAAGCGTTTATTATGGGATTTTTTATGGCACATTAGGCACTTTATTTTATGGTACAAAGGCGCCAACAAGGTAGCTTGATCTCATTAAATACCCACACCAACACGGGGTTACATACTTTTTACTCACCAAACTACAAAAACTGAAGAAAAAAATGTTTCAGGAGTACGTGGAATCACATATTGCACAATGGTTATATTTGAGGATACAAGTGAATACCAATTTCCTTTGTATTAGGTGAGTGAGTCTGTACTCATGAATGATATTGACTATGGTAATTTTGCTGATATTTCTAGTAAATCAAATCACAAGTTTTAATTCACTTAATGGATTAAACTCGAAAAAAAACCTAAGGACAATTTTTATAGAAAAGTATCACGAAAAATATTTGTGCTTGAAACTTGGATGTTTGAATGTCAAAAGACTTGACATAAACTCTAATGGAAATGATTCATAATTTATTTGGAAGAAGAAAGTAAACAAAAATCATAATAAATGTCATTAAAGTAAATGCTTCGAATTTAAAGAATGAAAAGAAAGAACGCATACTTCTACATCTTCTCAAAAACCGTTTCTCTCAGTGACTTGGATACTTTATTCTATAGAGAATAAGTGAATTTTGCGACCTTGATTACATGAATGAACTTGATTTATGTATTAATCTTAAGTAACTGTTACTTTTTAGGCGTTCAACACATGTCCACTACGCGGGCTTCCACCCTCTCATGCGCTTCCACGTGTTTTAGGTCTTTGAAACTGCTTCTAACTACTGCCCCCCTTTGAAAATTGTCTTCACAATCTTTAACTATTTCAGTAGAGAAATTCTCCAGTCGACCCTGTAGTGGTGTCAAAGTTGCTTTGGCTTACCTAATCCTTGAACTAAAAAAATACATTAAGTCCCATAACATGCTAGGTAAGTCGAACTCACCTCCTTTATATTACACTTCCTAGTTGAAATGCTTCCCGCTGTAGATTCTTTGAGACTCTAAATATTTTTTTAAAGAGAGAGTGATTCTAATATTATGGATATGTTCCAAAGACTCCTCCAAACCAGACTTAGTGGGATTTTTTATTATCTATTCTCTGAACTCCACATGCACTAAGTTCTAGTCCATCTTGATAAGTAAGTTGAACCATCCTAGTCAGTATGATTAGTATGTCGAACTATAATTGAGTTTTTACACTTAGCATTCATATACGTGGTTATCACCAATTTCCCGTCGAATTCCTCAACTGGAATTCCTAGGCTAACAAGTAGGCTTATTGAAACAGAGAAGGAGGGCATTTATTTTCTCGGGAAGTTTCACCACATCTTAAATGTAAGAGATTTAATAGAGTACGGGGGTTGGGATAAGATGCCTGACATATATTTATGTAAGTGTGTTTAACACGTTTATTTTGACTTTACTTGTATACTATTTTTTCTAAGTTCTCGATTCCTCAGCCGAAAGGTTGTCTCCTTTGTTAGTGTTAGAGAGGAAAGACAAATTAGAGAAGATAAAGGCTCATAGGGGAAATACGGGGGCCATAACATCAAAAAATTACATGTCTGGCTTGTTAACTCGACAAAAGTAAAATCTTTAACAATGCCAGAGTCATCAAGGCGACCCCAATTTTGACTGTGAAGCCAACCACTCTTGGCGAGCTTAGATCTTTTCCTAGGATAAAAAAGTAGAAGAATGTAAAGGAAAGATCCCATATTGACTTAGAGGATAGCGCCTCAATTAAATTCGAGAACAAGAGGTCTCCTAACAACGTTGTGGCCATTTTTTATTAAAGATATTCTTTTTTAGTCTCTTTAGAAAGTGAGGAGGCACACTCTCTTTGGGCTAAGGATTTTGGTGGTGTTGGTTTCTTATACGACCATCTCATCCTCTTGAGCGATATACAAAAGGGGAGGATGATAGGTGTGAAGGGAGTTTTTAATATGGCTGAGACTTATTATCTGAGGGGTGCTATACTAGAGAGACAAATGTTTGAATAATATGACCATGTCGAGAAGGAGACATCGGTGTTGAAGACTGGCTTTGGTAATATGAAGAAGAATTTTGACCAAAAAAAATTCTTTTGGACTCTACTAACAAGAAACTTTTCTTTTTGGAAAAAGGATCACAGAGACGCTAAACACTCTCTAGAAAAATTGGAGCTAGAGTAGAGGGAGAAAGAGAAAATCTACCAAAAACGAGGGGAAAAGTTGGAATAAGCGAGAAGCGAGATATTAGCTTTAACTAAGATGGTTAAGGATGATGCTATTTCAAAATTGTAGTTACAAGCCAACTTGGATGCTTCTCGCACGAATAGTTTTCTTTCCTCCAATAAAGCATTTGAGAGAGCAAAAGAGAAGGTACACTGCTTGTATCCTGATTATGAACAAATTTATTTGTTCACAGGTGTGCATGATGAGAAGATGGTGGAAGAGGAAAGTAAACCTCCCTCATAGGAAAAGGAAGCAACCATCCCGAACCAAAAGGTCGTGCAGGACATTAATGATGAAGTTGTCTCTATTCCTGGTGAGGGTGAACCTACCATGCTAGGAAATTAAAATTTGTCTTGTGTAATTTTTTGTAACTTTAATGATTATATAACATTTACTTTTCAAGGCCCTTATAATTAATAAATCTTATAATTTTAGTGAATTATAACCTTGAATATGATGATTCCCCTTAAGGTGTCACAATTTAATGGATCTTTCTCTTTCATTTATTGATTGACCTAAGTTGATCCTAGAAATTTTGAGTAAGCTTTTACTTGCGTAATATTTTTTTGGAGAGTTTTAAGCATAACAATTTCTCTTAGGATACAAAGATACCATGAAGGGTGAAACTAAACCCTAATTAACGACAGAATGTCACCCCGATTAGTGAAACGATACTACGAAGAGTGCAATGATACCTCTAAAGATGCAATGATTTTTCATATACTTGGAAACATATAACCTTAGTAAATAGGAATCATCGTTAAAATTTCACGCCCTTGTAGGGGAAAAGTGTCACCTTATTCCTTTTATCGATATATTAAGTCAGAAATACAAAATTTTGTGGTATGTTTCATTGCCTTATTAACTTGGAAACATAAAAAGATTAGTTGTATTAGTGCCTCCGATTCATTAAGTTCTAGGTTCTAGGGATACGACCCCCATTCAATTCTTCTAGCTTGCATGATTCATGTGATAATCTTTCTAATATTCTATAAGGTCCTTCCTCGTTGGGGAGAAACTTTCCAATTCTAGTAGGCACCACAATTATTTTGAGTACGAGGATGTCTTATTTCATGTCCATTGGGATTAATTGGGATTTGTATCTCTTCCAAATCCTTTGTTTTGCTGCATGCTCTTGAATGTGGGCGATATCACACACTTCATCGAGCAGATCCGCAAAACACTTGAGGCATGTTTCTTTTTTTTTTTTATATAGAAATCCAAGAATTGAATAAGTCATTCCAAGAGTCATGTGAGTGTGTCAACTTCTAATGGTAGCATGACATTGACACCATACATTTTGAAAAGCCTATTTTTGGTGGAGGAATGAGGCATCATGTGATACGACTGTATACCATGTGACTCTCAATGGAGATATTTTTAACCATAGTTAGAACAAAAAATTGGTGAGATATAAATAAAATGGAAAGGCAACTCAATAATAAATTAGAAAATGAGAATACCTCCTATAATTGTTCAGACCATAGGTCCTTCACTTTTTCGAGCTTCTTTTTAATTATGCATATAATGACTTTGTTAGCAGACTCAACTTGCCATTGGCTTGGGGATGTACGATCGAAACATGTTTTATTTGTATTCCAAACTAATGGCAGAACTCAACCATGGTGGATATAAAGAATTGCATGTTTTTATTTAAGATGATGCACTTGGGTAGCCTAAACCAACAAATTATTCACTTCCAAAAAATCTCCTTACTATGTCTCCCATGATCCTTCTGGTGAAATAGCCCACACCCATAAGTAGGAATTTTATTTTTCACGGTGCTAAGGGAAAATGACCTAGGATTTTTATTCCCCAATGATAGAACGGTTAGGGCAAGGTTACATAATGTAGAATCTTAGTGAGGGCATGATTCAGGTTTAAATGTCATTGAAATTTATCACATTTGTTTTTTACTTGACACTTCTTTCATCACGCACGAGATATCTATATTTTGTTTGAATAAGGAGTTATGCCAAAATTTGTGGTTTGGAAGTCGTATTGGTCGATCCATATTTCTTTCTGGTCTTTCATGGGCATCACATCAACATCTCATCCACATACTATTCTTTAGGGTCCATAGGGACGACGTTTACTCTATGGGGGTAAGGTCTGGTAATGATCAAGTGATCATTGTTTTCATCTTTATTTTGGGGCTATATTGATAACACTTTTGAGATGTGTCCTGGTCTTATTTTATGACATCTATCTGCCCAATATCTAACGGGTATTTCATAGTAAAGTAGAGTATGGACATGGTGACTTCTAAAATGTTAAAGGAGGGGCACCCGATGATAATTTTGCATGATGATTGGGAGTCCTCAACTAGATATATGACCTTTATTGAATTAACATGTCAGTGTGCTCCGAAAATAGTTCTTATGGAGATGTACCCCTGACTTGAAGTTGCTCTCTCGAAAATACAACCAGTGAGCCTTTGAATGGTTTATAGGTGCTCAAGATCCAACTGTATTCTTTCAAATGCATTCCAATAGAGGACATAGACCGAGTTATTGAGGTTTAGTAAGACGCGCCAAACATCCAAATTACACAGTTGCACGCTAATGACCATGGGATAGTTTTCAAGAGGTGGGATTCCACTGCATCCCAACGCGAGAAGGTAAATCTAGGCACATAAGTAGATTCGAGATTCAGAGAAGAATTTACCATGTGTGATAGGAATGGATCGGACCCCACAAGTGATGATGGGGATGTGTTAGTTAATAGAGATAATGTGGGGCCTAAACAATGAAGGGTATATGTGAGAAAAATAATAAATGGAAGTAATTAGGTGATTGGCCCAGTAGTTAGTATTACCCAAATAAATAGGAGTTGGCTTAGTTAGTTTGTTAATATTCCCCAAATAAACAGGAGTTGACTCAGTTAGTTTATTAGTATTCCCCAAACAAAGGAGTTGGCTCAATTAGTATTCCCTATATAAATAGAAGTATATGGGGCGGTATCTAGGTAGGTTATTATTTGCTATTTTTCATATTCGGGTTTGGGCAGTGAGAGAATTGTTTTCTCTGAAAGAGGAGCAGTAGCTCTGGAATTACTTTTTGTTTTCATATTCATTAATAAAATAATTTTCTCCATCATATTCTATCTTACCTTTGTTCTATCAATTAATCTGACCTACCATTGTTGATGTGTAGAGCTCATATGATGGTTGACCGTTTTTATGCAGTGGAAGAACAACTGGAAGGTGATGAGGCTAGCATTGTTGCATTACAAGAGTTTTTTTGGTGCTGAGCTTTAGTGTGCAATTGCTAATTGCAAAGTGTCGCACCAAGCGGTGCAATAGTTACCTCACCATTTGATGGGTTTCATTTATCTGAGAAGAAGGTGGAACATTTGTCGATGATAATCCGATTGCATGGATCACTTGGGCAAAGACATACTTTGAGGTACAACAAATTTTTTAGGATGTGCGTATTCAATTGACGAAATTCAGCATGGAAAACCCTTATATCCATTGGTTTATCCTATGACATGATTCAAAAGAGGAATTGTCATGGGAGAACCTTCGTGAGGCGATGATGGTTCGATTTAGAGGTGGGCATTTGGAGAATCCTTTTGAGGAATTGAAGGAACTAAAACAATCAGGATCAATAGAGGAATACATTGTTGAATTCGAATTGTATTCTACACAGTGTGGTCATTTTCTAGAGGAATTGTTTCTTGGTTATTTCATTGGTGGTTTACGTCATGATATTCGCTCTCGTGTGCATACCTTCAAGCCTCGTAACCGTTACCTAGCAATGTAATTGGCTCGTGATGTTGAAAGTGAATTTGCAGTGGCTTTTGGTCAGGATTCTGGATCACGTTACAAACCGGGTCTTGGCTCTTGAATAAAATCTCAAAAACCTAATTGAGCTTTTTGCGAAGGGGAAGGTAACACATCTATAATTCAGACCCATACTAATAACTATTTGGGAAAATGCATATTGGTTCAGGTTCTAGATCTCAAATCAGGTCAACACGCCCTACCAATTCTATAACATTTTGTTGCCCAAATTTAGGTGACAATTTGCCCCGTCAATATCGTGGTTTTCACCATGTACCAAGTGCAGAGGTTAATGAGTGTTGTGTGATAAGGCTTTGTTTTTGTTGCAACAAACGATGGGATATTCTCCATCAATGTGAAACAAAACAATTACGATTGATTATCTTAGAGGATGATGAAATTGTCAATTATGAAGGAGAGATTGTGGTGTTGGAGGCTGAGTTGAAAGAAAAGCTCACACAAGAGGAATTAGAATGTAAAACCATGGGACTGTTTGGTGTATCTGATCGAAAAAATAGCAAGTGTATTATTCTCACTGATGTAGTAATAATGGGATTTTCCCAAAGTATCGATCTCGAGGACTATTTAAGAAATACTGAGTTTTATTATTAATTCAATTAAACAAAAAACAATAGTCTAGGGTTTGATTGGATTAAATCCTTGCGAAAGATTAAATGACTGAAAGTAAAATGTGACTTTTTCTGTTTGATTAAAAGATGCTAGGGGTGGGTGTATGATTTTCCATGAAATAACCTTCACTCTTTGATCTCTTCAACAAGTTCATCAAATCAATTACTGATTCTTAAGATTATCTTTCCCTAATTCCTTAGTGAAAAACCTTTAACCTTCTACCCTAATTTCAATGTCCATTCAAATTAGTCTTGAGGTTAAGCATTCAATTATCAAGAACTATTCTGGCTATCATAGGATTATCCTAGTCCTAGGTGAAATCATCTATAATATCATTATTTAGAAAACCTTAACACGGTCGTCCGGCTCTATTGTGTTAATAACAGTGAAACCCTATGGTCCCATAAGGTAAAACTATAAATTCTTCTAAACAATCAAATTGATATATAAAAACTGTTATGTTGTATAAAACAAAGTTACCAGTATTCTTGACATTGCAAATCAGGGACACACCCTAGAATTGGGGGGTTTATCCGCACATGGAATTCAAAAGTAAAATAACACTGATATTAGATGTAGACATTAGAAGAAGTTTGGATGGTTTGATCTTCAATTGCTATCGCGCATGAAGAGTTCTCTGTTCCTAAAGCTCCTCTGAATCTCCAGTCTTCTATCATGAAATTCTTAAATCGTTCAAAAGTCCTTTTCTTCTTCTTACAAACATGTTTTTATAGTGTTAGGTCATCCCTCAGTGATGCAAAATGTCCAAAGTACCCTTAATGATCCAAGAATACAACAAAATCTCAAAATTGGAATTTCAAGCGCCTAGGCTGACACGAGCCATGTCACCCGACACAGGAACCCGTGTCAGCATCTGTGATCTTCTCTTTTCACACTTTTTGGTTCTAGTTGAATTGACATGGGCCATGTCAGCGGACACGGGCACCCATGTCAGCACCCATGGTAGGAGGTTGGGCTTAGAGATTCCATCTGAAGGTGATTGTATCTTGTTGGAGATGGGCTTGTAGATGCCACCCAAGGATGTTTGTTGAACTGTATGTCGTTGGTGAGTGGGTGAGTATCAGAAAGGTATCCATGTTTTGGAACATCTCTGAACTGGGGGTCTGAATAAGCAATAGATTGACATCCATGTTTGGAATCATCCGTAAACTATTTTCAAAAGTTGAGTCTGAACAAGCGATAAATTTGAAGAAGTGAAAAACACAAGAAGGGGGGTTGAATTGTAAAACTGAAAATCAATGCAATGAACACAATATTTTTATCCTGGTTCGTTTGATCTCAAACTACTCCAGTCCACCCGTCAAGGTGATTTCGCCTCTCTCCAACGAGGTCTTAATCCACTATATTCAACTGAATATTACAATCTGCTTTAACAACTACTAAAGCCTTCTTGATGCAAACCACAAACCGGTTTATCAAGGAATCACTTTCTTACAAAGAAGAGAAATCTAGGTGTGTGAATGTTTTCTACAAAACTGTTTATCACAACTGTGATATTACACAACTTAAGCTTATGGAAACTAGATTGCTAAAATATTGAGTAAGGAATTTTTGGAGCTTTTAGCAAACTGAGAATGAGAAGATGATGAATATCTTTTAGGCGTGTAAATTGATGTAGAGCATTAGCCAATTCAATCTTCATTGTCTTGTTTATATAGCACTGAAATTGTTGAACGTTGGAGCAATAATCTTGATTCAATGCCAATAACAAAGTTTCCTTATTAAGCAGATCTTGTCTGGAATGATGCCATTGGTAATAATTCGCCTTGAATGCATAGTACCGTTGCTACTTAAAGCGTGTTCTGACTCTGGCTCATTCTGAATCTGCTTAAGTGCTGATGAACTGTTGTTGTCTTTATCAGAGTGTTGAGTGCAATTCTGTTCATCAAGCTTCAGCATTCGCGTGAGTTGTTCTTCTGATTCTTGTATTCTGATATAGCATCTTCTGATGCTGATGTTGATATCCAATATTCTGATGCTGATTACGATGCACTCTTGCTGATACCTATCAGAGTTTCTGTAAACCAGAAAGGTAATTTTTAGGTAGAAAATAGTTCTTACATGAATCACATAATTAATATATCATTTCATTTTGTTATCATTAAAACTTAAACTTAGGGTAGTAGATTCAAACTTTGTTCTAACAATCTCCCCCTTTTTGATGATGACAAAAACTAGATATTTTTAATTGAAAGTAACGTGAAAAAGTATCAGAGATAACTAAATGATAAGATGTATCAGAGTAAGAAGTTATCAAAGATAAGGGATAAAGAGATATGAGAGTTGGGATCGGAGATACTCCCCCTGAATTTATAACTTCCCTTTTTAATTCCAAGAGTTCTTCAGGATCAGATCTTTATTGACTTTCTTTGAACATCAGAATATCAGAGCTTTGACTATCAGAAGCTTTAGATCAGAATATCAGAGCAAAGCTTCAGATCAGAATATCAAAGCTTTATCAGAGCTTTGCTTTGGATCAGAGTATCAGAGCTTTGGTCTTCAGTGAATCAGAGAGCATTCTTGTACCTGTAGACTTAAGCAAAAAAGAAAACATTCAAAAATATCAGAGTTAGAATGTTTGAGACTTTTTGTCTCAGTAATCCGTTATTGAAAAAATATCATTCTTGTTCTCCCCCTTTTTGTCAGCAATCAAAAAGTGTAAGTGATGTGCTAAAACGATAAGAGCAGAAAAACTTGTTATATTAAAATATTCAGAGCCAGACAAAACAGTACAGAAGATATGCAAAGAAAACATGAAAATAGCATGAATGAAAATCTAAGGTTGGGGAGGAAGGCGTGTGAATAGAGTCTCCAGCATTGCCTTAATCTGATCAACAGTCTCAGTCTACTTGTGTACCATGCTGACTACTGTATCTATCTTGCTATCCTGCACATCCATCCTTTCCTTCATCTTCTGATCATTTTCATCCATCCTTTGCTGCAGACGAATATCATTCAGCTTCAGCTCTTCCAGAGTCTGCCTGTCCAAGGCAGCTTGAGAAACATCAGAAGCAGGGAGCTTCTGAGAGCTTTCTGCAACATCTTCAGCTTGACTGGCTTCAGCTTGAATTGTCTGATCTTCTTCTGGCTGCACTTTTGAAGCTGGACGCTTCTCAGACCATGGCTCACTATCCAGAAGGAGCACGTCTTCTTTCAGCAGCTGACTTCCTACTTCGTTCAGAAGCTTGCTGAAATTCTGCTGTGCTTGCTCATAATTGATGTCTTGCAATTTTAGAGCTTCAGCACGTACCCAAATTCTGAATCGTGTCCAGAGCTGGTCTGAAGCAGCAGGATCAATCATTCCAGGACAGACTTGCTTCAGAGAAGCAATCCACTGCTGCAAACCTGTTTCAAAATTCACAATGCCAGAGCCAACATCTGGCTGTTTTGGTTTTGGAATGGCTATTTTATTTTTGAGATCAGCAAGACGGTCAAGGATTGTTAAATCTATGAAGGTCCTGCTGGGGTCTTCCGTGGTTTGTTTGGGAGATGTTTGTTTGGGAGATGGAGTGGGAGAGTCAGAAATAATAATTGGACTGTGTGGGGTTTTGGGAGTGTTTGGAGGAGTGGTTTCTGGCGAGGATGGCAGCTGGGCCATGGTTACAGTTGTTCCACATGGCAGCTGTATTGCCAAAGGTTGTGGCTCAGAGGATTGAGGAGAATGAGGTTCATGAGATGGAGGAGATGGAGTTTCAGAATGATGAAACTCAGGTTGAGGAGGTGATGGTTGAGGTGATGGTGGATGAATTTCTGGTTGAGGAGAGGGAGAAGGAATTGCTGGTTGTGGAGAAGGAGGAGGAATTTCTGCTTGTTCAGGAATATGTGGTTCTTCTGGGATGGGTGAGAGAGGTTGTTCTGGTTGAGGAGATTTGGCAATATCTGGTTCAGTGTTTGGATTATTGGAGAGGTGATCAGAAACACGTTGATCAATGTCAGACAGAACTTTGTCAAGTGCTGATGTTGTTGAAGTTGTTGGTTTGGGATGTTTGGTGCGGGGTCTTCTGAGTGTTAGTGCCTCAGAAGGGTCATCTTCTGGTTCGATTTCATCTATTGTTGGTATGGGGATTGGGATTTCATGAGAAGCTGGAGGTGGGATAGATGTTGGAATAGCAGAAGAATTTAAAACAGAAGCAGCAGATAAATTACCTCTTTTCTTGGGAGTCTGCTGGGATGTTCCTTCTGAAGGGGCCTTCCTTTTCTTCGTCTTCTTCAGAGAAACTTCTGGTTGAGCTTGGTGCAGATCTTTGATATTCAGCTTGGGATCTGTACCATCAGCCTTGCACGCGTCCAAGTATCTGAGAACCACCACTGGTTTAGATTCTATCTTAGAAAATAATGGAAAGTCACTCTGTGGGACTCTTCTGCTGGTGATGTCAGCAATAGGAGTAACGCTGGGTTCCTTTCTGATATTCTCTATTAATTTCATTTTCTTCAGATTCTTCGCGTTCAGAGGCTTGCCAACAGTTGGTTCAATGGTGCTTAACTCTTGAGCTTCTATCAGGTGCTCTATCAGCCTATTCTCAGTCAGAATATCTGATATTAACCTTCCAAAGGGTATCCAATCCCTCTTTGTTCTTTCTTCTTCCCATGGTTTCCTTCACGCTTGTTCTGAGGTGATTAAACAGAAGATGGGCCAAGTTGATTTTTACCTTCTGATTAATAAAGTAGATCAGAAACCGCTGATCTATATTTATGTAATCAGGGGAACTTGTTGGCTTCCTATGATTGAAACACCCCAGAATGATCTTCGCCCAAACTCTGTGGTGATCCTTTAGGTCTCTGATTTTGCTGCTGGGCACCCCATGGGTGAAAATCTGTTGTGCTATGACACCAACGTCAGAGCATCTTTCAGCCATATCAATACAGCGGACGCCACCGCCGCTGTAACCAATCAGTTTTGCTATGTGATCCTCAGTGATCACAATCTTCTTTCCCATTATGTAGGAGGTGACTTGATGCATTGAAGCGGACGCATGAATCCAGAACTCCTTGACCAAAACTGGGAATGTTGGTCCAACCAACCTGTCAAAATATCTCTCCCATTTCTGTGCCCTAACTTCTTCTGTCAAGTCAAAACCATTCTCTTTCAGACTGCCAAAATCAATAATCAGTTCAGACAACACTTCTAGATTCTTCACTGGTGTAAGGAGTGTTCTGAATGGAACTTGGTACTGTTCAGAGGAAGCTTTCTTCTGAGAACCTACAAAAGCACTGCTGGAGGTTGCCATGTTCACACTTAGGGTTTTTCTGAGAAAACTGAGAAAGTGGGTTTAAGTTTGAAAGAGATGAACACAGAGAAAATGCAGAAAATATTTGAGAGATTATGAGAAACTGTAAAAGATTAATGTGAGAAGTTAACGTGCTTAAATAGATTTCAGAATATTTTGAAAGTGTAAACGGTTTCAAGAAAGAGAAATAAAATCATAATTACGTTTTTAAAACATGATTACTTTCATTTAATGCTTGCTGATTTTGGGGGATTTGAGAAAGATACTTGAAACGGTTACCAGACATGTGTCTCAATGCACCCAATCAGCGTTTTGCCTTCTCAGAAGCGTGCACGCGTTCTGCTTCAGAGATTTGCTGATGATTGGATGACACTTGTTTGATTTAGTGATCAGCACGTCTATCCTTGAGCTGAAACGCTCAGATCTTTAAGACTAGCATCTGATACAATCTGCATGTTCTTTCTTTCTGAAGAGAGATTGATCAGAAGTTCACAGTAAAACAAATACATTCTGAAGGATAATATATGGAATTAAAACATTTTCACTCTGGGCAGATTTTCATGCTGAGATGTTTCAGAATGAAATTGAACCTATCTTCAGAAAGGGGTTTAGTGAAGATATCAGCCCATTGATGGTCTGTATCAATAAATTTTAAGTTCAAAATTCCTTTCTGAATATAGTCCCTAATGAAATGATGTTTTATTTCTATATGCTTAGCTCTAGAATGTAAAATGGGATTCTTACTTAAGCAAATAGCAGAAGTATTGTCAGAGTATAGGGATGTTACTCTCAAAAATCTGGAAGTCTTCAAGCTGACTTTTCATCTAGAGCATTTGTGTGCTACATCCTGCTGCTGCTATGTACTCAGCTTCTGCTGTTGATAGTGCAATTATGGATTGCCTTTTGCTGGACCAAGAGATCAGATTGTCTCCCAGAAACTGGCAGCTTCCAGAAGTACTTTTACGCTCTACTCTGTCTCCAGCAAAGTCAGCATCGCAGTAGCCTACTAAGCTGTAATCACTAGATTTTCTATAAAATAAACCCAGATTAGTAGTACCTTTCAGATACTTGAAAATTCGCTTAACAGCTGTTAAGTGAGATTCTCTAGGATCTGATTGGAATCTAGCACAAATACATACGCTGAATAATATATCAGGTCTTGAAGCTGTCAGATAAAGGAGAGAACCAATCATACCTCTGTAGACCTTCTGTTCTACCTTTTTGCTTACCTCTTCTCTTTCCAAAATGCACGTGGGATGCATTGGAATCTTTGATGGCTTACATTCTGAGAGGTCAAATTTCTTCAGAAGATCTCTGATATATTTGCTCTGATGAATGTAAGTTCCCTATGGAGTTTGATTGATCTGAATTCCTAGAAAGAATTTCAGTTCCCCCATGTGGCTCATTTCAAATTCTGCCTACATACACTTAGCAAATTTTCTTCCAAGAGAAGGATTAGTAGATCCAAAAATAATATCATCAACATAAATTTGACAGACTAAGATGTCATTCTTAACTGACTTACAGAATAGGGTAGTGTCCACCTTCCCTCTGGTGAATTCATTTTCTAACAGAAAGTTACTTAGTCTTTCATACCAAGCTCTTGGAGCTTGTTTCAGACCATATAGTGACTTCTTTAGTTTGAAAACATGTTCTGGATGTTTTGTATTTTCAAAACCAGGGGGTTGGTGCACATAAACCTCTTCTTCTATATAACCATTTAAGAATGCACTTTTGACATCCATCTGATACAGAGTGATGCCTCTATTAACAGCAAATGAAATTAAAAGTCTGATAGATTCTAACCTGGCGACTAGAGCAAAGGTTTCTGTATAGTCTATTCCCTCTTGTTGACTATAACCTTGTGCAACCAGTCGTGCTTTGTTTCTGATGACTTCACCTTGTTCATTTAGCTTGTTTCTGAACACCCATCTTGCTCCAATGACGTTGAATCCTTTTGGTCTGGGAACAAGATCCCATACGTCATTTCTGGTGAATTGATTCAGCTCTTCTTACATTGCTAGAATCCAGTCGTTGTCCAGAAGTTCTTCATCAATAGAAGAAGGTTCAATCAGAGACACAAGTCCCATGAGGGTTTCTTCAGAGTTTCTGAAGCTTGCTCTTGTTCTGATTGGATCTTCCTTTCTTCCTAAGATAGTTTCTTCTGCGTGATCCAAGCTGCTTCTGGGTAATCTCTTCTGAGGTTGATCAGCAGCTGTTGTAGGATTGCTAGCAGTGCTCCTTTCAGACGTTGAAGGAGTGTCTGTGTTGGGAGCTTCTGATGACTTGTCTTCAGAACCTGTAAACTCAATTTCCATACCTGCAAAAACTTCATTCTACTTTGACTTTTCAGAGTCAAGCTTATCATCAAAACGAACACTGATTGATTCTTCCACAATCTGTGTTTCTGTATTGTATACTCTGTACCCTCTTGAGCGTTCAGAGTATCCTAACATAATACACTTCTGTGCTTTAGAGTCAAACTTGTTCAAATAATTCTTTGTATTTAACATAAAACAAGTACATCCAAATGGATGAAAATATGAAATGTTGGGCTTTCTGTTCTTCCACAATTCATATGGAGTCTTTTCCAGAATAGGTCTTATTGAGATTCTATTCTGAATGTAGCACGCTGTGTTTATTGCTTCTGCCCAGAAGATCTTAGCAACGTTTGTCTCATTGATCATGCTCCATTTTGTTGGGGAGTTCTAGGACAAGAGAAATCATGCAGAATGCCTCTGTCATTAAAGAATGACTCAAAATCTTTGTTTTCAAACTCTCCACCATGATCACTTCTGACTTTAACGATTCTAAGATCCTTTTCATTCTGAACTTGGTTACAGAAGGTAACAAACACAGAGTGTGACTCGTCCTTGTGTCTTAAGAACTTTACCCATGTCCATCTGCTATAGTCATCTACGATTACTAACCCATACTTCTTGCCACTGACTGAAGCAGTTTTAACTGGTCCAAATAAGTCAATGTGCAGAAGTTCTAATGGCTTAGAGGTAGAAACAACATTTTTAGATTTAAAAGAGGGTTTTGCAAACTTGCCTTTCTGACATGCTTCACACAGAGCATCTGAATTGAACTTCAAATTAGGAAGTCCTCTGACCAGATTGAGTTTGTTAATCTGAGATATTATTATCATACTAACATGCCCCAATCTTCTGTGCCAGATCCACTGCTCGTTGTTAACAGACAGAAGACACTTTACATTCTGACTTTTCAGTTCAGAAAGTTTGATTTTGTAAATGTTGTTTTTCCTCTTTCCATTAAACAGGATAGTCCCATCTTTCTGACTAACAGCTTTACATGATTTTTGATTAAAGATTATATCATAACCGTTATCACTTAATTGACTTATGGATAACAGATTATGCATTAATCCATCTACTAGCAGAACATTATTAATAGAGGGAAGATTTCCATTACCTACAGTTCCAGAGCCAATTATCTTTCCCCTCTGATTGCCTCCAAAGCCAACGTGGCCTCGAGGCTTAAGTTCCAGGCTTTGGAACATATGCCTTCTTCCCGTCATGTGTCGCGAGCAGCCAGAGTCCAGGTACCATGACTGGTGTTTCTGATTTGCTGCTAAAGATATCTGCAACATGTATTATTTTATCCTTAGGTACCCATATTTTCTTGGGTCCTGATTTGTTAGATTTACCAAAACTCTGGTTGAATTTTGGTTTCACAGAGTGTTTACTGCTAGTGTATTTAATATCATGTGTGTGACCATACACAAAATGTGAATTCAGAGGAGTGTGTTTAATGGCTAAATCCATGACATTCTTTGGTGTAGGAACCTTACCTTGGTATCCTATTCCCTTCCTGCCGTTTCTGCTAACTCCATAGATCATTGAAGCCATTTTGCTTCTATCTATTCTTTTAGCAAGGAACTTCTGGAAACTGTGATCATACTCCTTGATGATCTCATCAGCGTTGCTGGGAGTTTCAGAAATTGGTTCCTTCTGAGAGTGTTGTAAAGTATATTCTAATTTTGAAATTTTATTTCTCAGCTCAGAATTCTCCAATTTAAGACTCTCAGCCTTATTAGAGTCAGATTCAAGATTCCTTTTCAGGTTTCTGAATTTAACTCTAATCTGCTGATACCTTTCCAGAATTTCATTAAGGCTTTCAGCAAGTTCAGCCTTGGTAAAGTTAACTGCAAAGTCAGGAAATACCTCTTCAGTATATGATTCTGAGTCTGATTCAGAAGCTTCACTATCTTCTGAAATGTTGGCCATGAGAGCTATGTTTGCTCTCTCATCATCTGATTCTGAGTCAGCTTCAGACGAGTCAGAGTCATCCCATGTAGCCATGAGACTTTTCTTCTTTTCTCTTCCAAACTTCTTTTTGGGCTTTTCCCTCTGAAGCTTTGGGCAGTCACTCTTGTAGTGTCCTTGCTCATTGCACTCATAGCAGATGATGTCCTTGGTGTTTGGCTTTCTGCTTCCTGAGGAGCCTTCAGATCTTCTGTATCCAGAGGAAGAATCTGTCCTTCTGTATCTGGAAGAAGACTCGTTCTGATCAGATCTTCTGGGATTCCTGAACTTCCTTTGCCTCTGCTTCCACAGTTGATTCACTCTTCTGGAGAGGAAGG
This sequence comes from Vicia faba, assembly GCA_948472305.1. NCBI lineage: Eukaryota > Viridiplantae > Streptophyta > Magnoliopsida > Fabales > Fabaceae > Vicia > Vicia faba. Next base: position 813,674,875 of record OX451739.1, on the reverse strand, counting down.
AGAGTTCGTCTTCTTCTGATGAGGATCCATCAGATGTTTCTTCAACTGCCTGCAAAACTTTAGACTCAAATTTTTTGTTAGATTTTAATGCTAAAGGCTTACCTTGCTTCTGGGGTTCATCAGCTTCTAGCTCTATCTCATGACTTCTGAGGGAGCTGATAAGTTCCTCCAGAGAAATTTTGTTGAGATCTTTTGCTAGCTTCAGAGCTGTAACCATTGGCCTCCACTGCTTGGGTAAGCTTCTGATGATTTTCTTGACGTGATCAGTAGTAGAGTAACCTTTGTCCAGAACCTTGAGACCATCTACCAGAATCTGGAATCTTGAGAACATTGTTTCAATGGATTCACTTTCTTCCATTTTGAATGCCTCATACTTCTGAATGAGCGCCAGAGCTTTAGTTTATTTGACCTGAACGTTGCCCTCATGCGTCATTCTGAGTGAGTCAAACATGTTCTTTGCCGTGTCTCTGTTGGAGATCTTTTCATATTCAGCATACGAGATGGCGCTGAGAAGGATGGTTATGGCCTTGTGGTGATTCTTGAAGTCACGCTTTTGTTGGTCAGACATTGTTTTCCTATCAATCTTCTGACCGCTTGCATTCACAGGGTGCGTGTATCCATCTGTCACCATGTCCCACAGATCAGCATCATGTGCCTGAAAGAAGCTTTCAATTATGTCTTTCCAGTAATCAAAATTTTCTCCATCAAAGACTGGAGGTTTGCCGCTGAATCTGTCTCTGTCCTCATGGTTGTCATTGCTGGTGTGAGAATAAGTTCCTGCCATTGTGTTTTTCTGACGCTGGATCTTGTACTGACACGGTTAAGTGTTTTAGCTCAGAACCAGGCGCTCTGATGCCAATTGAAGAAGTGAAAAACACAAGAAGGGGGGTTGAATTGTAAAACTGAAAATCAATGCAATGAACACGATATTTTTATCCTGGTTCGTTTGATCTCAAACTACTCCAGTCCACCCGTCAAGGTGATTTCGCCTCTCTCCAACGAGGTCTTAATCCACTATATTCAACTGAATATTACAATCTGCTTTAACAACTGCTAAATCCTTCTTGATGCAAACCACAAACTGGTTTATCAAGGAATCACTTTCTTACAAAGAAGAGAAATCTAGGTGTGTGAATGTTTTCTACAAAACTGTTTATCACAACTGTGATATTACACAACTTAAGCTTATGGAAACTAGATTTCTAAAATATTGAGTAAGGAATTTTTGGAGCTTTTAGCAAACTGAGAATGAGAAGATGATGAATAGCTTTTAGGCGTGTAAATTGATGTAGAACATTAGCCAATTCAATCTTCATTATCTTGTTTATATAGCACTGAAATTGTTGAACGTTGGAGCAATAATCTTGATTCAATGCCAATAACAAACTTTCCTTATTAAGCAGATCTTGTCTGGAATGATGCCGTTGGTAATAATTTGCCTTGAATGCACAGTACCGTTGCTACTTAAAGTGTGTTCTGGCTTTGGCTCATTCTGACTCTGCTTAAGTGCTGATGAACTGTTGTTGTCTTTATCAGAGTGTTGAGCGCAGTTCTATTCATCAAGCTTCAGCATTCGCGTGAGTTGTTCTTCTGATTCTGGTATTCTGATATAGCATCTTCTGATGCTGATGTTGATATCCAATATTCTGATGCTGATTACGATGCACTCTTGCTGATACATATCAGAGTTTCTGTAAACCAGAAAGGTAATTTTTAGGTAGCAAATAGTTCTTACATGAATCACATAATTAATATATCATTTCATTTTGTTATCATTAAAACTTAAACTTAGGGTAGTAGATTCAAACTTTGTTCTAACAAAATTAACATCCGTGTTTGGAGAATCCGTAAACTGTTTTTAGAGGTCTTGGAGTTGAAATTGAAAAGGAACCGGTGTAGGGTTGCCTAATGATGAGTCCGTGTAAAACTGCATCTTGGATAGAGAGAACCGGTGTAGGGTTGCCTCATGATGGTCAAGTAGATAATTGTCCTGTCTGGTTTCAGGTATTAATCTCTGACCTGAGAAATATAGTTTTCTTGGCTTGTTACAGGTATTGATCTTCAATCTCCACAGGTATTGTGATGTCGGGAATGGGCTTACAGATGCCATTGAGAAATGATTGTTGAATTGTTTTTGAATGAGTGACATAATTACATCCGAATCTGGATCGTATCTGGACTGTCTCTGGAAGGAATCTGGAATAAGTATCAGAATGTCGCCATGTCTGGGTCACATATGAACTATCTCTAGAAGGAATCTCGGAAGATGATGATCTTTGTCTGTTGATTGATCTTTCCTGAAAAGGTAAAGAGTTAGTTGTATGCAATGTCATGATGTAATGAATTGTACTTCATCAATGTTTATGATATGAATGTGATGGATGTGCATGTAAGCTGAGTAGCTATCTTGCTGAGGAAGACGAATCCTGGATAATGAAATCTTTGTCTGCTGCTGGGGGAAGTAAATCCTTGACTGCTGCAGGGGATTGCAAGAATCTTTTGATCGTTGAAAATGAGAAGTCCTGGGACCACTGTTGGGGAATCAGGAGCTTGGGTTGCATGCCAATCTACTGGGGATTCCTGTCTTGAGGGGATCTTCACTGGAGAATATTTGAATACTCTGTGAGGAACTGAGAATGAGAGTCTTCATTCTTCTTGGGGATTGATAGTTAGAAGTTTTAGCTCCGCTGGGGATTGCAAGAATCTTTTGATTGCTGCAGGTATTGATCTGCGATTTTGAAAAGGTTGGTCGGTGAGATAGTTGTCCTGACTGGTTTCAGGTATTAATCTTTGACCTGAGAAAGAAAGATAGTTTTTTTGGCTTGTTACAGGTATTAATCTTCAATCTCTTCATGTAGATTGTTTTCCTGGCTGGTTTCAGGTATTGATCCAGAATGAGTCGTCCACAGATAGTTTTCCTGGCTTACTACAGGTATTAATCTAGAACTTGGGTTATACGCCACTTTGAGAATGAGAATCTTCATTCTGTTGGGGGTCAGAAATTGGGTGTATGCCAATCTTCTGAGGTTTCAAGGATGAGAGTCTTCATTCTGGTGAGGGAAACAGATTTTTAGGAGCTTCAGTTGTCCGTTATCTTGTTGGTGGTTGTAACTTCCAGTAGGTGATGAAGGAAATTTTTGACGATTACTACTCCAAAAGATGAAGGAATCTTTGACTACTACTCTAAAAGATGAAGGAATCTTTGACTACTACTCCAAAAGATGAAGGAATCTTTGATGATTACTACTCCAAAAGATGAAGGAATCTTTGACTACTACTCCAAAAGATGAAGGAATCTTTGATGATTACTACTCCAAAAGATGAAGGAATCTTTGACGATTACTACTCCAAAAGATGAAGGAACCTTTGACGATTACTACTCCAAAAGATGAAGGAATCTTTGACGATTACTACTCCAAAAGATGAAGGAATCTTATCTGTCGATCAATCTGCATATGTTAAGAATGCTGTTGAAATGTAATTTGTTTTGGAGAATAAATCCTTGACAAATGTTGGGGAAATAAACCCATGACTGCAGGTCTGCTAGAGAGGTGATGAACTTCTCGAGGACACTTGAATTTCTTTTCAGAAAGATTTCGGAGAGGTTTCGTCACTGCCCCTAGTATCAGATGCTTGCGATATTGCCAGGTCACTTGGACTGCACGTAACCCTTTGAGATTGACATTCGAATGCCCCAAGTGATGGTGAGGGAGACTTGCCCCAGGTTAATCTGTAATTGAGAGATTTGTTGAAATCTTGACTGGACTGCCTCAGGTTAAATGGACTTTGAAAGATTTATTGAAATCTTGACTGGACTGCCCCAGGTGTGCTGGATAGTGACATGTCATGCCCCTTGTTGATAGGAGATTTGTTAAGGGAAGTGTCATCCTTTTTGAATTGATTTGGTTCACTGAGAGAGCTTTCGTTCATCGGATATTCGTTGTGTGAATTTCTCCGCTGTCAAACAAATAGCCAAATGCAAACAATGATATTCAGGTAATGTAAAATTTATGTCTGTCTCCAAGTTTTTGAAAAATGCGTTTTTTAGCAGAAAACTTTTTATAAGACAAAATCAACACAAGATTTAGGGCAAAGCCTTACAGGAGTCAGGATACCTTTTGTAATAGTATGCTTTCGAACTAACCCATGCTTCAATTAGGACTTTATAAGGGTTGTAACGTGGCTTGGTTCACGGTTTAAGAAACAAAGGATAAAGGCTCAAAGTATATTTGTACCCACCCACTCTTCATGATGTTCTTCAATCCTAAACTCAGTTAATTGTGCGTTTGAACTCCATTTGAGTTTGGAACGACTTTTGGATGATGGTTCACAAATTGAATTTATTGGGAAGGCAGTCATCATTTTTTTTGCAACATTTTTCATGTTGTTGAGGATTTGTAATGACCTCTTTCTTGATTTGTTATCCCTAACTTTTGCCTGACTGTTCCTGCTTTCGAGATTACAGTCAGCGGGATGCCCCAGCTTTCTTAAGCCTCCTTTATAGGTTTTGGCTCAGTGGGCTTTTCTCTTTTGAGAGATTGACTGCCTATGAGATAAGGAACCATCACTGTCTTTTGATTTTCAGAGGAATGCTTTTCTCTTTTTTTTTTCTTTTTTCGATGTCGTTCGTTGTATTACGAACTGAAAGTTTGCGACTTCAATGCGCACCTTTTTGGATTAACTGAGAGACTACCCTGCCCCAGGTTTAAATCAAAGGTTTTAATTTGTTTAGAACAGAAAACTCCTACTTCTTTGGCTCGAAGGGGTTGGCTAGGGATTATCCTCCTTATAACTCTAGTGTTTGGGATTTGAAAGAAATGCCTGTACATCATCAACAAGGTCTGTTCAAAAGCATACTGTATGAGATTATGGCATTGTTTCGTCATCCTCCCTCTAAAGGCTTGCAGCTTTTTATCAAGAGTTAAATATCATAAAGAAAGCATAAGAGTAGTGAAAACGAATGGATGAATTCAAGACAAACATATGCAATGCATTAATGAAACAGAGTTTGACATTAATAGATAATTGTTTGAATAACAAAGAGATTACAACTTGAAAATTCGAATGGAACAAAAGTCTCTCAGTTTGAGCTTTGTCATTTCAGGTGGAGAAACCCTTAATGGAAGATTTTCATCTCGCCATCGGGCATGAATCTCAGCACTCCAATGTCAATCAGATCTTGAATCTTGTTCTTCAAGGCCCAACAGTCGTCGGTGTCATGTCCCAGACTATAGGAGTGGTATACACAAAATGCGTCGGGATGATAGCTAGGAGCAGAGGTATTGGGCTTCCGAATAGGATCCCTTAAAGCAGTGAGATTGACCTCCAACAAGCGTTCCAGTATTAGATATGACGGTATGTCAGTCTCAGTGAACTGTCTTCCCGATGTAGTTTGCTTACGCCGATTACCCCGTTGACGCTGACGCGGTTGTTGTTGGGATTGTGACCCTGAAGCAAATAGAGGAGCCTTTCATTTGTCTTCTTGTCTCAAAGGGGGTTGAATGGTGACTTGCTCTTCAACCTCAGATGTTTTCCCCACTTGGTTGTCCCGAAGCAGTTGGTTGACGAGAACTCTGAGTTCCTCTTGTCTTTGAGCCAAGTCCTGGATGAGAGCCATCTGGCCCACCAGTTGTCCCATCATTTGGATCCTCATTGCAGTCAGCTCAAACTGAAGTTCTTCCAACTGGTCACTCCTGGCATTGTTGAATTCCCCTGGACCATGCCCCTTGTGAGGAGAGCTTTCACTTCTTCTTTCCCCTGGGACAGGTTCAAGAACACTTCCTGAAGTTGAGCATTTTGGTCCTGGATATCCTTGACAGTCCTCTCTAGAGCCATCTCTTACTGAAATAAACAGTAGGAGAATAAGGAAACCTGAAAAGGAAAAACTGTTATGATACAATGCATGATATGTGGATGCATGTTTTCAAGAATCTCTTGGGGTAAACACAAGAGAATGTTAGAGATTGAACTTCGATCTTTGATTGGAGAACTTTGCACCTGTGAATGTCTTTCCACGAGAATCAAGCTCACCATGTCAAGTGGGTCATAGCCCCTGATTCAAGTTGTTGCACTTGATCTTTGATGGCATTTGTTTAGAGGAGAAAACCTCTTGCCCTTTGGTAGACGTCTGGTTCCACGTGACCCTGCATCAAAAGACCCTCGAGATCCTTGAAATGGTTATTGAAAATGCTATGGTATGATGTCATGATGTTATGTACATGTATGCAAAAGCAAGTAAGTGTATATACAGGTAATCATATTCACACAAAGCAAACAAGTCCTTAGGTTTAGGCTTGCATGGGGTTTGTAGGTAAGTACCCTCTTGAAGTTAGTTGGCTCATCCTGTCCTAAAATAGAAACTGGGTTCTAAGGAGCTCAATATCATTGGATTATTTTCTGTGTTCATTGTTTTGGTTTAGCCACTTAACTGGCGACCAAAATATTCCAAGAAAACAACCCTCAATGAGTGTAGTATCGAGTATCTACCAACTTCGGACTGCACCAAAGTCGGTCATCTCACTACCCCTAAAAAGGCTAAGATGGTCAAGTAAGGTTCTAAGAGTTCGTTAGTGCTTCATGACATCACTCAGTGGCCCCGTATTCTCCTTGACTACTCAAGGGCTACCGGTACTCACAAATATGTCACACTAACATAGCTTACTGCTTCAACCATGTCGGTATACCCCACACAGTTCCCTCACAGTTTTATTGCTATTTACCTAAAAAGGTGCCCCCAAATCCGGGTGTGGAATTTACAACAAACCCAAACAAGGACCCCAAAAAGTAAAGCAATCAAAGCAATCAAAGAAAGTATGTAAAGGTGATCTAAAACCCTAAGGTAACCCCACTTTTAATTTAATCCCCAGCAGAGTCGCCAGTTCTGTGATACGGTGGGAGAACTGACTTGAGGTTTTGCGTTTGTATTCACACTTGTTCGGTTTAGCAAGAGTCGCCACCGACTTTTTATTTTATCCTAAAGGAAAGGGTAAAAAGCACAGGAAAAACCTTTGAGATGTTTTCGTGGGTTCGGGGGGTAGATTATGAAAAGGGAAGGTGCTAGCACCCTTTTCATCCATGGTTATCCATGGGCTCTTAGTTACTTGTTTTAGGTCACTTGCCTTGATTTTAAATTGCTTGAAATGGTGTTTGTATGTGTGTGGTTTTGAAAATGTTTTGAAAAAGATACCTTGTCTAGGCAACCGTTGTAACAATTTTTTACTCGAATGTTTTACAAAGGTGTTTGTCTTTTTGAAAAGATGTTTCAATGTTTTTGAAAGTTGTTTTGAAAGTTGTGTTGTGGAGTGTGTTTTGAAAGTAGGCAAGTGTGTTTTTCAAGTTTGATCAAGTAACTAAGAGTTCGTCTACCCTATTTTACTCAAAGATTTTTCTCATGTTTTAACCCTTTTAACAGTGTTGTTTCACCACTGTATTTGGTGAACAACCTTGTGTTAGGATGATAACGGGACGGGCGCGGGTCATCGTTTAGACCATGAATGCAATGGTGGCAAGTGTCTTTGGCAATTTTTCTTTAAGGGACTTGATCATTTTTTAGGCAACTTCGAAAGCGTCATCGAGGGACTATGATCATTTGATTTGTTTTTATTTTGCCTTGTTTGATAGTGCAATTCAGTTTGAACTTTGCAGCTTGGTTGACATCTCTCTGGACAGTTTAGTTTGCCTTTTCAAGTAGCTTGTGCTTTTGGTTCAATTATGCAGCCTTGTACATTTTTCTATTTGCAAACATATTTCCTTTCCCTCTTTGTGAACCAAGAGTCTTCTTGTGATTTGCAGAGAGGGCGAATAAACTGATTCCGGCCGACACTTTTAATGATGAGTTTTAATTATCTGTCTGCCTTTTTTAATTCATCTGTGTTTGACTTGTTTCTTTTTTTGTCTTTGCAGATAAAAAATCAGTTGAGCAATGGGGAGCAGCAGTAGAAGATGAAGATTTAGGATAGATTTAATTTATTTTTCAATTATTTGTAATAAAACATCATTGTAAATAAATTTACAATATCCCAATAATATTTGTAACAATAATTAAAAATAAATAAAAAACTTTTTGTCAGATAATTCTTTAATTTGCACTGTTTATTTATTTATTTAAATCTCTTGATTTAAAATAATTGGAAGTACATCCAAATTATTCTAACTTAGATAAAATAAATAAATAATAAACACCGTAGTCTCGCAACTTTGCATTAATCAACAGCGCACCCGGCATTTCAATTAACCATAAGCATTGCACAGTCAAACAAACAAACGTCCATATGTCCTTTATCTCACTGATCAAACTTAAACTTCAAACTTTCAATCAGAAGCCTCAACCCATACCCTAGAGTCAATTGAAAAGAACTGTAGAATTAATTCCTTCTGAAAATGCGTGCGCAAACCCTAATTCTTGATTTATTCTCAAAGAAGCGTATGCTTGATCAAACCTTGAGCCAAACTCAACCAAACCCTAATAATCTGCTTGAACTGATTCAGAATCCATGAAAACCCTAATTTGGATAGACTGATAAGAAAAAGTCTGTTTGACTGATTCTTGAGCCAATCTAAAAAATCAGGAAAAGCCTGAAGTTGTGATTTCTTGTGAAAAAGAGGAGGGCAAATTTTGGGGTACAACACAAGCCAACTTGGATGCTTCTCGCACGAATAGTTTTCTTTCCTCCAATAAAGCATTTGAGAGAGCAAAAGAGAAGGTACACTGCTTGTATCCTGATTATGAACAAATTTATTTGTTCACAGGTGTGCATGATGAGAAGATGGTAGAAGAGGAAAGTAAACCTCCCTCATAGGAAAAGGAAGCAACCATCCCGAACCAAAAGGTCGTGCAGGACATTAATGATGAAGTTGTCTCTATTCCTGGTGAGGGTGAACCTACCATGCTATGAAATTAAAATTTGTCTTGTGTAATTTTTTGTAACTTTAATGATTATATAACCTTTACTTTTCAAGGCCCTTATAATTAATAAATCTTATAATTTTAGTGAATTATAACCTTGAATATGATGATTCCCCTTAAGGTGTCACAATTTAACGGATCTTTCTCTTTCATTTATTGATTGACCTAAGTTGATCCTAGAAATTTTGAGTAAGCTTTTACTTGCGTAATATTTTTTTGGAGAGTTTTAAGCATAACAATTTCTCTTAGGATACAAAGATACCATGAAGGGTGCAACTAAACCCTAATTAACGACATAATGTCACCCCGATTAGTGAAACGATACTACGAAGAGTGCAATGATACCTCTAAAGATGAAATGATTTTTCATATACTTGGAAACATATAACCTTAGTAAATAGGAATCATCGTTAAAATTTCATGCCCTTGTAGGGGAAAAATGTCACCTTATTCCTTTTATCGATATATTAAGTCAGAAATACAAAATTTTGTGGTATGTTTCATTGCCTTATTAACTTGGAAACATAAAAAGATTAGTTGTATTAGTGCCTCCGATTCGTTAAGTTCTAGGTTCTAGGGATACGACCCCCATTCAATTCTTCTAGCTTGCATGATTCATGTGATAATCTTTCTAATATTCTATAAGGTCCTTCCTCGTTGGGGAGAAACTTTCCAATTCTAGTAGGCACCACAATTATTTTGAGTACGAGGATGTCTTATTTCATGTCCATTGGGATTAATTGGGATTTGTATCTCTTCGAAATCCTTTGTTTTGCTGCATACTCTTGAATGTGGGCGATATCACACACTTCATCGAGCAGATCCGCAAAACACTTGAGGCATGTTTCTTTTTTTTAATTATATAGAAATCCAAGAATTGAATAAGTCATTCCATGAGTCATGTGAGTGTGTCAACTTCTAATGGTAGCATGACATTGACACCATACATTCTGAAAAGCCTATTTTTGGTGGAGGAATGAGGCATCATGTGATACGTCTGTATACCATGTGACTCTCAATGGAGATATTTTTAACCATAGTTAGAACAAAAAATTGGTGAGATATAAATAAAATGGAAAGGCAACTCAATAATAAATTAGAAAATGAGAATACCTCCTATAATTGTTCAGACCATAGGTCCTTCACTTTTTCGAGCTTCTTTTTAATTATGCATATAATGACTTTGTTAGCAGACTCAACTTGCCATTGGCTTGGGGATGTACGATTGAAACATGTTTTATTTGTATTCCAAACTAATGGCAGAACTCAACCATGATGGATATAAAGAATTGCATGTTTTTATTTAAGATGATGCACTTGGGTAGCCTAAACCAACAAATTATTCACTTCCAAAAAATCTCCTTACTATGTCTCCCATGATCCTTCTGGTGAAATAGCCCACACCCATAAGTAGGAATTTTATTTTTCACGGTGCTAAGGGAAAATGACCTAGGATTTTTATTCCCCAATGATAGAACGGTTAGGGCAAGGTTACATAATGTAGAATCTTAGTGAGGGCATGATTCAGGTTTGAATGTCATTGAAATTTATCACATTTGTTTTTTACTTGACACTTCTTTCATCACGCACGAGATATCTATATTTTGTTTGAATAAGGAGTTATGCCAAAATTTGTGGTTTGGAAGTCGTATTGGTCGATCCATATTTCTTTCTGGTCTTTCATGGGCATCACATCAACATCTCATCCACATACTATTCTTTAGGGTCCATAGGGACGACGTTTACTCTATGGGGGTAAGGTCTGGTAATGATCAAGTGATCATTGTTTTCATCTTTATTTTGGGGCTATATTGATAACACTTTTGAGATGTATCCTGGTCTTATTTTATGACATCTATCTGCCCAATATCTAACGGGTATTTCATAGTAAAGTAGAGTATGGACATGGTGACTTCTAAAATGTTAAAGGAGGGGCACCCGATGATAATTTTGCATGATGATTGGGAGTCCTCAACTAGATATATGACCTTTATTGAATTAAGATGTCAGTGTGCTCCGAAAATAGTTCTTATGGAGATGTACCCCTGACTTGAAGTTGCTCTCTCGAAAAGATAACCAGTGAGCCTTTGAATGGTTTATAGGTGCTCAAGATCCAACTGTATTCTTTCAAATGCATTCCAATAGAGGACATAGACCGAGTTATTGAGGTTTAGTAAGACGCGCCAAACATCCAAATTAAACAGTTGCACGCTAATGACCATGGGATAGTTTTCAAGAGGTGGGATTCCACTGCATCCCAATGCGAGAAGGTAAATCTAGGCACATAAGTAGATTCGAGATTCGGAGAAGAATTTACCATGTGTGATAGGAATGGATCGGACCCCACAAGTGATGATGGGGATGTGTTAGTTAATAGAGATAATGTGGGGCCTAAACAATGAAGGGTTTATGTGAGAAAAATAATAAATGGAAGTAATTAGGTGATTGGCCCAGTAGTTAGTATTACCCAAATAAATAGGAGTTGGCTCAGTTAGTTTGTTAATATTCCCCAAATAAATAGGAGTTGACTCAGTTAGTTTATTAGTATTCCCTAAACAAAGGAGTTGGCTCAATTAGTATTCCCTATATAAATAGAAGTATATGGGGCGGTATCTAGGTAGGTTATTATTTGCTATTTTTTATATTCGGGTTTGGGCAGTGAGAGAATTGTTTTCTCTGAAAGAGGAGCAGTAGCTCTGGAATTACTTTTTGTTTTCATATTCGTTAATAAAATAATTTTCTCCATCATATTCTATCTTACCTTTGTTCTATCAATTAATCTGACCTACCATTGTTGATGTGTAGAGCTCATATGATGGTTGACCGTGTTTATGCAGTGGAAGAATAACTGGAAGGTGATGAGGCTAGAATTGTTGCATTACAAGAGTTTTTTTGGTGCTGAGCTTTAGCGTGCAATGGCTAATTGCAAAGTGTCGCACCAAGCGGTGCAATAGTTACCTCACCATTTGATGGGTTTCATTTATCTGAGAAGAAGGTGGAACATTTGTCGATGATAATCCGATTGCATGGATCACTTGGGAAAAGACATACTTTGAGGTACAACAAATTTTTTAGGATGTGCGTATTCAATTGACGAAATTCAGCATGGAAAACCCTTATATCCATTGGTTTATCCTATGACATGATTCAAAAGAGGAATTGTCATGGGAGAACCTTCGTGAGGCGATGATGGTTCGATTTAGAGGTGGGCATTTGGAGAATCCTTTTGAGGAATTGAAGGAACTAAAATAATCAGGATCAATAGAGGAATACATTGTTGAATTCGAATTGTATTCTACACAGTGTGGTCATTTTCTAGAGGAATTGTTTCTTGGTTATTTCATTGGTGGTTTACGTCATGATATTCACTCTCGTGTGCATACCTTCAAGCCTCGTAACCGTTACCTAGAAATGTAATTGGCTCGTGATGTTGAAAGTGAATTTGTAGTGGCTTTTGGTCAAGATTCTGGATCACGTTACAAACCGGGTCTTGGCTCTTGAATAAAATCTCAAAAACCTAATTGAGCTTTTTGCGAAGGGGGAGGTAACACATCTATAATTCAGACCCATACTAATAACTATTTGGGAAAATGCATATTGGTTCAGATTCTAGATCTCAAATCAGGTCAACACGCCCTACCAATTCTATAACATTTTGTTTCCCAAATTTAGGTGACAATTCGCCCCGTCAATATCGTGGTGTTCACCATGTACCAAGTGCAGAGGTTAATGAGTGTTGTGTGATAAGGCTTTGCTTTTGTTGCAACAAACGATGGGATATTCTCCATCAATGTGAAACAAAACAATTACGATTGATTATCTTAGAGGATGATGAAATTGTCAATTATGAATGAGAGATTGTGGTGTTGGAGGCTGAGTTAATGAAAAGCTCACACAAGAGGAATTAGAATGTAAAACCATGGGACTGTTTGGTGTATCTGATCGAAAAAATAGCAAGTGTATTATTCTCACTGATGTAGTAATAATGGGATTTTCCCAAAGTATCGATCTCGAGGACTATTTAAGAAATACTGAGTTTTATTATTAATTCAATTAAACAAAAAACAATAGTCTAGGGTTTGATTGGATTAAATCCTTGCGAAAGATTAAATGACTGAAAGTAAAATGTGACTTTTTCTGTTTGATTAAAAGATGCTAGGGGTGGGTGTATGATTTTCCATGAAATAACCTTCACTCTTTGATCTCTTCAACAAGTTCATCAAATCAATTACTGATTCTTAAGATTATCTTTCCCTAATTCCTTAGTGAAAAACCTTTAACCTTCTACCCTAATTTCAATGTCCATTCAAATTAGTCTTGAGGTTAAGCATTCAATTATCAAGAACTATTCTGGCTATCATAGGATTATCCTAGTCCTAGGTGAAATCATCTATAATATCATTATTTAGAAAACCTTAACACGGTCGTTCGACTCTACTGTGTTAATAACAGTGAAACCCTATGGTCCCATAAGGTAAAACTATAAATTCTTCTAAACAATCAAATTGATATATAAAAACTGTTATGTTGAATAAAACAAAGTTATCAGTATTCTTGACATTGCAAATCAGGGACACCCCCTAGAATTGGGGGGTTTATCCGCACATGGAGTTCAAAAGTAAAATAACACTGATATTAGATGTAGACATTACAAGAAGTTTGGATGGTTTGATCTTCAATTGCTATCGCGCATGGAGAGTTCTCTGTTCCTAAAGCTCCTCTGAATCTCCAGTCTTCTATCATGAAATTCTTAAATCGTTCAAAAAGTCCTTTTCTTCTTCTTACAAACATGTTTTTATAGTGTTAGGTCATCCCTCAGTGATGCAAAATGTCCAAAGTACCCTTAATGATCCAAGAATACAACAAAATCTCAAAATTGGAATTTCAAGCGCCTAGGCTGACACGGGCCATGTCACCGGACACGGGCACCCGTGTCAGCATCTGTGATCTTCTCTTTTCACACTTTTTGGTTCTAGTTGAATTGACACGGGCCGTGTCAGCGGACACGGGCACCCATGTCAGCACCTGTGATCTTCCTCCAAAAGTTCATGATTCAACTGACTTGACACGGGCCGTATCATGTGACACAGGCGCCCGTGTCTCCTTCTTTCTTGCTCCAACATTACTTTTTTCAAGTCCTCCCCCTGACACGGCCCATGTCAGGCGACACGGCCACCCGTATCAAGGCTCTTGAAGCACTTCTTCTGGAACTCTGAATTTTTGCACTTTTCTGCCCTGATTTGTTTTGTTTTATTCTTTTGAACCTGAAAACACTAAAATACAAAACCAAAGCATAAAATGCGGTAAACTGAAATAAAACACCATTAAATTAAAAGAAACAATAACTAAAATAAATTCACAATTACTATGTAAAAACCACTGATCAAACTCCCCTAAACTTAAACCGTTGCTTGACCTCAGGCGACCATTATAAGAACTCATGAAAATCACTGTAGCCCGATACTCATATGTGAGACATCCGTTCAAATTGAACAAAAATCAGTTTGTCCGATGTTTACATGACACGAAGAGTTTGTTTAAGAATCTTTAATTTTAGAGTTTCCTCTTCAAATACCTCTCTATCTATGCTTTGTACTTAAGTCTCTTTCCGATTTTCCTCCTTTTTTATTTCAACCGTCACATTCAGACAGTGAGGATTATGATGACCATCACACACACAGGACTGATCAAGAAAGTTTTTTGCTCAGGCACCAAATAAGAGCTTTTGCTCCTTTATAATTTCAGATGAAATTTTCAAAAACTTTCAGTTTATATATTATCCTTTATGGACGACGTTTGGGGATCAACCCCCTTTGGGATTAATAACCTGGTGAAGGCTACCAAACTTAGCGAGCCAATTTCCTTTTACCTCCTTTTTATCATTTGGTTCCACATTTTTTCTTTCTCCTTCAATGATACATGCATGTGAATCTATGTTCTGCCAGACTGTGAGGATAAACTACTTCAGGAGTACTTCTCAAGATTCAAGCACTATGGTACAAATATACACATTAGACTCGTATCCCTATCATGTTATTCCAAACATCATACCCTTGAATAACCATCCCTTCATATCTATATACTATTCCCAAACTCTTTCAACCTGACAAACAGCTTTTGCAAATGATTAAGGTGTTCTTCTTCTGTTTGTGATCGAGCTATCATGTCGTCTATGTAAAATTCGATCTCATGATGTATCATATCATGAAACAAAGCTACCATGGCGCGTTGATAGGTTGCCTCTGTGTTCTTCAGTCTGAACGGCATCACTTTGTAGTAGAAGGTACCCCATTGTGTAACAAAGGTTGTTTTCTCCATGTCCTCGGGGGCCATTTTGATTTGGTTATATCCCGAGAATCCGTCCATGAAAGAAAAAACCTTGTGTTGAGCTGTGTTGTCAACCAAGATGTCGATATGCGGTAGTGGAAAATCATCTTTAGGGCTAGCCCTGTTCAAATCCCGATAGTCTACACACATTCTGACTTTGCCGTCCTTCTTAGGTACGGGCACAATGTTAGCAACCCATTATGGATAGGTTGTAACAGCCAGAAAACCGGCGTTGAATTGCTTCATTACTTCAGCCTTAATCTTCTCAGACATGTCAGGCCTCATTCGGCGAACCTTTTGCTTGATCGATGGACAATCTTCTCTTGTAGGGAGACGGTGAGCCACGATGTCGGTGTCTAGCCCTGACATGTCTTCATAAGACCAAGCGAAGATTTCAACATATTCGTTCAACAATTGCACTAAGCGCTCTTTGACACTTGATTCCAGGTTGGAACCCACTTTTACTTCCTTCCTGTCTTCCTCTGTCCCTAAGTTGATGGTTTCTAACAGCTCTTCATGAGGCATAATGGCCCTCTCTTCTTGTTGTAGAAGTCTGGCTAACTCTCCCGGCACTTCACAATCTTCGTCAACTTCGTACTCAACATGATTGACCAAATCTTCAGAGTTATCGAAGGCTAAAGCAGAATAGTCACCCATGGAATCCGGAGTGGATGGGTACCTGCATTTGTGAGTGTGGGTGTGGGTAAGGGATAGCCATCTTTAAACAAACAAAAATGCAAAAGGAAAGAAAATGAACACATCAATTTATAGATGAAAAACGTCCAATGATTCATTAAAACATGGCATATGATTATGAAAAAAATCAAGCCCTTACAAATGGACCTACATGCCCCGAGCAAGGCATGAGGTGAAAATAGTGTACGAATTGTTTTAGTTATTACAGACCATAAAAATGGGAAATTGTTCAAAGATAAAATTACTGGTTGATAAAGGTGATAGGAACAAAATCCTTTGCTTCCCAATTGCTCAAACCCCCTTCGACAGTCGGAAAGATCCAATCTTCAAAATGACTCTCCTCATCTTCATCTTCTACAACATTGATTCCGTGGTGTGAGATCTTGACGGGTGGTCCTCCGACCTTAGAGCGACGCATAGCCTTTTGTCCTACAGCAGTAAACCCTAAACCAAACTTGTCCGTCTTATGGGGAAAGTCAGGAAATTGTCCCCATACTGTTCTCTTCCCCTCCTTAATCACAGCCTCTGCGTCTTTGAGAGATGCCATCCTAGATGCATGCTTTGGAACGATAGGCGCCTCGACCATTGTCTTCGCAACTGCTACCTCGGGAGAAACTTCCTCAAAATGTTGAAAAGGCGTTTCGATGAACTCGCCATCTAACTCCACATATAGAAAGGAATTGAGATGACTAATCATGTACTCTTCCTCTCCATACACAGTTGTGATTTTACCCTTAACAGGATATTTCAGCATTTGATGTAAAGAGGAGGTAACTGCCCCAGAATAATGGATCCACGGTCTCCCCAGCAAACATGAGTATGACGGACGAATGTCTATTACGTAGAAGGTAGAGTTGAAAACTTCGGTGCCTACCTTGATAGGAATATCAACCTCTCCATGAACCATTCTTTTGGAACCATCGAAAGCTCTGAGGACGATGTTACTAGGTTTGAGGGTCAAACCTTCGCAATCCAAACGGTCTAAGGCCTTCTTTGGCAGCACATTCAGGGAAGAACCAATATCAACCAAGACATGGGCGAGAATGGTTCCTCGGCATTCAACTGAAACATGTAACGCATCATTGTGCTTCCTTCCTTTGGGAGTTAAGTCAGTGTCGGAAAAGCCCAGGCCATTGTAAGCAGTAAGACTGGACACACAATCCTGAAATTGGTCAGCCGAGGTCTCTTGGGGTACATGTGCCGTCTTCAAGAATTTAATCAGGGCCTTAGCATGGGCCTCTGAACAGAGCAGGAGGGCTAACATTGAAATTTTAGAAGGGGTCTGCCCCAGTTGTTCTACAACGTTGTAGTCACTTTTTCTGATTATTTTTAGGATTTCATCCATTTTCTTCTGAGTGGTTTCAGGGATAACCACAGCATGAGCCTTCGTCCTGACAGGCATTTCTAGTATCCCCTTACCCTTGTCGGTATTATCAGCAGATGGTCTTTCTTCAGGAGTGTTTAACTCTTCAATCACCGGGCCTTGCACAGAGGGCCCAACAGGTGCAGAAGCTTTTAAGGGTCCGAAAACTGCTCGGGGGGGAGCAATCTCCGGAGAAAAGATCCGGCCACTGCGGGTTATCTTGCTTGTACCCGCGATGTTCCCTATATCAGGGTCTTCTTCAGAAATCTCTTGGACTGTTTCGATTTGTTTGATGCCGTGGTTGAAGATTTCTCCCCCATAGTTCCATGATATCATTTTGCTTGACTGGTACGGGACAGGCCCCGACATGGTGATCTTTAAAGGTACACAATCGGAGTTGGGTGTAATCCTGACAGGCCTTTTGCAAGCCTTGGGAGGATTTTCGGAAATGGTTATGATGGCAATATCGTTGGTTGAAGTATCACAAGTATCAGGAGTAATCGGATTGAAAGTGTTAACAGGGGTTTTCTGGAAAAGTATTTCTTGAGTATCCATCAGGCGTTGGACACCAGACTTCAACATTGGACAATCACCTTGAATATTCAAACAAAAATAATAGTTTTTACCACAACCAGGAAAGATCCCGACTCTCAACAAATTTTCTTTAATCACAATCAAAGGAGTCAACAGATTGGCAACATCAGTAACATGGAGGTTTTCCAAAATGGCATGTACATTGTGGCCGTGCTTGGGCATCAGAGCAGATATAACATTGGGCTTCTCAGGAGCGTCAAACTCAACCTCTTTGGCGTCAATTAAATCCTGAATTTTTTTCTTAAGTGCCCAGCAATTATTAGTATCGTGCCCAGCACTGTCGGAATGGTAAGCACACTTGGCGTTGGAGTGATAGTATGGAGAGGAGGTGTTAGGGTTTTTTGGCGCCTCCTTCAAACTAGTCAGATTCAGCTTCAACAAATGGGGAAGAACATGCGCGGGTGTCATGTTGATGCGAGTGAACTACCGCTGTGGCCGTTCTACCCGTTGTTGATTAGGTCTCGACTAATTGTTACGAGGTTGATCATTTGATGAATTTTGAATCATCACGGCCCCTACAGTCGGCCGGCGCTCAGTTCTTCCCAATCCCTTCTGAGAATACACATCAGATGCTTCTTTCTTAGTTGGAAAAGGTTTTTTAATAGCTGTGGATGCGGAGGCATCCTTTTGAATCTTTCCACTTTTAATACTGGCCTCCACCCTTTCGTCGGTCAAAATCAGTTCAGTAAATCCCGCAGAAGAGCTCCCGATTAGATGGTTGAAGAAGGGGCCAGATAGGGTCCCCAGAAACATGTCAACTAATTCCCTATCTAATAGCGGTAGCTGCACCCTTCCAGCCAGGTCACGCCACTTCTGGGCGTACTCCTTAAACCCTTCATTTGAAGTCATCCCCATACTTTGTAACTGGGTACGAGTGGGCGCCAAATCAGCATTATACTGATACTGACGATAGAAAGCAGCTGCCAAGTCTTCCCAATTGTGGACCTCTGATCTCTCGAGCTGATAAAACCAATCTAATTGAGTGCCAGACAAGCAGTCTTGGAAAAAGTGCACCCAAAGGTCTTTATTGGATGAATGAGGTTGGATCTTTCTAACATACGACCTCAAGTGCATTTTAGGGCAAGATAAACCGTCGTACTTGGCAAATGTTGGCACCTTGAACTTGGGAGGGATAACAATCCCAGCTACCAACTCCAGTTCCTCAAAATCCAATCCGGGCACCCTCTGCAACTCCATAGCTGCCAATCTGTCTTCAAGGTTCTTATACTTGTCATCCGCTGGTGGATACTGTTGTTCTGAATAGTCTTCGTCTTCTTCCTCTTCCTCCTCTTCTACCTCAGACTCAGAAGGTACAGTAACTCCTTTCCCCTTGCCAATCCCTTCTTCAGACGTTGAAGGAAACTCAAGAGTCCTTCTAGCATCGCCCTCAAACCTTCTTCCGAAAGTGGCTACCCCCAGTCTCTTTTTCTTTTTCTTCTCTTTATTCTTATCTAGCAGAACTTTGAGATCCTCTTGACCCTTTGCCAAGGTCATGAGGAGTTGCTGAAATTGCGAATTTTGTGCCTGTAGATCTTTTACTGTTTGCTCCAAATCTATCTTGCTGAAATAAACAGCAGAAAGATAAGGAAACCTGGCTTGAAGACCTGTTTATGCATATGATGAATGGTATGTTATTCATGTAATGCATTCAAGGGTTCAAAAATTCAAATTTGTTGCAAACAAAAAGGAACGCACGTCATATTAAAAGAAATTGTTAGTACATAAGTGCCCCATGGGCAAAATATTACAAAATTCTTAATGTAAAAAGACATTGCGCATCCTCTTTGGTGCGATGTAGGTGTTGAGAGTTTCCTCCTCGTGAAGTCGGCGGGTGAGCTCTAAAACCTTCTTCTCACTAGCATAGAAGCTGGCTTCGAAAGTATCCCGTTCTTATTTGAGTTGGATCCAACTCTTTTGCATTTCTTCCCATGATGTTGGCATGTCAGGATGTAGGATGGTGTATGGGACCTCTCCTTCCTTAACAGGCTCTTTGATCAAGGGGAGAATGTGAGGATATGGCATCATAAGATTCTGGGAGCGGGTTCGTACCCACTTGAGGTAAGGCTCAAGGGGGATGGAATTTTTGTGCCCCAGTGTCTTACTATCCACCTTGTTAGGCATCCTCCAAGCTCTGATGAACCTTTGTCGAAGTCCTTGTGCATCATTGTCGAAGTTAAAAACTAGGTCAGGAATCAGCATGTCATGAGGGCCATCCCTCCGGGCATATCCAAATTTCCTCAAAGCTAGACAGGGGTTGTAGGTAATGCCTCCCCTAATGCCAAGTAATGGGACATTAGGGAATTCACCACAACGATCAATGATGATGACATTTTCTCTGGACTGAGAACACCAATGTACATCAGAATGTGTGAGGGTCATCAACCGTTGTGACCACCTTAAACCCTGCTCATTCTTTAAAACTGATTGTGGGAGGTGAGAAATAAACCACCTTGCTAGGAGAGGAGTACAGTACATGAGAACACCTATTTTCCTCATTGTTCGTGTGTAAAATGAGTGTAGGATATCCCCAAGCAATGTAGGTATGGGATTCCTGGATATGAAAATCTTGACGGCATTCACATCTATAAGTTGATCAGGATTTGGGAACAAAACCAACCCATAGATAAGGAGTGCCATAATATCTTCAAAGGCTTGTAGATCAAGAGAATTCCAGCAGTCTTGTGCCTTCTCAAACAGAAACTTTGCCAAGAAACCCTTAACACCACTTTTGGTTTCCCAATGCCCCTTGATGTCAGATGGTTGCAAGTGTAATGCTTGAGCAACATCTTCAGGTTTCGGTTCTTTTTCCGTACCATTGTAGGGTAGTTGATTAAGAATAGGAATTCTCAGGAGTTGATAAAATTCCTCCAAAGTAGGCACCAATTGGTAATCAGGGAATGTGAAACAGTGGTGTAGGGGGTCAAAGAACTGGAAGAGAACTTTCACCATGTCTTCTTCAATGCTGGTGTTGACTAAGTTGAGGAGTCTACCATGTCTTTCACTGAAGAGAGAATTCTCTGGAATCCTAGAAGTGAGCTCCTTGAGTTGAGGAGGGATTCTCACAAGATTGACTTGAATTGTTTTCCTGCGAAGAGATTCCATGACCTACAAAACAAGAACAAAGATGAAGATCCAAACCCTTGAAATGGTTAGTGGATGCATATGATGCTTTATGATGTTCATGATGTATGCACAAACACATGTACAAGCAACTCACACAAAACCCTAGTTTCAGGCTTGCATGAGGTTTCATAGGTAAGTACCCTCTTGAGTTTAGTTGGTTCAAAACCTTTCCTATAAATAGTAATCGGGTTCTAAGGAGCTCAATATCATTGGATTATTTTCTATGTTCATTATTTTGGTTTAGCCACTTAACTAGCGACCAAAATATTCCAAGAAAACAACCCTCAATGAGTATAGTATCGAGTATCTACCAACTTCGGACTGCATCAAAGCCGGTCATCTCACTACTCCTAATAAAAGGCCAAGATGGTCAAGTAAGGTTCTAGTTCATTAGTGCTTGATGACATTACTCAGCGGCCCCGTATTCTCTTTGATTGACTCAAAGGCTACCGGTACTCACAAATATGTCGCACTAATATAGCTATTGCTTCAACCGTGTCGGTATACCCCACACAGTTTCCACAACGTATTGTTATCTATGAATGTTTCCTAAATCCGGGTGGAGGATTTCAAGCCCAAACAAAAGAACCAAAATGTAAAGCAATCAAAGCAAACAATAATCATGCAAAGGGTGATCTAAGCCCTAAGGTTACTCCACTTAAAAATATTTCCCCAGTAGAGTCGTCAGTTCTGTGATACGGTGGGAGAACTGACTTGGGATTTTGCGTTTGTGTTTGCAAATGTTTCGGTTTAGCAAGAGTCGCCACCGACTTTTTATTTTATCCTAAGGAAAGGTCAAAAAGCACAGGAAAGACCTTTGAGATGTTTTCTTGGGTTCGGAGAGTATGTTATAGAAAGGGAAGGTATTAACACCCTTTCTATCCATGGTTATCCATGGGCTCTTAGTTACTTGCTTAGATCACTTGCTTTGTATTTCTATTGTTTGAAATGGTGCTTTTCAATTGTTTGAAATGGTGCTTTGTGTGTGATTTTGGAAAATGTTTTGAAAAGAGGCCATCGTTGTGGCAACCTTTGTAATGATTCTTGTTTGAATGTATACAAAGGTGTTTTTGTCTTTTGAAAGGTTTTCAATGTTTGAAAGTAGGGTTTTGAAATTGTGTTGTGGAGTGTGTTTTGAAAAGTGGCAAGGATGTTTTTGCAAGCTTGATCAAGTAACTAAGAGCTATCTACCCTATTTTACTCAAAGATCTTTCTTATATTCTTAACCCTTTTAACAGTGTTGCTTCACCATTGTATTTGGTGAACAACTTTGTGTTAGGATGTTTAACGGGACAAGCGCGGGTCCTCGTATAGACCATGATAGCAATTGTGTCAAGTATCTTTGGAAATTTTCTTGAGGGACTTGATCATTTTGTTTAGGCAACTCAGATAGCGTCATCGAGGGACTATGATTTTTTTTTTTGCCAAAGTACTCAACATGCAACCATGGCCCATTTTTGAAGGCAACAAGTGGATGAAACCCTAGGGGTGCAAGTGTGTATTGTGTTTGTTTTTCATGCATGTTATCTTTGATTAGGTCAAACTAATTGTTGATTTTATTTGCATACAAACCCTAGGTCTAAGCATGGCATAATTGAAAGCTTTTAAATGTACGGGAATTTAAATGCTACACTATTACAACATGATATAGGGAGGGGGGGGGGGGTACAAATTTGAATTGAGAGTATTTGACAAGAAAATAAATTCTAAGTTATTACAACCATATCAAATGTACAAGATACAATATTTAAATGTATAATAATTGAAATAAATACAATAAATAAATGTAAATAAAATGTATTATGCCAAAATGTTTTTAGTATGTAAAAAGTAATTTTTCAATGTGAAAAGTAAAATAAAGAAGATCAATTTTAATTATTTTTCCTATTTAGGGCAAGAAACCCTAATTCTTAATAAGTAAGAAAAATTATTTATTAATTATGTGCAATAATATACTAATTTATAAAAAAATAAAAGTATATTGTAAAAATGACATTTTTGGTCCAAAATAATAATAAAAATGAAAATGTAACATTTTTTGTATTTTTGACCTAATTATCTAATAAGATAAAATATATAAGTATATTTATACATTAAATATATTAAATGTGTAAAAAAAGTTGAAATAAATTATTTACAAAAATGTATATATTTCAAGAAAATATTTTCAAATGTGTATAAAAATAAAAATGAAAATAAACATATTTTTTTACATTATTTTTAGATTTAAACAAAATAACATAAAGTATTTAAACATTTTTATGGTGGAAATAAATAAAATAAATACCAAATAAATGCAAAAAATTATAAAAATATTTTTGGATCATTTTTTATATTTGAAAATAAAATATCAAAGTCAGAAAAGAAAATAAAGATGCAAAAATATTAAAATATAAGAAAATGGGCCAGGGGGTGTGAAACTGAAAATGGGGGGTGCCAAAAGTAGGAAGTAGCCAGACCCATCCCAGCTACTTCATCTTCTTCCTCTGTCCAACAAAATTTGAAAAAAAACGCGCGCTAGCTACCCCAACCTGTATCTCCTGATTCTTTGATCTTTTGACAAAACTCAAAACATAAAACTTGTAGAGCATAAAATAACGAATCTAAACATATAAAAAACTTGGATTAACTCTCAAAGACCAGAGAGAATTTCTCTGGCCCTAATTTTTAACCTAGTTTTTTCAGAAAGTTCATGAGTGAAATTCTCTCAGCACGATTAATGTAAATGAAAACTAAGCATATGTATGGCTTCAGGGCTATGAGTACAACATATTTCATTCACAAACCTAAGCCTAACCATTCCTAGATAGGGAGATAGAAGTCCATGAAATACCTGTTTCAGTTGACTTCGAGCTGGACAATGTAGCAACCTTCAATGGTGTTTGAGCTTCTGTTGAGCTTGCCTGAGGTCCAAGGAAGCTTCTCCAATGCTTGGCTTGCTTTGAAACAACTTGAATCGTGCTGTAGAACTCAACCTGCAGAGCTTTGAAATGAAAATGGCAAAGTGAGTTAGAGGTGTTACATCTTGAAATGGGGGCCTGGGATAGTTCATGTGAGTTGATTGGAAGGTGTTAGAACTATCTTGGGACAAAACGCACGATGGAA
This sequence comes from Vicia faba, assembly GCA_948472305.1. NCBI lineage: Eukaryota > Viridiplantae > Streptophyta > Magnoliopsida > Fabales > Fabaceae > Vicia > Vicia faba. The sequence goes on along the minus strand of OX451739.1, from coordinate 813,650,762 downwards.
TTTTGTTGTGGCATGCAAAATGCAGAACCTGCCTTGTTTTGCAGAAAAATAGTGGTTCTGAGTATCAGGAGGTATGAGTGATGAAAGGTTTGTGCTTTAGGCTTGTTGGGAGGTATGGAACTTGTTCACAAAGTTCTTGTAAGCTTGTGTTAACAGATATGAGAGTTTGCTTATGTTTTGCCACTTTTCTTCTACTTGAAGCAAGAGAATGGAAATGATGTTATAGCCCTGTACAAGCCCTCCTATCATGATACAACTTTTGTTCTTGGTTACTGGAATTAGTGGACTTGATCTTGCCTCAAAGATCTGGCCCCCATGCCTCAAGGATTTGGTTTTGACATAAAGTGAAATTAGGCAAAAATGGCAATTTGCCTTTTTCTACTTAAGGCTTAATCTTGTGTATAATGTCCAAGTGAACAAAACAAAGGCTTAGACTGATGGATTGGCATTAAATTATGGAGTGCAAATTGGTTTTGAGACCTGTAATGTTGAACCAAGCTAGCTAGATCAGAATTGCAAGTTGTTATGAACATGTATTGGCCATGGACAAAAGTGAGTTTTTGCCAACTTCAAGCATTCGATTCTCTCTACAAGGGTGTTTGAGGAGTTCTCGGACAATTTGGAAAGCTTGGAACATGTACTAAAATCCCTCTTTGTAATGAAACTTGAAACTCCAAGTGGAACTATGTGAAAAATGGCCAAGAAGATGGGTCAAAATCCTGCCTAAATTAGGGCAAATTTTCTGTAAGTTAAAAGTTTTAGGTACCCTTGTTCCAAAAATCATAACTTGAGATACAAGCTTCTTTTGAGAAAACTTTGTGATCAAAGTTGTATACTTTGTGATGGACTACAACTTTCATGTTGCAAGTTTTGTTTGAATCCAATTGCATCTTGGTGAAAAAATGGGACAAAGTTAGGAAAAAATAAGAAAATTTCATAACTTAGAAAATTTCTAAGTTATGAAATTTTTTCCATTTTAAACCCTAATTTGCATTTTTGGGTTTCTTGATGAACAAGTTTCATAATTTGACATGTCTTGATGAAAAATAACTCTTGGCACTTGATTTTGACCAAAAAGTCAAAGTTTGACTTTTCAGTATACAGTCAAATTTTGATCAGTTGACTGAAAAATTCATCTGTCAATCCTATGCATTTGAGATCTTTTGAACTTGTTGAATGGGTCAAGACAATGTCATTGATTCCTTGAGTCCATATGTGGGCTTGATTTTCCATTGGTTAGGTCAAACAGTCAAAAATTGCCTTTGTGCAGTCAAAACCCTAAAAATGACCATTTTGCCCTTTTGGTGATCTGATCAAATTTCTTGTGGAATTGTGATCCAAACTTGATCAAATGGTTCATATGAGTTCATAATGTTGATGTGGGTCAAATTTCATGAGGTTTGACTGTCAATTGGCCACAATTGACTTTTTCCCCAATACAGTTGATTTCTAGGTCAACTGTCCAATTGACTGGGTAAAGATTTGAATCAAGGCTTGAAACTTGGTATGGGCAAACTTGTGAATCCAAAATTAAGCATGAAAGTCAATTTGGGTATTATAGGTCAAAATATCCTTGTGCAAACTCAAACCCTAATTTGGGTTAACAGTGCAAGGAGGGGTCTTGAGCAGAGCAAACCCTAGCTTGATCCCGAATTCCAGGAGTCTTGTGATGAGAAAGTGTTGATGAAATGAGAGGGCAAATTTTGGGGTACAAAAGTTGCCTCATATGAAGCGCTTAGTTTAACGCCGCATAGCTCCACGGTTCTTCCCCTTATGAGGGGTACTTCCTCTTACACACCTTGTTGCTTGTTTCTTCCTCAATCCAGAACTCATTCAGATCAAAAGTCTCAACCCATTCGTGCTTCCAGCCACTTCCAACTTCCATCTTTTTAGCTTCGTGTTCCTTCTTCTTTCTCTTCTTTCCTTATTGACTGAGCTTAGGAATTTTTATTGATGCCACCTGAGAGACTTTTCCTGAGACTTCTTCTGGTTGTGATTTTGAGTTGTTACCTTCTCCTTCTACTTTGATAATTCTGACCGAAGATTAATCCTTTCCACCTACACTTTGCTTCCTGATTTCCAACACCTTCAAAGTTATCTCCTTATGAAATGATTTAAGTGTTAGATTACCTGTCTCAATATCAAATTTTCATCGACTAGTCAGCATAAATGGTCGACCAAGAATGATAGGAGTCTCTTCATATTTAGGTATGTCCATGATCTGAAAGTCAATTTGAAAAACAAAATTGTCAATTTCCATTAATACATCTTCAGCTATCCCATATGACTGATTGGTGGTGTGATCCACAAATTTCAATTTTGTCTCACTCACACTTATCTTCTTAATATCAAGCTTCTTGAAAATCGATAATGAAATTAAACTCACACTAGAGCCAGAATCAACCAGAACCCTCTTAAAAGCTCTGTCTTTTATTGTGCATGGTATTGCAACAGACCCCGGATCCCTCTGCTTAACAAGTATTTTTTCTCGGGCGCAATTGTATGTAATTTCTCCTCCACGGCTACCGATCCCTCTCCTGTTGATTTATTATTTTATAATACCTCCTTCATGAATTTATGATACCAAGGAATTTTCTCGAGTGCTTTAAAGAACAGTATGTGGATATCTAGCATTTTGAAAATTTTGACAAATTTCTCAAAATCTTTTTCTTTTGTGTCCTTCTTTGTCACTCGAGATGGATACAGAAACTTGATTGCTGGTTTAGTTTTCTCTTCAACTGGCTTCACATGTGATACCACTTCTTCATGTTTGTTCCTGTTCTCTCTCACTTCTAGCTATACTTCTATGATATTGTCATCAAACTTCACCTCATCTTCTTTTTCTCTATCAACTTTCTCACTCCTTGTTTGGACAACATTCACATTCTTATGACTTTTCTTACTTTCTTGTGCTCGTAGTGCTACCTGTTGGGCAATCTGTCCCATTTGAACCTCCAAAATTTTCAATGCAGTTGTGGTATTCCTGTAATTAATCCTTGCCTCTTCTTGAAATTGAGAGGTTTGGGCATCCATCTTTTCAATATCCACCTCACACTCTTCCTTTTGAGGAGCTTGTTGCTGTTGATCTTTCCAGGAGAAGTTCAGACGATTCTTCCACCCAGTATCGTAGGTGTTTGAATACGGATTATTCTAATTCAAGAACTTAATGTCTTCAATTTGTTGTGGAGAAGCTAAATAGTGCATCATATTATGCGGCCCATTACAGATTTTACATACAATATTTTGTGCTTGTTGAACTTGGTGATGAGTACCTAACTTCAACTTTTCAGCTTCTTGTCTACCTCTACAGCAGTTGTTTCTTCAATTTTTAATTGTCTGTTGGGCTCTAACTTTAAATCAATGACTCCGTCAAACTTGCTGGCAACCCTGTCAGATAACTCCAAATGTTCATCTGCAGCAATTGCTTCTACTATCTTCTTTACACCAGTGGCTGTTGAGAAATTTGATGAGCCACCAGCTGCTGTGTCTATCAACTGTTTTGTCTTAATTCTCATACCATTTACAAACGTTTGCATTTGATCATTCTGGTCTAGATTATAAGTAGGGCATGCCACTAGGAGTCTTTTAAACCTTTTATAGGCACCCCCAACGGTTCTCCCTTTTTTGCTTGATATTCAGTATATCATACCTTTTTCTTATGAACACTGAGGCTGGAAAATATTCCTTCAAAAATGCAGTCTCCATTTCTTCCCAAGTTGTTATACTATCAGCCGGAAGGGAAAAGAACCATTCTTCTGCATCATCAGCCAACGTGAAGGGGAACATTCTCAATTTCTTATGTTCCTCAGTATGACCATCTATCTTCAAGGTGGTGCTCATGGTAAGAAATCTTTGTAAATGCTTATTATCATCTTCATTCAACCTTCCCGAAAATGACGTTCTCTCAAGTTGAGTGATAGTACTGGGATGCAACAGAAAATTTGGTACATTCTGTAACACCCCAATTCTAACTGGCAATTATAAATGAAGATCAGAGTTACAAATATTCAAGCAAATGAATCAGGATGCCACAAATCCATCTTTCAAAACTCATTGCATCCAACGTAGATACATAACACTTTAAAACTTCGGATGAACTATCAACATAATAATTAAAATCTCTTAATTCAACAATTTAAACATCTACGCAGCGGAATTCTTAATAACATCTTTAACATCGTTACAAAACTTCAAAACAACACATACTTCGTAACAATCAAATTAAGGTTCAACAACTGAAATAATTAACAAATAAAAGCAACAAGCATCATCCCCTCAAGTGTTACATATCAGAGCAATGACACCGACTTGAACTACTGAAGGTATACAACCTTCACTCTCGATCACCTGCATATTACCAACGTAAGGGTAACATTCAAACAGAAGGGGTGAGATATCTAACAATATAATAAAATGTATGATAAATAATATATTAAATTAGATCACATAATACCACCACTTCTCATCTTATAATTAATAATAATTGCAACAAGAATATACATTCACAACATCAATACACAACTTCTTTATGCAATCATATAATGCGACTCAATACTATGCAAATGCATGTGGTACCATTGGAGCAGAACTCCCATCTTAAAAATCTGCTAATAAATAGAGGCATCAACAAGGCATAAGCCTTCATCTTAATATTCACCAATACATGCCATCTTAACAAGCATAAGCTCCATCTTGAAATGCAATGTATGCGACACAATCATGAATGTAATGACAACACCATAATTAACAACATCTCAACACAACATCATCGTTGGCCATAAGCCTACATCTTAATAGTTTCCAATTATTAGAGGCATCTCAACATCTTTCATCAACATCATACATAAACATCATAATTCATCAAACATCATATATACATCATATATTCACAGCAACTCAGCCACAACAATAATACAACAACAATTCGTCAATCTCGTAACGTTGGTCATAGGCCTATAACATGATATTGCCTATAATTAATTAATCATCTAAGGCTTACTTCTAAATTACCAAACCTCAACGTATTACTCATTCTGTAATACTACACCAGTACCGTCATTAATCCTACTGTTACAAACCAAACAACAATCTATAACCATCTCGTCCTCATCATGCTTCACAAAAATCAACATAGCGGTCAACACGGGAACTAGTTCAAATCCTAATTTGGAACCTAGGATTATCCTTCCTATTCTTCATTTTAATCCTTAAGAATGAAGTTCATTGCATTAGCTATTCAATGCTCCGAAAGACACCTCAAACGGAGTCCTAAAACTCAAGTTACAGCCTTGGGAAAACGAATCTATCAAAAACCAGACAACATGGATCGACGCGTAACGCCTTGGGTCGACGCGTACTGAACTTAACACGCCACATGAGTCGACACATACCCTCTTGTATCGACTCATCCTAAGTCTGCAACACTGCATGTATCGACACATGCTCCTACATATCGACTCATCCTGAGTCTAAAAGCCCTCATGTATCGACACATGACTCCTTCATGTTGACTCATACTGAGTGTAACAACATTCTTGTATCGACACGTAACATTTGGGGTCGACACATACTGCTCTGTCATGGATAAATTTCTACGATTTCATGCGTTTTCACTACGGTTTCCATACTTTAGGCCCTAAAAATATCTTCTAATCATAGATAATCATCAATTATACTTATCCTATAATTCTACATCAAATATACAGCCCTGGGACATCATTATTCATCCATAATTCATCGATTTCCATCATACAACATCATATATATAATTCAATCATAAACTAAACAATCTTTCACCTCTAACCCCATATACCAATTATCATGAACCCTATTATAGAGTCAGAACACCACCCTTACCTTGGATTGAAGGTTGCTATATGACTTTTCTGGTTGAATTTCCGTTCTGCCTCTTTTCCTCTTTCCAACAGCTTTCACGTTCTTTCTCTAACCCTTATTCTCCTTCTCTTCTTACTGCTTCTTCTTTTCTCATTATTTAAACAATAATAAAATAACCTATATTTCTCTTTATTCCTTAATGGGCTTAAGACCACTACACCCCCTTATTATTACTTCTATCCTTTAAAACAAGCCCACATCAAATAATATTATCCTTCTAATATTATTCCACAACTTACTAAAATAAATAAATCCAACTAACCACAAAACAACTTCACAATTATTCCAAAAATAATTTAATTAAATAATTAATTAAATTACGAGCGTTACAACTCTCCCCCACTTAAAATATTTTCGTCCTCGAAAATTTACCTTAATCAAACAACTCAGGATAGGAGTCTCGCATCTTGCTCTCCAACTCCCAAGTCATGCTTTCTCCGGCAGCTCCTAACCAAACCACTTTAACCAAGGAAATCTCCTTTCCCCTCAGAGTCTTTATTTCACGATCTGTGATTCGTACCGACATCCTCTCCACCGTAAGATTATCCCGTACTTGCACATCATCCATATGAATCACATGAGATGGATCTGAAATATACTTATGGAGTTGTGACACATGAAATACATCGTGAAAATTCGAAAGATTAGGCAGTAAAGCCACTCTATAAGCATAGTTCCCCACTCTCTATGAAATCTGATATGGTCCAATAAAACGAGAAGTGAGATTCTTAGACTTCAATGCTTGCCCAATACCAGTCACAAGTGTGACTCTCAAAAACACATGATCACCCACTTGAAATTCTAAATCTCTCCCTCGCTTGTCATGATAACTCTTCTGCCTACTTTGGGAAGCTTTCATCTTTTCTCAAATCAACTTCACCTTATCAGTAGTCTCATGAACAAGTTCAGGTCCAAGTACTACACTTTCACCAGATTCATGCCAACATAAAGGAGTTCTACATCTTCGACCATACAACGCTTCAAAAGGTGCCATCCCAATACTGGAATGGTAACTATTATTATAAGTGAACTCTATCAACGGAAGATAAGTATCCCACGAACCTCCCTGCTCTGGAATACACGCCCTTAACAAGTCTTCCAACGATTGAATAGTCCGTTCAGTCTGACCATCTGTCTGAGGATGATATGCTGAACTCAATCTCAACTTAGAACCCAACGCTTCTTGCAAACTCTTTCAAAAATCAGAAGTAAATCTTGGATCTCTATCTGACACAATGCATAAAGGAACACCATGCAGCTTCACAATCACACTCGTATAAATCTCAGCCAACTTCGACACTGGAAAACTGATGTTAATAGAAATAAAATGAGCTGACGTCGTAAGCCTATCAACAATCACCCAAATCGAATCATGTCCTCTTAAAGTATTAGGTAACCCTGTCACAAAGTCCATTGAAATGCTATCCCATTTCCATTCTGGAACTTCTAACGGTTACATCAACCCTGCAGGCTTCTGATGTTCAACTTTTGACATCTGGCAAGTCAAACATGCATACACAAACCGAGCCACATCACTCTTCATTCCAGGCCACCAAAACAAACCTTTCAAATCTTGATACATCTTTGTAGCTCCTGGATGAATACCCAACTTACTTCTATGACTCTCTTCAAGTATCACTTTCTTCATCTCAGCATCATCAGGAATACAAATCCGGTTACGAAATCTTAGCGCATCTTGTGCATCTAGCTTAAAATCATTATTCTCAGACTGATCGATCCCAACCATCAAATCTACCAGTTTCACATCCAACTTCTGAGCTTCTCTGATACTATCTAGAAATTCATTATTAATCTTCAACATACTCAACATAACACTCTGCAGCGTAACCTCACAAACTAAGCTCATATCTCTGAAATGTTCAATTAGTTCCAACTCTTTAACCATCATTGCCGACATATGTAAAGTCTTTCGACTCAACACATCAGCCACCGCATTCGCTTTTCCTGGATGATAATTCAAACTGAAATCATAATCCTTTAACAATTCCAACCATCTTCGTTGCCTCATATTCATCTCCCTCTGATCAAATAAATACTTTAAGCTCTTATGGTCACTAAATACTTCAAATCTAGAACCATAAAGATAATGCCTCCAAATTTTCAACACAAAGACAACTGCAGCAAGCTCTAAATCATGCGTAGGATAGTTCTTCTCATGAGTCCTCAATTGCCTCAATGCATAAGCAACTACCTTATCATTCTGCATAAGCACACCTCCTAAACCCATCTTAGAAGCATCATAATACACCACAAAATGCTCTCCTGGATTAGGCAACGTCAAAATCGGAGCCAACATCAATCTCTTCTTCAATTCTGTAAAACTTTCTTCACATAGAACGTCCCATACAAAAGATTTACCTTTACAAGTCAACTTAGTCAACGAAAGTGTCAACTTAGAAAAACCTTCGATAAATCTTCTATAGTAACCAGCTAATCCCAAAAAGCTTCTAATCTCAGTAGCTGACTTTGGAGTTTCCCATTGCAACACAACATCAACCTTCGATGGATCTACAACGATGCCACTACCTGAGATCACATGACCAATAAAACTAACCTCCTTTAACCAAAATTCACACTTGGACAGCTTTGCATACAACTTCATCTCTTTCAAAACTTGCAACACTACTCGTAAGTGTTCTGCATGCTCTTCTTCTGACTTAGAGTAAATCAAAATATCATCAATGAACACCACTACAAAACCGATCCAAATAAGTATGAAAGATATGATTCATGTATTCCATGAATACTCCCGGCGCATTGGTAACACCGAAAGGCATCACCGAATACTCATAATGTCCATAACACATTCTGAAATCCGTCTTCTGGATATCTTCATCCTTCACCTTAATCTGATGGTAACCCGACCTCAAATCAATCTTACTAAACACACGAGCATCCACCAATTGATCCATCAAGTCATCTATTCTTGGAAGCAGATACTTGTTCTTAATCGTCACTTTATTTAGCTGTCTATAATCAACACAGAGCCTCATACTTCCATCTTTCTTCTTTACTAACAACACTGGAGCTCCCCATGGCGATACCCTTGGTCTTACAAACCTCTTTTCAAGTAACTCTTCCAATTGCTTCTTCAACTCTGACAATTCAGATGCAGACATCCTGTATGGTTCCATAGACACAGGTCTGGTACCAGGTACAAGATCAATAGCAAATTCAACTTCCCTCTCTGGCGGTACATCAGGAATTTCATCAGGGAAAACTTCAGGAAATTAACACACCACCTGCAATTCCTTAATTATAGCTTGAGTCTTAACAGACAGCGACACCATCAACGAGAACATCCATGCTTACCCTTGCATCAACTTCCTCAACTGTTTAGCAGACAACAGACTACCTTCCTCTTCTTCAGGAGTAGAAAAACTCACAGACTTGTCATAACAGTTAATATGAACATAGTTATACTCTAACCAGTTCATACCCAAAATTACATCCAAACCTCTTAACGGTAAACAAACCAAGTCAACAGCAAAGTCTCTGTCGAAGATCGACAAGGGACACTTCAAACACACAAAAGAAGTAGTCACCGACCCCTTGGCTGGAATATCGACAACCATTTCTCCATTCATAGAAGACAACATAAGACCCAATCTTTCAACACAATCAGAAGATATAAAATAATGAGTAGCACCGGTATTAATAACAGTAATTAAAGGAGTACTATTAATGAAACATGTACCTCTGATAAGTCTGTCCTCAGCAACTGTCTGATCCTCAACCAAAGCGAACACTTTACCACTCGTCTGCACCCTCTTTGGTTTCTGACACTGACTACTAATGTACCCTTCTTCACTACAGTTGAAACAAATCACATCCTTATGCTTGGACTCAGATACAACATGTCAGTTCTTACCACAATGGAAACATCTCTTCACTTCAGTAGTACACACATTACTCTTATGCCCAGGTTTTCCATATTTAAAACAAACCACACCAGCAGGAGCATCTCCTCCACTAGTCCTCTGACCCTGAGCAACTTTCTGTTTACCTTTACCAATTGAGATATCATAAGGCTTACCATGATTCTGTTGGGGCTTTCCCCTCTTCTCATTGATAATCTTGTAATGAGCATTATTATCCTCCTCATAAATTCTGCAACTATCAATCAAATCAGCAAAGGCAAGGATCTTTTGGTATCCAACTGCCTTCTTGATCTCCGGGCACAACCCGTTCTCAAACTTGATACACTTTGAAAACTCAGCATCTGCCTCAGCATAGTGCGGATAAAACTTAGCCAACTCAGAAAACTTGGCAGCATACTCAACAACCGACATATTCCATTGCTTCAGCTCAAGGAATTTAATCTCCCTCTTACCACAAACATCTTCAAGAAATTACTTCCTCAAAAATTCCCTATGGAACACAGCCCAAGTAACATTTTCACCTGCAGATTCCAACTTCTAACAAGTCTCTAGCCACCACTCATCAACCTCGACTTCTAGCATATGAGTACCATATCGAACCTTCTGCGCTGGAATGTAGTCCATCACACAGAAGATTCTCTCAATTTCTTTCAACCAATCCAATGCTCCATCAGGATCATACTTTCCCTTGAATGTAGGTGGATTCTCTCTCTGGAAAGTCGCCAAGCTACGAGATCCAACATTCCCGTCAGCATTCGGATGATTCTCTATCGCATGAGCCATTGCTTCTAAAGCAGCAGCAAGTGCAGCATCATTCCTTCCATCCATCTCAACTTATCACTACAACATAAACAACTATTAGAACTCAAATTAACAATACTCAATTGTTAGACAACTACGACTCGACGACAAGGTCAAACCAACCTTTTGCTCTGATACCAACTTAGTAACACCCCAATTCTACCCAACAATTATAAATGAAGATCAGAGTTATAAACATTCAAGCAAACGAATCAGGATGCCACAAATTCATCTTTCAAAACTCATTGCATTCAACGTAGATACATAACAATTTAAAACTTCGGATGAACTATCAACATAATAATTAAAATCTCTTAATTCAACAATTTAAACATCTATGCAGCGGAATTCTTAATAACATCTTTATCATCGTTACAACAACTTCAAAATAACACATACTTCGTAACAAACAAATTAAGGTTCAACAACTGAAATAATCAACAAATAAAAGCAACAAGCATTCATTCTCCCGAGTGTTACATATCAGAGCAATGACACCGACTCGAACTACTGAAGGTATACAACCTTCACTCTCGATCACCTGCACGTTACCAATGTAAGGGTAACATTCAAATAGAAGGGGTGGGATATCTAACAATATAATAAAACGTATGATAATTAATATATTAAATTAGATCACATAATACCTACACTTCTCATCTTATAATAAAAAATAATTGCAACAAGAATATACATTCACAACATCAATACACAACTTCTTTATGCAATCATATAATGTGACTCAATACTATGCAAATGCATGTGGTACCATTGGAGCAGAACTCCCATCTTAAAAATCTGCCAATAAATAGATGCATCAACAAGGCATAAGCCTTCATCTTAATATTCGCCAATATAAGCCATCTTAACGAGCATAAGCTCCATCTTGAAATGCAATCAATGTATGCGACATAATCATGAATGTAATGACAACACCATAATTAACAACATCTCAACACAACATAATTGTTGGCCATAAGCCTACATCTTAATAACTGCCAATTATTAGAGGCATCTCAACATCTTTCATCAACATCATTCATCAACATCATAATTCATCAAACATCATATATACATCATATATTCACAGCAACTCAGCCACAACAATAATACAACAGCAATTCGTCAATCTCGCAACGTTGGCTATAGGCCTACAACATGATATTGCCTATAATTAATTTATCATCTAAGGCTTACTTCTAAATTACCAAACCTCTACATATTACTCATTCTGTAATACTACACCAATATCATCATTAATCCTACTATTACAAACCAAACAACAATCTATAACCATCTCGTCCTCATCATGCTTCACAAAAATCAACATAGCAGTCAACACGGGAACTAATTCAAATCCTAATTCGGAACCTAGGATTATCCTTCCTATTCTTCATTTTAATCCTTAAGAATGAAGTTCATCTCATTAGCTATGTAATGCTTCAAACAACACCTCAAACGGAGTCCGAAAACTCAAGTTACAACCTTGGGAAAACGAATCTATAAAAAACCTGACAACATGGATCGACGCGTACTGAACTTAACACGCCACATGAGTCGACACATACCCTCTTGTATCGACTCATCCTAAGTCTGCAACACTGCATGTATCGACACATGCTCTTACGTATTGACTCATCCCGAGTCTAAAAGCCCTCATGTATCGACACATGACTCCTTCGTGTCGACTCATACTGAGTCTAATAGCATTCTTGTATCGACACGTAACATTTGGCGTTGACACATACTGATCTATCATGGATAAATTTCTACGATTTCATGCGTTTTCACTACGGTTTCCATACTTTAGGCCCTAAAAACATCTTCTAATCATATATAATCATCAATTATACTTATCCTATAATTCTACATCAAATATACAACATTGGGACATCATTATTCATCCATAATCCATCGATTTCCATCATACAACATCATATATATAATTCAATCATAAACCAAATAATCTTTCACCTCTAACCCCATATACCAATTATCATGAACCCTATTATAGAGTCAGAACTCCACCCTTACCTTGGATTGAAGGTTGCTCTACGACTTTTCCGGTTGAATTTTCATTCTGCCTCTTTTCCCCTTTCCAACAGCTTTCACGTTCTTTCTCTAACCCTTATTCTCCTTCTCTTCTTACTGCTTCTTATTTTCTCATTATTTCAACAATAATAAAATAACCTATTATTCTATTTATTCCTTAATGGGCTTAAGACCACTACACCCCCTTATTACTACTTCTATCCTTTAAAACAAGCCCACATCAAATAATATTATCCTTCTAATATTATTCCACAACTTACTAAAATAAAAAAATCCAACTAACCACAACACAACTTCACAATTATTCCAAAAATAATTTAATTAAATTACAGGCATTACACATTCACTGGGTGGTTTACAATAGTGAGTCTACCAGCCGGTGCATTCCTTCCACCATAGTCACCAATTAGTCTCTTAGGTCGATTTTCACCCATGCTTTTAGTTTCTAAATCTAACTCTGTCTCTTGGAGTTCTGAATGGTGTTCTGAATCTATGTTTTGGTGCTCTAAGTGAATTGAGGCAATATCTTCCTCGGAATCTAGTCTGGTAACTTGGTTTGTCTTCTCCTTGAGTGAATATTTCTTTCGATCTCTGTGTCAAAAAGAAGTTCAGCTTAGGTCTTACCTTGCATAAAAGATTAGTTAATGAACAAAAATAACTGAAAAGTAAAATTTTAATTGTAGAGAAATAAAATTTCAATTGAATAACAATGAAACTCTATATTTTGGCAGTTCCCGACAATGGCGCCAAAAACTTGATCGGAAAAATAACAAGTGTACTATTCTCACCGATGTAGTAATAATGGGATTTCCCCAAAGTATCGACCTAGAGGACTACGTAGGAAATACCGAGTTTTATTATTAATTCAATTAAACAAAAAACAATAGTTTATGATTTGATTGGATTAAATCCTTGCGAAAGATTAAATGACCGAAAGTAAATGTGACTTTTTCTGTTTGATTAAAAGATGCTAGGGGTGAGTGTATGATTTACCATAAATAACCTTCACTCTTTGATCTCTTCAACAAGTTTATCAACTCAATTACCGATTCTTAATATTATCTTTCCCTAAGTCCTTAGTGAAAAACCTTTAACCTTCTACCCTAATTTCAATGTACATTCAAATTAGTTTTGAGGTTAAGCATTCAATTATCAAGAACTATTCTGGTTATCATAGGATTGACTAGTCCCAGGGAAAATCATCTATAATATCATTATTTACAAAACCTTAACACGACTGTCCGACTCTATTGTGTTAATAACAGTTAAACCCTATGGTCCCATAGGGTAAAACTATAAAATTTTCTAAACAATCAAATTGATGTATAAAAATTGTTATGTTGAATAAAACAAAGAGATAAATATTCTTAACATTGCAAATCAGGGACATCCCCTAGCATTGAGGGGTTTAGCCGCACATAGAATTTAAAAGTAAAATAACACATATATTAGATGTATACATTACAAGAAGTTTGGATGTGTTGTACCCCAATTTTCGCCCCTAAGATTCCTCTATCATATCATATCAACTCAATCACAACAAGATCACACACTAGGGTTTGACTCTTCTCCTTATCCTTAACTTTGCCCGTGGGGAATCATCAAGCACCTTGATTTATATCTTGTTATCATCTATGTTTAGATTAACTTTTAACTAATAAATAAAATGTATGTTTGCCCTAATTGTTGATATCATAGGTGAAAGCACAACACATTCTAGCAAGTTGATCCATAGGTTCATGAGTTTACTTCCATGTCTTCTTAAATAAAGCTTCATTGATATTCAAGCTTCATTATCGAAGATATTTTGAAGTAATATCATGACAAAGTCTATTATGATTCATCATGTCTCAAGTTGTCAAATATAATTCATAGGTACAAGGGTTGATTAATTTTTTTTGATCTAATTGGACAAGTTCTTGTTTCATTGATCACAAGTGCATATTTCCCTCAATTTTCAATATTTGGAAGTGGTTATGGTTGCTATGGTTCCTCATTATCATCCTCAGCAACTTCTGTTTATATGACAAAAGTATTTGTGCAAAAAAGTTGATCAAAATTGTAAAAGGATTTCTAAGGTATCTTGCTGCTCTAGGAGCTAGGGTTTTGAACTTCAAAGGGATATATCGTGTTCATCTTTTGGTATTTTTGAGTGATTCCAAAGATATCCTTCTCTTCAAAGGGTTATCAACAAATCACTTCAAAAGTTTCAAGGAAATTTTGTGTGGAAGGTACCTAATGATGAAGAAAGATTACAAGTCTTCTAGATGAATTATCAAATTCCCTTATGTGACTTCAAAAGAGCATAACTTGGTCAATTTTTATCTCCTTGAGCCCATTATTTTTCCATAATGATTTTAAAGATATGGAATTCAACCCTTCTTTTAAGTACAAAGTGTGAAAATGGATGGAAGATTTCCTAAGGATGCAAAAGATTATAGGTCATTTCATGAATTTTTGCCAACTTCAACAAGTCATAACTCTCTAAATTTTTGAATTTTTTAAATGGTTCAAGTCTCAAAATCCCATTCAAGATATCTACTTCATGCCATCTTTTTTGGTCAAGAGCAAATTTCAAGTGGAAGGCCATGTTTGGATGCAAGACATTATAAGTCATTTTTGATGAAAAAACTTAGTAATTTTCTAAGTATAGAAAGTCTACCTCTTTTTCTCAAGTTTGACTCATCACAATTTTCAGCTCAAGCATCCATTTGATGCCATTCTTTGCACATTGTAAAGCTTGTGATCTCATCTTTCTAAAGCTTCAAGAATCATGTCCTAAGACTCCTTGAGCAGACAATGCCATCAATTTGAATTTGGTAACTTGAAACTGAAGTTTCTTGATAAGTTAGAATTTGAAATTCATGTTTTGGCTTCTAAACATCAAATTAGCACGCGTTTTTGGTCTAAACATGTTTAACCAACTTGCCAAAGTGGATTAGATCCTTAAAACGCAAGGGTTGGATGAGTTTTGATGCAAAATAAATCACACCTTACCCGTGTATTAGGTTCACACGATTTCCCTCCAAACTTCATCATTTTACACGCTTGAACATTCAATGAACTTCCCTATAAATAAAGGGTCATACCTCATTCATTTTCTCAAGCTTAGAGAGCCAGAATCACCCTGCCAAACTCCCTCTTGAACCAAACTTTCTGCAACTTCGATTTTCCTCTTACAACCTTTCTCAATCATTTTTCTTTGTCAATTCATCTTCCTTGAACCTCACTGAAGCTAATAGAAGAAGAATTAAGCTCTAAAACTCCATGAATCGTGCTAGCCAAGTCAAGTTTAAGAGTTCTGCAACTTAACTTCAATAGGTAGATTCCTTCACCAATTCTGTCAAACTTTGATACTATTATGAAGCTCTCATCATCCTGATTCTAGTGACAACAATTGTTTTCAACTGGAAGTACGTTTTGACCATGAAATTTCAAATTCCTTTTCAAAACTTCTTCTCAAAAACGACTGAGCTACAACTTATATAAATTTTCCGCGAATGTACCATTGGAATCGTCTTGAAGAGACGAAGCGAATGATACTGGTCTCATCTTCTAATTTTACAGTTTCTGAAACCTGCATATTTCGTCGATTGCAGGTTGAAGATGACCAACATGTCATCTATCAACCAATAAAAGCGTGCCACGCTTATTTTTCAAAAATCTGATTTAATTGATGATTATGTGCTTATTCCACTAAAGACCATGATATACACAACGCGTTTGATCCATTGTTTTAGCTTACTAACGCGTTTTGACTCTCATCCATTGGCCCACATTTTTTTGACTTTATTTTTTATTTCTGATTTTTATATTTAAATTGTTTTAAACTTCAAAAAACCATAGAAATTCATTTTTGGTTCAAAAATTATGAAAACATTTACAAAAATATTTTCAAATATTCTCTTTATGGATTTTATTTTTTCATAATTTTATTTTTAGATTTGATATTTTTCAAAAAATTTCTTTGTTTTGGTTTGTTTTTAATTACTTAAAAAATACTTTTGAATATTTTTAAATTCTGAAAAAATTCATCAACATAATGTCCATTATTTTTTACCTTTTGAATTTTTTTTAGAATTTTATTTTGACTTCTACTATTTTTGATCCTTTTTCCATTTATTTGGGCAATTTTAATTAGTTTAAAAATGTTTTCCGACTTTAAAAATTTACCAAAAATTTTTATATAAAAATTTGAGTATATTTCTGATTTTTCTATTGCCTCATTTGATTTATCTTGGTTGATTTGAATATAATTGCCATTTCCCCCTCTTATTTTCATTTTAAAATCATTTAAAAAAACCTTTTTTTATATTTTAAATACAATTTTATTTTTTGAATACATTCTGACTGATCTTGGACTATGAAATTTTGATTATGAGCTTTATTAACATCATTGGATCCATGGTGTCGAGTCTAACTCCATAAAAATGGATGAATGATTTTAATAATAGTTTGATTTTTTTTAGTTCAAATGTGGTTTAATTCTTCTCCCATCCCTCTTCATCTTATCCCCTTCTTATTGTGTCATATGTTGTTAGAGGATAATGTACATATCATCTCTCCAAGCATAGGACACATAAATTGCTATTGACCGACCTCAAAATAGATGTGACTTCTATATAAGTCCACTTACGATTGCTTAACATAGTGCTAAATTTGTCCCGATTCGAGAAGTGATCATTCGTGGCCCAAACCCATGTTCGTAAGCCCAAGTATGTTGATTTGAATCCTTTGATCCAATATCTTTAAGATTCATTGTTAGGAGGCTTTGGTCTTTTCAATCCCCTAATGAATCTTCATAAAATTTGGTCAAAGTGAATCACTTAAAGATCGTTGACCATTTATTGTTGCATTGAGAATTTTGAATGGATGATATACTTGACAAAAAGCAAATGAAACTTGTTGTTGAGAGGCTTTGATTTTATCAATCTTCTAATGAGTTTCAAATGCAAGTTTCAAGATGGTCATTCAACTAACCTCTAATTTCTAAAAATTGACTTTATTTTGTGCTTTTATTTTATGCTTTTACTTTAAGCACATTTATTTTAGCATTTACATTTCATGCAATTTTCATCTTTGCTCATTTGAGCATTTTCTCTTTTATGTCATTTTTTTTTATTTTGCTCATTTGAGCTTTTCATTTCTTTTTGAAGATACTTAATAATCAACTTGAACCCTAAAAAACTTTAATGTTACTTGGACTACTTGGTCAAAATAACCCCTGAGAAATGAACCCTAAGACTTTAAGGTTAAGGTATTGGACACTTAACCTACCTTGAGACCTTGTGACCTTAACTGTTATTTTTTTCTGGAGTTCTTAAGGGTTCCCCCAAGATATTGGGTTGTCTGTTTGTTTTGTGTGAAGGTTATTGTGATTACATGCTTTGTCTATAATTAGGAATTCATCTGTATACAGCCGTTACTCTGCCCAATTTTTGTGAAGACTTAATGCAATTGAAGCTTGGTTTTCTTAAGAGGTTTATTATCTTTGCTTAATTGGTTTCAAATCCAAAGGATGGGAATTCTACATTGACTCATTGTGTCAAGTGTTAGCTTCTTGTTAGTTAGACGATTCTTTTCCCTAGCTTTTATCTTATGCTTTAGGATAGTCCCTTCATTTTCTCCCATCTTCTTTAATTTCAAAAATCTTCTCCCTCCTTTTTAAAACTCTTCTTGTTTTTAAACTTGAATCGCTTTCGTAATAAACTTTGACTTAGGTCCATACATTCTCAAAAACATTTTATTAATCAAACCTTAATCAATTTAATAATACCTTGACATTTTTGTGAGAAGACTAAAAGTCAATCAATCTCATTCAAACAATTTTGACACTTTGGCTTTTTACCTTTAAATTTTCTCAAAATATTATACTTTTGTCAATCCTTGTAGTGATGCGAACTACTATACTTCTATGATATGTAGTGAAGTGAGATATATTCCACTTGGGTGTTGAGCGAAGCTTTGTTGATTTTTAAAATCCAAGCTATATCCTCCACTTTGAGATGACTCAAATTCTCCTTTCTCATAATTGTGGGTAGTAAGTATGTTTTCCACTCGGATAAGACGATGATGTCTCGTCTCTTAAAATTAACCAACACACTTGTATTTTAAATTTTTTAAAGGTGAACTACATGTACCCTGATCCCCTATTGCACCGAAGATGGTACGTAGGCACTAAAGGTTCACAACCGCAGAGGGTGCAAAAATCATAAAAATGTTTCTTTTCTCATCTCCACCATCTATTTTTTATACAACACTTTATAGCCAAAATACACAGATTTTCAAAGAGGTTCCTGCGGAGTACCGTATATGTTTAGGGTGCTAATACTTTCCCTTTGCATAAACAACCCCCAAACTTAGATGATCTCCCCCTCTTTTTGGGTTATTCTCTCTTTTTCAATTCCTTTGGAAACAATAAAGCGCAATGGTGTTTTTTATATAATCTGTGCGAGTCAAGTCAATCCAATGGCTTAGTCTCAAAATTTCTACCGCTAAAGAAAAAATTGTGACTTCATTGGGGAAAGATTGACGTATTGCTGGTCCATCCTTAAGTGGGCTGAGCCTATCTTTGCTTATCTATATATGTGCTATTATCTGTTGTATATTATGTGTTATATATATGTTTGTCTGGATTTTCCTGGTTTTCAGGGTGCTTGGTGATTTCTCATAAGTCCTATACCCGAACTTGGGAAAACTTAAGATAGGACGGGCGGTATAGTCATGTTAACTTTGAGGGAGTAATCCCAAAAAAGGAGATATGAGATCCCCCACTCAGTGGAGGCCCCTTTGACTGTAGTGTCGTTTACTGAGTAATCAGGAAGACATGCTGCTTTCGACCTGGGAGCCTGTTGAAACTGAGGACCGTAGAACCTTTAACCCATCTTGGCATTTTAGGTGTAGTGTGGAAGCTATGACAGAGTAATCCAAAAATAGTTGTCACGCGATACTACGCTCGGACGAGTTTTTACTGAGAATATTGCTAATTACCGAGTCAATCGGGAAGTTGGTAATATCCGAAGGAAGGATGTTGACTCTGGGAACCTTTTAGAACCTTGTTCGGAAGGTGATAAACTTTTAGATTATACCTCATAGGTAGTACATTCAACCTCATGCTCGTTATTGTACCCCAAAATTTTCCCTCTCATTTTATCAAGATTTTCCCCACAAGACTCTTTGGACTCAAGACCGGATTGGGGTTTGCTCAGTTCAAGACATCTACTTGCACTGATGACCTGAAATTAGGGTTTGAGTTTGCACAAGGATTTTTGGACTTGCAATGCTCAATATGACTTTCACACTTCATGTTGGACTCCTAAGATTGCTCATACCAAGTTTCAAGCCTTGAATCAAACTATTGCCCAGTCAATTGGACAGTTGACCTAGAAATCAACTGTATTGTGGAAAAAGTCAACTGTGGTCAATTTACAGTCAAACCTTATAATTTTTGATCCACATCAACATTATAGACTCATATGAACCATTTGGTCAAGTTTGGACCACAACTCCTCAAGAAATTTGATCAGATCTTCAAAAGGGAAAAATGGTCATTTTTAGGGTTTTGACTGCAGAAGGGCAATTTCTGCTTTTTCACCTAGCCAATGGCAAATTGGGTTCAAGCATGGTTTCAAGGACTCAATGGAATCATCTTGACCTAATCACAAGGTTCAAAAGATCTCAATTGCATTGGATTGACAGATGAATTTTCCAGTCAACTGATCAAAAATCAACGATACACTGAAAAGTCAAATATGAATTTTTGGTCAAAATCAAGTGCCAAGGGTCATTTTTCATCAAGATGTGTCAAAACATGAAACTTGTTCACCAAGAAACCTAAATTTGGAAATTAGGGTTTAAAACGGAAAATTTTCATAACTTAGAAATTTTCTAAGTTATGAAAATTTCTTATTTTTCCCCAACTTTTCCCAACTTTTTCACCATGATGCAATTTGATTCAAAGAAAACTTCCAACATGAAAGTTGTATTCCTCCACAAAATCTACAACTTTTATTCACAAAGTTTTCCCAAAAGATTCTTGGATCTCAATTTATGATTTTGTGAACAAGGGTCCATGAAACTTTTAACTTATTGAAATTTTGCCCTAGTTTAGGCAGGATTTTGACCTATCTTCATGGAAATTTTTCACATAGTTCCAATTGGAATATCAAAATTCATTTCAAAGATGGATTGTTGAGAATGTTACAAGATTTCCAAAATGTCCAAGAACTCTCCAAAATCATTTGTGGTTAGGGAGAATCGAAAGTTTGAAAATGGCAAATTATCACTTTTGGCCAAGGCATTTTGCACATTGATACAAGTTGCAAATCAGTTTGGATCATGCTTGTACTTGGTTTACAGGTTATAATCCTTTATAAACTCATAAATTAAATTCAAACACATTGGATTAAGGCTTTGTTCTGATCTATGGAGCATTACACATTAAATTAATCCATTTTTGGCAAAAAGATAACAATGCCATTTTCATAAAGTTCACTCTATGCAATTTTGTTTCTCTTGAGCATTGGACCAAGCCTCTTGCAGCAAACAAAGTCCACAAACTTGGGGCAAAGTACACCAACTATGTGCAGCTAAGGAGCAGGCCTGTACAACCTTGGCATTGTCACTTCTCACCTTTTACTTCAAAAACAAGCAAGTGTGCAAAAGCTCCACATCTTTGGTATCTGTTAAAACCAAGCTTGGTGTTCATTTCAAACAAGTTAAGCACATTATCTCAAGCCAGAAACACGAGCTACAAGCCTCTCAAACACCCTCTAACACAAAAATCTCATTCTTCTGCCCAAACAGGGCATTTTCTGCAAACACCAAGCCAAAACATATTTGCCTCGTGCGTTTTGTCCCAAACCACTTCAGACACATTGCATGCAATACACCTAAGCTGTCCAGACCATTCTCAAGCAACTGTAACCTTGTTTTCACACTTCACCATTTTTACCTTGAAGCTTTGTAGGTTGAGTTCCACAAGCACATTCAGGCCATTTCAAAGCAAGCCAAGCATTGGGGAAGGTTGAGTGAACTTCAGGCAAGCTAACACGACCTTCAGGCCTCATCAAAAACCCCTACATTGCCATATCCAAACTTGACTGAAACAGGTATTTTCTAAGTTTCTATCTCTCTATTTAGGAATCATTAGGCTTAGTTTGTGAAGCAAAAATGTAGTCCTCATTATCCTTGAGTTGTACATATGCATAGAATTCATTTATGTTAACTGAGCTAGGAGAATTTGGATGTTGAAGTTGCTGAAAAAATTAGGTCATAAATTAGGAGCACTGAAATTCTCCCTGGTTTCTTAGAGTTAGATTAAGTTTTTTACATGGTTGAAATCGTGGTTTAAAGCTCTATAATTTTCATGTTATGAGTTTTTAATTTTAAGCAAAGAACAGAGAGAACATGATTCATGTGCAGAGCTATGGCGCGCGCGCGTTCTGAGGACAGGGATGAAGGGACTTTGGGCTGGGCTTGGTTCTTTTGACTATTTGCACCCCCTAGCTTGCTTTCTGCACCCTCTTGGCCCATTTCTTTATTTTTGCATATTTTTCATTTCTTATTTTATTTTCTGAATTTATTATTTTTCTTGAACATTTAAAATCCCAAAAAAATATTTTCTTTATTTTTGGCATTTTATCATATTTTTATTTTATTTTTATTTGCATAATAAATAATTATTAAGTTAATATTACTTTATTTTCTTAAATAAAATTTGTAAATAATACAAAAATTTCATATACTTTTATTTTTATTATTTATACACTTAAATAATATTTTCTCACACCTTTTAATTTTTTAACACTTTTGTATATATTTTTATTTATTTTCTTGTACAGAAATAAATAATATAGAATATATATTTTCTTAAAACAAAAACTAGGGTTTTCTACCCTTTCCAAAAATAATCATTATATTTTTTCTTATTTTTAATACATGAATAAATTTATTTTTACATACATAAAAATAAACACAAAAAACATTTTGCATAGTTATATTTAATTGTACATTTAAATATTTGTCTATTTATTTATTTGTGCAATATTTCAATTTGGTTGTAATAATAGTTTTAGGGTTTTATTTTATGCAATATCCCCCTATTCAAATTTGTACCCCCTTCCCCATAATAACGTTGTAATAGTCTTAGATTTACTTTTACGCATTTTATCGCTTTCAAATGCCTTGATAGTAAATTAGGGTTTGTATGATAACCAAAAAATCAAAACAAATAGCATGACTAAACACAAGACAAAATGCATGAAAAATGACAACACTTTGCACACAAGCACCCCTAAGGTTTCATCCACTTGTTGCCTTAAAAACATGGCCATGGTATGCATGCTAGGTATCTTGGCAAAACAAAACAAAATAAAAGATCATAGTCCCTCGATGATGCTATCTTGGTTGCCTAAACAAAAATGATCTAGTCCCTCAAAAACTTGCTAAGATACTTGGCAATATTGTTATCATGGCCATATGATGACCCGCGCCCGTCCCGTTTAACATCCAAACACAAGGTTGTTTACCAAATACAATGGTAAAACAACAATGTCAAAGGGTTAAAAATGTGTAGGAAATATCTTTGAGTAGGGTAGACAACTCCTAGTTACTTGATCAAATTTGCAAACATCCTTGCTATTTTCAAACAAACACACACACAATTTCAAAACATTTCCTAAAACAAACTTTCAAACATTGAAACATATTTTCAAAAGACAAACACCTTTGTATATATTCAAACAAGAATCATTACAAAGGTTGCCTAAACAAAGGCCTCTTTTCAAAATACTTTCAAAACCACACACAAAAGCACCATTTCAAACAATTGGAAAAGCAAAGAAAGTGATCTAAACAAGTAACTAAGAGCCCATGGATAACCATGGATGAAAAGGGTGCTAACACCTTCCCTTTTCATAATCTACCCCCCGAACCCAAGAAAACATCTCAAAGGTCTTTCCTGTGCTTTTTGACCTTTCCTTTAGATAAAATAAAAAGTCGGTGGTGACTCTTTCTAAACCGAAACATTTGTGAACACAAACGCAAAACCTCAAGTCAGTTCTCCCACCGTATCACAGAACTGGAGAATCTGCTGGGGATAATAAAAGTGGGGTTACCTTAGGGTTTAGATCACCTTTACATGATTACCTTGTTTGCTTTGTTTGCTTTACATTTGGTTCTATTGTTTGGGTTTGAATCCTCTACCCGGATTTGGGAAACATTCATAGGTAAATAGAAATACGTTATGGAAACTGTGCGGGGTATACCGACACGGTCTAAGCAATAGCTATATTAGTGCGACATATTTGTGGGTACCGGTAGCCTTTGAGTCAATCAAAGAGAATACGAGGCCGCTGAGTGATGTCATGAAGCACTAATGGACTTTTAGAACCTTTACTTGACCATCTTGGCCTTTTAGGATGTAGTGAGATGATCGGCTTTGGTGCAGTCCGAAGTTGGTAGATAATCGATACTACACTCATTGAGGGTTATTTTCTTGGAATATTTCAGTCGCCAGTAAAGTGGCTAAACTGAAACAATGAACACAGAAAATAATCTAGTGATATTGAGCTCCTTAGAACCCAGTTACTATTTATAGGACAGGTTGAGCCAACTAACTTCAAGAGGGTACTTACCTATGAAACCCCATGCAAGCCTAAACTAGGAACTTGTGTGACTTGTTTGTACATATATACTTGTGCATAACATCATGAACATCATGAAGCATCATTTGCATCCACTAACCATTTAAAGGATTTTGGATCTTTCATCTTTGTTCCTTTTTTGTAGGTTATGGAATCCCTTCGCAGGAAAACAATCCAAGTCAACCTTGTGAGAATTCCTCCTCAACTCAAAGAGCTTGCTTCCAAGATTCCAGAGTATTCTCTATTCACTGAAAGACATGGTATACTTCTCAACTTGGTCAACTCCAACATAGAGGAAGACATGGTGAAAGTTCTCTTCCAGTTCTTTGACCCCCTACACCACTGCTTCACATTTCCTGATTACCAGCTAGTGCCTACTTTGGAGGAATTTTCTTAACTCTCGAGGATTCCTATTCTCCATCAACTACCTTTCAAAGGTACAGAAAGAGATCCAAAGCCTGAAGATGTTGCTCAAGCCCTACACTTACAACCATCTGATGTCATAGGTCATTGGGAAACAAGAAGTGGTGTTAAGGGTTTCTTGGCAAAGTTTCTGTTTGAGAAAGCTCAAGAATGCTGGAATTCTCTAGACCTGCAAGCTTTCGAGGAGATTGTAGCTCTTCTCATCTATGGGTTGGTCTTATTCCCAAACCCTGACCAGCTTATAGATGTGAATGCTTTCAAGATTTTCATATCTCAGAATCCTGTGCCTACATTGCTTGGGGATATCCTACACTCATTTCACACGCGAACAATGAGGAAAAGAGGTGTTCTCATGTGTTGTACTCCTCTTCTAGCAAGGTGGTTTATTTCTCACCTTCCCCAATCTGTCTTGAAGAATGAGCAAGGCTTGAGGTGGTCACAACGATTGATTACTCTTACACATTCAGATGTTCATTGGTGTTCTCGGTCCATAGAAAATGTTATCATCATTGATCGTTATGGGGAATTCCCTAATGTCCCACTACTTGGCATTAGGGGAAGCATTACCTACAACCCCTGTTTAGCTCTGAGATAGTTTGGGTATGCCCGAAGGGATGGCCCACATGACATGCTGATTCCAGACTTGGTTTTTGACTTTGACAACAACGCTCAAGGACTTCGACAAAGGTTCATCCGAGCTTGGAGGATGCCCAACAAGGTGGACAGTAAGACCTTGGGACACAAGAATTCCATCCCCCTTGAGCCTTACCTCAACTGGGTACGAACCCGCGCCCAAAGTCTTATGATGTCTTACCCCTACATGCTTCCTGTGATTATAGAGCCTGTTATGGAAGGAGAGGTTCCATACACCCTCCTACATCCTGACATGCCAATATCACTAGAAGATTTACAAAGGAGTTGGATACAGCTCAAGGGAGAACACGATACTTTTGAAGCCCAATTCTACGCCAGTGAGAAGAAGGTTTTAGAACTTACTCGTCAACTTTACGAAGAGCAGACTCTCAACACCTACATTGCACCAAAGAGGATGCGCAACGTCTTTTTACATTAGAATTTTGTTTTTATTTTGCCCATGGGGAATTTATGTACTAACAAATTCTATCTTATTAATATGACGTGTGTTCCTTTTTTGTTTACAACAAATTTGAATTTCTGAATCCTTGAATGCATTACATGAATACATATCATTCATCATATGCATAAACAGGTCTTCACACCAGGTTTCCTTATCTCTCTACTGTTTATTTCAGCAAGATGGATATAGAGCAGACGGTCAAGGATTTACAAGCGCAGAATTCACAGTTCCAACAGCTACTCATGACCTTGGCTAAGGGTCAGGAGGAGCTCAAAACACTGTTAGAGAAGGAAAAAGAGAAAAATAAAAAGAAAAGAATTGGTGTGGCTACTTTGGGTAGAAGATTTGAAGGTCAAACCAAAAGGGTCCTAGATTTCCCCTTAACATCTAATGAAGGGGTAGGAAAAGGAAAGGGAGCTGCAGTGCCATCTGAGTCTGAGGAAGAAGAAGAGGAGGAGGATGAAGACTATTCTGAACAGCAGTATCCGCCTGCAGATGACAAGTACAAAAATCTGGAAGAACGTCTGGCAGCTATGGAAGTACATAGGGTGTCTGGGATGGATTTCGAAGAGTTAGGGTTGGTTTATGGGATTTCCATTCCCCTCAAGTTTGAAGTGCCTCTTTTTGCTAAGTACGATGGGTTGTCTTGCCCAAAGATGCACCTACGGTCTTACGTCAGAAAAATTCAACCTCATTCTTCTGACAAGGACCTGTGGGTCCACTTTTTTCAGGATAGTTTGTCGGGGATGCAATTGGATTGGTTTTACCAGCTAGAGAGGTCTGACGTGCATAATTGGGAGGATTTGGCAGCTGCCTTCTACAAGCAGTATCAATATAATGCGGACATAGCACCAACCCGTACTCAATTACAGAGTATGGGCATGGTCTCCAATGAAGGTTTCAAAGAGTATGCCCAGAAATGGAGAGACTTGGCGGGACGAGTGTAACCACCTCTATCTGAGAGGGAGCTAGTTGATATGTTCTTGGGGACTCTGTCAGGTCCATTCTTTAATCACCTGATAGGAAGTTTGTCTGCGGGGTTCACTGAGTTGATTCTAACTGGTGAGAGAGTTAAAGCCGGAATCAAGAGCGGTAAAATTCAAAAAGATACATCTGCTTCCGCTGCCATCAAAAAGACTTTTCCAGCAAAGAAGGAAGTCTCAGCTATCTACTCTCAAAGAGGCCAACGAAGAGTTGAGCGCCGGACAGCGGTGGGGGCCGTAATGATTCAAAAGTTTGCAGCTGATCAGCCCAGAAACAATCAACCCAGAACCAACCAGCAAAAGGTGGAAAGGCCTGCACGATAATACACCCGGATAAACATGACTCCCGCTCAGGTTCTACCCCATCTCTTGAAGTTAAACCTTACCAGTTTGAGGTAGGCCCCTAAAAACCCTAACACTTCGTCACCACACTACCATCCCAACGCCAAGTGTGCTTATCATTCAGACAGCCTGGGGCACGACACCAATAGTTGTTGGGCCCTCAAGAATAAGATCCAGGATTTAATAGACGCTAAGGAAGTGGAATTTGACGCCCCTGAAAAGCCGAATATGATCTCTGCTCCAATACCAAAGCATGGCCACAATGCCCATGCTGTTGAAGAAGATCTTTTTGTTGCTACTGTTCATGATTTGATGACTCCGTTACCGATAACCAAGCTGAATTTGTTGAAGGCTGGGATTTTCCCAGGATGTGAAAAAGACTGCTACCTTTGTTCATCCTTACCATCTGACTGTCTATTGTTGAAGTTAAACATCCAACGCCTAATGGATAATCAAGAAATACTTTTTTAAAAGACTCCTGTTACACCGACTCCTGTCAATGATATTTCAATAATTACCATATCCGCCAATCTTTCCAAGGTCTCCAAAAGACCTGTTAAGATTACATCCGATCCGAAGATTGCAGCTCAGAAGATAACCATGCTGGGGCCCATCCCGTACAAGTCCAACAAATCAATACCGTGGAACTATGGTGGAGAGATCTTCTACCACAATATTAAACAAATTGAATCTACTGAAGAAAATTCTGATGAAGAGACTTCCGACATTGCAAATATTGCTGGAACGAGTAAAATCACCCGCAGCGGAAGAATTTTCTCTCTGGAGATTGATCCTCCAAGGGAAATCTTCGGACCCTCAATTGCTCCTAAGGTTACTCATGTACCGGTGAATATATCTGCGAGAACTCCAGTTATTGAAGAAGTTGTAACTCCTGTGGTTGTACCCTCTGCTATTGCTGATGATAGAGGGAAAGGGATCCAAGAAGCGCCCGTCAGGACGAGGGCTCAGCCTTTGGTCATCCCTGAGACCACCCAAAAAGAAATGGATAAAAATAATCAAGAAAAGCGATTATGATGTTGTGGAGCAACTATGGCAAACCCCCTCAAAGATCTCTATGTTGGCCCTGCTGCTTTGTTTCGAAGCTCATGCCAAAGCTCTGATCAGATTCTTAAAGACGGCCCATGTGCCACAGGAAACCTCCGCGGATCAGTTCCAGGAATGTGTAGCCAGCCTAACAGCAGACAATGGTCTTGGATTCTCCGATGCTGATTTAACATCTAAAGGGAGTAAGCATAATGACACTTTGCATGTCTTGGTGGAATGCAGAGGGACTACTCTAGCTCACGTTTTGGTTGATACTGGGTCGTCTTTAAATGTCTTGCCGAAGAAAGCCTTGGACAGATTGGACTATGAAGGTTTAACCCTGAAGCCCAACAATATAATTGTCAGAGCCTTTGATGGTTCTAAAAGGATGGTCCACGGGGAGGTGGACATCTCGATTAAAGTGGGAACTGAAACCTTCAACTCCATATTATATGTGATGGACATTCGTCCTTCCTATTCTTGCTTGTTGGGAAGACCCTAGATTCATAATGCTGGAGCCGTCACTTCTTCTCTGCACCAAATGCTCAAGTACCCTGTCCAGGGGAAAATTATAACAGTTCATGGCGAAGAGGAGTACATGATAAGCCATCTAAATTCATTCCGCTATGTTGAATTGGACAGTGAATTCATCGAGACCCCTTTCCAACACTTTGAGGAGGTAGCTCAGGAGATTACGACAACCAAGACAGTGTCTTCTGTACACATGATTACCAAACCTGTGCCTCGGATGTCATCCCTCAAAGAAGCAAAGGTTGCGATTGAAGAATGAGGAAGCACAATCTGAGGCCAGCTACCGGACTTTCCTTTTAAATCAAATAAATTCGGCTTGGGTTTCACTGCTTCTGCTGAAAAGGCTGTATGCCGCTCCCGGACTGGAAGGCAACCAGTGAAGATCACCCATCATGGAGTCAATGCCTTGGAGGATAGTGAAGAGGAGAGCAATCTGGAAGACTGGATTTTCCCTACTGTTGACGGAGGACTGAACAACTGGGAGGAAAAGGACTTTGTTCCCATTACTTTCATAAATCAGTAATTTATCTTTCAAACATTTCTGTTGGTCTGTAATAATTCTTAAACAATTCGTACACTTTTTGCCTTGTGCCTTACCTGAGGCACATAGGTCCATTTGTAAGGGTTTGATTTTTCATCTTCATATGCCATTTTAATGAATCATGGACGTTTTCACATATAAACTTTTGTGTTCATTTTCTTTCTTTTTACATTTTATTTGTGGCTATCCCTTACACACACCCACACTCACAAATTCAGGTACCCTTCCATTCCGGATTCCATGGGTAACAATTCTGCTATGGCCTTCAGTAACTCTGAAGATCTGGTCAATCATGCCGAATACGAAGGTGATGAAGACTGTGAAGTGCCGGGAGAATTGGCTAGATTGCTACAACAGGAAGAAAGGGCTATTCTTCCCCATGAGGAGCTGTTAGAGACAATCAACTTGGGTACTGCTGAAGACAGAAAAGAGGTTAGAGTGGGTGCCAACCTAGAGCCAAATGTCAAAGAGCGCTTAATTCAGATGTTGAATGAATATGTTGAGATCTTCGCCTGGTCTTACAAAGACATGCCGGGACTCGATACAGATATTGTGGTTCACCGTCTCCCTACTAGAGAAGACTGTCCACCAATTAAATAGAAAGTCCACCGAATGAGGCCCGACATGTCTGAAAAGATCAAAGCAGAAGTGATGAAGCAGTTCAATGCTAGATTTCTTGCTGTTACTTCATATCCACAATGGGTTGCTAACATTATGCCCGTGCCTAAGAAGGACGACAAAGTCAGAATGTGCATGGATTACAGAGACTTAAACAGGGCTAGCCCTAAAGATGGCTTTCCAATACCGCACATTGACATCTTGGTTGACAACACAACTCAACACAAGGTATTTTCTTTCATGGATGGATTTTCAGGGTACAACCAGATCAAAATGGCCCCTGAAGACATGGAGAAAACTACTTTTGTTACACAGTGGGGTACCTTCTGCTATAAAGTGATGCCATTCGGACTGAAGAATGCCGGGGCAACCTATCAGCGCGCCATGGTAGCTTTATTTCATGACATGATACATCATGAGATTGAAGTCTATGTAGACGACATGATAGCCCGTTCACAGACAGAAGAAGAACACCTCAACCATATGCAAAAACTGTTTGTCAGGTTGAAGGAGTACAAGCTCAGACTGAACCCTAACAAGTGCACTTTCGGAGTCAGGTCCGGTAAACTCTTGGGTTTCATCGTCAGCAACAAAGGCATCGAGGTTGATCCTGCCAAAGTCAAAGCTATACAAGAAATGCCCTCCCCTCGCACTGAGAAGGAGGTCAAAGGTTTCTTGGGACGCTTAAACTACATTGCTAGGTTCATCTCTCACCTAAGATCTACCTGTGAGCAAATCTTTAAGCTGTTGAAGAAAGATCAGGTGGTTAAATGGAATGATGACTGTCAAGTTGCTTTCGATAAAATCAAGGAGTATTTGCTAGAACCTCCTATCTTGATGCCTCCTGTCGAAGGAAGACCGCTAATCATGTATCTGACTGTTTTGGATAACTCAATGGGGTGCGTACTGGGCCAACATGACGAGTCTGGCCGAAAAGAGCATGCCATTTATTACCTTAGCAAAAAGTTTACTGGCTGTGAGACCTGATACTCACTGCTCGAGAAAACTTGCTGCGCTTTGGTATGGGCTGCTCGCCAGCTAAGGCAGTATATGTTGACTCATACCACTCTACTGATATCTAAGATGGATCCGATCA
Organism: Vicia faba; assembly: GCA_948472305.1. Lineage (NCBI taxonomy): Eukaryota > Viridiplantae > Streptophyta > Magnoliopsida > Fabales > Fabaceae > Vicia > Vicia faba. The sequence continues at coordinate 813,619,793 of OX451739.1, read as the reverse complement.
AGTACATCTTTAAAAAGCCTACTTTATCTGGAAGAATAGCTAGATGGAAGATGATCCTGACCGAATACGATATACAGTACACGACCCACAAAGATATAAAGGGTAGTGTACTAGCTGACCATCTGGCTCATCAAGCTGTCAAAGATTACCAATCCATGAAGTTTGACTTCCCCGACGAAGACGTTATGACTTTGGACAACATGGAAGATCTCAGACCGTATGAAGGACCTGAACAAGGATCCCGATGGACTCTGTACTTCGATGGTGCCTCCAATGCACTTGGTAACAGTATCGGTGCTGTGCTTATCTCTCTACAAGGTTGCCATACACCTTTCACAGCCAGACTTTGCTTTAACTGCACCAACAATATGACCGAGTATGAAGCTTGTATCTTTGGGCTTAAAGCTGCAATAAACCTGGGAATCAAATCTTTGGTTGTGTTTAGAGACTCCGCTTTGGTCATCAGTAAGATCAAAGGAGAGTGGGATACTAAACATCCCAATCTCATCCCCTACAAAGAACATGTCTTGACATTGCTACCTCATTTCGAGCAGATTACCTTTGAGCACTTCCCGCGAGAAGAGAACCAGCTAGCAGATGCTTTAGCTACAATGTCATCCATGTTTAAACTTAACTGGGATAACGAGGCTCCCTAAATCACCATTGAGCGGATGGACGAACCTGCACATTGTCACGAGATTAATACCGAAGAAGTAGTGGACCGACCTTGGTTTCACGAAGTCAAAAGGTATCTTGAGGCGCAAGAATACCATGAAGGAGCTTCATTCAACGACAAAAAGTTCTTAAGGAGGTTCTCTTCCAAGTTCTTCCTGAGCAATGGTATCCTATACAAGCGCAATCATGATTGCATTCTGCTTCATTGTGTGGACAAGGTTGAAGCTGAGCAAATCATGGCTGAACTGCACAATGGTACCTTTGGCACCCACTCAAGCGGGCATACGATGGCTAAAAAGATTCTAAGGGCAGGCTACTACTGGTCTACCATGGAAGCTGACTGTCATCAACATTCTCGTACTTGTCACAAATGTCAAATCTATGCAGACAAGGTACATATTCCTCCAGTTCCTCTCAATGTCATAACAGCTCCTTGGCCATTCGCTATGTGGGGAATCGACATGATTGGAGAGATCAAGCCTACAACATCCAATGGACACTGTTTCATCCTGGTGGCTATTGATTACTTCACCAAATGGATCGAAGAAGCTTCCTTCGCATCTGTCATAAAGAATGTTGTTGCGCGGTTCATCAAACAGAACCTCATTTGCCGGTATGGTATCCCCGACAGGAACACCACGGACAACGGTACAAACCTGAACAACACTATAATCACCGCTTTGTGTGAGCAGTTCCAGATTCAACATCACAATTCATCTCCCTATCGACCAAAGATGAACGGTGCTGTCGAAGCTGCAAACAAAAATATCAAGAAGATCATACAAAATATGGCAGTTACCTATAAGGACAGGCATGAGATGTTACCGTTTGCTCTCCACGGGTACTGTACCACGGCGCATACATCAACTGGGGCAACACCCTATTCTTTGGTATACGGCATGGAAGCTGTTTTGCCTATCGAGGTTTAGATTCCCTCCTTGAGAATCATGAAAGATGCTGGTTTGAGTGAAGACGATTGGATTCAGACCCAACTTGATCAACTTAACTTGATTTACGAAAAATGACTTACTGCTGTTTGCCATGGTCAGACGTATCAAAAACGGATGATCAAGGCTTTCAACAAGAAAGTCAGACGCCAGACATATCAAGTCGAGGATCTTGTAATCAAGCGGATCATCTTGCCGCAAAGTGATCCCAGGGGAAAATGGACTCCTACCTACGAAGGACCATTTGTGATCAAAAACATCTTTTCTGGTGGGGCAATGATCTTAACCACCATGGACGGCGACGACCTTCCGCACCCTGCGAATGCAGACATAGTCAAAAGATACTACACATAAATGACCCGCTAGGTTGACACACCTGGGCAAAAAAGGGCATCCCGGTGAATCGAAAACCCGAAAGGGCGGTTCAGGCAAAAGTTAGGGATAAATTAAAAAAAATATGTACACCCGGCAAGTTGAAAACCCGAAAGGGCGACTTGGGCAAAAAAGGGTTTCGCGGTGGATCAAAAACCCGAAAGGGCGGTCCAGGAAAAAGTTAGGGAATTAAAGCGTATGACTATGTCTCGTCGGATCACTTTAAGGACAATCTCTTCACAGACAAGCTCCTAGCTTCTGATCAATCCAATCATCTTCGGACGGAGCAACGAATGGACAAGATATTCAGAGTTACGAAGGTTATAGCAGAATGGGAACCCCATGGAATTTTTACACATAGCCATCTTCCTTTGTATAATTTTTTCTCATTTTTTATGACAACATTCTCTTACTAGGATGTCTGTCTCCTTTGTACAAAATACTTACACAAAGTTAATACTAAGATACTTCAAAGTGCAGAAAACCATTTGTCTTTTCTTCTTTTTTTACACTTATGTTTTATTTGAAAACGTCCAATGATTTATTAAATGAGCATATGCATTTGAATGTAATCACATGTTTACAAATAAACAAAATGGGAAAGAATAATTACTGATAGGTTGAAAGTATAGGAAGACGTCTTTAGGCTATTCCAGGAGAAATCCCCTGCAGTACATCATCCAGATCCCCAGTGGAACTAAAACCTTGAAGTACATATCCCCATCAGAGTTAAAAATTCAAACTCCCAATCCCCAGTGGAGCAAAACTTTGAACTACAGACCCCCAGCAAAGATGAAACCTTCTTCCCCAACAGAGTCAAATTTCCATACACAATCAAACCAGCATGTCATTAAGACCCCCAGCGGAGCTGAGACTATCAATCGCCAGCAGAAACCATTCAGTTTTCCTCAGATTCCCCAACAAGTTGTCTTAAAATCTGAGAATCAACCAGATAACAGTTAACTTTTGCTTTATCCCCAACATAATGAAGATTCTCATTCTTGACTCCCCAGTAGATTGACATACAACCCAAACTCCTGAACGTCTTCCAAACAGGACTAAGATTTCCCCCCCAGAGTCCTGAACTTACTCTCCAGAAGGATAGCCACTCCCCAGCAGTATAGCTACTCCCCACAGAGTTTTTACTCCCCAACAGAATGAAGATTCTCATTCTTAATTCCCCAGTGAAGTTGCCAGAGTCTTCATTACTCCTCAACATGAATTTGTCATAATTTTTAATCCCATGCAGATCGAAGATTCTCATTCTTGACTTCCCAGCATGAATTCCCCAAGGATTCAAACTCCTCTAGCAGAATGAAGATTCTCATTCTCATTTCCCCGTAGAAGCCATCAGAGCCTTCCTTGTCCTCCAGCAGATCAAGGTTTTCCTTTGTTTGATCCCCGGTAGAGATCGCCAGAGTTTTCCCTATTCCCCAACCGAATTTTGTCAATACTCCAACTTCAAGACTTGAAGGATCCCTATATTCCCAGGAAAGTCATGAAGGATTCTCACATCCCCACATAAGTTGTCAAAGTTTTTGATAATCCCCGCAAGTTGCCAAGGATTTTCTATCCCCAACAGTGGTCAACAAGGATTCCTCGTCCTCAACAATCAAAGATTTTAAGTCTCCAACAGCGGTCAAGGATTTATTTTCCCCGACAACAGTCAAGGATTTTATTATCTCCAGCTATCAAGGATTTATTTTCCTCAGCAAGACAACTAATCAACTTACATGCGCATACATTACATTCATATGTCATAAACATTGATAAAACACATATATTGCATCGTACATTTCATGCAACATAACTTTGTGTTTAAGCTAACATTTTACCCTTTTCAGGATAAGATTAACAAGCTACCAATATGCAATCATGATAAAACTTTGAGATGCTCCAGACACGGATGCTACTCTATTGGTTATTCAAATACAGAATTTGGAAACAGCTTAGAGATGCTCCAGACACGGATGCTATTCTATTTCTTATTCAAATTCAAAGCTCAGAAAACAGCTTAGAGATGCTCCAGACACGGATGCTATTCTATTGCTTATTCAAATTCAAAGCTCAGAAAACAACTTAGAGATGCTCCAGACACAGATGCTATTCTATTGCTTATTCAAATTCAAAGCTCAGAAAACAGCTTAGAGATGCTCCAGACATGGATGCTATTCTATTGCTTATTCAAATTCAAAGCTCAAAAAACAGCTTAGAGATGCTCTAGAAACGGATGCTATTCTATTGCTTATTCAAATTCAAAGCTCAGAAAACAGCTTAGAGATGCTCCAGACACGGATGCTATTCTATTGCTTATTCAAATTCAAAACAGCTTAGAGTTTCTCCAGACACGGATGCTATTCTATTGCTTATTCAGATCCCCAGTTCAGATACGTTCCAGACCCGTATACCATTCTGATGCTCATTCTTTTACAGTTCCACAAACATTCTTGGATGGAATCTACAAGCCCATCTACGAAAAGATTCGGTCACATCTCCAAATGGCATTTTTAAGCCCATTCCCTCAACTATACTTTGACGAGTGCAAATTTACAAGCACTCTAGTGTCCAATCATCTTTTACCTTCGAGTCACGAACGACAAAACTCGCCAATATAACTCTTCAGGTTCAAGAAGATGGAACAGGGGCAGATGTTGTACCCCAAAATTTTCCCTCTCATTTTATCAATATTTTCCCCACAAGACTCTTTGGACTTAAGACCAGATTGGGGTTTGCTCAGTTCAAGACATCTACTTGCACTGATGACCTGAAATTAGGGTTTGAGTTTGCACAAGGATTTTTGGACTTGCAATGCTCAATATGACTTTCACACTTCATGTTGGACTCCTAAGATTGCTCATACCAAGTTTCAAGCCTTGAATCAAACTATTGCCCAGTCAATTGGACAGTTGACCTAGAAATCAGCTGTATTATGGAAAAAGTCAACTGTGGCCAATTTACAGTCAAACCTCATAATTTTTGATCCACATCAACATTATAGACTCATATGAACCATTTGATCAAGTTTGGACCACAACTCCTCAAGAAATTTGATCAGATCTTCAAAAGGGAAAAATGGTCATTTTTAGGGTTTTGACTGCAAAAGGGCAATTTCTGCTTTTTCACCTAGCCAATGGCAAATTGGGTTCAAGCATGGTTTCAAGGACTCAATGGAATCATCTTGACCTAATCACAAGGTTCAAAAGATCTCAATTGCATTGGATTGACAGATGAATTTTCCAGTCAACTGATCAAAAATCAACGATACACTGAAAAGTCAAATATGAATTTTTGGTCAAAATCAAGTGCCAAGGGTCATTTTTCATCAAGATGTGTCAAAACATGAAACTTGTTCACCAAGAAACCTAAATTTGGAAATTAGGGTTTAAAACGGAAAATTTTCATAACTTAGAAATTTTCTAAGTTATGAAAATTTCTTATTTTTCCCCAACTTTTCCCAACTTTTTCACCATGATGCAATTTGATTCAAAGAAAACTTCCAACATGAAAGTTGTATTCCTCCACAAAATCTACAACTTTTATTCACAAAGTTTTCCCAAAAGATTCTTGGATCTCAATTTATGATTTTGTGAACAAGGGTCCATGAAACTTTTAACTTATTGAAATTTTGCCCTAGTTTAGGCAGGATTTTGACCTATCTTCATGGAAATTTTTCACATAGTTCCAATTGGAATATCAAAATTCATTTCAAAGATGGATTGTTGAGAATGTTACAAGATTTCCAAAATGTCCAAGAACTCTCCAAAATCATTTGTGGTTAGGGAGAATCGAAAGTTTGAAAATGGCAAATTATCACTTTTGGCCAAGGCATTTTGCACATTGATACAAGTTGCAAATCAGTTTGGATCATGCTTGTACTTGGTTTACAGGTTATAATCCTTTATAAACTCATAAATTAAATTCAAACACATTGGATTAAGGCTTTGTTCTGATCTATGGAGCATTACACATTGAATTAATCCATTTTTGGCAAAAAGATAACAATGCCATTTTCATAAAGTTCACTTTATGCAATTTTGTTTCTCTTGAGCATTGGACCAAGCCTCTTGCAGCAAACAAAGTCCACAAACTTGGGGCAAAGTACACCAACTATGTGCAGCTAAGGAGCAGGCCTGTACAACCTTGGCATTGTCACTTCTCACCTTTTACTTCAAAAACAAGCAAGTGTGCAAAAGCTCCACATCTTTGGTATCTGTTAAAACCAAGCTTGGTGTTCATTTCAAACAAGTTAAGCACATTATCTCAAGCCAGAAACACGAGCTACAAGCCTCTCAAACACCCTCTAACACAAAAATCTCATTCTTCTGCCCAAACAGGGCATTTTCTGCAAACACCAAGCCAAAACATATTTGCCTCGTGCGTTTTGTCCCAAACCACTTCAGACACATTGCATGCAATACACCTAAGCTGTCCAGACCATTCTCAAGCAACTGTAACCTTGTTTTCACACTTCACCATTTTTACCTTGAAGCTTTGTAGGTTGAGTTCCACAAGCACATTCAGGCCATTTCAAAGCAAGCCAAGCATTGGGGAAGGTTGAGTGAACTTCAGGCAAGCTAACACGACCTTCAGGCCTCATCAAAAACCCCTACATTGCCATATCCAAACTTGACTGAAACAGGTATTTTCTAAGTTTCTATCTCTCTATTTAGGAATCATTAGGCTTAGTTTGTGAAGCAAAAATGTAGTCCTCATTATCCTTGAGTTGTACATATGCATAGAATTCATTTATGTTAACTGAGCTAGGAGAATTTGGATGTTGAAGTTGCTGAAAAAATTAGGTCATAAATTAGGAGCACTGAAATTCTCCCTGGTTTCTTAGAGTTAGATTAAGTTTTTTACATGGTTGAAATCGTGGTTTAAAGCTCTATAATTTTCATGTTATGAGTTTTTAATTTTAAGCAAAGAACAGAGAGAACATGATTCATGTGCAGAGCTATGGCGCGCGCGCGTTCTGAGGACAGGGATGAAGGGACTTTGGGCTGGGCTTGGTTCTTTTGACTATTTGCACCCCCTAGCTTGCTTTCTGCACCCTCTTGGCCCATTTCTTTATTTTTGCATATTTTTCATTTCTTATTTTATTTTCTGAATTTATTATTTTTCTTGAACATTTAAAATCCCAAAAAAATATTTTCTTTATTTTTGGCATTTTATCATATTTTTATTTTATTTTTATTTGCATAATAAATAATTATTAAGTTAATATTACTTTATTTTCTTAAATAAAATTTGTAAATAATACAAAAATTTCATATACTTTTATTTTTATTATTTATACACTTAAATAATATTTTCTCACACCTTTTAATTTTTTAACACTTTTGTATATATTTTTATTTATTTTCTTGTACAGAAATAAATAATATAGAATATATATTTTCTTAAAACAAAAACTAGGGTTTTCTACCCTTTCCAAAAATAATCATTATATTTTTTCTTATTTTTAATACATGAATAAATTTATTTTTACATACATAAAAATAAACACAAAAAACATTTTGCATAGTTATATTTAATTGTACATTTAAATATTTGTCTATTTATTTATTTGTGCAATATTTCAATTTGGTTGTAATAATAGTTTTAGGGTTTTATTTTATGCAATATCCCCCTATTCAAATTTGTACCCCCTTCCCCATAATAACGTTGTAATAGTCTTAGATTTACTTTTACGCATTTTATCGCTTTCAAATGCCTTGATAGTAAATTAGGGTTTGTATGATAACCAAAAAATCAAAACAAATAGCATGACTAAACACAAGACAAAATGCATGAAAAATGACAACACTTTGCACACAAGCACCCCTAAGGTTTCATCCACTTGTTGCCTTAAAAACATGGCCATGGTATGCATGCTAGGTATCTTGGCAAAACAAAACAAAATATAAGATCATAGTCCCTCGATGATGCTATCTTGGTTGCCTAAACAAAAATGATCTAGTCCCTCAAAAACTTGCTAAGATACTTGGCAATATTGTTATCATGGCCATACGATGACCCGCGCCCGTCCCGTTTAACATCCAAACACAAGGTTGTTTACCAAATACAATGGTAAAACAACAATGTCAAAGGGTTAAAAATGTGTAGGAAATATCTTTGAGTAGGGTAGACAACTCCTAGTTACTTGATCAAATTTGCAAACATCCTTGCTATTTTCAAACAAACACACACACAATTTCAAAACATTTCCCAAAACAAACTTTCAAACATTGAAACATCTTTTCAAAAGACAAACACCTTTGTATATATTTGTAGGTGTTTAGGTATTGGCTTGCATTTTTGGTAAATCCCAAGTGTATGTGTGAATGTCATGACTGATGTCATAACATTCTAGTTCAGTTTGTACTGACTCATTAGGTACCTTTGCAGAAAAATATTGTAATTCAAATACTGATGTTTATAAGTGTGTATCTGAGCATTTTGCAAAATGATCATATTTTGCTAAATCAGTGGACAGGTTTTCTCAGATGTCATAACAGATGTTATGACATCCTGTTCTGAACTAACAGGATTGCAGGATTGGATAAGTCTGAGTTTTTTCAGGAAATAACTCAGTCCTTCCTGAACAGAATCCTGCGTTTTCTGAGGGGTAACCTAGCTCAACCCTAACCTGGTTAATAAAGTCCTGTGACCTGGTCTTTAGGTCAAACGGAATTAACCCTAGGTTTTTGGAAACCCTAACTGAAGTTGCAGCTGCTATATATTCAACAGAGCTGCTGTTTTTCAAGGATGGCTTTTATTAATTAGAAGATCATTTGTAATCTGTATAGATTTGATTATTGTACTCCAAGCAATTACCATTGTGATAAGTGCCTTGGAATAGGTTTCTAATTGTAAGGGTTGTGTAGCACTCAAAGCTTTGAAGCAAGAGTGTTTGAATGTTCCTTGACTAAAGCTGTGAAGCAGAGTCAAGTTAGTTGTGTGCATCACTCAAAGCTGTAAAGCACGAGTGATTATGTTGCTTGATTAAAAAGCTGTGAAGCTTAATCAACTGTTTGTTTTTGAAGAGTGTCTTCATCAATTCTTAAGTCAAATTGGTTTATGTATCACTGCTGTGATTGAGGGGGAGTGAGTAGGAACTCAGGTTTAAGTTGTACTTAGATTGGAATTGCATTGGGTAGGTCTTAAGTGAAGGAGATAAACTGGTTGGTTTATTCCTGAATTAACATCTCTTATAGTGGATTTCCTCCCTGGCTTGGTAGCCCCCAGAGTAGGTGTTGTTGCACACTGAACTGGGTAAACAATTGACTGTGTTCTTTATTGCTTTTGTATTTACTGTCATATAGTAAGTCAGATACGGTGTCATAACATTGAACGTGACATTGAGTATCTGCAGCCAGAATTTCAATTGGTATCAGAGCGGGCACCCTGCCTGTATTACTGGGTGAGATCTAGGGATATCACTTTCTGGCACTATGGATAAAGAAGGAGTTTTTGGAAATAGACCACCCATTCTGGATGGAACTAATTATGACTACTGGAAACCTCGTATGATTGCCTTCCTAAAATCTCTGGACAAAAAGGCTTGGAGAGCTGCTGACAAAGGATGGATTCATCCCACCATAACTGAGATAGATGGGACAATCAGTCTGAAGCCTGAGGAAGATTGGAGTAAAGAAGAAGATGAGTTAGCTCTGGGAAATTCAAAAGCCTTAAATTCCTTGTTCAATGGAATTGATAGAAACATTTTCAGACTAGTACATCAATATGAACTGGCCAAGGAAGTTTGGGACACTCTCAAAACTACTCATGAGGGCACTTCCAAAGTAAAAATGTCAAGGCTTCAGATGTTGACTACCAAATTTGAGAATCTAAAAATGATGGAAGATGAAACCATTCATGAGTTTCACATGAACATCTTGGAGATTGCCAACACCTCAGGAGCACTGGGAGAAAAGATGTCAGAAGAAAAACTAGTGAGGAAGATTCTCAGATCCTTGCCTAAAAGATTTGCAATGAAGGTAACTGCCATAGAGGAAGCCCAGGACATTAGCAAGTTGAAAGTGGATGAACTTATTGGGTCTCTTCAGACTTTTGAGATGGGGATCACTGATAATGGTGACAAGAAGAACAAAAGCATAGCACTTGTATCCAACACTGATGTTGAATACAAGGAGGATGAAGAAGAAAACATATCAGAAGCTATTGCCATGCTTGGAAGACAGTTCAACAGACTCATCAAAAGAATGGACCCAAAGTCAATGTCTAATGTTCATAACATTCCCTCTGACATTGACAGTTCCAGCAGAAGACCAAGTTCAGAAGATAAGGGAAACCAAGGCAGAGGTATTCAATGCCATGGATGTGAAGGATATGGACATATTCGAGCTGAATGTCCTACCTTTCTTAAGAAGCAAAAGAAAGGAATGACTGTTACCTGGTCTGACTATGATTCAGAAAGTAATTCTGAAGAAGAATCTGCCAAACTAGTTACTGCCCTAACTAGTGTTTGTACTTATGAAAGTGACACTAGTGATGAAGAAGTGACATTTGAAGAACTAGCTGATACCTACAAGAAATTGTGTATCAGAAGTGCTGAAGTCTGTGTGCAGAATGAGAAACAATCAAAACTCATTATAAAGCTGGAGGCTGAAAAAAGGGCAAATCTTGAAACTATAAGTCATCTAGAAGGAGAAGTTCAACTGCTGAACTCACAACTGAATCAAATGACCAAATCTGTCAAGATGTTGACCAATGGAACAGACAAATTGGAAGAGATCCTTCAGGTTGGACAAAATGTGGGAAATAAATCTGGACTAGGATTTATGGAAGCAAAGAAATCTGGTACTGGTAAGCAAATGTCAAAACGGATGTCTCAACACAACTCTCAACATCAGGAACAGAGACATATGAAGAAAAGGTACCAAAGATGGAAATGTCATCATTGTGGGAGATATGGTCACATAAAGCCCTTCTGCTTCAGACTACATGGATATCCTAATCAGAACTCAGGTGTCAAACCTAAGTCTAAAAAGGTACATCATGCTCCTAAATGGAAGAAAAAGGCTACTGCACTGATAGCTCACACTTCCCTGAGGGTCTCTGCAAAGGAAGATTGGTACTTTGACAGTGGATGTTCCAGACACATGACTGGATTCAAAAATCTCCTCAATAATGTTATGCCTCACACCACCAGTTTTGTGACCTTTGGAGATGGTGCTAAAGGTGAAGTCAAAGGAGTTGGTAATTTGGACTGCCCTGGAGTTCCAAGTCTGAATAAAGTACTGCTGGTAAAAGGGTTGACTGCTAATCTCATCAGTATCAGTCAATTATGTGATCTAGGATTCAAGGTCAACTTCTCTAGATCTGAATGTCTAGTAAGTAATGAAAAACTAGAAGTTGTAATGAGAGGAATCAAATCCAAAGATAACTGTTACGTGTGGCATCCTGAGAACACTGATATCTCCACTATGTGTCAAATCATCAAAGAAGAAAAAGAGATGAAACTGTGGCAGCATAAGCTTGGAAGAATAAAAAAAGCTATTTCTATGGAAGCTGTCAGAAGAACTCCAAAACTACAGGTTGATGATATCTGTGATGTGGCAAATAAACTTGAAGAAGAATGTGTTGTCAGAACCTTAAGTCATCTTGACAAGGATGTTGGAAATAACAAGTCTCATAAATTCTGTTCTCAAAACATCTGGTCAAAACAGATGCTCCCTGAGTACAATGTTACACAAGATGTTGTGACATTGTGTTGTGACAATCTGAAAACATTCAACATTTCCTTGAACCCTATTGACTTTGAAGAGAAGAAGTCATTTAAACTGGAACATAGTTTCTCTAAGCTTCAGCTGACTGATTCTTCTACCAAGGCTCTTGTTGGAAATAAACTTGAAAATTTGAGGGGCAGGTTGGGTATTCACCAACATGAGAAATTATAGCAATTAGTTTTGCTTAAAACAAGGATTGGAGGGATTAATTTTATTAAGTCTATATTTAGTGGGTTAATCATATTTTTTCACAATTACTTCAAAAGCTTTAAGAAGTTGAAGAGACTCCCTTTTACCCCCTACCTCTCTCATCCTTGCAACCTGTTTCCTCCTCCCAATCAAAGATTTTTCTCAAACTGCTACCATTGCTCAAAGTCAATCAAAATGTCTCAGACATCGTCTTCAACCATGGCGACTTCGTCTTCCTCATCATCGTCATCATCTGACCAAGATTCTAGGGCAATCACTACATGCATAGAATCTGAAGTTCTTGAGGTCACTCCTCTCAGGGAGATGGCAACTGACCCAGCCAGAGTCAAAAAACTCAGAACCAGACATGCAGGAAGAGCTCAAGCTTCAGCCTCTGGTAATTCTTCTCATCCTTCGTCTTCTGTACCTAATAGAGAAGGATCAGTTCAAGTACACCAAGCTATTGCTAGGCTGGTTACTAGTATACTGAGTGGCAACCAATCTGTACCGAGGATTTCTATCCCTTTAAATCAATCAGAAAGTCCAAATGTGGAAGGTTCTGAAAATGTAGATGTCACTGAGAATGTTGTGACACCAAAAGACAACATTCAGAACCCCTCTGAAAAGGCTGCTGATCCACCTATCATTGATGTGGATGAAGATTACTCAGATAATGAACTGATTGCTAATGTGAACCCTAGCATAGCTAGGAGATTGATGAAAAGAAAGAGTAGTCAGAATGATAAACCTGATGCTAAGAAATCCAAGGCTGAAGGCATGGCTGAGAAAAGTATTCAGACAAAAGGGAAGAAGGCCCAGGTGCATACTGCTAGACAACCAATCTCTAAGAAGAGTAAAGAACCTGAAACTTCTGATTCTGATGAGGAATCAGAATTTGAGATTGATATTGAAGAAACTCCCATCAGAAGGAAGCTCCCCTCCAGCAAGATTGCTAGAGTGCCTGAAGTGCCAACAGACAACATCTCTTTTCATCATCCTGACAATGCAAACAGATGGAAGTATGTTTGCTTAAAGAGAATAGCCTTAGAGAGAGAACTCAACAATGATGCCTTGGAGTGCAAAGACATCATGGATCTGATAAAAAATGCTGGGCTAATGAAGACAGTAATAAAGTTTAACAAATGTTATGAAAATCTGGTCAAGGAGTTTGTAGTGAACTTGTCAAATGATTGTGCTGATGGAAGGTCAGCTGACTTTGAAAGTGTTTTTGTTAGAGGAAGAAGGGTCAAGTTCTCTCCATCAGAAATCAACAAGTTTCTTGGAAGAACAAATAAGGACTGTCCTGATCTAGAGGCAACTGACAATGAAGTTTGTTTAACCATCACAGTCAGGCAAGTAAAGTGCTGGCCCTTGAAAGGGAAGCTGAATGCTAGTAAACTCAGCATGAAATTTGCCATCTTGCATAAAATAGGTGCAGCAAACTGGGTGCCTACAAATCACAAATCAACTATCTCCACAGGATTGGGGAGATTTATCTATGTTGTGGGAACCAAGACTGCTTTTGACTATGGGAGGTACATCTTTGAACAAACTTTAAAGCATGCTGGCAGTTATGCTGTCAAAGGACCAATTGCCTTTCCCTCCCTCCTTTGTGGAATCATCCTTGCACAATACCCTGATATCCTTGTGGCAAGAGATACAGTCTGCAAAAGAGCTCCTGCCCTTGGCCTGCACTACAAACTGTTTCAGGGATCTCATGCTCCAGACATTGTTATAACATCAGCTGAGACATCGTCTGTAAAGACCCAGTCCAAGACATCAGATGTCATAGCTGTTTTAAAAGAAACTTGCAAAGAGCTGGATGCTAGAAAAGGACCCTAGAAATTCTAATTGCCAGGCTAGAAAAGGAGGAAGCTGAAGAAAGAAGAAGGGAAGAAGGTGTAGAAGGTGAAGGACATCTCAACATTGAAGAAACTAGCTCCTCAGAGTCTGATGACAGTGCTTGAAGGTTGATTGCTGTTTGGTGGTGTTGCTGGTTGGTGCTGATATCTGGTGGAGTTTGGAAGTTGTTTTCTGCTGCTGCTCTTATTATTTTGTTTTGGATAACTGTATAATTTTATGAACATGTTTCTTTGGCCCATTTGTGGCTAAAGAGGGGGAGAATATTTTGGTACTTACTTAATTAGTACTTGACATTCTATTTTTCTACTGTCACTTATTTCTGCTGCTATCTATCTCTGATTGTTTAGGGTCTTTAGCCAAAAATCTGCCAAAGGGGGAGTTTGTAGGTGTTTAGGTATTGGCTTGCATTTTTGGTAAATCCCAAGTGTATGTGTGAATGTCATGACTGATGTCATAACATTCTAGTTCAATTTGTACTGACTCATTAGGTACCTTTGCAGAAAAATATTGTAATTCAAATACTGATGTTTATAAGTGTGTATCTGAGCATTTTGCAAAATGATCACATTTTGCTAAATCAGTGGACAGGTTTTCTCAGATGTCATAACAGATGTTATGACATCCTGTTCTGAACTAACAGGATTGCAGGATTGGATAAGTCTGAGTTTTTTCAGGAAATAACTCAGTCCTTCCTGAACAGAATCCTGCGTTTTCTGAGGGGTAACCTAGCTCAACCCTAACCTGGTTAATAAAGTCCTGTGACCTGGTCTTTAGGTCAAACGGAATTAACCCTAGGTTTTTGGAAACCCTAACTGAAGTTGCAGCTGCTATATATTCAACAGAGCTGCTGTTTTTCAAGGATGGCTTTTATTAATTAGAAGATCATTTGTAATCTGTATAGATTTGATTATTGTACTCCAAGCAATTATCATTGTGATAAGTGCCTTGGAATAGGTTTCTAATTGTAAGGGTTGTGTAGCACTCAAAGCTTTGAATCAAGAGTGTTTGAATGTTCCTTGACTAAAGCTGTGAAGCAGAGTCAAGTTAGTTGTGTGCATCACTCAAAGCTGTGAAGCACGAGTGATTGTGTTGCTTGATTAAAAAGCTGTGAAGCTTAATCAAGTGTTTGTTTTTGAAGAGTGTCTTCATCAATTCTTAAGTCAAATTGGTTTATGTATCACTGCTGTGATTGAGGGGGAGTGAGTAGGAACTCAGGTTTAAGTTGTACTTAGATTGGAATTGCATTGGGTAGGTCTTAAGTGAAGGAGATAAACTGGTTGGTTTATTCCTGAATTAACATCTCTTATAGTGGATTTCCTCCCTGGCTTGGTAGCCCCCAGAGTAGGTGTTGTTGCACACTGAACTGGGTAAACAATTGACTGTGTTCTTTATTGCTTTTGTATTTACTGTCATATAGTAAGTCAGATACGGTGTCATAACATTGAACGTGACATTGAGTATCTGCAGCCAGAATTTCAATATTCAAACAAGAATCATTACAAAGGTTGCCTAAACAAAGGCCTCTTTTCAAAATACTTTCAAAACCACACACAAAAGCACCATTTCAAATAATTGGAAAAGCAAAGCAAGTGATCTAAACAAGTAACTAAGAGCCCATGGATAACCATGGATGAAAAGGGTGCTAGCACCTTCCCTTTTCATAATCTACCCCCCGAACCCAAGAAAACATCTCAAAGGTCTTTCCTGTGCTTTTTGACCTTTCCTTTGGATAAAATAAAAAGTCGGTGGCTACTCTTGCTAAACCGAAACATTTGCGAACACAAATGCAAAACCTCAAGTCAGTTCTCCCACCGTATCACACTCGTGACGTTGAACCTATGAACCCATGTTTGTGATCTTGTGTGTGATTGTTGCATCATCCATTCATTCACCCATGAGCATCTTCTAAAGACATTTTGTTTCAAGGGACTTAAAAGTTGACTCTTTGTGAATATCTCAGATACTTTTTGACTATGGATTCTGGAAAAAGAAAGACTAAGAGGTACAGTTTCAAAGATCCCAAGATAGATGAGTTGATGAGTCTGATTCTCGAGATCGTGAGTTCTACAGATTTTTGAAGGAAGTATGGGTCCATCATTTCTCTTATGAAGATCAGGATGAAGGAGGGTCTTATCTCGACTTTGGTTTAGTTTTATGATCTGATGTATCGATTCTTTGCTTTCCTTGATTATCGATTGATGCCTACATTAAAGAAGTATTCTTATCTGCTGGGTTTACCTATTACCGACCGTGTTCCTTTTACTGGTTTGGAGGGTGAGCCAAAATCCCATGAGATTGCTGATTTGATCCATTTGGGGAAGTCTGAGGTTGAAACCCACATGACTACCAAATGAGGGATTATAGGATTACCCGCTCAGTTCTTATTGGAGAAAGCTCACTAATTTGCTAGGATGAAGAGTACGGTTGCTTTCGAGCCTATCTTTACTCTACTTGCTTATGGATCGTTCTTATTTCCTAATGTCGTCAAATTTGTGGATATCAGTGCCATCAGGATCTTTAAGATTGGGAACCAAGTCCCTACATTATTGGGTGAGGCTTATTAATCTATTCATATTCGAGATTCTTATCATGGAGGGATGATCATTTGCTGCACGCCTTTATTGTATCAATAGTTTATTTCTCACTTACCTAAGTCTAATGCTTTATGGGATGTCAGGAAGGAACCTCGTTGGGCTCCAAAGATTTTGGCCTGACTCATTCAGATATTGTTTGGTATCATCAGGCGTACTATGATGTAGAGATTATCGATAATTATGGTAGTTTCCCCAATGTATCTCTTCTTGGTACAAAGGGATGAATTAACTACAATCCTGTTCTTGCAGGACGACAACTTGGATATCCAATGAGGGATAATCTAAATAGTATTCATTTGAGTGGATTCTTCCTTAAAGAGGGAGAAGTTCATAAGGAAGCTAAAGAGGAGATTGCAAAAGCTTGGCGTCATATTCACAGGAAGGGTAGGAAGGACTTGGGACCTAGAGGGGATGTTTATTTGGAGCCTTATCTTCAGTGGGTACAAGCAAGAGCCATCCAGTTGAAAATGTCATATTCCCGTGAAGCACCCATGCCTGATATGTTTGTGAAGACCACTCCTCTCTTATTAGATGATTTGGAAGAGCTTCATCTTGCCTTAGTCGGGATACAGCAGGAAAAGGAAGCTTGGAAGAATAAGTGCCATACTTTAGAAGTATCCTATCAAGCAGACCTGAAGGAGAAAGATAACCTGATTGAGATTCTTGAAAGTCGTGTTGTAGAGATGATTGAGATGCAGGAGGATTTATTTTCTTCTAAACCTCAGTCAGGCCCTAGTTCCTCATTTCCTAACTCTATTGATTGGAAAGAGGTCGCTGATAGGTAAGCAGAAGAGAACAAGCGGATGAAGGCTCATATTGCAAGACTCACAGGGAAGCGTCAGCGTATAGAGTGATCTCCACCAGCTTTTCTTTTTTAGGGTTTTAGACTTTATCTTCATCTTGTACTTGGGATTATTGAAACTTGTACCAAAAGTTGTAATCCATTTTGAAGTTATTATAATGAGATTTTAAGTATTTCAAATGTGTTAGTACTTTAATATTTTCAAATTGTCTGTAAATCTTTGAGTTCCTTGAAATATTAATAATAAAATAAATCATGTGCATTGCATATTATGCATCATATTGTACATACTTCTTGCATTTTTGTTCATACCCAAGTTTCTTACTGTGCTTCTTTACTTCATATAACAAGCTGTCTCATCAGTATAATACTCATGCCAATTTCAGAAAGAAGATGGATAATCTAGAACAAGAGAATCGCGAGCTGCACGAAGAAGTTTATTCTCTGAAGGCCGGTATGGCCAATCTCACTGCTCTGATGGAATCGTTGGTGGCTGCTCAGAATCAGCCACCACTTGCTCAACCTCAACAGACAACAGTTACTTATGAAGCTCTGACTATTCCTGTTTCTGCTACTCCAGCTACTATTATTGAGAATCGTTTGCCTCTAGGTTATACCTGGGGAATGCTAGAGAACTTTATGCCGAAAGGTTTTAATCAGGATGCTCAATTTGCTCCACTTACTCAAGCTACTACTGCTCCTGCACCTCATGTGGTGCATATTACCCCTGCTGCTAGAAATGAGATTCACTATGCTACACGTCCATTGGTGAATGCTGTACCATTTGCTAATAATGAAGTGTATCGCCCTATTCCTACACCAAGTGTAATGTTGGGTTTCTATGATCGGATGGACAATTTTCAGGACTAGTTTGATAAAATGCAAAACGAGTTGAAGGCCCTAATAGGAAAAGAACTGTTTGGGAAAAATGTGAGTGATATATGTTTGGTTCCAAATGTGAAAATACTTGCAAGGTTCAAAGTACCAGAGTTCGAAAAGTACAAGAGCAACACTTGCCCTCGTGCTTATTTAGTGATGTATGTGAGGAGAATGTCTACTCATACTGATGATCAATGCTTGTTGATTCATTTCTTTCAAGATAGTTTGACTGGTGTAATGTTGAAATGGTACATGAGCCTGGACAGTGCCAATATTCATTCTTTCAATGACTTGGGTGAAGCATTTATCGGACAGTACAAAAACAATGTGGACATGGTGTCTGGCCGTGATCAACTCAGGGTAATGGTTCAGAAGTACAAGGAATCATTTAAGGAATATGCATAAAGATGGCGTGAACTATACACCCAGGTGATTCCTCCAATGGAAGAAAAAGAGATGACAAAGATTTTTCTGAAGACCCTAGGTGCATTCTATTATGAAAGAATGGTGGCGAGTGCACCCAGTGATTTTACCGAGATGGTGGGAATGGGCGTCCGTTTGGAAGAAGTTGTAAGAGAAGGTCGTCTGACAAGAAGTGAAAATTATGGCAGTGTGAATAAACCATCATATGGATTTGCTAAAAAGAAAGAAGGAGAGACAAATGCTGTTATTCAAGAGAGAAGGGTTAATCCTCCTAGGACAAATCATCAGCCCCATCAATAGGTTGCCTCGGTAACTCCAGTTGTTAATACAACCCCGACTACATTCGCTTATCAAAGACCATCCCCTCAAGGAAATCAAGGGAAGAATCATAGGAGAGAGCCTTTTGACTCTATCCCCATGAGTTATGCAGAGTTACTCCCAACATTGATCCAGAAAAAGTTGGTCCAGACCAGGCCACCCCCTGCTATACCAATCACCATTGGCTTGGTACTATAAGGCAGATCAAACATGTGCTTTTCATCAGGATACACCAGGGCACAATGTGGAAAACTGTTATCCCTTGAAATCGGAGGTACATAAAATGTTGAGGTCTAGCCTTTTATCCTTTAAAGATGTCAGCCTGAATGTAAAAGATAATCCTCTGCCAAAGCATGGAGGAACAAATGTTGTCAACATGGTTGCTGGTTATCCAGGGGACTTCCAAATTTATGATATCAACTTGGTCATAGGAGACTTGGTAAAGATGCATGAAGACCTTTGCGAGTTTAGTTATTATACGCATGACCATGCTAGTTGTGGTATCAGCAGTACTGATATACAAGGGTGTGATAAGATAAAGGTTGATTTGCAGGAAATGATGGATGAGGGACTCATCCTTATTTCAAAAGGTTCCTATAGGATACTATAGATACATAGGATTCTAGTACCTTCCCTTTATATAACTAACCCCCGAACCTTCGATCTTTTCAAATGCATTGTATTTTTATACTTTTAGTATTGCACTTACTTTGCATATTTATGGGTTTTATTTCGCACTTTTCCCTTTTCTCTTGGAAATAATAAAATATGGTGGCGACTCTTGCTTATTTGCGAGTCAAGTTAATTAATAGTCTGGTCTCTGATTTTCACCGCTACAAGGGGCAACCCCGTTCTCTCTTGTGTATGGAATGGAAGCAGTGCTCCCCATTGAGGTTGAGATTCCCTCCTTACGCGTGATAATGGAAACTAAATTGTCAGAGGTTGAGTGGATCAAGAACAAGTTTGACCAGTTGAATTTGATTGAAGAGAAAAGAATGACGGCCTTGTGTCATGGTCAGTTATACCAAAAAAGAATGAAGAAAGCTTTTGACAAGAAGATCAAGCCTCGTGAGTTCAGAGAAGGCGACCTCGTGCTCAGAAAGATCATGTCTTTACACGCTGATTCTAGGGGAAAGTGGACTCCCAATTTTGAAGGTCCATATGTTGTCAAGAAAGCCTTCTCTTGCGGTGCATTGATTCTTGAAACAATGGATGGCTAGGAGTTCCCATGTCCTCTAAATGCTGATGCAGTCAAGAAATACTTCGCCTAGAAAAAAAATAGCTAGCTAAGACGAAAACCTGAAAGGGCGGCTTAGGCAAAAAGGAGCTTCTCGGTAGGCCTAAAATCCGAAAGGGAGGTCTAGGAAGAATTTAGAGACATAAACAGAATAAACGTTCTCGGTAGGTTGAAAACCCGCAAGGGAAATCTAGGAAAAAGCTAGGGATTTCCTGGAAAGTAACTATATCAGACAAGACTTGATCGTTGAAGCAAGAATCTTTTTAGATCCTCACCGATCTTCAACTGAAGTCTCTGCTCAGGAATTCAAAGTTGTTAGGGAGAATAGTGGTCATTGTATTTCAATATATCTTTTCCAATGAATATTACCATTTTCCAAACTTTGTAATCATCTATGGAGTCTCGCCATTTGCAGACTACCATTCTATTAATAAAGTTTGAGTTTTTATCCAATTCTTTGAAATTCTTATTTTATTCAGCTTACAATGACTTCATTTATTATTGGTAGTAATTTTTAAAGCAAACAAGTTAAATAACAAAAAACGTTTTTTCGAAAAGAATTTGCAAATTACTTTTTACTTTAGATTTTGTGACTCAAGGAGAATAAAAACAGTGACTCCAAGGATGAACGAACATTGAAATTTTGGAAGTCTGAATCCCCCAGGAAGGCTCTTTCAGGTCACTTTTGTTGGAATGAGTATGATCTTCTTATGCTTCTCAGATAATTGACGATAATACCAATGGATGCACCATGCGATGTTGGGTTTGTGATCCCATTTTTCCCTTGTCAGGTTTTGGTTCATTTTGATTTCGAGTTTGCATGGTATGAGTTCTCTACCCCAAATTCCACAGTAAAGTCTATGCTCACATGAAAAAAGTCTTTTCCCTTTTGCGTGTGGAGATGAAATCATTTTCAAAGCATCGCCCTTTGCAGTGCTAGCATTTTTTGTCGTGGTTTATTTTCCATGGCAACCAAACAAGGGAAATATCTTTTCTAAGAAGTGTTGAAACAATTGTCGATTTTTTGGGTTTTCTCCCGCCAAGTGTTGGGTTTGATTTAAAATCCCCATAAGTTTGATTTCTTGCTGTAAGGTTTGACTTCTTAAATCCCCAAGAAAAGTCGAGATAACAGGTCTCTCTGAAAATTGCTACCCCCATGAGGTTTCATAATTTCTCCCCAGAGAAGTTGGTGCAATCATGACTCTCAGTATTGAAGAATGTATCTTGGTTTCCTCTCGACGACATGGTGTTTCCCTCATTAATAAAGTCAATGTGAGATCCTCAGATGATGTATCGGCGATGTGGTGTTGCCCTCCTCAATGAATTCAATATGAGATCCTCAGCTGACGTCCCGACAATGTGGTTTTGTTTTCCCCATTGAAGTCAGTATTGCAATCCCTAGTAGAAGTACAGATGTTGAAGCATTTGCTTTTTCCCATTGAAGTCTATTATATATTTCCTAGTGAATCCTGGAGGAGGATATTATATCCTTATATCTGCACTGATTTATTTGTTACGATGTAATTGTTTTCAGATTATGTTCCTTCCCAGTAGAGTTAAGCCGTGAAATAGGAATTTGTTTCCTTAGTTGGTGCTTACTTCTCATGAAATTTTCATCTTGGATGTGATTTGGCCGAGTATTGGCTGTACCCAAGTTGGTTTTGTTTGGTTGTCCCCAGTGTTATACGTTTGTTTTGCCAGGATATACATGACGACATTCATACAATCATACATACATCATGCATAGTTAATTTTTAGCAAATAATTGCTCATGTGCATCCATTAATATTTTGTTGGCATATTACTCTGTTTTATAGAGATGTGTTATCCTCTCTCCAATAGAGTGTCATTCTTAAGAAGAAAGTGTATATCCTTTCATTTTCCCCACTGAGCTATCCCTCATGGAAGAGTTTTGCTTTAGCCTTTCTTTCAGCTCATTGTCTGGAAAGAACGTGGTTCCCTCTTGAGTTTATTTCTCATGAGATGTTATTCTGGTTGACTGTTTCACTCCAGTTTATTTCTGATTTGGATGGATGGTCCCCAACAATGTTATTATTTTGATTTCTGCGAGTTTCGAGCCTTGGTTCGAGAATGTGCATTTTATTTTGCACGTGAAGATTCTATCTCCTCAACAGGAATACATTGACATTCCCCTAGGAAATCAATATTTGCAATTCCTCCTTAAAACAACAAGTGGCAGGTATCTTTATTTGAGCAACATGTACTTTCCCAATAAGTCTGACAGTTCCCAGAGAAGATTAAGATTTGTTATTCCAATGAATGGTAGCCTTGTCATTATGGAAGGTAGTTTATTGTCAACATTTGTTACTCCAATGAATGGTAGCCTTGTCATTATGGAAGGTAGTTTGTTGTTGAGATTTGTTATTCCAATGAATGGTAGTCTTGTCATTATGGAAGGTAGTTTATTGTCAAGATTTGTTACGCCAATGAATGGTAGCCTTGTCATTATGGAAGGTAGTTTGTTGTTGATTTGTTACTCTAATAAGTGGTAGCCTTGTCATTATGGAAGGTAGTTTGTTATTGAGATTCGTTACTCCAATTAATGGTATCCTTGTCATTATGGAAGGTAGTTTGTTATTGAGATTCATTACTCCAATGAATGGTAGACTTTTCATTATGGAAGGTAGTTTATTATTGAGATTCGTTACTCCAATGAATGGTAGCCTTGTCATTATGGAAGGTAGTTCGTTGTTGAGATATTTTTTTGATGAATGGTAGCCTTGTCATTATAGAAGGTAGTTTGTCGTTGAGTTTCTATTGCTCTGAAGAAGTTCATTTGTTCCTAGTCGTGAGTAATGGTGCTGATTATCATTACCACCCTGATATTGGTATTTTCTGGTATTATCTTACCACTTCTTTCCCCAGTGGGTTGACGTTACCTTTTTTCTATCTCCTCAGTGAGCGGATAGTTCGTAGTCATTTTTCGATCACTTTTATCCTTTACTTTATCTCCTCAATCTTTAAGTTGGTGATGATTTATCTCTTCTTTGGGCTTTACCCCAATAGAGTCGAGTCTCTGGTTCACCAGTGATTTATTTTCCTGGTCGGGTCTTCCTTTTGATCCTATTTTATTTGTTACATCCCTAGTGGGGTCTTGCGTCCTTTTTAGATTTGTTCATTTTAATTTATAATCATAAGCATTGCATGGCATCTTAGGGCCAAAAATAGGGCTTGTTTTATATTTAAGTATCTTCAATCGCGTCGACACGGATATTTTTTTAACCTTCACATTTTCGGATAGAAGACACTTAAATTAGGGTAGATGTTGTACTCCAATTTTTGCCCCTAAGATTCCTTTATCATATCATATCAACTCAATCACAATAAGATCACACACTAGGGTTTGACTCTTCTCCTTATCCTTAACTTTGCCTATGGGGAATAACCAAACACCTTGATTTGTATCTTATTGTCATCTATGTTTTGATTAACTTTTAACTAATAAATACAATGTATGTCTGCTCTAATTGTTGATATCATAGGTGAAAGCATAACACATTCTAGCAAGTTGATCCATAGGTTCATGAGTTTATTTCCATGCCTTCTTCAACAAAGCTTCATTGAGATTCAAGCTTCATTACTGAAGATATTTTGAAGTAATGTCATGACAAAGTCTATTATGATTCATCATGCCTCAAGTTGTCAAATATAGTTCAAAGGTACATGGGTTGATTGAAAAAGTTTGATCGAATTGGACAAGTTCTTGATTCATTGATAACAAGTGCACATTTCCCTCAATTTTCAATATTTGGAAGTGGTTATGGTTGCTATGGTTCCTCATTATCATACTCAACAACTTATATTTATATGACAAAAATATTTATACAAGAAAGTTGATCAAAATTGTAAAAGGATTTCTAAGGTATCTTGTTGCTCTAGGAGCTAGGGTTTTGAACTTCAAAGGGGTATATCTTTCTTATATTTTGGTATTTTTGAGTGATTCCAAAGACATCATTCTCTTCAAAGAGTTATCAACAAATCACTTCAAAAGTTTCAAGGAAATTTTGTGTGGAAGGTACCTAATAATGAAGAAAGATTACAAGTCTTCTAGATGAATCATCAAATTCCCTTATGTGACTTTAAAGAGCATAACTTGGTCAATTTTTATCTCCTTGAGCCCATTATTTTTCCATAATGATCTTAAAGATATGGACTTCAACCCTTCTTTTAATTGCAAAGTGTGAAAATGGATGGAAGATGCCCTAAGGATGCAAAAGATTATTGGTCATTTCATGAATTTTTTCCAACTTCAACAAGTCATAACTCTCTCAATTTTTGGAGTTTTTAAATGGTTCAAGTTTTAAAATGCCATTCAAGAGATCTACTTCATGCCATATTTTTTGGTCAAGATCAAATTTCAAGTGGAAGTCCATGTTTGGATGCAATACATTATAAGTCATGTTTGATGAAAAAACAGAAATTTTCTAAGTATAGAAAGTCAACCTCTTTTTCTCAACTTTGACTAATCATAATTTTCAGCTTAAGCATCCATTTGATGCAATTCTTTGTACATTGTAAAGCTTGTGATCTCATCTTTCTAAAGCTTCAAGAATCATGTCCTAAGACTCCTTGAGAAAAGAATGCCATTGATTTGAATTTGGTAACTTGAAACTGAAGTTTCTTCTTAAGACATAATTTGAAATTCATGTTTTGGCTTCTAAACATCAAATTAGCACGCGTTTTTGGTCTAAACATGTTTAACCAACTTACCAAAGTGGATTAGAGCCTTAAAACACAAGGATTGAATGAGTTTTGATGCAAAACATATCACACCTTACTCGTGTATCACGTTCACAAGATTTCCCTCCAAACTTCATCACTTTACACGCTTGAACATTCAATCAGCTTCCCTATAAATAGAGAGTCACGCTTCATTCATTTTCTCAAGCGTAGAGAGCCAGAATCACCATGCCAAACTCTCTCTTGAACCAAACGTTCTGCAACTTCGAATTTGCTCTTACAACCTTTCTCAATCATTTTTCTTTGTCAATTCATCTTCTTGAACCTCACTGAGCTAACAGAAGAAGAATTAAGCTCTAAAACTCCCTGAATCGTGCAACTTAACTTCAATAGGTAGATTCCTTCAATAATTCTCTCA
Organism: Vicia faba; assembly: GCA_948472305.1. Lineage (NCBI taxonomy): Eukaryota > Viridiplantae > Streptophyta > Magnoliopsida > Fabales > Fabaceae > Vicia > Vicia faba. The sequence continues at coordinate 813,594,644 of OX451739.1, read as the reverse complement.
AACTTTGATACTATTATGAAGCTCTCATCATCCTGATTCTAGTCACAACAATTGTTTTCAACTGGAAGTACGTTTTGACCATGAAATTTCAAATTCCTTTTCAAAACTTCTCTTCGAAAATGACGGAGCTACAACTTATATAAATTATCCGTGAAGGTACCATTGGAATCGTCTTGAAGAGACGAAGTGAATGGTACCAGTCTCATCTTCTAATTTTACAGTTTCTGAAACCTGCATATTTCGTTGGCTGGAGGTTGAAGATGACCAACGTGTCATCTATCAACCAATGAAAGCGTGCCACACTTATTTAAAAAAAAATCTGATTTAATTAATGATCCTGTGTTTATTCCACTAAAGACCATGATATGCACAACGCATATGATCCATTGGATTAGCTTACTAACGTGTTTTGACTCTCATCCATTGGTTCACATTTTTTTGATTTTATTTTTGATTTTTGATTTTTATATTTAAATTGTTTTAAACTTCAAAAAATCATAGAAAATTCATTTCTGGTTCAAAAATTTTGAAAAAATTCACAAAAATATTTTTAAATATTATATTTCTGAATTTTATTTTTTCATAATTTTATTTTTAGATTTGATATTTTTCATAATTTTGATTTGTTTTGGTTTGTTTTTAATTACTTAAAAAATACTTTTGAATATTTTTAAATTCTGAAAAATTCATCAACATAATGTCCATTATTTCTGACATTCTGAATTTTTTTTAGAATTTTATTTTCAATTCTACTATTTTTGATCCTTTTTCCATTTATTTGAACAATTATAATTAGTTTAAAAATAGTTTCCGACTTTAAAAATTTACCAAAATTTTATATAAACATTTGAGTATATTTCTGATTTTTCTATGGCCTCATTTGATTTTTCTTGGTTGATTTGAATATAATTTCCATTTCCCCTCTTATTTTCATTTTAAAATCATTTAAATAAAAAAACCTTTTCTTTATTTTAAATACAATTTTATTTTTTGTATATATTCTGGTTGATCTAGGACTATGAAATTTTGATCATGAGCTTTATTAACATCATTGGATTCATGGTGTTGAGTCTAACTCCATAAAAATGGATGAATAATTTTAATAATAGTTTGATTAATTTTTTTGGGTTCAAATGTGGTTTAGTTCTTCTCTCGTCCCTCTTCATCTTATCTCTTTCTTGTTGTGTCATATATTGTTAGAGGATGATTACATATCATCTCTCCAAGCATAAGACACATAAATTGCTATTGACCGGCCTCAAAATAGGTGCGACTTCTATATAAGTCCACTTACGATTGCTTAACATAGTGCTAAATTTTGTCTCGATTCGAGAAATGATCATTCGTGGCCCAAGCCCATGTTTGTAAACCCAAGTATATTGATTTGAATCCTTTTGTCCAATAACTTTGAGATTCATTGTTAGGAGGTGTAATACCGTGGGAGAACTAACTTGAGATGTTTTGCGTTTGATCGCAAATGTTGCGGTTTAGCAAGAGTTGCCATCGACTTTTCTTTTATCCAAAAGGAAAGGCTGAAAAGAACAGGAAAGACATTTGAGATTATTTCTTGAGTCTGGGGGGTAGATTATGAAAAGGGAAGGTATTAGCATCCTTTTCATTCATAGTTATCTCTGGACTCTTAGTTTCTTGCTAAATCACTTGCTTTTGTTTGAAAATATGCTTTGTGGTGATTTTTGAAAGTATTTTTTAAAAGGTGCCTTCATTTAGGAGAACTTTTTAATGATTCTCGTTTCGGCGAGAATGTATACAAAGTGTTGGACTTTTGAAAATATTTTATGTTTTGAAAGTATTTGGTATGCTGTTGTTTTGAAAGTGAGCAATCAACTAAGAACGTTTCTACCTACTCAAAAGTCTTTTGTTCATTTCTTCATTTCCTTTGATATTGCTATCTTACCATTGATTGGTAAGAAGCCTTATCTTTGGATGTAAAGGGACGGACGTGGGTCATCGTATATTCATGATAGAAATGTTGTAAGATGTCCTAGCATTTCTCTTTGAGGGACTAAGATCATTTGAAAGGCGACATTTGTAGCGTCATCGAGGGACTATGATCTTGTATTTTTGATTGTTTTTGCTAAGACATCTCACATGCATAACATGACCATTTTTTTAGGAAATAAGTGGAGTTAACCTTAAGGGTGCATGTGTGAGTAGTGTGTTTGTTTTCATTCATGTAATCTTTTATTAGGGTTATCTACTTGTTGATTTTATCTTTCCATACAAACCCTAATTACTAGCATTTATATGAAAGCGATAAATTGTGGAAAGTAAATTTACTATGCTATTACATCATTTGGGAATGGGGTATACAAATTTAAAAATGGGGATTGCAAGAAATTAAACCTAATTATCTATTACAACCATATTGAATAATGTACAAGAAATGAATAAATATAATGTGCAAGGATGTAAAAAAAGGAAGGATTTTTGTTTGGTTTTTGTTAAGAAAAGAAATAAGTTTGCTTAAGAAAATATTTTTGATCTTTTGGTTTTAAAAGAGATAAAATAAAGTATGTGAATATAAAAATGTTTTTTTGGTATTTTTGATTAATGAAAATAAGAATGATGATAAAAATAATAAGATAAAAGGGGTCAGAATCAGTGCCTTGCTGCAATAAGAGAGAGCAGAAGTAAGGGGCAGATCCTCTAACTCTGATGCGCTTCAAGAAAGAAATGTTAGTGAGAAAAAAAGGGATGGTCAGAAGTTCTGGGTTTGTTGGGAACATGGGAGATCCTAGAAGTTCTGATGTAACTGGCAGCCTAGAAATTCTAGTGTTACTGGAAGGTCAGAAGTTCTGGTTGTTGAGAAACTCTGGAAGTTCTGATGTAGTTGGAGTCCCAGAAGTTCTAGTGTGGCAAGCTAGAAGTTTTGGTAATGGGTATGTGAGGTGTCAATGCTATTGGGTGGGAATGTCTAGAAGTTCTGGACTAGGATCACTGTTTTGACAAGCAATTAAAGGGATTGATCTAGAAGTTCTGGTCCAATTGATGAGGTAATAAAGTCAGGAAATAAACATAAAAAAGTTGTTTCTGGGGATAGAACTCAGGACCCTTAGCACTAATGTTTTATGTTCACGTTCTCTACCACTGGGGTGGCTATACATCCGGTATTAGAAGCAAAAATATAAATATATAACACAAAGAAATTTTTGATGATGAACTTTATCACCTTTTCCATGCCAGTCAGAGCACCTATAACTTAGTCATTTCTCAACAAAACAGATAGTGCACACATAACAGTTATGGCAGGTTTCATCATGATTTCAGAAACATAAAAATATCAGGACTGTAAATCAGAAACAAACATGTGTCTTCTAATCCAAATTCTGAATCCTAACTTCCTTAATAAGTTCTGAGCCGAGACTCTTTCTACTTAGGCAAAGATACATGAAACTTATGAATATGCACAATATGATACAGTGGGAGAACTGACTTGAAGGTTTTGCGTTTGATCACAAATGTTGCGGTTAGCAAGAGTCGCCACCGACTTTTCTTTTATCCAAAAGGAAAGGTGAAAAAGCACAGGAAAGACCTTTGAGATTATTTCTTGAGTTCGGGGGGTAGATTATGAAAAGGGAAGGTACTAGCACCCTTTTCATCCATGGTTTTCCATGGGATCTTAGTTACTTGCTAGGTCACGTGCTTTTTGTTTGAAATTGTGCTTTGTGTGGTTTTTGAAAGTATTTTTTAAAGAGGCCATCATTTAGGCAATCTTTGTAATGATTCTCATTCGTAAGAATGTATACAAAGATGTTTGATCTTTTGAAAATATTTTCTAGTTTGTAAGAGGTTTTGAAAGTGTAGGTGTTTGTTTTGAAAATAGCAAGGATGTTTGTTTTGAAATGGAGCAAGTAATTAGTTGCATTCTACCTACTCAAATGTCTTTCTTGTTCATTTTCTTTTCCTTTGGCATTGTTATCTTACCATTGATTTGGTAAGTAACCCTATCTTTGGATGTAAACGGGACGGGCGTGGGTCACCGTATAACCATGATTAGCAATGTTACAAAGTATCTTAGCATTCTTTTTTAGGGACTAAGATCATTTGAAAGGCAACTTAGATAGCGTCATCGAGGGACTATGATCTTGTATTTTGCTTTGTTTTTGCTAAGATACCTCACATGCGTAATATGGCCATTTTGTAAGGCAACCAAGTGGATTTACCCTAGGGGGTGCTTGTGTGCAAGTGTATTATTTTCATGCTTGATTTTGTCTTTGATTAGGGTTTTCTATTTGATTGGTTTTAGTCTTTCCATACAAACCCTAATTACTAGCAATTGTATATAAAGCGATAAATTGCGGAATTTAAAGTTACTACGCTATTACAATACTTGTGGGAGGGGGGAGTACAAAGTACAAATGGGGATTATAAGAATTTAAAGCCTAATTATCTATTACAACCATATTGAATTTATACAAGAATTGAAATAAATAATGTACAAGATGAATAAATATGTAAGAATGTAAATATGAAGAAAATGGGTATTTCATTGGATATTTTTAGGGAAAAGGGGTTTTGATTTAACCTAATTAACTAAAGAAAAGTAATTAATTAAAAGTGAAATATGAATTTACTAGAAAGAGAATCTAAGTAAATACCCTAGTTTTAATTGATTAAAAAAAAGAAATTAAGTTTATAAGAAAAGTATTTTTAGTATTAAAATAATATATTTTAATTGGTGTAAAAGAAAATAACTAAAAACCTATTTTTAATTAAATTTACAAAGATAATTAGTAAAATAAATAATTTTTTGATTAAATAAAATAATTTTTGTGATAAAAAATAAATAAACTATGTTAAAATGTAAATCTATTATTTTTATATTTTTTTAATATTAGGAAAATATTTAAGAAAATAAATAAATATAAGAAAAATAAGAAAAAGAAAATAAAACTGGGCCAGGGGTGTGAAAAGGAAACAAGGGGGTTAACAAGTAAAAACAAAAACAACAAGGCCCAAGGAGGCCCAGCGCTTGCAAAAAAGAAGTAAGAAATGAAAACAAATATGAAAAAAAATCAAAAGGGTACCACTGAGGCTCGAACCCAGGTCCCTCTGGTTACAGGCGCGCGCTTCTACCACCGGGGTGGCTATATATCCGTTTATATAAATCAAACAATAAATAAATAAGGCAAACACGTTCCTGAGCCCAACTTCATCTTCAACCTCACACCCAGTCAGAACCTCTGTAACTTGTTCAAATCTCAACAAAAATGAAAACTGTAAACATGAAACTTGTAGCAAATTTCCTCACGGTTTCAAAAATGTAAAGCATTAAAACTATAGCTCAAAGATAAACATGAATTTTAACGTCCCTATTCAGAACCCTAAAAATCTCATAAAATTCAATCTTAAAATTCTCTAAGCTCAGGCAAAATTAATGGAAACTATGGACATGGTTAGCTTTAGGGCAATGGTATCTACATGTTTCATTCACAAATAAATCATTGATAATGCCTGTATGAAAAGTTCCAAAGTTAGAAAACTTACCTTGCAAGAGGGTATCGGTTTTGAAGTTTGAGCAGCTTTCAAGGAGTTCCAATGATTGGGTTAGCTTCCTCAAGTTCCCAGGAAGCTAATGGGATGCTTAGCTTGAGCTGAAAGTACCTGAGGAGTTCTGGAGAAGTCCAAGTGCAAAGCTCTACTTTTTAAAATAGAGGATGATGTTAATGGTGTTACAGTTCTGTAACAGGGTGTGGGATCAGTTCTAAATGATGTTTATAAGCTTTAGGAACCAAAAGGCTTGACAATGCACGAGGGAGTTATGAGTTTCAAGTTTTTGGTCAATTTATGTGAAAATGGAGGTATGAGATGTGATTCTGAGATCTTGGTGTTTTTAGGGGTCAATCATTCGTGTTTTATGGCAAATGGTTTGTATATCTATAAGCAAAAGGATTGGAGTGGTTTGGACAATCAAAAGTACAAGTTTTTAGCTAATTGCTAGGTTACTTGATTTTGAAGAAAAGTGGGAAACCAAGTTTCAATGTGAGGTACAAGCATGGGCTGAGTGATTGTAAGTGTCTAACAAGTTTCTTATGGGTTATGGGACTTGTATGATCAGAAGAGAACAAGTGCAAGGCTCAAGAACAAGTTTTGTTTAAAAAAGCACTTTATCAAAATGGCAATGTACACTTTCTTCCCAAAATGGACATAAAGCATGGCCTTGCATTGAATGCTTGAAATGAGACCTCTAACAGATGTGCACGCCATTAATTATGGAGTGCCTAACAAGTTTGAGGCCTGCAAAGTAGATTTTATGCAGCATAACTTTGAATTTGAATTTTGTTCATCACAAAATGCCTTGTAATTCAAGTGATAAAACCCTAAATTCATCTCTTCGATTCTCCCTACTCAAGAATGATCTCAAGGAGTTCTTGAACATTTTGGAAAGCTTGTAATATTCTCTACAACCCATCTTTGAATTGCTTTTGAATATTCCCCTTAGAACTATATGAAAAAGTTCCATGAAGTTGTGTCAAAATCCTGACCAAATTAGGGCAAAATTTCACTAAGTGTTTTATTTCATGACCATGTATTCTTAAAATTATAACTTGAGATCCAATAAATTTTGGAAGGAGTTGTGTGAAGAAAAGTTGTAGATCTCATGGAGATATACAACTTTCATGTTGGAAGTTTCTTTTGAATCATCTTTCATCATGGTGAAAAATTGGCTTAAAGGTATGAAAAAACATGAAGTTTAAACACTTTGAAAATTTTCTAAGTTAGAAAACTTTGACTTTTCCAAATTAAATCTTTACTTTTTGATTTCTTGATGAATAAGTTTCATATTTTGACATGTTTTGATTAATTGTGATCTTTGACATTGAATTTTGACCAAAAAGTCAAAGTTTGACTTTTCAGTGCACAGTTGACATTTTTATCAATTGGCTGAAAATTCACTATCAATCCAATTGATCTTGAGAAATATTTTGGGTCATGCCATTAGGTCAAAATGATGCAATTGAACTCTTGAAATCATGCCTTAAATCAATTGATCATTTGCTAGGTCAAAAATTAGAAATTGCCTTTTCCCAGTCAAAACCCTAATTTTGACTATTTTGCCCTTTTGAAGATTTGATCAAATTTCTTGAGGAATTGTGGTCCAAAATTAATTAAATGATACATATGAGTTTAAAATGTTGATGTGGATCAAAATTTATGAAGTTTGACTGTAAATTGGCCATAGTTGACTTTTCCCCCAATATAGCTAATTTTTAGGTCAACTGCTCAATTGACTGAGCAAAAGTGTGATCCAAGGCTTGAAACTTGACATGAGTAATATTGGGGGTCCATAATGATACATGAAATTAATAGGGCGCATTGGAAGTTCAAAAGTCCTTGTGCAATCTCAAACCCTAATTTTGGTCATCAGTGTTTAAGGAGGTGTCTTGAGCTGATCAACCCTAGTGCAGTCTTGAGCCAAAGGAGATCTTGTGAGCAAAATTCTTGATAAGTGAGAGGGAAAATTTTGGGGTACAACACACAACATTAGACTCAAGATGTCTACATTGTATTTTTGAACATGCAAGCCTATCAATGCCTAAGCAATGAGATGAAAGTCAGCAGGAACTTACCTTGCAGCTGAAAAATGTTATGTGAACTAGAATCTGGTTCTGACTGCTGTGATATTCTGGTCAGCTTATCACATGCTCAGAAGGCTGGGACAATATTTAACTTGCACTATGAATGGCTGGAAAATTCTGGAATAGCCAAGAAGCAAAGTTCTTATTTTTTGAAATGGAAATTGGTGGGGATTCTATTACAGATTGTAAATAGAACTTGGAATGGCTCATAAATGTGTATCAGAAACTGTATGGATGATTTGGTTGAGGAAATGCACAAGGAAGATTAGAGTTTGAATGCAAAAAACAAAAACTGGCAGGTTTGTGTTTATGTTTTGCAGTTTCAAGTTCTTGGAAATTTCAGCAAAGTTTCAAGGCTTTTTTTCTCAAAGTTCTCGACCTCTTTACAGTTGCAAATGAATTTAAATTTATAGGCAAAGATTTAGTAGCTTGGAGAGGTCAAGGGTACAACCATCATATGCTAGGCGATGACTTGTTCTTGAAGCAAGTTCAAACAAGTATGGTGGTTAGCATCTTTAGCTGCACTTAAGCTGGATTTGTAAGCAGGAATTAAGGAAAAGTACCCTCAGAGGCAAAGGCAAAGCATGGGCCCAACACAAACTTGTACAAAAGTTAGCTTTTCAAGGACAGCTATGTATTTCTATGCCACACGTGAGGAAATCCTTTGGATAAAGAATCAAAAGTGGTTGTGAGCATTAAATGATGATGAGATTTATCAAAACAGAAATCCTGCAGTATGAGATCATGTATCATATCTTAATCTGGATCAGAAGTTTAACATCAGCGTAACCTGGAACGAACATCCAAACTTCTGATCTTCGAATCTCTTTGCTTCAGCATGTTCTGAGAGAATTCTCAGACTTTCCCAAAAGCTTGTAACATGCTTTATAAATCTTCTTTGAATTGCTCTTGCAAATTCTGACTGGACCTACATGAAAACTGGTGCAAAAGTTCTAACCAAATCCTGTTTTGGAAAGGTCCAGAATTTACTGAATGTTTCAGTTTTAATATCGTGTCTTTGAAGATGTATAACTTGAAATCCGAGCATTTCTTGAAGAAGTTCTATTCTTCAATGTTTTAGATCTCATTGAGGTCTACAACTGTTGTGTCATAAGTTCTTCCAGAATCAACTTCCATCATGATCTTGACTTTTTCAACATAATCTTGACTTTTGATTTTCTTAATGAAACAAACTTCATGTTCCAACATGTCTTGATGAAATATGATTCTTGGAACTTGATTTTGATCCAAAAGTCAAAGTTTGACTTTTCAGCATGCAATTGACCATTTTATCCTTGTGCCAATTCCAAGCCTAAATTGATGTATCAGTGTTGCAAACTTGATGTCATGAGAGATTTTGGGGGTAAAATTCTTGAGAAATGAGAGGGAAAATTTTGGGGTACAACAACTGCCCCTGTTCAATCTTCTTAAACCTGAAGAGTTAGATTGGCGAGTCTGCCATTCGTGACTTGAAGGTGGAAGATGATTGAACACTAGAGTGCCCAGAAATTTGCACTTAATGATGTGTTAGTTGACTGTGCAGGGAATGAGCTTAGAGATGCCATTCAGAGTGACTGGGGAAAGCATCAGGATAAATATTTTAGTTGATTTAAACTGGAGTGGTAGATGTCTTTGTCTGTAGATTGTTATGCAAGGAAAAAGTTTAGTTGCATGCAGATGTATGCCTGGAGTAATGATGTTCTCAAAATAAATGAGATTATGCTGTATGCATTTGTCATGTATGTGTTATGGTTTATGAACGTGCTGTGTTTCTTGAAGTGTGTCTTTGTCTAGGAAAATAAATCCTTGACAAAATGCTGATAAACCTTGGGAAATGAGTTCGTAGACTGTTGCCGATGATGAAGAGTATGCTCCTCTTGTTTTAGGATATTTCTGCTGGGAATTCCTGTTTCGTAGCTTGAGGAGAAACTCCGCTGGGGAATACTGGTTTTTTAAGAAGACTCTGTGAAGAGTGCTGATTTCTGCTTGGGAAGAAGAGTTCAATCCTCTAATGGGGAATTATTCCTGACTGGAGAGCATCGGAAACTGGCTGCTATCTGGTCGAAATCTAGGCTTGGCAGCAATTTGTTAAGGATAATGAAGTTGACTGCTATCTGGTCGTATTCCAGGCTTCCCAATAACTTACAGGGAAAAGTTAAATTAACTGTTATCTGGTAGGAATCCAGGCTTCATAGAAAATTGCTTGAAGTTGAACTGTTATCTAGTCGGGTCCAGGCTTCACAGTAACTTGAAGTGGTAACTATTATCTGGTCGGGTCCATGCTTCGTAGTTTTTGAAAAGTTACACTATCATCTGGTCAGGTCCAGGCTTTATAGTGACTCTCGGCGATTGTAGCTAGTTGTTATCTGGTCGGACTCCAGGCTTCATAATAGCTTAATTGAATAGACGAAGTTGAACTGATATCTGGTCGGATCCAGGCTTCACAGTAACTTACTGGGGAAGAATAAATTAACTGTTATTTGGTCGGGTCCAGACTTCACACTAACTTATTAACGTTAAACTGCTATCTGGTCGGGTCCAGGCTTTGCAGATCTCTGAGGTGGATGAAGTTAATTGCTATCTGGTCAGATCCAAGCTTCACAATAAACTTGCTTGAAAAGATGAAGTTGAACTGATATCTGGTTGGGTCCAGGCTTCACAGTAACTTGCATGAAATTAGTTGTTATCTGATCGGAATCCAGGCTTCGCAAAAAATTTAGAGAGAATAAAGTTGATTGCTATCTGATCGGATCCAGGCTTCACAATAACTCGTCTGAAAAGATAAAGTTGAATTGATATCTGGTCAGATCCAGGCTTCACAGTAACTTGCTGGTGTAGAGGAAAACTCTATTGGGGAAAAGAAGTTAAACCCTTGCTAGTTGAGTCCAGTTTTTTCCATATCTCGAAGAGTTAAAATATTATCTGGTCGGGTCCAGGTGTGATACAGTGGGATAATTGACTTGGGTGTTTTGCGTTTTATTGCAAATGTTGCGGTTAGCAAGAGTTGCCACCGACTTTTCTTTTATCCAAAAGGAAAGGCTGAAAAGAACAGGAAAGACCTTTGAGATTATTTGAGTTCGGGGGGTAGATTAGGAAAAGGGAAGGTATTAGCACCCTATTCATCCGTAGTTATCTACGAGCTCTTAGTTGCTTGCTAGATCACTTTCTTTGTTTGAAAATGTGCTTTGTGGTGGTTTTTGAAAGTATTTTAAAAAGGCGCCTTCACTTAGGCAAACTTTGTAATAGTTCTCGTTCGTAAGAACATATACAAAGTGTCGAGCTTTTGAAAATATTTCATGTTTGGAAAGTGTTTTGAAAGTGTTGGTGTATGAAATGTTTTTGTTGTGAGCAAGCGAGCAACTAGGAGCAATCTACCTACTCAAAAGGTCTTAGATGTTCTTTTCCTTATCTTTTAGATGTTGCTATCTTACCATTAATTTGGTAAGAAGCCCCATCGTTGGATGTGAAGGGACGGGCATGAGACGTTTGTATAGTCATAGAAGGCAACCTATGGGACGTTTTAGCAATGTCGTTTAGGGACTAGATCATTTACCGAAGGCAACATCGAGGGTCATCGAGGGACTACGATCTTTTATCGAGGGTCTTTTCTAAAACGCCCATGTTCGAGGGACATGACTATTTTTCCGAGGCAACAAGTGAGATTACCCTAAGGGTGCATGTGTGCAAAGTGTGTTTGATTGCATGCATTTTGTCTTTGATTTTTGAGTTGTCTACTTGTTGGTTTTATCTTGCCATACACACCTAATTACTAGCATTTGTACAAAAGTAATAAAAAGTGCAAAAAAATAAATCCTACACTATTACAACCATTTTGAAATGCATAAAAGTATAAAGGCAAAAATAAGATAAAAAGAAGAAAAAAGAGCTCCTTCGATTAAGGGGGAAGCAACCTTTGATTCTGCTTCTGTTGGCCTCCTTCGATTGGGAGTTGGCACCAGCAAGTCATAGCCTTCGATTGGGCATTGGCAGCATAGGTCATGGTCTTCGATTGGGCTTGTCAGCAACTGGGCGTGCCTTCTGGTTCTGCCTTATTGCCTTTTTACCTTCTTCGATTGGGCCTGGAATCAGTAAGTCATGGCCTTCGTTTCTGGGTGGACTTAGTTCAAATGTACCTTCTGATTCTGCCTCTCTGCCTTGGAAGTCAGCATGGAAGCCCAAGTCTTCGTTTCATGTTTTCTTTCCTCCTGTTTCTTTTGTTTGGGACATAAAATGGCAACATGGCCTTAGGCCATGCTAGCCTTTGTCTTGTGGCCAAACCAAATATTAAAGTATATTTAATGAAACTCAAGCAACAAGAAACAAAAAGATTATCCAGAAAAATAGATTCAAAGGGTGTAAATGAAAGGGAGGCAAAATATTATATACATGCTATGTCTAAACGAAAGGTGCAAGGGTAAGAGTAACTTATTATTGCAGCCTTGAATGTGAACTAGGCCTTGAGTGATGGCTCTGAGTTCCCCTGGATTCGAAGGGAGGGGCCAGAAACTAGGTGTGATCAGTGGGAACGAGAACTGACTGTTTTTTAATGCTGGTTCTCGTTTGCGTTTGTTTTTGCAAAGTGTCGCGGTAAGTAAGAGTCGCCACCGTCTTTTATTTTATTCAACAAGGGAAAGGACAAAAGCACAGAAAAAATTCCTTTTCGAGTTTTTTCTCGGGTTCGGGAGGTAGATTATAGAAAGCGAAGGTGTTAGCATCCTTTCTATCCGTGGTTATCCACGGGCTCTTAGGTACTTGCTCACTATGTTTTCAAAAGGCTTGCTTTTCTTTGTGATTGTGGGTTTTGAAAAAAGTTTGTTTTTGAAGAAAGTGTAAGTGTGAAAAGTTTGGTTTTTTTTTAAAAAGGAGCAAGTACTTAAGAACCTCTACCTACTTAAAAAGGAATTAAATTGTGCTAAAGTCCTTTAGACAATGCTATCCCACTATTGAGGAGTAGGTAGCATCGTCGTTGGAGTTTTCGGGTCAATTCGATTTAAGGGACTTGTGGTCACTAAAGCAACGTTAGGACGCTTTAGTGGTAATCCTAATGTCTTAGATTATTTTTATCGAGGCAACCATTTCGAGGCAATTTATGATCCTGGGACAAAAAGGACGACCTCTAAAACATCCTATACTTAATGACCACATTTGAGGCAACCAAATGAGGTGTACCCTAGGAGTGGCATGTGAAAGTGTGTTAATTTCCAGTTTATATTATCTTTGTATTTTTAGGTGTTCTACCATTTGTTTTTAGATCTTGTCATACAATCCTAGTTAGCATACATCTAAGCAGTTAATATATATACAGGAATTTAAAGTGCAGAAGTTATAAATCCTACGCTATTACAAGGCTTCGGGGAGGGGGATTATTTACATGTCCAAAAATTGGGGAAATAAAAGCAATAAAGTAAGAGTCTTAATTTAGGCTACCACAGACCAATAAGTAGTCACAATAAAATAAACGCGCGTGCATCTAGAAAATCCTAAGAATAAGAACTCTTTTTTTTTTGTTTTGATTTATTTTTTTTGAGAAAATGCTAAATGTTCAGTTAAGTGAAATTTAATTAAAAAATACTGATTAAAATTTACTCTAAAACAAACCTAATATTTTTTCTATTTGTTTATGAAAAGGATTGAATTCAAATAAATCCTAAATCTACTGATTTTAAAAATTGGAGCAAATAAGTTAAAATGATTAACTAAATTAAATCCTAATTCTAAGTTATTTATTTTTATGATTTTTATGTTGATAAAAAAACAAACTAAAAGAAATAAGCAAAAAAAACAAAGTAAACAAAGTACAAATGGGCCAGGCAGCAAAACAAGAAAAAAATATAATTCTGGAGGCCTGGGTCGAAAGAGGTGCAGGCTATCTTTCGATCCAGTGAAGAGGCTGGATCGAAGGTGCATGAGGGGCTGCACTCTGAGGGTGTTCGATCTGGATATGTCATCCTTCGATCTGGACATCCTGGGTCTAGTTCGAAGCTAAACTGCTGAGCTTCGAAACCCTGAACAGGAATCTGATGATGTAGTTCCTGCAAAACGAAACACATGTTAAAGGTCCAGGGGGGATTTTACCCCCTGGTTCGAATCTCCCCCTTATTTGCACCTGCTGATTCTGGGTCTGGGTTTGTTTTATCCTGGGATTCGAAGGAGAAACTCAGATTGTGCCCAAGCAAATGGCACAATCTCAACTCTGCGCTGTAGCTTATATGTAGCACATTAAATCATTCACAAACAGCAGTAATAATATGAATATGCAATCAAAATGAATTTAAAAATGAGTTTGAGATTAGATTTCTCTTTTACCAAGCAGAAGTGCTTCGATCTGCAGTTCTGAGGGTGGAAGTGTTCGTTGGGTGGCAGCTTTAGCTTGGAAAATTCTAGGCAGCGTCTCTCCAAGTTTTCTATTTTTCTGTATATATTTTCGTGTGTTGTTGTTCACCTCTTGAAATGTGCCACTGGCCCTTGTATTTATAGGAGTGGAGTGGAGGGGACAAGAAGAAAAAGGTTTAAATGACCTTGATTATGTGTTTGACAGCCATGAATGAGCATTTGTAACGTTAATTATGTGTTTGAAAGCCATGAATGAGAGTTTGTAACGTTGGCTAAACACATGGGATCTTGTCCCTGTTTGAACTGGCCTTCGAATGCTCCCTTTCGAATGAGCTGATGGCCCCCTTCGAATGCTCCCCTTCGAATGGGATGATGGCCTCCTTCGAATGCTTTCCAAAGCTTCTTCGAATGGACCCTTTTGGAATTCCAATCGAAGGACACTGTTATAATGCCAATCGAAGTACTTGTCCATAATGCCAATCGAAAGGCTCCTTCAGAACACCAATCGAAGGGTCTTTCAGAATGCCAATCGAAAGCCTTGACATAATGCCAATTTAAATGCTTATCCATAATTCCAATCGAAAGATCTTGATAGAATGCTAATCGAAAGGCTCCTTCAGAACACCAATCGAAAGGTCTTTCAGAATGCAAATCGAAATGTCCTTAAAGCACCACTCAAAATTTTTCCTTTTCCTTAGGCAAAAGTTTGCGATCAACCATGCAGGGGGAAGACTTTGGGAAACATGAGAGGGGAAATTTTTGGGTACAACAATTGCCCCTGTTCAATTTTCTTAAACCTGAGGATGTAGATTGGCTTGCGTGCCTTTCGTGATCCGAAGGTGGAAGATGATTGAACACTAGAGTGCCCAGAAATTTGCACTCGCATGGTGAAGTATCAGCATTGTGATGTCAGGAATCAATTTAACTGAACGAGAGGAGGTCTTGGAATAACTTCAACTGGATCGGCATCAGAAAAATCTTTAGGAATTGATTTAACTGAACCAGAGGAGGTCTTGGAATAACTTCAACTGGATCGGCATCAGAAAAATCTTTAGGAATCGATTTAACTGAACCAGAGGAGGTCTTGAAATAACTTCAACTGGATCGGCATTAGAAAAATCTTTAGGAATCGATTTAACTGAACCAGAGGAGGTCTTGAAATAACTTCAACTGGATCGGCATCAGAAAAATCTTTAGGAGTCGATTTAACTGAACCAGAGGAGGTCTTGGAATAACTTCAACTGGATCGGTATCAAAAAAATCTTTAGGAGTCGATTTAACTGAACTAGAGGAGGTCTTGGAATAACTTCAACTGGATCGGCATCCGAAAAATCTTTTGGAGTCGATTTAACTGAACCAGAGGAGGTCTTGAAATAACTCCAACTGGATCGGCATCAGAAAAATCTTTAGGAGTTGATTTAACTGAACCAGAGGAGGTCTTGGAATAACTTCAACTGGATCGGCATCAGGAAAATCTTTAGGAGTCGATTTAACTGAACCAGAGGAGGTCTTCGAATAAATTCAACTGGATCGGCATCAAAAAAATCTTTAGGAGTCGATTTAACTGAACCAGAGGAGGTCTTGAAATAACTTCAACTGGATCGGTATCAGAAAAATCTTTAGGAAGGTAATCAGAGCCTTGGCATGGGCTTCTGAACACAACAGCAGTGATAACATTGAAATCTTGGATGGGGTTTGCCCCAGTTGCTCAACTACATTAAAATCACTCTTCTTAATAATCTTCAGAATTTCTTCCATCTCCTGTTTGGAAGCTTCAACATTGATTGTCTTTGGCGCCTCCGTCTGGGCAGGCATATCAGTAGCGATCCCTTTGCCCCGAGCGTCAGAAAACTCGGCGACAGGGGGAGGAACAGGGACTTGATCAGGAATGGCAGCAGGTACACTTGCAGGCTTAATGACAACAGGTCTTCGGACAACTGGAGGAGCAATATCAGGTGAGAAAAGTCTACCACTGCGGGTGACTTTAGCAGGCCCAGTAATGTTGCTGATGCCGATATTAGCACCGAACTCTTGCTTAACTCCAAGAACACAAACATCTGCCCCATAGTGCCAAGGGACAACTTTGTCAGACGTATAGGGGATGGGCCCCGGAACAGTGATGATTATAGGTGCGGTCTTCTGAACAGGTGTAATCCTAACAGGCGTCCTCAAGGGAGCCTTGGAAGAATTGTCGAAAATTGTAATGATTGAAACTTCTTCTGAATGAACGGGTGGAACAGCAGTTTTCTCAAAAAGAATCTCTTTATTATCCATCAGGTTTTGGATACCTGACTTCAAAGATGGGAAACCAGTAGGTAAAGTCGAACACATAGGGCAACCTTCACCACAGCCCGGAAATAAATCGGCTAGTAACAGGTTCTTCTTGACAATCATTAGAGGGGTAACAACATCATCCACAGACATTACAAACAAGTCTTCCTCTACAACATTTACTCCATGTTTGGGCATGGGAGCAGTCACAACATTAGGCCTCTCGGGCGCCTCAAACTCAATCTCCTTTGCATCGATTAGGTCTTGAACCTTGTTTTTCAGACTCCAACAATCATCTGTATTATGCCCCGAGCTATCGGAGTGATAAGCACAACGGGCGTTAGGGTTATACTTTGGTGATGCAGTATTTTGATTCTTTGGAGCTTCTCTTAGAGTCACCAGATTAGTCTTCAGCAACTGTGGCAACATCTGAGACAAAGTCATGCTGAGACGAGTAAATTTCCTTCGAGGTCTCTCGTCCCTTTGTTGGTTGTGATGCTGAGGAGCACCAGCAGGTTTTGAGATAACAACCGCATTGACAGCTTGGCAGTGTTCAGGTCTGCTCTGTCTTCTTGAACTGTAGACGACACTGGACTCTTTCTTGAACGATTTCTTCTCGGTGCTCGATGAGGCACCCTTCTGTATCTTCCTAGCCTTAATGCCAACTTTAATTCTCTCACCAGTCAAGATAAGGTCTGTAAACCCGACTGAAGAGCTTCCAATCAGATGATTAAAGAACAGACCAAACAGGGTCCCCAAAAACATATCAACCAGTTCACGATCAGCCAAAGGTGGTTGCACCCTTCCGGCAAGGTCTCTCCATTTTTGAGCATACTCTTTAAATCCTTCGCCTGTCCCTATTGACATACCCTGGAGTTGGGTACGCGTAGGAGCGAGGTCGGAATTATATTGATAATGCTTAAAGAATGCAGCAGCCAAATCCTCCCAGCTGCGGATACTGGCTCCATTCAACTGATAGAACCACTCAAGCTGAGTCCCTGAGAGACTGTCCTGAAAGAAATGGATCCATAAGTTCTTATCAGTAGTGTAAGGTTGGATCTTCCTCACATATGACCGGAGGTGCAACTTTGGACAGGAAGCTCCGTCATATTTGGCAAAGACAGGTGCCTTGAACTTATAGGGAATCACCACCCTAGATGATAGACCCAGATCCCCGAAGTCCAGACCGGGCACCTTCTGTACTTCCATAGCGTTCAGACGGTCTTCCAGCTGTTTGTACTTGTCCTCAGCAGGAGGATACTGTTCTTCATCATAGTCTGTCTCGTTGTCGGAGACCATAGGGCTAGGAGCCCTCCTTTCTTGTGGGCTGTCTTTCTCTCTAGACGGGGTGGCCAGATCAATTTCATTCTGCAGCTTGTTTCTAAACCTGCGTCCGGTGTTGAACAGGATGGTCCTCTTCTTCTTCTTCTTCTTCCTCTCTTTCAGAATCAGGGTCTTCAGGTCCTGCTGACCCTTAGCTAGGTTCATGACCAACTCTTGAAATTGGGCGTTCTGGGCCTGGAGGGCCTTGATAACTTGCTCGGTGGAAGGTTCAGCAGACATGATGATTGCTGAAATAAACAGCGAAGAAGATAAGAGACTTGTAAAAGGGTACCTGTTATGCATATGATGAATGGTATGCTATTTATGTAATGCATTCAAGGGTTCAAAAATTCAAATTTGTTGTAGATAAAAAAGAACACACGTCATACTAAGAAGAAATTTGTGAGTACATAAGTGCCCCATGGGCGAAATATTACAAAATTCTTAATGTAGAAAGACATTGCGCATTCTCTTTGGAGCGATGTAAGTGTTGAGGGTCTCCTCCTCGTGAAGTCGGCGGGTAAGCTCCAAAACCTTCTTTTCACTGGCATAGAAGCTGGCTTCAAAAGTATTATGCTCTTCCTTGAGTTGGATCCAACTCTTTTGCATTTCTTCCCATGATGTTGGCATTTCAGGATGTAGGATGGCGTATGGAACCTCTCCTTCCATAACAGGATCTTTGATCAAGGGGAGAATGTGAGGATATGGCATCATAAGATTCTGGGAACGGGTTCATACCCACTTGAGGTAAGGCTCAAGGGGGATGGAATTCTTGTGCCCCAGTGTCTTACTATCCACTTTGTTAGGCCTCCTCCAAGCTCTGATGAACCTTTGTCGAAGTCCTTGCGCATCATTGTCGAAGTCAAAAACTAGGTCAGGAATCAGCATGTCATAAGGGCCATCCCTCCGAGCATATCCAAATTGTCTCAAAGCTAGACAGGGGTTGTAGGTAATGCCTCCCCTAATTCCGAGTAATGGAACATTAGGAAATTCTCCACAACGATCAATGATGGTGACATTTTCTCTGGACCGAGAACACCAATGTACATCAGAATGTGTGAGGGTCATCAACCGTTGCGACCACCTTAAACCCTGCTCATTCTTCAAAACTGATTGTGGAAGGTGAGAAATAAACCACCTTGCTAGGATAGGAGTACAACACATGAGAACACCTCTTTTCCTCATTGTTCGTGTGTAAAATGAGTGGAGGATGTCCCCAAGCAATATAGGTATGGGATTCCTGGATATGAAAATCTTGACAGCATTTACATTTATAAGTTGATCAGGATTTGGGAACAAAACCAAACCATAGATAAGGAGTGCCATAATCTCTTCAAAGGCTTGTAGATCAAGAGAATTCCAACATTCTCGTGCCTTCTCAAACAGAAACTTTGCCAAGAATCCTTTGATACCACTTTTGGTTTCCCAATGCCCCTTGATGTCGGATGGTTGTAAGCGTAATGCTTGAGCAACATCTTCAAGTTTTGGTTCCTTTTCCATACCGTTGTAGGGTAGTTGACTAAGAATAGGAATTCTCAGGAGTTGAGAAAATTCCTCCAAAGTAGGCACCAATTGATAATCAGGGAATGTGAAACAGTGGTGTAGGGGGTCAAAGAACTGGAAGAGAACTTTCATCATGTCTTTTTCAATGTTGGTGTTGACCAAGCTGAGGAGTCTACCATGTCTTTCGCTGAAGAGGGAATTCTCGGGAATCCTGGATGTAAGCTCTTTGAGTTGAAGAGGGACCCTTACAAGGTTGATTTGAATTGTTTTCCTGCGGAGAGACTCCATGTTCTGCAAAACAAGAACAAAGATGAAGATCTAAACCCTTGAAATGGTTAGCAGATGCATATGATGCTTTATGATGTATGCAGAAACACATGTACAAGCAAGTCACACAAAAACCCTAGTTTCAGGCTTGCAGGAGGTTTCATAGGTAAATACCCTCTTGAGTTTAGTTGGCTCAAAACCTGTCCTATAAATAGTAACCGGGTTCTAAGGAGCTTAATATCATTGGATTGTTTTCTTTGTTCATCGTTTCGATTTAGCCACTTAACTGGCGACCAAAATATTCCAAGAAAACAATCCTCAATGAGTGTAGTATCGAGTATCTACAAACTTCGGACTGCACCAAAGTCGGTTATCTCACTACCCCTAAAAAGGCCAAGATGGTCAAGTAAGGTTCTAGGTCATTAGTGCTTAGTGACATCACTCAGCGGCCCCGTATTCTCTTTGATTGACTCAAAGGCTACCGGTATTCACAAATATGTCGCACTAATATAGCTATTGCTTCAACCGTGTCGGTATACCCCGCACAGTTTCCACAACGTATTGCTATCTATGAATGTTTCCCAAAATCCGGGTGGAGGATTTATAGAACTCCGATACAAGCCCACAAGATTAAAAGCATACAAAGCAATACAATTGAAAACACAAGTGATCTAATCCTAAGGTATACCTCATTTAGATATCCCCAGCAGAGTCGCCAGTTCTGTGATCGGTGGGAACGAGAAGTGACTATTTTTTAATGCTGGTTCGCGTTTGCGTTTGTTTTCGCAAAGTGTCGCGGTAAGCAAGAGTCGCCACCGTCTTTTATTTTATCCAACAAGGGAAAGGACAAAAGCACAGAAAAAATTCCTTTTCGAGTTTTTTCTCGGGTTCGGGAGGTAGATTATAGAAAGGGAAGGTGTTAGCACCCTTTCTATCCGTGGTTATCCACAGGCTCTTAGGTACTTGCTCACTATGTTTTCAAAAGGCTTGCTTTTCTTTGTGATTGTGGGTTTTGAAAAAAGTTTGTTTTTGAAGAAAGTGTAAGTGTGAAAAGTTTGATTTTTTTAAAAAAAAGGAGCAAGTACTTAAGAACCTCTACCTACTTAAAAAGGAATTAAATTGTGCTAAAGTCCTTTAGACAATGCTATCCCACTATTGAGGAGTAGGTAGCATCGTCATTGGAGTTTTCGGGTCAATTCGATTTAAGGGACTTATGGTCACTAAAGCAACGTTAGGACGCTTTAGTGGTAATCCTAATGTCTTAGATCATTTTTATCGAGGCAACTATTTCGAGGCAATTTATGATCTTGGGACAAAAAGGACGACCTCTAAAACATCCTATACTTAATGACCACATTTGAGGCAACCAAATGAGGTGTACCCTAGGAGTGGCATGTGCAAGTGTGTCAATTTCCAGTTTATATTATCTTTGTATTTTTAGGTGTTCTACCATTTGTTTTTAGATCTTGTCATACAATCCTAGTTAGCATACATCTAAGCAGTTAATATATATACAGGAATTTAAAGTGCAAAAATTGTAAATCCTACGCTATTACAAGGCTTCGGGGAGGGGGATTATTTACATGTCCAAAAATTGGGGAAATAAAAGCAATAAAGTAAGAGTCTTAATTTAGGCTACCATAGACCAATAAGTAGTCACAATAAAATAAACGCGCGTGCATCTAGAAAATCCTAAGAATAAGAACTCTTTTTTTGTTGTTTTATTTTATATTTTTTGAGAAAATGCTAAATGTTCAGTTAAGTCAAATTTAATTAAAAAATACTGATTAAAATTTACTCTAAAACAAACCTAATATTTTTTCTATTTGTTTATGAAAAGGATTGAATTCAAATAAATCCTAAATCTACTGATTTTAAAAATTGGAGCAAATAAGTTAAAATGATTAACTAAATTAAATTCTAATTCTAAGTTATTTATTTTTATGATTTTTATGTTGATAAAAAAAACAAACTAAAAGAAATAAGCAAAAAAAACAAAGTAAACAAAGTACAAATGGGCCAGGCAGCAAAACAATAAAAAAATATAATTCTGGAGGCCTGGGTCGAAAGAGGTGCAGGCTGTCTTTTGACCCAGTGAAGAGGCTAGATCGAAGGTGCATGAGGGGCTGCACTCTGAGTCTGAGGGTGTTCGATCTGGATATGTCATCCTTCGATCTGGACATCCTGGGTCCAGTTCGAAGCTAAACTGCTGAGCTTCGAAACTCTGAACAGGAATCTGATGATGTAGTTCCTGCAAAACGAAACACATGTTAAAGGTCCAGGGGGATTTTACCCCCCTGGTTCGAATCTCCCCCTTATTCGCACCTGCTGAATCTGGGTCTGGGTTTGTTTTATCCTGGGATTCGAAGGAGAAACTCAGATTGTGCCCAAGCAAATGGCACAATCTCAACTCTGCGCTATAACTTATATGTAGCACATTAAATCATTCACAAACAACAATAATAATATGAATATGCAATCAAAATGAATTTAAAAATGAGTTTGAGATTAGATTTCTCTTTTACCAAGCAGAAGTGCTTCGATCTGCAGTTCTGAGGGTGGAAGTGTTCGCTGGGTGGCAGCTTTGGCTTGGAAAATTCTGGGCAGCGTCTCTCCAAGTTTTCTATTTTTCTGTATATATTTTCGTGTGTTGTTGTTCACCTCTTGAAATGTGCCACTGGCCCTTGTATTTATAGGAGTGGGGTGGAGGGGACAGGAAGACAAAGGTTTAAATGACCTTGATTATGTGTTTGACAGCCATGAATGAGCATTTGTAACGTTAATTATGTGTTTGAAAGCCATGAATGAGAGTTTGTAACGTTGGCTAAACACATGGGATCTTGTCCCTGTTTGAACTGGCCTTCGAATGCTCCCTTTCGAATGAGCTGATGGCCCCCCTCGAATGCTCCCCTTCGAATGGGCTGATGGCCTCCTTCGAATGCTTTCCAAAGCTTCTTCGAATGGACCCTTTTGGAATTCCAATCGAAGGACGCTGTTATAATGCCAATCGAAGTACTTGTCCAGAATGCCAATCGAAAGGCTCCTTCAGAACACCAATCGAAGGGTCTTTCAGAATGCAAATCGAAATGTCCTTAAAGCACCACTCAAAAATTTTCCTTTTCCTTAGGAAAAAGTTTGTGATCAACCATGCAGGGGGAAGACTTTGGGAAACATGAGAGGGCAAATTTTGGGATACAACACTAGGCCTTGGATGCTAGACTCGAAGAAGGAAAGAAACAAGTGTTATGTTTCTTTCCAACTGGATTTGAAGAAGACTGAAGTGTGGGGAGTTCTTCAGAATCGAAAGAGGTGAGTGTTTAGGATTCTGGGTTTGTTTTCACGTGTTTGAGAACTTGAGAGTTTTTATTGTGTTTAAGAAAGTTTGGAGATTCATTCCCCTGGTCCAAAGATCCTCTTCAGCCTTTGCCAAAAGTTCCTCTATTTATAGAGAAAAAGTGGACATGTGTCCAAAGCCAGCCTTACAAAGAAATGATAAAATATATGTAACATGAAAGTACAAGTGGGAGGCCTTTTGGAAGTTGGGGTGCAGAAGATGTGACTTATGCTTCTGGCCCTCTGATTATACAAATATTTGGAAGCAACATAGCTTGTCAAGTAGGGTAAGGCTATGAGATTTCCTCAGATTTCCTTCAAACGAAACTTGCTTCAAATGGTTCAGCTTGGATTTGGAGTAAGCCGATTCGAAGGAAATCAACATTCCAATCGAAGCTTTTCATGCAGGTACTTTTTTCCAATTGAAGAGTTTGCCTTGCAGGGGGCACATGTGCCCAGCAGGTTATGGCCTTCGATTGCAAGCATGCAGGCAACATACTTGTCCAATCGAAAGGCTTTCCCTGCATGGGGGCACTTGTGGCAGTAAATTTGGTACTCAAAGCGAGCATGCAGGCAACATGCTGGGTGAATCGAAAGGCTTGCCGTGCAGGGGGAACTTGTGGCCAATAAACTTTGGTTTTCAAAGCAAGCATGCAGACAATGTGCTTGGTGAATCGAAGGGTTTGCCTTGCAGGGGGCACTTGTGGCCAGCAAACTTGGGATTCCAAGCAAACATGCATGTAGTGGAAGACACAAATGAAACCTACAACAAGAAGTCACATTCCCAGACGAAAGAGGCACGCTAGCAGCCATTTTGAGCAATCGAAAGAGGCCAAAAGTCAATCGAAGGGTGCTGAATTGAAGGAAGCCTATTTTTCTCCAATTTTGTCAAATGTTGTTTTTATCTGTTTTCTCCATTTTTGACAGTTTCCTTTTAATTTTGGTACTGGAAAATCCCAAAGCACTTGTGCAAGCTTGAATCCTAAGAATCTTTATGAGAAAACCCTTGAGAATTGAGAGGGAAAATTTTGAGTACAACATCTGCCCCTGTTTAATCTTCTTACACCTGAAGAGTTAGATTTGGCAAATATGCCATTCGTGACTTGAAGGTGGAAGATGATTGAACACTAGAGTGCCCATAAATTTGCACTTGATCATGTTGTGGTTGATTGTGTAGGGAATGGGCTTAAAGATGCCATTTGGAGAAATGATGGATAGTTGTTGGATATGGGCTTATAGATGCCATCCAAAGGTGTTTGTTGACAAAAATTAGACTAAGTCTAAACTTGACTTCAACTGGAAAAGAATCAGAATAAATCTTGGAGCGATTTATCTGAACCAGAGGGAATGTCTACTAGAAAGAATCAGGATAAACCATTGAGAGATTTAAGCTTAACCAACAGAGGTCTTGGATAAGTATCAAAATAATATTCATAAATGAATTATATCTGACTCGTATCTGAGAGATGTACTGAATGAGCGTCAGAATGACATCCGTATCTGGACTATGTTTTAATGAGTGACAGAATGACATCCGAATATGGATCGTATCTGGACTGTATTTGAATGGGTGAAAGAATGACATCCGAATCTGGATCGTATCTGGACTGTTTTTGAATGAGTGACAGAATGACATCTGAATCTGGATCGTATCTGGACTGTATTTGAATGAGTTATAGAATGACATCCAAATCTGGATCATATCTGGATTGTATTTGAATGAGTGACAGAATGGAATCCGAATCTGGATCGTATCTGGACTGTATTTGAAGGAATCTGGAGTAAGTATCAGAATGTCAGCCATATCTGGATCGCATATGAACTGTTTCTAGAAGAGAATCTGGAGTAAGTATCAGAATGTCAGCCATATCTGGATCGCATCTGAACTGTTTCTAGAAGGAATCTTGGACGATTACTACCTCCGCAGGATGATAAAGGAATCTTGTACGATTGTTACTCAGCAGGATGATGAAGGAATCTTGGATGATTACTACCTCAGCAGGACGATAAAGGAATCTGATACGATTGCTACTCCAAAAAGATGATGAAGGAATCTTGGACAATTACTACCTCAACAGGATAATAAAGGAATCTTAGACGATTACTACTCCGCAGGATGATGAAGGAATCTTGTATGATTACTACCTCAACAGGATGATGAAGGAATCTGAGACGATTACTTCCTCAATAGGATGATGAAGGAATCTGAGACGATTGCTACTCCAAAAAGATGATGACCTTTATCTGTTGACCTTTTTCCTGAAAAGGTAAAGGCAAAGTTGTATGCAATATCATGATGGATGAAATGCATGGTGTCATGATGTTCTTAAAATAAATGAGATTGTGTCGTATGCACTTGTCTTGTATGTAACCAGGATGTATGAAATGTGAAATGTTAATGAATGTATTTTTTGTCTGGGAAAATAAATCCATGATAAATGCTGGGAAGTCATTAAATCCCGGACTACTGTTGAAGAGTAGGTGTGTCTTCAAACTTTGCTTAGAATGTTTCCACCAGGGTTTCCTGTTTTATTGCTTGAGGAGAACTTCACTGAGGAATATTGAAAACTCTGTGGAGAGTGTTGATTCCTGCTTGGGGAAAAGAGTTCAGGAGTCTCGGTTGTCCGTTGCTCTACTGGGGAATTATCTCTTAAAAGTTAGTTGTTACCTGGTCGGGTCCAGGTTTCAGTAATTGATAAAGTCAAACTATTATCTGGTCGGGTCCAAGCTTTAGTAACTTAAAATTGAGACTAATTGTTATCTGGTCGGGTCCAGGTTTCATAAATTCAAATTGTTATCTGGTCGGGTCCAGGTTTCACCAATTGATAAAGTCAAACTATTATTTGGTCGAGTCTAGGCTTTAGTAACTTAAAATTGAGATTAACTATTATCTGATCGGGTCTAGGTTTCAGAAGCTCAAAATGTTATCTGGTCGGGTCCAGGTATCAACAATTGATAAAGTCAAACTATTATGTGGTCGGGTCCAGGATTTAGTAACTTTAAATTGAGATTAACTGTTATCTGGTCGGGTCCAGGTTTCAGAAACTCAAACTGTTATTTAGTCGGGTCCAGGTTTCAGCAACTTGATAAAGTCAAACTATTATCTGGTCGGGTCTAGGCTTTAGTAATTTAAAATTGAGATTAAATGTTATCTGGTCGGGTCCAGGTTTCAGAAACTCAAAATGTTATCTGGTCGGGTCCAGGTTTTAGCAAGTGATAAAGTCAAACTATTATCTGGTCGGGTCCAGGCTTTAGTAACTTAAAATTGAGATTAACTGTTATCTGGTCGGGCCTAGGTTTCAGAAACTCAAACCGTTATCTGGTCAGTTCCAGGTTTCAGAAACTCAAACTGTTATCTGGTCGGGTCGAGGCTTCACAATGACTTTATTGAAGAGATAAAGTTGAACTGATATCTAGTAGGGTCCAAGCTTCATAATAACTTGAGAATTTAACTATTATCTAGTCGGGTCCAGGCTTCATAGTAACTAAAAATTGTACTATTATCTGGTCGGGGGCCAGGCTTCATAGTATTTGAAAAGCTACACTATTATCTGGTCGCGTCCAGGCTTCCTAGTGACTGAAAGTTGTACTATTATCTGGTCGGGTCTAAGCTTCACAATAATTTGCTTGAAAAATGAAGTTGAACTAATATCTGGTCGGATCCAGGCTTCACAGTAACTTGTTTGAAGGGATAAAGTTGAATTGATATCTGGTCGGGTCCAGGCTTCACAAAAACTTACTGAAGTTATCTGTTATCTGGTCGGGTCCAAGATTCATAGTAAATTCTTGAAAGGATGAAGTTAAACTGATATCTGGTCGGGTCCAGGCTTCACAACAACTTACTGAAGTTAACTATTATCTGGTCGGCTTCCAGGCTTCACGATAACTTACAGAATTTTAATATTATCTGGTCGGATTCCAGGCTTCATAACAAATTCTTGAAACGATGAAATGAAACTGATATCTGGTCGGGTCTAGGCTTCATAATAACTTACTGAAGTTAATTTTTATCTGGTCGGTTTCCAGGCTTCACAACAACTTATTGAAGTTATCTATTATCTGGTCAGCTTCCAGGATTCACAGTAATTTGCTGGGGATTATAAAGTAGTCTACTGGGGAAGAGGAGTTGTGGTCCTTTGATTTGTAGTAGTCGGAGAGGAAAACTCAAGCTGGGGAATCCTGCTGTTCATTGGGGAAATAAAACCCTGTTGCTGGTCTGTTGGAGAGGTGGCGACTTCACTGGGGAAAATCCTCGAGGATTCTTGAGGTCTACTCAGCTCGGGAAAAGGTTTTTCAGAGATTAAACTCTGTCTGGGAGTCATCCTATGAGAAGGATTTTGAGGAGATTTGTCACTTCCCCTAGTAGTAAGTGTTTGTGGCACTGCCAGGAACTAATTGACTGTATGTAACCCTTTGCTGAGATTTGTGTTCAATGCCCCAAGTGATTTAGATGGAGACCTGCCCCTGGTTATTCTGCACTTCTTGAGAGATTTCTTGGAATCTTGACTGGACTTCCCCAGGTGTGTTGGATAGTGACATGTCATGCCCCCTTGTTGATAGGAGATTTGTCATTGGAAATGTCATCCCACTTGAAGTGATTTTGTTCACTGAGAGAGCTTTCGTTCACTGGATATTCGTTGTGTGAATTTCTTTGCTGTCAAACAAATAGCCAAATGCAAACAACGATATTCAAATAAATGCAAAGTTTATGGTTGTCATGAAGTTTTGAAAATGCGTTTTTAGTAATAAATTTTGTAAGAAAATTCAACTCAGGATTTAGAGTAAAGCCTTACAGGAGTCAGGATACCATTTGTAACAGTATGCTTTCGAACTAACCCATGCTTCAATTAGGACTTTTGAAGGGTTGTAATGTGGCTTGGTTCACGGTTTAAGAAACAAAGGATAAGGTTCAAAGTTTTTTTGTACCCGCCCATTCTTCATGATGTTATTCAGTCCTAAAATCAGTTAATTGTGCGTTCGAACTCCAATTGAGTATGGAATGACGTCTTGATGATGGTTCAAACAAGTTAAGTTTATCAGAAGGCAGTCATTTCTTGCAACATTTTTCATGTTGTTGAGGATTTTTACTGACCTCTTTCTTTTTATTTGTTATCCCTAATTTTTTCCTAACTGTTCTTGTTTTGAGATTACGGTCAACGGGATGCCCCCGTTTTCCTTAAGTCTCCTTTGTAGGTTTTGACTTAATGGGTTATTCTCTTGAGAGATAATGACTGCCTTTTTTTGGTAGGGAACCATCATTGTCTTTTAATTCCAGAGGAATGTTTTTTTGATGTCATTCATTGTATTACAAAGTGAAAGTTTGCGACTGAACGCACATTTGAATTAACTGAGAGACTACCTTGCCCCAGGTTTTGATTAAAGGTTTCAATTTGTGTAAAACGAAAACTTCTACTTCTTTGGCTCGAAGGGGTTGACTAGAGATTATCTTCCTTATAACTCCAATGTCTAGGATTTGAAAGAATGCATATACATCGCCAGCAAGGTCTACTCAAAAGCATATTGTATGATTTTATGGCATTGTTTTCGTCATCCTCCCTCTAAAGGCTTGTAACTTTTAGAAAGAGTTGAATGTCATAAAGAGAGTAAAAAGCATAGTTTAAATGTAATGAAAACGAATGGATCAATTCAAGACAAACATATGCAATGCATTAATGAAACAAAGTTTTACATTAATAGATAAGTGTTTGAACAACAAAAGAGATTACAACTTGAAAATTCAGATGAACAAAAGCCTCCTTGTTTGAACTTGTCACTTCAGGTGGTGAGCCTTTGAGAGACGGCAGAAAAACTCAGTCTGGCCATCTTGTGTAAACTCCAACACTCCTCTGTCGTTCAAGTTTTGAATCTTGTACTTCAGCGCCCAACAATCGTTTGTATCATGTCCAGGACTTTCGGAATGATAGGAACACCTGGCATCAGGATTGTAGTTAGGAGAAGAAATTTTGGGGTTTGGATGAGGTCCTATCAACGTAATTAGATTCATCCTCAACATGTGTTGCAATGCTTTAGATAGTGGCATGTTGATGTTAGTAAACTGTCTCTCAAGTTTGTTTTGCCTTTGCTAATTTTCCCATTGATGTTGACGAGGTCGTTGTTGGGCCCGTGACGTGGAAGCAATTTGGAAAGGTCCACTCTTCATCAGAGGCTGATCAATGACTCGATCTCCAATTTTGGATGTTTGCCCCATTTGGTTGCATCTGTCTTGATGAAGCCTATTGACAAGGGCTCTCAGCTCTTCCTGTCCTTGAGCCAAGTTTTGGATAAGAGCAATCTATCCCACCAGTTATCCCATCATCTGGACTTTCATTGTTTCCATTTCAATTTGTAGCTATTCCAACTGATCATCCTTGGTGCCCTCCAGATTCCCCATGACCATGCCCCTTGTGAGGAGAGCTTTCACTTCTTCTTGCCCCTTGGATATGTTCAAGAAAATTTCTTGAAGTTGAGCGTTTTGAGCCTGGATGACCTTGATAGTCTGATCTAGAGCCATCTCTACTAAAATAAATAGTAGGAAGATAAGGAGACCTGTATGGGAGAAACCTGCCATGATATGATGCATGATATGTGGATACATGTTTTCAAGGATTTCATGGACTAAATGTTAGAAGTCACTTATAGCTTTTATTGGGGAACTTCGTATCGGTGGATGTCCTTCCACGAGAATTAAGCTCACCATGTCAAGTGGGTCATAGCCCTTGACTCAAGTTGTTGTACTTGATCTTTGACGGTGTTTGATTAGAAAATGAATCCTTTTGCCCCTTGATAGACTTCTAGTTCAACGTGACCCTGCACCATAGGCCCTTGAGATCCTTGAAAATGGTTATTGCAAATGCTATGGTATGATATCATGATGTTATGTACAAGTATGCAAAGTAAGCAAGTACAAATAATCATATTCACACAAAGCAGATAAGTCCTTAGGTTTTGGCTTGCATGGAGTCTTATAGGTAAGTACTGTGATACGGTGGGAGAACTGACTTGAGGTTTTGCGTTTCGTCGCAAATGTCACGGTTTAGCAAGAGTCGCCACCGACTTTTATTTTATCCAACAGGAAAGGTAAAAAATCACAGGAAAGACCTTTGAGATGTTTTCTTGAGTTCGGGGGGTAGATTATGAAAAGGGAAGGTGCTAGCACCCTTTTCATCCATGGTTTTCCATGGGATCTTAGTTACTTGCTTAGATGACTTGCTTTGCTTTTGGAATTGTTTGAAATGGTGCTTTGTGTTTGGTGTGGTTTTGAAAGTATTTTGAAAAGATGTCATTCGTTTAGGCAATCTTTGTAATGATTCTCGTTCGTAAGAATGTATACAAAGATGTTTGTCTTTTGAAAAATGTTTCAATGTTTTGTAAGATGTTTGGAAATGTTTTGAAGTGTGTGTGTGTTTTTGAAAATATCAAGGATTGTTTTGAAATGGAGCAAGTAACTTAGAAACCATCTACCTACTCAAATGTCTTTCCTATGCATTTTTATTCCTTTGACATTGTTGACCTACCATTGTTTTGGTAGACAATCCTATCTTTGGATGTTAAACGGGACGGGCGTGGGTCATCGTATGACCATGATAGTAATGTTACCAAGTATCTTAGCATGTTTTAGGGACCAAGATCATTTGTTTTAGGCAACCTTTTGATAACGTCATCGAGGGACTATGATCTTATTTTGTTTTGTTTTGCCAAGATACTTTGCATGTATACCATGGCCATTTTCTTTTAGGCAACCAAGTGGGTGAAACTCTAAGGGTGCTTGTGTGCAATGTGTGTCATTTTTCATGCATTTTGTCTTGTCTTGGATTAGGTCTTTCTATTTGTTTGTTTTTGGTCTTGTCATGCAAACCATAGTTTACTAAGCATGGTATAAATGCGATAAATTGCGTAAATATAAACTAAGCATTACAACAATTATTATGGGAGGGGGGATACAAGTTTTTGAATGAGGATATTGCACAAAAATAAACCCTAAAATACTATTGCAACCCAATTGAATATTGTGCATAATAAATAAATATACAAATATTTAAATATGCAAAAAATGTATTTATGCAAAAAATATTTTGTATTTGATTTTTGTATGAGAAAATGATTCATGTAAACCCTAAAAAAATAAAAAAATAATAGTATTATTTTTGAAAGGGGGAAACCCTAATTTTTTATTAAAAGAAAAATATGTTTCCTTTTATTATTTTGTCTATTTTTTATAGAAGAAAAATAAAAAATAAAAAATATATAAATATTAAAAAATAAAATATGTATGAAAATAAATATTTTATGTGTAAAATAATAAAATAAAAATGTATAGTATTTATTAAATGTATTTACAATTTATTTAAGAAAATAAAGTATATTACCCTAATAAACTATTTTTTTATGCAAAAAATAATAGAAAAATAAAATAAAATTCAAAAAATAAAGAAATTATTTTTCATGATTTTTTATGGTTCAGAAAATAAATAAAAACAATAAATATAAAAATGAAAAGAAAATAAGAAAAATATACAAAATAAAGTCAGGGGGTGCAAATATCAAGTCAGGGGGTATAAAAATCAAAAACAACAAGCCCAAGGCGCCAAAGGCCCAGACAAGTCATCCTTGTCCTCCAACCATTCCATTTGCGCGCGTTCTTCTTCAAATCTGTAACTCTCTATTGCTTGCATAAAAACAAAAACCCATAACATAAAACATGTAGCTTGTAATCTCACGATTCCAATGATATAAAATTTGTAATCTAACTCTCAAAGATCAAAGAGAATTTAATCAACCCTAAATCGTGACCTAAATATTTCAGTAACTTCAAGGTTCAAATTCTCTTAGCTCAGTTAATATAAATGACAAGTATGCATATGTACAACTTCACCATGTTAAGGACTACATTTTTGCTTCACAAATCGTGGCTTGAGGATGCCTAAATAGAGAGATAGAGATTTGAAAAATACCTCCTTCAGCTGGATTTGGATATGACAATGTGGGGACTTTGAGTGAGGCCTGAGGATCGTGTGAGCTTCCTTGAAGTTCCTTCAACCTATTCCAATACCTAGCTTGCTTTGTGGATGGCCAAAACTCTCTGTAGAAGTCAAGCTGCAACCTCCAAATTTGAAAATGGCAATGGCTGAAGCAGAGCTCACAGAACCAGGATAAGGGTTTGGATAGCTTTGGTAGGATATATGGAAGATGTTTCAAATGTTAAAGGGCAAAACGCACGAGCAAATAATGAGCTTGCTATGATTTTGCAGAAACTGGAAGTTTTGGCATAAAAATGAGGTTTTGGAGTTTTGGAGAGTTTCAGATGTTTAGCATTTGTGTCCTGGCTTATGATCAGTTTGGGAATGTGTATATAATGATAGAAAGTCCACTCCTTATCAACTTGTACAAGTTCTGATCTTTTGGCAACTTTTCTTGCATTTGAAGAAAAGTGAAGTGACTTAAGCCAACATGCTTGTACTGGCTAGTTCTAGGGCTGCAAAGGGCTGGTAAACATTGCTTGATATCTGTGGACATTGCTTGTAACAGAAGAACAGGTCCAAGGCTCAAGGTTGATAAAGTTGCAAAAAGCTTGCTTTATGAAAATGGCATTGTGAACTTTTGGCCATTTATGGAATTATTTCTTGTACAATGCTCCAAAAGAAAAGATAAATCCCTTATCCTCTAAGTTTACATTTAATTATGGAGTGTAGAATGAGTTTAGGACCTGTAATGCAAGGTACAAGCATCCTTGATCAGATTTGCAACTTGACACTTTGTAAAAATGGCTTGATCAAAAGTGACAAAATGCCAATTTCTCTTCTTCGATTCTCCATAACCATAAATGATCTTGGAGAGTTCTTGGACATTTTGGAAAGATTGTCATGTGCTATATAATCCATCTTTGAAATAAATTTTTAGATACCTCTTGGAACTAGGTGAAAAATGTCCATGAAGTTGGGTCAAAAACTTGCCTAAATTAGGGCAAATTTTCACTAAGTTATTTAGTTCATAGACCCCTATTCACAAATTCATAACTTGAGATCCAAGCATCTTTTGGGAAAACTTTGTGAATAAAAGTTGTAGATTTCATGGAGGACTAAAAATTTCATGTTGGAAGTTTTCTTTTAATAAAATTTCATCATGGTGAAAAAGTAGTGGAAAGTTGGGAAAAAATAAGAAATTTTCCATACTTAGAAAAATTCTAAGTTATGAAATTTTTCAAATTCAAAACCCTAATGTTCAAAATTGGTTTTCTTGGTGAAGAAGTTTCATATTTTGACATATCTAGATGAATTATGACCCTTGGCACATGATTTTGACCAAAAAGTCAAAGTCTGACTTTTCAGTGCACAATTGACTTTTGATCAATTGATTGGAAAATTCATCTGTCAATCCAATGAACTTGAGATCTTTTGAACCATGTAATTAGGTCAAGATGATGCCATTGTGTCCTTGAAATCATGTTTGAATCCAATTGGTCATTGGCTAGGTTAAAAATCAGAAATGGCCCTTTCTCAGTCAAAACCCTAATTTTGACCATTTTGCCCTTTTGATGATTTGATCAAATTTCTTGAGGAGTTGTGATCCAAACTTGATCAAATGGTACACATGAGTCTAAAATGTGGTTGTAGATAAAAAATTATGAAGTTTGACTGTAAATTGGCCATGGTTGACTTTTTCCCCAATACAGCTGATTTTTAGGTCAATTGTCCAATTGACTGAGCAAAAGTATGATTCAAGGCTTGAAACTTAACATGAGCAATCTTAGGGGTCCAAGATGGTGTATGAAAGTCACATGAAGCATTGATGGTCCAAAAATCCTTGTGCAAACTCAAACCCTAATTTCAGGTTATCAGTGCAAGATGAGGTGTCTTGAGCTGACCAAACGCTAATCCTGTCTTGAGTCCAGGAAGTCTTGTGAGGAAAATCTTGATAAATGAGAGGGAAAATTTTGGGGTACAACAGTACCCTCTTCAAGTTTAGTTGGCTCAAACCGGTCATAGTTAATAGTAACCGAGTTCTAAGGGATCTCAATATCACTGACCTTTCCTTTAGGCGTTGTCTCAGCATAATAAATCTTTTCTTGCGACCGAGATATCCCAAAAGTTCGGTCTCAATGAGTGTAGTATCGAGTATCAACCAATTTTCAGCTTTCCACCGAAACTGGTTATCTCACTACGTCCTAATTGGCCAATTTTGTTCAATTAAGGTTCTAAGGTCAGTTAGTGCTTCATGACGCTGCTCAGCGGCCCCGTATTCTCCTCGATTCAATACAAGGGATACCGGTACCAACAAATGTGTCACACAAACGTAGCCATTGTTTCAACCGTGTCGGTCTATGCCGTACAGTTTCCATAATCTATTGCTACTTACGTAAAAGGTGCCCCAGATCCGGGTAGAGGATCAAAACAAGCCCAAACAAGGAACCATAATGTAAAGCATGCAAGTCAAACAAATAAAGCAAGTAAAGGTGATCTAGCCCTAAGGTAACCCCACTTTTAATTTTTATCCCCAGCAGAGTCGCCAGTTCTGTGATACGGTGGGAGAACTGACTTGGGTGTTTTGAGTTTTATCGCACATGTTGCATTTAGCAAGAGTCGCCACCGACTTTTCTTTTATCCAAAAGGAAAGGCTGAAAAGAACAGGAAAGACCTTTGAGATTATTTGAGTTCGGGGGGTAGATTATGAAAATGGAAGGTATTAGCACCCTTTTCATCCGTAGTTATCTACGGGCTCTTAGTTTCTTTCTAGGTCACTTGCTTTATTTGAAAATGTTCTTTGTGGTTGTTTTTGAAAGTATTTTGAAAAGGCGCCTTCGCTTAGGCAAACTTTGTAATAGTTCTCGTTCGTAAGAACATATACAAAGTGTTGAGATTTTGAAAATATTTCATGTTTGGAAAATGTTTTGAAAGTGTTTTGAAAGTGTTGGTGTATGAAATGTTTTTGTTGTGAGCAAGCTATCAACTAGGAGCAATCTACCTACTCAAAAGGTCTTAGATAATCTTTTCCTTCTCCTTTAGATGTTGCTATCTTACCATTGATTTGGTAAAAAGCCCCATCATTGGATGTGAAGGGACGGGCGTGGGATGTTTGTAGAGTCATAGAAGGCAACCTATGGGATGTTTTAGCAATGTCGTTTAGGGACTAGATCATTTACCAAAGGCAACATCGAGGGTCATCGAGGGACTACGATCTTTTATCGAGGGTCTTTTCTAAAATGCCCATGTTCGAGGGACATGACTATTTTTCCGAGGCAACAAGTGAGATTACCCTAAGGGTGAATGTATGCAAAGTGTGTTTGATTGCATGCATTTTGTCTTTGATTTTTGGGTTGTCTACTTATTGGTTTTCTCTTGCCATACACACCTAATTACTAGCATTTGTACAAAAGTAATAAAAAGTGCAAAAAAAAAATCCTACACTATTACAACCATATTGAAATGCATAAAAATATAAAGGCAAAAATAAGATAAAAAGAAGAAAAAAAAGCTCCTTCGATTAGGGGGAAGCAGCCTTTGATTCTGCTTCTGTTGGCCTCCTTCGATTGGGAGTTGGCACCAGCAAGTCATGGCCTTTGATTGGGCATTGGCAGCAGCTGGTCATGGCCTTCGATTGGGCTTGTCAGCAGCTGGGCGTGCCTTCTGGTTCTGCCTTGTTGCCTTGTTACCTTCTTCGATTGGGCCTGGAATCAGTAAGTCATGGCCTTCGATTCTGGCTGGACTTAGTTCAAATGTACCTTCTGATTCTGCCTTTCTGCCTTGGAAGTCAGCATGGAAGCCCAAGGCTTCGTTCCATGTTTTCTTTCCTCCTGTTTCGTTCGTTTGGGACATAAAATGGCAACATGGCCTAAGGCCATGCTAGCCTTTGTCTTATGGCCAAACCAAATATTAAAGTATATTTAATGAAAGTCAAGCAACAAGAAACAAAAAGATTATCCAGAAAAATAGATTCAAAGGGTATAAACGAAAGAGAGGCAAAATATTATATACATGCTATGTCTAAACGAGAGGTGCAAGGGTAAGAGTAACTTACCTTGCTGCAGTCTTGAATGTGAACTGGGCCTTGAGTGATGGCTTCGGGTTCTCCTGGATTTAAAGAGAGGGGCCAGAAACTAGGCCTTGGATTCTAGATTCGACGAAGGAAAGAAACAAGTGTTATGTTTCTTTCCAACTAGATTCGAAGGAGACTGAAGTGTGGGGAGTTCTTCAGAATTGAAAGAGGTGAGTGTTTGGGATTCTGGGTTTATTTTCACAAGTGTTTGAGAAATTGATATTTTTTGTTGTGTTTGAGAAAGTTTGGAGATTCGTTCCCCTGGTCCAAAGATCCTCTTCAACCTTTGTAAAAAGTTCCTTTATTTATAGAGAAAAAGTGGACATGTTGTCCAAAGTCAGCCTTGCAAAGAAATGATAAAATATATGTAACGTGAAAGTACAAGTGGGAGGCCTTTTGGCAGTTGGGGTGCAGAAGATATGACTTATGCTTCTGTCCCTCTGATTATACAAAGAATTGGAAGCAACATAGCCTGTCAAGTAGGGTAAGGCTATGAGATTTCCTCAGATTTGCTTCAAACAAAACTTGCTTCGAATGGTTCAACTTCGATTCAAAGTAAGATGATTCGAAGGGAATCAACATTCCAATCGAAGCTTTGCATGCACCTACTTTTATCCAATCGAAGAGTTTGCCTTGCAAGGGGCACATGTGGCCAACAGGTCATGGCCTTCGATTGCAAGCATGCAGGCAACATACTTGTCCAATTGAAATTCTTACCCTGCATGGGGGAACTTGTGGCAGCAAATTTGGTATGCAAAGCAAGCATGCAGACAACATGATGGGTGAATCGAAAGGCTTGCCATGCAGGGGGGCACTTGTGGCCAACAAACTTTGGTTTTCAAAGCAAGCATGTAGGCAGTGTGCTTGGTGAATCGAAGGGTTTGCCTTGCAGGGGGCACTTGTGGCCAGCAAACTTGGGATTCCAAGCAAACATGCAGGTAGTGGAAGACACAAACGAAGCCTACAACAAGAAGTCACATGCCCAGACGAAAGAGGCACACTAACAACCATTTTGAGCAATCGAAAGAGGCCAAAAGTCAATCGAAGGGTGGTGAATCGAAGGAAGCCTATTTTTCTCCAATTTTGTCAAAATTTTGTTTTTATCTGTTTTCTCCCTTTTTGACAGTTTCCTTTTAATTTTGGTACTCGAAAATCCCAAAGCACTTGTGCAAGCTTGAATCCTAATAATCTTTGTGAGAAAACCCTTGAGAATTGAGAGGGCAAATTTTGGGGGTACAACACCAGGCTTCATAGTAACTCGTTTGAATGAACGAAGTTGACTGTTATTTGGTCGCGTCCAGGCTTCACAATAACTTTTTGAAGTTAAACTGTTATCTGGTCGGGTCCAGGCTTCACAACAACTTTCGGAGATATTAATGACTCTATTGGTGACTTCACTGGGAATCAGGGGTTGTGTTCCTCTGATTGGAAATTTTCTGAGAGGCAAACTCAGGCTGGAGATGATAGACTCAGATGTAGAATTAAACTCAGTTGGGGAAGTAAACCCTGTTGGGGAAATAAACCCTATTGGGGAAATAAACCCTATTGATAAATACTTGACAAACTACTGACGAGGTGAGTTCTTTTAGGAAGAAATCCACGAGGTTTCTTCTTTTTAGGACTAACTTAGTTGTGGAGAAAGTTGTCAAGAGATTGAGACTCTAAGATGGGGACCCGCCTATGCAAAGAGGCTTTGTGGGCAACTCTTTTGAGGAAAGGTTTATTGTAGCTGACCCTGCGGGGATGATGCTAATGAGATAACTCTGTGGGGATATCTCAACTGCATTAAAGAGATGATTGTTGCTGCTTGACAGGACACATGTGCCAAATAGTTTTAATTATGTTCATATGCATATGTTCGTTCAATTTTAGTCATTGGACATCTTTGCATTCAAAACAAAAACAGAAATTTTGTAATTTAAAGTATATTTGTATTGATATTTTGCCCATGAATATGCATTTGTGTACAAAGAGACAGAGATCCTAGTAAGAGGAAATCGTCGAAAGGAAAACAAAAATTGAAAACAACGATAACAGCCATGTGGAAGTGATCTCATTGCATTCCAACTCTACTATTGCCCCAATGTCTTCGAATTCCCCTTGTCGTCGACAGAAGTTGATTGGACTGATCTTAGACCATTTGAACTTGGACCTTGGTAATAAAGTCGACTGTGGTGATTCCATAGACATAATCATACGCTTTCAATCCTTAACTTTAGCCTGGACCACCCTTTCGGGTTTTCAGCCCACCAGGATACGCATTTTGCCCAAGTTGCCCTTTCGGGTTTTCAACTTGCCGGGTGTACAATCTTTTGCATATATCCCTAATTTTTGCCCAAATCTTTTGGTTTGCCAGGATGCCCTTATCTTGCCTAGGTGTGCCAACCTACTGGGTCTCATATGCGTAGTATTTTTTAACTATGTCCGCGTTCACAGGATGTGGGAAGTCTTCACTGTCCATGGTAGTCAACATCATGGCGCCACTAGAGAACACTCTCTTGACAACAAATGGTCCTTCGTAGGTGGGAGTCCATTTGCCCCTGGGGCCGCCTTATGGCAGAATAATGTGCTTTATCACCAAGTCACCAGCTTGATATACTCGAGGCTTGATCTTTTTATTGAAAGCCTTGATCATACGTTTTTGGTATGTCTGACCATGACAAACAACAGCCAATCGTTTTTCACCGATCAAGTTTAACTGATCCAATCTTGTCTGAATCCACTCATCTTTGCCTAGGCCTGCTTCATTCATAATGCTTAGTGAGGGAATCTGAACTTCTACTGGCAAAACAACTTCCATGCCATAGACTAAAGAAAATGGATTTGTCCCAGTTGATGTTCTAGCTGAAGTACGGTAGCCATGAAGAGAAAACGGTAACATTTCATGCCAGTCTTTGTAGTTCACTACCATCTTCTGCACAATCTTCTTAATGTTTTTGTTAGCTTCTTCCACCGTGCCATTCATTTTAGGTCTATAAGGAGAAGAATTATGATGCTTTATTTTGAACTAAGTGCAAATTTCTGTAATCATAGCAATATGAGGTAGAGGGAAGTCATCCTTAGGGCTTGCCCTATTCAGATCCCTGTAATCTACGCACATACGAACTTTTCTGTCTTTCTTCGGTACTGGCACCACATTTGCAACCCATTGGGGGTAATATGTCACAGCTAGGAATCCTGCGTCAAATCATTTCATCACATCAGCTTTTATCTTTTCAGACATTTCAGGCCTCATGCGACGGACTTTTTGTTTGACAGGAGGACAATCTTCCTTTGTCGGCAGACGGTGAACTACAATGTCGGTATCCAACCCTGGCATATCTTCATACGACCAAGCAAACACTTCCACATAGTCATGCAACATCTGAACCAATATGCTTTTGACACTGCTTTCCAGATTAATGCCGATCTTGACCTCTTTCTTGTCTGTCTTGATACCTAGATTGATGACTTCAACTGACTCTTTGTGCGGTTGAATAACTTTTTCCTCTTGTAATAGAAGTATGGCTAGTTCTCCCGGTATTTCACAATCTTCTCCGCCTTCTTCTTCGGCTTGGTTAACTGGACGTTCAAAGTCATGGTCGGCAATACTAGAGTCATTGGAAATGAGATCCAGAGTGGACGAGGACATGCAAGAGTGTGTGTGTATGCATGTAAGATACATGGCTATTTTGGAAAATGTATTTGAAGAAAAAGAAAGACAATGATCTTGTATTTTTGATTATTTTTGCTAAGACATCTCACATGCATAACATGACCATTTTTTTAGGCAACAAGTGGAGTTAACCTTAAGGGTGTATGTGTGAGTAATGTGTTTGATTTGCATGCATTTAATCTTTGATTAGGGTTATCTACTTGTTGATTTTATCTTTCCATATAAACCCTAATTACTAGCATTTATATGAAAGCGATAAACTGTAGAAAGTAAATTTACTATGCTATTACAACATTTAGGGATGGGGTATACAAATTTACAAATGGGGATTGCAAGAAATTAAACCTAATTATCTATTACAACCATATTTAATAATGTACAAGAAATGAATAAATATAAAGTGCAAGGATGTAAAAAAAAAGAAGGATTTTTGTTTGGTTTTTGTTAAGAAAAGAAATAAGTTTGCTTAAGAAAATATTTTTGATCTTTTGGTTTTAAAAGAGATAAAATAAAGTATGTGAATACAAAAATGTTTTTTTGGTGTTTTTGATTAATGAAAATAAGAATGATGATAAAAATAATAAGATAAAAGGGGTCCGAATCAGTGTCTTGCTGTAATAAGAGAGCAGAAGTAAGGGGCAGAAACTCTGACTCTGATGCGTTGCAAGAAATACATGTTAGTGAAAAAAAAGGGACGGTTAGAAGTTCTGGGTTTGCTGGGAACATAGGAGATCCTAGAAGTTCTGATGTAACTGGTAGCCTAGAAATTCTAGTGTTACTGGAAGGTCAGAAGTTCTGGTCTTTGAGAAAATCTGGAAGTTATGATGTAGTTGGAGTCCTAGAAGTTCTAGTGTTATTGGCAAGCTAGAAGTTCTGATAATGGATATGTGAGGTGTCAACGCTATTGGGTGGGAATGTCTAGAAGTTTTGGCCTAGGATCACTGTTTTGACAAGAAATTAAAGGGATTGATCTAGAAGTTCTGGTCCAAATAATGGGGTAAAAAGTCAGGAAATAAACATAAAAAAAGTTGTTTCTGGGGCTGGAACTCAGGACCCTTAGCACTAATGTTTTATGTACACGCTCTCTACAACTAGGGTGGCTATACATCCGGTGTTAGAAGCAAAAACATAAATATATAACACAAAGTAAGTTCTGATGATGAACTTTATCACCTTTTCCATGCCAGTCAGAGCATCTACAACTTAGTCATTTCTCAACAAAACAGAAATTGCACACATAGCAGTTATGGCAGGTTTCATCATGGTTTCAGAAACATAAAAATATTAGGACTGTAAATCAGAAACAAACATGTGTCTGCTAATCCAAATTCTGAATCCTAACTTCCTTAATAAGTTCTGAGCTGAGACTCTCTCTACTTAGGCAAAGATATATGAAACTTATAAATATGCACAACATCAGACTCAGGATGTCTACATTGTATTTTTGAACATGCAAGCCTATCAATGCCTAAGAAATGAGATGAAAGTCAACAGGAACTTACCTTGCAGCTGAAAAATGTTATGTGAACTAGAATCTGGTTCTGACTGCTGTGATGTTCTAGTCAGCTTCCTCACGTGCTCAGAAGGCTAGGACAATCTTTAACTTGCGCTATGAATGGCTGGAAAATTCTGGAACAGCCAAGAAGCAAAGTTCTGATTTTTTTAAATGGAAATTGGTGAGGATTGTATTGCAGTCTATAAATAGAACTTGGAAAGGCTCCTAAATGTGTATCAGAAACTGTATGGATGATTTGGTTGAGGAAATGCACAAGAAATATTAGAGCTTGTATGCAAAAAACAGAAATTGGTAGGTTTTGTGTTTATGTTATGCAGTTTCAAGTTCTTGGAAATTTCAGCAAAGTTTCAAGGCT
The DNA here is from genome assembly GCA_948472305.1 of Vicia faba. NCBI lineage: Eukaryota > Viridiplantae > Streptophyta > Magnoliopsida > Fabales > Fabaceae > Vicia > Vicia faba. The sequence continues at coordinate 813,553,458 of OX451739.1, read as the reverse complement.
TTTTTTCTAAAAATTCTCAACCTCTTTACAGTTGCAAATGAATTTCAATTTATAGGCAAAGACTTAGTAGCTTGGAGAGGTCAAGGGTACAACCATCATATGCTAGACGCTGACTTGTTCTGGAAGCAAGTTTAAACAAGTATGGTGGTTAGCAGCTTTAGCCGCGCTTAAGCTGGATTTGTAAGCAGGAATTAAGGAAAAGTACCCTCAGAGGCAAAGGCAAAGCATGGGCCCAGCACAAACTTGTACAAAAGTTTGCTTTTCAAGGACATCTATGTATTTCTATGCCACACGTGGGGAAATCCTTTGGATAAAGACTCAAAAGTGGTTGTGAGCATTAAATGATGATGAGATTTATCAAAACAGAAATCCTGCAGTATGAGATTATGTATCATAGCTTAATCTGGATTAGAATTTTAGCATCAGCGTAACCTGGAACGAACATCCAAACTTCTGATCTTCGAATCTCTTTGTTTCAGCATGTTCTGGGAGAATTCTCAGACTTTCCCAAAAGCTTGTAACATGCTTTTTAAATATTCTTTAAATTTCTCTTGCAAATTCTGACTGGACCAACATGAAAACTGGTCCAGAAGTTCTAACCAAATCCTATTTTGGAAAGGTCCATAATTTACTGAATGTTTCAGTTTCAATGTCGTGTCTTTGAAGATGTATAACTTGAAATCCCATCATTTCTATAAGAAGTTCTGTTATGCAGTGTTTTAGATCTCATTGAGGTTTACAACTCTTGTGTCAGAAGTTCTTCTAGAATCAACTTGCATCATGGTGAAAATCTGGCCAGAAGTTTTGAATTTATCATATTTCTTAAACACTTAGGAAAATTTCTAAGTATTTAGAATTTTGACTTTTTAAACATAATCTTGACTTTTGATTTTCTTAATGAAACAAACTTCATGTTCCAACATGTCTTGATGAAATATGATTCTTGGAACTTGATTTTGATCCAAAAGTCAAAGTTTGACTTTTCAGCGTGCAAGTGACCATTTTATCCTTGTGCCAATTCCAAGCCTAAATTGATGTATCAGTGCTGCAAACTTGATGTCATGAGAGATTTTGGGGGGAAAATTCTTGAGAAATGAGAGGGAAAATTTTGGGGTATAACAAGAGGCTTTGGTCTTATCAATCCTTTAATGAATCTTCACAAACTTTGGTCGAAATAAATCACTTAAACATCATTGACCATTTATTGTTGCCTTGAGAATTTTGAATGCCTGATATACTTGAGAAAAAGAAAATGAAACTTATTATTGAGAGGCTTTGATTTTATCAATCTTCTAATGAGTTTCAAATGTAAGTTTCAAGATGGTCATTCAACTAACCTCTAATTTCTAACAATTGACTTTATTTTGTGCTTTTATTTTATGCTTTTACTTTAAGCACATTTATTTTAGCATTTACATTTCATGCAATTTTCATCTTTGCTCATTTGAGCATTTTCTCTTTTATGTCATTTTTTTTATTTTGCTCATTTGAGCTTTTCATTTCTTTTTGAAGATACTTAATAATCAACTTGAACCCTAAAAAACTTTAATTTTACTTGAACTACTTGGTTAATATCCTTGGCATTATGGAGATTGTGGACTTCTTAGACTTAGGAGTAGAGACCTTAACCTACCTTGAGACCTTGTGACCTTAACTGTTATTTTGTCTGGAGTTCTTAGGGGTTTCCCCCAAGACATTGGGTTGTTTGTTTGTTTGTTTTGTGTGTAGGTTATTGTGATTACATGCTTTGTCTGTAATCTGGAATTCGTCTGTATACAACCGTTACTCTGCCCAATTTTTATGAAGACTTAATGCAATTGAAGCTTGGTTTTCTTAAGAGGTTTATTATCTTTGCTTAATTGGTTTCAAATCCAAAGGATGGTAATTCTACATTGACTCATTGTGTCAAGTTTTGGCTTCTTGTTGGTTAGACGGTTCTTTTCCCTAGCTTTTATCTTATGCTTTAGGATAGTCCCTTCATCTTCTCCCATCTTCTTTAATTTCAAAAATATTCTCCCTCCTTTTGAAAACTCTTCTTGTTTTTAAACTTGAATCTCTTTTGTAATAAACTTGGACTTAGGTCCATGCATTCTCAAAAACATTTCCTTAATCATACCTTAATCTATTTAATAATACCTTGACATTTTTATGAGAAGACTAAAAGTCAATCAATCTCATTCAAACCATTTTGCCACTTTGGCTTTTTACCTTAAAATTTTCTCAAAAGATTAGACTCTTGTCAATCCTTGTAGTGATGCGAACTACTATACTTCTATGATATATGGTGAAGTGAGATATTTTCCACTTGGGTGTTGAGTGAAGCTTTGTTGATTTTTAAAATCCAAGCTATATCCTCCACTTTGAGATGACGTAGATTCTCCTTTCTCATAATTGTGGGTAATAAGTATGTCTTCCACTCAGATAAGACGATTATGTCTCGTCTCTTAAAATTAACCAACACACTTTTGTTTTAAATTTTTTAAAGGTGAACTACGTGAACCCTGATCCCCTATTGCATGAAAGGTGGTACGTAGGCACTAAAGGTTGACAACCGCGGCGGGTGCAAAAATAAAAAAAAAAAGTTTCTTTTCTCATCTCCACCATTTATTTTTTATACAACATTTTATAGCCAAAATACACAGATTTTCAAAGAGGTTCATGCTTAGTACCGTAGATGTTTAGGGTGCTAATACCTTCCCTTTGCATAACCAACCCCCAAAATTATATTCTCTCCCCCTATTTTTGGGTTATTCACTCTTTTCCCATTCCTTTGGAAACAATAAAGTGCGCTGGTGATTTTTATTTTATCTGTGTGAGCCAAGTCAATCCAATGGTTTAGTCTCAACATTTCTACCGCTACAGGATGGTTCGATCTCCAATTTCTATCGCGCATAAAGAGTTCTCTGTTCCCAAAGCTCCTCTCGATCTCCAATCTTCTATCATGAAATTCTTCAATCTTTCAAAAAATCCTTTTCTTCTTCTCATAAACAAGTTTTTTCAGTGTTAGGTCATCCCTCAGGGATCCAAGAATACTACAAAATCTCAAAATGTCCTCTGATTGGTAATTGTCTGAGAAGAAAACTCAGGCTGGAGATGATAGACTCGGCCGGAGAATTAAACTCAGTTTGGGAAGTAAACCCTGTTGGGGAAATAAACCCTATTGGGGAAATAAAACCTGTTGAGAAATACTTGACGAACTGCTGACGAGGTGAGTTCTTTTAGGAAGAGATCCACGAGGTTTCTTCTTTTTAGGACCAACTTAGCTGGGGAGAAAGCTATCAAGAGATTGAAACTCTTGGATGAGGACCCGCCTATGCAAAGAGACTTTATGGGTAACTCTTTTGAGGAAATGTTTATTGTAGCTGACCCTGCGGGGATGATGCTAATGAGATAACTCTGTGGGGATATCTCAACTGCATTAAAGAGATGATTGTTGCGGCTTGGCAGGACACATGTGCCAAATAGTTTTAATTATGTTTATATGCATATGTTCATTCAATTTTAGTCATTGGACATCTTTGCATTCAAAACCAAAACAAAAAGTTTGTACTTTAAAGTATATTGTATTGATATTTTGCCCATGAATAAGCGTTTGTGTACAAAGAGACGAAGATCCTAGTAAGAGGAAATCGTCGAAAGGAAAGAAAAAATTGAAAACAAAGATAACAGTCATGTGGACGTGATCTCATTGCATTTCAAATCTACTATTTCCCCAATGTCTTCGAATGCCCCTTGCCATCGACAGAAGTTGATTGGACTGATCTTGGACCGTTTGAACTTGGACCTTGGTAATAAAGTCGACTGTGGTGATTCCATAGACATAGTCATACGCTTTCAATCCTTAAATTTTGCCTGGACCGCCCTTTCGGGTTTTCAGCCCACCAGGATACGCATTTTTGTCCAAGTTGCCCTTTCGGGTTTTTAACTTGCCAGGTGTATAATCTTTTGCATATATCCCTAATTTTGCCCAAATATTTTGGTTTTTTGGGATGCCCTTATCTTTCCTAGGTGTGTCAACCTAGCGGGTCTCTTATGCGTAGTATTTTTTAACTATGCCCGCGTTCACAGGATGTGGGAAGTCTTCATTGTCCATGGTAGTCAACATCATGGCACCACCAGAGAACACTCTCTTGGCAACAAACGGACCTTCATAGGTGGGAGTCCATTTGCCCTTGGGGTCGCCTTGTGGCAGAATAATGCGCTTTATCACCAAGTCACCAACTTGATATACTCGAGGCTTGATCTTTTTGTTGAAAGCCTTGATCATATGTTTTTGGTATGTCTGACCATGACAAACAGCAACCAATCGTTTTTCATCAATCAAGTTTAACTGATCCAATCTTGTCTGAATCCACTCGTCTTCGCCTAAGCCTGCTTCATTCATAATCCTTAGTGAGGGAATCTGAACTTCTACTGCAAAACAACTTCCATGCCATAGACTAAAGAAAATGGATTTGCCCCAGTTGATGTTCTAGCTGAAGTACGGTAGCCATGAAGAGCAAACGATAACATTTCATGCCAGTCTTTGTAGGTCACTACCATCTTCTACACAATCTTCTTAATGTTTTTGTTGGCTGCTTCCACCATGCCATTCATTTTAGGTCTATAAGGAGAAGAATTATGATGCTTTATTTTTAACTGAGTGAAAAGTTATGTAATCATAGCACTGTTGAGGTTAGTCCCATTGTCGGTGATGATCCTCTCGAGGATACCATAACGATAGACGAGGTTATGTTTGATGAATCTGGATACCATGTTCTTGGTGACTGAGGTAAATGAGGCAGCTTCGACCCATTTAGTGAAATAATCGATAGCGACAAGAATGAAGCAATGTCCATTGGAAGCAGTGGGCTTGGTTTCTCCAATCATGTCAATGCCCCACATTGCAAATGGCCACGGAGTGGTCATAACATTTAGAGGGATAAGAGGCACATGGACCTTGTCAGCATAGATTTGGAACTTATGGCAAGTTCTTGAGTATTGATGGCAACCAATCTCCATTGTTGACCAATAGTAACCAGCACTCAGGATTTTCTTGGCCATGGTATGTCCGCTAGAGTGAGTGCCAAAGAGACCATCGTGCATGTCTTCTATAATTTCCTCTGCCTCCTTCTTGTCCATACATCGGAGTAGCGTAGAGTCATGGTTGTGTTTGTACAAGATTCCATTACTTACAAAGAATTTGGCTGAAAATCTTCGTAAGAACTTTCTGTCATTGATGGATGCTCCTTCAGGGTACTCTTGTGCTTCAAGGTATCTCTTCACCTCATGGTACCATGGCTTTTGTGTCAGTGTCGAGCTCATAGCAGTGCACAAGTTTGTTGAATATCTCAATTGTAATCATAGGAGCTTCGTTGCCCATTTGACTTTGAACATAGAAGACATTGTGGCCAAGGCGTCGGCCAACTGATTTTCTTCCCTAGGGAAGTGTTCAAAGGTGATCTCTTCGAAGTAAGGAATCAGAGATAGAACATGTTCCATGTAAGGAATGATATTAGGGTGTTTAGTGTCCCAATCTCCTTTTACTTGGCTAATCACTAGAGCGGAATCCACAAACACATTCAAATGCTTGATCCTCAAATCAATGGCAACCTTCAGACCCAAAATGCATGCTTCGTACTCAGCCATGTTGTTCGTACAATCGAAGCATAGTCTGGCAGTGAAAGGAGTGTGGAAACCTTAAAGGGATATGATCACAACACCAATTCTGTTACCCAAAGCGTTGGAAGCTCCATCGAATACCATAGTCCATCGGGATCCTTGTTCAGGTCCGTCATACGGTCCAGGTTTCAAGCAGTCGGTCACTAGCATGATGTTCTCATTCGGGAAGTCAAAGTTCATAGACTGATAATCATCAACTTCTTGGTGGGCCAAATGATCTGCTAATACACTTCCTTTGATGGCCTTTTGTGTTGTGTATTGAATATCGTATTCATTCAAGATCATTTTTCATCTAGCTAGCTGTCCGGAAAGGGCAGGTTTCTCGAAGATATACTTAATAGGGTCCATTTTAGAAATCAGTAGAGTGGTATGAGTCAACATATACTCTTAGCGGGTGAGCAGCCCATGCCAGAGCACAACAAGTTTTCTCGAGCAGTGAATATCTGGTTTCACATTCGGTAAACTTTTTGCTCAGGTAGTAAATAACACGCTCTTTTTGGCCAGACTCGTCATGTTGGCCCAGAACACACCCCATAGAATTCTCTAACACCGTCAAGTACATGATCAAGGGTCTTCCTTCAACTGTAGGCATGAGAATAGGAGGTTCTTGCAGATATTCCTTGATTTTGTCGAAGGCAGCTTGTCATTCATCATTCCATCTGACTACCTGATCTTTCTTCAAGAGTTTGAAGATTGGCTCACAAGTAGCAGTTAAGTGGGATATGAAGCGAGCGATGTAGTTAAGACGACCCAAGAATCCTCTAACTTCCTTTTCAGAGTGGGGGACTGGCATTTCTTGGATGGACTTTACCTTGGCAGGATCGACTTCGATGCCTTTACCGCTGACAACAAAACCTAGAAGCTTTCTAGATCGTACTCCGAATGCGCACTTATTAGGGTTCACCTTAACTTGTACTTTTTTAGCCTCTCGAATAGCTTGTATAGGTGATTGAGATGTTCTTCCTCGGTTTGTAACCTGGAAATCATATCATCCACATATACTTCTATTTCATGATGAATCATGTCATGAAACAAAGCTACCATATCTCTTTGATATGTTGCCCCTGCATTCTTTAATCCAAATGGCATGACCTTGTAACAAAAGGTGCCCCATTGCATAACGAAAGTGGTCTTCTCCATGTCCTCGGGAGCCATCCTAATTTGATTATAGCCTGAGAAACCATCCATGAAAGAGAAGACTTTATGCTGAGTAGTTTTATCAACCAAGACATCAATATGAGGTAGAGGGAAGTCATCCTTGGGGCTTGCCCTATTCAGATCCCTGTAATCTATGCACATACGAACTTTTACGTCTTTCTTCGGTACTGGAACTACATTTGCAACCCATTGGGGGTAAGATGTCACAACTAGGAATCCTACGTCAAATTGTTTCATCACATCAGCTTTTATCTTTTCAGACATTTCAGGCCTCATGCAACAAACTTTTTGTTTGACAGGAGGATAATCTTCCTTTGTCGGCAAACGGTGAACTACAATATCGGTATCCAACCCTGGCATATATTCATACGACCAAGAAAATACTTACACATGGTCATGCAACATATGAACCAATATGCTTTTGACACTGCTTTCCAGGTTAGCATCGATCTTGACCTCTTTCTTGTCTGTCCCGGTACCTAGATTGATGACTTCAACTGACTCTTTATGCGGTTGAATAGCTTTTTCCTCTTGTAATAGAAGTCTGACTAGTTCTCCCGATATTTCATAATCTTCCCCGCCTTCGTCTTCGGCTTGGTTAATTGGATATTCAAAGTCATGGTCGGCAATACTAGAGTCATTCGCAATGAGATCCAGAGTGGATGAGGACTTGCAAGAGTGTGTGTGTGTGCATGTAAGATACATGGCTATTTTGGAAAACGTATTTGAAGAAAAGGAAAGATAATGAGCACAAAGATTTGAATGCAAAATAAGTCCAATGGTTTGTATTGAATGATCATATGATAAGATGAACATAAATAAAACCCTTGACAAATGGACCATAGTGCCCTGGGCTAGCCACATTGCTTAAAAGTCATTGTTTAATATTACAGACAAAATGTTCTTGAATTAATAGAAAGCAATAAACAAGTAATTACTCCTCAATGAAGGAGACGGGAACAGAGTCCTTTGTGTGCCAATTGTTGAGCTTTGATGTAGTAGGATATACCCATTCTTGAAATGCACATTCATCCATAAAATCACCCATAGCGTTAACTTCATGACTTCCAATACGGAAAGGGGGCTTCCCTGCACGGGTGCGCCTCAGTTATTTTTTAGCCTTGATAGTGAAACCCAAACCACATTTGTCTGCTTTGAATGGGATCTCAGGGAGTTTCCACCAAGTATCACACCTTCCTTCTTCTACTGCGGCACGAGCATCTTTGAATGAAACCATCTTTGGCACGACCTTACCAGCTTTGAACACATCAGAGGAACATTTAGTAGTAGTAACCATTGGTGGCATAACTTCGAAAGTCTGACACAGGGTTTTAATAAATTCGCCATCCATCTCCACATATTTGAAAGAGTTGAGGTGACTTACCATGAACTCCTCTTCACCACAGACAGTGACAATCCTTCCTTGGACTAGATATTTGAGCTTTTGATGAAGGGTTGATGTTACTGCCCCTGCTCCGTGAATCCAAGGGCGACCTAACAAACAGGAGTAAGCAGGACGAATATCCATTATGTAGAAAGTAGAGTTGAAAATCTGGGAGCCCACCTTGATCGAGAGATCCACCTCTCCATGAACTGCCTTTTGGAAACAATAAATCATAAAAAATGTTTCTTTTCTCATCTCCACCATTTATTTTTTATACATAATTTTATAGCCAAAATACACAGATTTTCAAAGAGGTTCATGCGGAGTACCGTTGATGTTTAGGGTGCTAATACATTTCCTTTGCATAACCAACCCCCGAACTTAGATTCTCTCCCCCTCTTTTTGGGTTATTCGCTCTTTTCCTATTCCTTTGGAAATAATAAAGTGCGGTGGTGATTTTTATTTGACCTATGCGAGTCAAGTCAATCCAATGGTTTAGTCTCAACATTTCTACCGCTACAGGATGGTTCGATCTTCAATTGCTATCGCACATAAAGATTTCTTCGTTCCCAAAGCTCCTCTGGATCTCCAATCTTCTATCATGAAATTCTTCAATCGTTCAAAAACTCATTTTCTTCTTCTCATAAATAAGTTTTTTCAGTGTTAGGTCATCCCTCAGCAATGCAAAATGTCCGAATTACCCTTAATGATCCAAGAATACAACAAAATCTCAAAATTGGAATTTCAATTGCCTAGGCTGACACAGGCCGTGTCACTGGACACGGGCACCCATGTCATCATATTTGATATGCTCTTTTCACATTGTTTGGTTCCAACTAAATTGACACGGGCCGTGTCAGTGGACACGGGTACCCATGTCAGCGTCTATGATCTTCCTCCAAAATTTCATGATTCAACAGACTTGACAAAGGCTGTGTTGTATGACACAGGCGCCCGTGTCACCTTCTGTCTTGCTCCAACTTCACTTTTTCCAAGTCCTCCCCCTGACACAGCCCGTGTCAGGAAAAATGGCCACCTGTGGCAGGGCTCCTGAAGCACTTCTTCTAGAATTCTGAACTTTTGCACTTTTCTGCCCTGATTTGTTCTGTTTTATTCTTTTGAACCTGAAAATACTAAAATACAAAACCAAAGCCTAAAATGCAATAACTAAAATAAATGCATAATTCCTGTGTAAAAACCACTGATCAAACTCCCCCAAACTTAAATTGTTTCTTGACCTCAAGTGACCATTATAAGAACTCATGAAAATCACCATAGCCCGGTACTCATACGTGAGACATCCGTTCAAATTGATCAAAAATCAGTATGTATGATGTTCACATGACGCGAAAAGTTTGTTTAAGAATCTTTAAATATAGAGTTTCCTCTTCAGATACCTCTCTAGCTATGCTTTGTACTTAAGTCTCTTTCTGATTTCCTCCTTTTTCATTCGGACCATCACATTCAGGCAATGAGGATTATGATGATCATCACACGCACAATACTGATCAAGAATTTTTTTTGCTCAGGCACCAAATAAGAACTTTTCCTCCTTTATAAGTTCAGATGAAATTTTCCAAACTTTTCAGTTTATGTATTATCCTTTATGGACGAAGTTTGGGGATCAACCCCCTTTGGGATGAATAACTTGGTGAGGACTACCCAAATTAGCGAGATAGTTGCCTTTTACCGCCTTTTCATCATTTGGTTCCATATTTATTTCTTTCTCCTTCAATCATACATGCATGTGAATCTATGTTCTGCTAGACAGTGAGGATAAACTACTTCAGGAGTACTTCTCAGGATTCAAGTACTATGGTACAAATCTACACGTTAGACTCGTATCCATGTCATGTTATTCTGAAATTCTTACCCTCGAATAATCATCCCTTCGTCTCTATATACTATTCCCGAACTCTATGAGAATCAAGTTCTTGATCAAAACAAATTTTTTGGCCAAATTTTGAGGACTTTAACTCGTAGATTTACACAGTAATTCGCAGAGCACTCATAAATAATTCGAAAATAAGAAAAGCAATAAAACCACCCCAAACTTGAACTAAACATTGACCCAAATGTTTCGGAACAAGCTCGAGAAGGTGACTCACAGAGGGTAATGCAACACATGTTGTAGCCTCCTAGCTCTCACCAGTAAGACTCCCTTTTGATTACCTGCAAACAAAACAAAAAGAAAAACTAAGTTATTAAAAGCGTAGGTTGCCTCCCACGAAGCGATTCGTTTAACGTTGCATGGCTCGGTGTTTCCTCCCCTTATGGGGGTACTTCCTCTTCCATATCTTGTTACTTGTTTCTTCCTCTATCCAGAACTCATTCATATCAAAAGTCTCAACCCATGCATGCTTCCAGCTACTTCCAACTTCCATCTTTTCAGCTTGGTGTTCCTTCTTCTTTCTCTTCTTTCCTTGTCAATTGAGCTTAGGAATTTTTATTGATGCCACCTGAGAGATTTTTCCTGAGAATTCTTCTGGTTGTGATTTTGAGCTATTAACTTCTCCTTCTACTTTGATCATTCCGACTGAATATTTATCCTTTCCACCTGCATCTTGCTTCCTGATTTCCAACACCTTCAAAGTTATCTCCTTATCAAATGATTTTAGTGTTAGATTACCTGTCTCAATATCAAAATTGCATCGACTAGTCAGCATAAATGGTCGACCAAGAATGATAGGAGTCTTTTCATCTTCAGGTATGTCCATGATCTGAAAGTCAACTGGAAAAACAAAATTGTCAATTTCCACTAATATATCTTCAGCTATCCCATATGACTGATTGATGGTGTGATCCACAAATTTCAATTTTGTTCCACTCCTGCTTATCTTCTCAATACAGAGCTTCTTGAAAGTCGATAATGGCATTAAACTCACACTAGATCCAGAATCAACCAGAACCCTCTTGAAAGCTCTGTCTTTTATTATGCATGGTATTGCAACTGACCCTGGATCCCTCTGCTTGACTGGTATTTTTTTCTCGGACGCAATTGTACATTATTTCTCCTCCACGGGTACCGATCCCTCTCTTGTTGATTTCTTTGATAATACATCCTTCATGAATTTCTGATACAAAGGAATTTTCTTGAGTGCTTCAAAGAACGATATGTGGATTTTTAGCTTTTTGAAAATTTTGACAAAATTCTCAAAATATTTTTCTTTTGTATCCTTCTTTGCCTCTCGAGATAGATACGACAACTTGATCGTTGGTTTAGTTTTATCTTCAACTGGCTTCACATGTGATACCACTTTTTCCTGTTTGTTCATGTTCTCTCTCACTTCCAGCTCTAATTCTATGATATTTTCATCAAACTTCACCTCATCTTCTTTTTCTTTATCAAATTTCTCACTCCTTGTTTTGACAACATTCACATTCTCATGACTTTTTTGACTTTCTTGTGCTCACAGCGCTACTTGTTGTGAAATCTATCTCATTTAAACCTCAAATTTTTTTATTGCAGTTGTGGTATTCTTGTAATTAGTCCTTGTCTCTTCTTGAAATTGAGAGAGTTGGGCAACCATCTTTTCAATAGCCACCTCCCACTTTTCCTTTTGAGGAGCTTGTTGTTGCTGATCTTTCCAGGAGAAGTTCAGATGATTCTTCCACCCAATATTGTAGGTGTTTGAATACAAATTATTCTACTTCAAGTACTTAATGTATTCAATTTGTTACGGAGAAGTTAAATAGTGCATCGTATTGTGTGCCCATTACAAATTTCACATACAACATTTTGTGCTTGTTGAACTTGGGCAACTTGATGAGTACCTAACTTCAGCTCTTTCAGCTTCTTGTCTACATCTACAATAATTGTTTCTTCAATTTTTAATTGTCTGTTGAGCTCCGACTTTAAATTAATGAGTCCTTCAGACTTGCTGGCAACCCTGTCATATAACTCAAAATTCTCATTTACAATAATTGCTTCTATTATCTTCTTTACACCAGTGGCTGTTGAGAAATTTGATGAGCCACCAGTTGTTGTGTCTATCTGCTACTTCATCTTGATTCTCATACCATTTACAAAAGTTTGCATTTGATCAGTCTGGTCCAGATTATGAGTAGGGCAGGCCACTAGGAGTCTTTTTAACCTTTTATAGGCATCCCCCATCGATTCTCCCTCTTTTTGCTTGAAATTCAGTATATCATACCTTTTTCTTATGAACATTGAGGCTGAAAATATTTCTTCAAAAATGAAGTCTCCATTTCTTCCAAAGTTGTTATACTATCATATGGAAGGAAAAAGAACCATTCCTCAACATCATCAGCCAACGTAAAGGTGAAAATTCTCAATTTCTTCTGTTCCTCAGTATGACCATCTATCTTCAAGGTGGTGCTCATGGTCAGAAATATCTATAAATGCTTATTAGCATCTTCGTTCAACCTTCCTAAAAATGACCTTCTCTCAAATTGAGTGATAGTACTGGGATGCAGCTTAAAATTTGGTACATTCACTGGGTGGTTTATAATAGTGAGTCTACCAGCTGGTGCATTCCTTCCACCATAGTCACCAAGTAGTCTCTAAAGTGGATTTTCGCCCATGCTTTTAGTTTTTGAATCTAACTTTGTCTCTTGGTGTTCTGAATGGTGTTCTGGATCTGTTTCTTAGTGCTCTGAGTGAATTGAGGCAATATCTTCCTCGGAAGCTAGTCTGGCTAACCTAACTTGTCTTCTCCTTGAGTGAAAAGTTCTTTCGATCTTTGCGTTAAAAAGAAGTTCAACTGAGGTCTTACCTCGTATAAAATATTAGTTAATGAACAAAAATAACTGAAAAATAAAATTTTAATTGCAGAGCAATAAAATTTCAATTGAATAACAATGAAACTCTTTATTTTGGCAGTCCCCGACAACGGCACCGAAAACTCGATCGAAAAAATAGCAAGTGTACTATTCTCATTGATGTAGTAATAATGGGATTTCCCCAAAGTATCGATCTCGAGGACTACGTAGGAAATACTGAGTTTTATTATTAATTAAATTAAACAAAAAACAATAGTTAGGGTTTGATTGGATTAAATCCTTGCGAAAGATTAAATGACTGAAAGTAAAATGTGACTTTTTTTGTTTGATTAAAAGATGCTAGGGGTGAGTGTATGATTTGCCATGAAATAACCTTCACTCTTTGATCTCTTCAACAAGTTCATCAACTCAATTACCTATTCTTAACATTATCTTTCCCTAAGTCCTTAGTGAAAAACCATTAACCTTCTAACCTAATCTCAATGTTCATTCAAATTAGTTTTGAGGTTAAGCATTCAATTATCAAGAACTATTCTAATTAGCATAGGATTGCCCTAGTTTTAGGTGAAATCATCTATAATATCATTATATAGAAAACCTTAACACGACCGTCCGCCTCTACTGTGTTAATAATAGTGAAACTCTATGGTCCCATAGGGTAAAACTATAAATTCTTCTAAACAATCAAATTGATGTATAAAAACTATTATGTTGAATAAAACAAAGAGATAAATATTCTTAACATTGCAAATCAGGGACACCCCCTAGCATTGGGGGGTTTAGCCACACATAGAATTCAAAAGTAAGCTAACACAGATATTAGATGTAGACTGTGATACGATGGCAGAACCGACTATTTTTTGTTACTACTGGTTTTGCGTTTTTTGTTCACAAATGCACGGTAAGCAAGAGTCGCCACCCACTTTTATTTCATCCAACAAAGGAAAAGGAAAAAGAACATAAAAACCTTTTTTCGAGATGTTTATGAGTACGGGGGGTAGATTATAGAAAGGGAAGGTGTTAGCACCCTTTATATCCATGGTTTTCCACGGGCTCTTAGGTACTTGCTCATTTTTAAATTGCTTTTGTAGGTTTGTATGTTTGAAAATGTTTTGAAAATGCCTTAGTGCGGCATTTCACTTTATGGTAACCCTTGTATCAGTCCTCAAGGGTGTGATAAAGTGTTTTTGAAAGCTTTGTTTGAAAAGTTTGTTTGAAAGTGTATAGTGTAAAAGATTATTTTGAGCAAGTACCTAACAGTTGTCTACCTACTCGAAAAAGGATGTTCTTTTCCTCCTTTACTTTAGATAGTTCTATCCTACTATTAGTGAGTAGGTAGCTCTATCGTTAGATGTTGAGGGACTATCGAAAGGGACGTTTATGGTCATTGAAGGCAACATGTAGAGATGCCTTAGCATTTCGAAGGGACTGTCATCATATAGGAAACATCGAGGGACAAGATCATTTCTCGTAGGCAACTCGAGGGACATTGAGGGACTATGATCTTTATGATGAATTTAACTGAGGGTCTTTGCTAAGGGTATCCCTACGTTCAAGGGACATGACCATTACTTTTCCTAAGGCAACAAGTGAGGTTACCCTAGAGCTACGAGTGTGAAAATGAGTCAGTTCGGTTATTTATATTGTAATTAGGGTTTTCTATCGTTTATTTTTATTTTTCCATACAATCCTATTAATCTAAGCATTGCATAAAATATAGTAGCAGAAGGTAAAGACGAAAATGTAAACCTAGGCTATTACAGAGCTTTGGGGCAATTACGTAATAGTGAAGAGTGCGGAAAAGAAATCTTAAAACTATTACATCCCGAAAGCAATTACATGATAATGATAAAAAAATGCAGGAAAAATAAAGCTACGTTATTACAGTTGAATGCGCCTTATACACTTTATCTAGGAAAATAAAAATAAGATGAAAATAGCAAAGAAAATATTTTGGTGATTTTTTATGAAAAAATGATTTATGATAATTAATTAAATAAACCTAAAAAACCTAATTAATTTTCATTAATAAAAAATGTTAATTTTGGAAAAAAGTTAATTAAAATACCTAAATCCTAAGTAGTTCGAATTAAAAAAAGGTTAATTTTGAAAAAAAGTTAATTAAAAAAACCTAAAAACCTAATTAATTTTAATTAAAAAAGGTTAATTTTGAAGAAAAAAAAGGTTAATTAAAAAAAACCTAAAACCTAATTAATTTTAATTAAAAAAAAGGTTTTAAAATTTTTTTATGTTTAATCATTAACAAACAAGAATTAAGTTTGCCAAAAAATAGATATGAGAAGAAACATCAATGAAAAATAGGGTTAGAAAATACAAATAATGAAAATGTCATGGGTAAGTGTTGAATCAAAAATTAATTTTAAACCTAAAATTAAATTTAAAAAACATAAAATTAATTATTCGAGTTTATTATGAAAAATCAAAGGTTTGTGAAAAATGTTAAGTTTTACGAAAAAGGTTTTAAACAGAAAGAATGAAAATAGGTAAAAGGATAAATAGAAAGGAAGAAAATCAAAACCAATAGGGGTGGGTGTTGAACCCACGCCCTTAACCTCCTCAGGATGTCTGCCTTGCCATAAGCCATGCATTGGTGGTTGTTCTGTTTTGGCCTCAACGTTTTATAATAACCCTGTATAGGACCCTGTCTAAATCTGCAGTGTTGAATCTCATGAAAACATTAAATAAATTACTATATCATGAAATACAAATAAAGCAAATATATGAAATTTTGTAATGTTAAAACCGATATGGCATGTATGAATGCTTCTACACCCTTTTGATCATGGAGATCAAACCAACCTTACGCTTACTAGAGAAGTAGTAAGATGGGAATTTGTAACAAGGATGGCTTGTTTGGAGTGAGATGGAGGTTTGTAACAAGGATGACTTGTTTGTAGTGAGATGTGAGTTTGTAACAAGGATTTTAAGGTTTTTAGAGTTCTTGAAGGAATTTGATATTTTGACAGGGTTGTGGCAAATGTTTTTTCGTGTCCTGTTTGTGTGAAAAGAATGAGATTATATAATGTAAATTAGAGAAAAAAATATGGGCTTTGAATGTGCAATTGAGCCTCTAATAACCACAAGCAATAGTGCAAATTTTTATTCACATGAGTCTGACACGTTCCAGGCTAAATCTCAGGGACTTAAGTGCAATTTTAGAAGTTTAAATGTGAAAACAAAATGTAGTCGACATCGATATCTAACTCATGTACGAAAATTTCCTCAATCGGATAAACGGTGAATTAGTTATGAATTTTTGAAGTTTCGCCTCAGACAAACTTATTGTGAGCTCCAGTGTCAACTCTGACACGTTCTTCAATAAAAAACTGGTATTGATCAGAGTAGAACCTGGTCTCGACTTTGGAAGAAAAGTTGTACATCTCTGAGTCAATGACCTTGTGTAAAAATATGGACCCAATTCGATAAAAATTGACCGAGTTATGAATTTTTGAAGTTTCTACCCAGATGAAATAATATTCAGCATTCAGGATTTTCGGCGCGTCACGTGCACTATGAGCAAAAAACGAAGGCCTTTTGGATACGGTTCAAACTCGATACCTCCCGTGAAATTTTATCCAACTCAATTTTTGAAATTTTGGAACCGGAACCAGCTCGAAGGCCTTATGATATTTTGAACATGACGCAAATAAACTTCTGCCACAAATTTTCTTTATAAAAATACTTGATAAATCTGCATTTTTGAAGACGTTCTGATTGAAATTGGCTTCCATCCGTGAGAGATTAAAATGCAGATGACGTCAAGACGGAATTTTGGCCACCAGAACGGGTTCAAAACGAGCCACGATATTCAAGTTATGAATTTTTTAGTGCGTATAAACTGCACTTCCAACACACTTTTTCACCATATTTCTTCGAGAAAACTCACACATTCAGAGACCTTCTTTAACGAATTGGCTCTCGAGTCGAACCTGAATTTGAGAATATGTTATCATAGACATCTTGGCGAAAGAACACTTGAAAATGACACGCCGGGTTGGACTTGTGAATCTTTGAACCCCGAATCGTTGCAAAACAGCGAACCTATCTTCTGCACGGAAAATACTCTGAGAGTATCCATTGGCGAAATAAACGTCACTTGTAACCTGAAGAAGCTTGCTAAGTATACCTTTATTCCATAACCATAAAACCAATGATATGCGTGTATGAAAATAAAGAGGGTAAATTTTGGGGTACAACATTGACATTACAAGAAGTTTTGATGGTTCAATCTTCAATTGCTATCGTGGATGAAGAGTTCTCTGTTTCAAAAGCTCCTCTGGATCTCCAGTCTTCTATCATAAAATTCTTAAATCGTTTAAAAAGTCATTTTCTTCTTCTCACAAACAGTTTTTTAGTGTTAGGTCATCCCTCAACGATGCAAAATGTCCAAAATACCCTTAATGATCCAAGAATACAACAAAATCTCAAAATTGGAATTTCAAACGCCTAGGCTGACACGGGCCATGTCTCTGGACATAAGAACCTGTGTCAACATCTGTGATATGCTCTTTTCACACTTTTTGGTTCCAACTGAGTTGACACGGGCCGTCTTAGTGGACACAGGCACCCGTGTCAGCACCTGTGATCTTCCTCCAAAAGTTCATGATTCAACTGACTTGACATGGACCGTGTCGTGTGATACGGGCGCCCGTGTCGCCTTCTGTATTGCTCCAACTTCACTTTTTCCAAGTCCTCCCCCTGACACGACCAATTTCAGGCGACACAGCCACCTGCGTTAGGACTCCTGAAGCACTTCTTTCAGAACTATGAGTTTTTGCACTTTTCTGCCCTGATTTGTTCTGTTTTATTATTTTGAACCTGAAAACACTAAAATACAAATCCAAAGCATAAAATGCAGTAAACTGAAATAAAACACCAACCAATTAAAAGAAACAATAACTAAAATAAATGTACAATTCATGTGTAACAACCACTGATCAGTATCCACTAATCCAAACAAGGTTCAAATGATGAAATTGGAGGAATGTCTACAAGGTGCATATATTTTGGTTCTTATTAACAGTGGAGCCACATATAATTTCATATCCCCTAAGTTGGTTTAAGCCCTTAGATTGCATATGGTGCCTTCAAATCCTTTGGCCATCGAAACGGGTTCAAAACGAGCCACGATCTTCAAGTTATGAATTTTTTAGTGCGTATAAACTGCACTTTCAACACACTTTTTCACCACATTTCTTCGAGAAAACTCACACATTCGGAGACCTTCTTTAAAGAATTGGCTCTCGAGCCGAACCTGAATTTGAGAATAAGTTACCAGAGATATCTTGGCGAAAGAACACCTGAATTTGACACGCCGGGTTGGACTTGTGAGTCATTGAACCCCGAATCGTTGCAAAACAACGATCCGATCTTCAACACGGAAAATACTCTGAGAGCATCCATTGGCGAAATAAACGTCACTTGTAACCTGATGAAGCTTGCTAAATATAACATTATTCCATAACCATAAAACCAATGATATGCATGTATGAAAATAAAGAGGGTAAATTTTGGGGTACAACATCTACCCCTGTTCAATCTTCTTAAACCTGAGGATTTAGATTGGCTTGTCTGCCTTTCGTGATCTGAAGGTGGAAGAGGATTAAACACTAGAGTGCCCAGAAATTTGCACTCGCATGAAGTAACATTGTTGGTTGATGATGTCAGAAATGGGCTTACAGATGTCATTTGAAGAAGATGACTGAGAGTTTTCAGAGATGGGCTTAACGATGCCATCCAAAGTAGATGCTGATTTCCTAAGAGGACTCTTCATGGGGATTCCTGTTCTTGTTGTCTGAGGAGGAATCCGTTGAGGAATGTTGGTCTTTGTCTTGGGAAATAGAGTTTAGGAGCTTTAGTTGTCCATTACTCTACTGGGGAATCATCTCTTGATTGAGGAGACGAAAGTGAACTGCTTATCTGGTCAGGATCCAGGCTTCACAGTGACTGGTTGAGGATGATAAGGTTGGCTACTATATGGTCATATTCCAGGCTTCACAACGACTTACTAGGGAAATATGAAATTGATCTTATCTGGTCGGGTCCAGGTTTTACAGTGTTGTAAACTGTTGTCCGGAGATAAAATAGAAGGAACATGTATAGGGCTTTCTCAGGATAAGTCCATGCAAAACTGTGTCAAGTAATTCATGAAAAGGAGCCTGAATAGTAGGGCTATGAGAAGGAACCTGGGTAGTAGGGTTACTTCGAAATGAAAGCCTGGATAGTAGGACTATGAGAAGGAACCTGGGTAGTAGGGTTACTTCGAAATAAAAGCCTAGATCGTAGGGCTATGAGAAGGAACCTAGGTAGTAGGGCTATGAGAAGGAACCTGGATAGTAGGGTTACATTGAAATGAAATCCTGGATAGTAGGGCTATGAGAAGGAACCTGGATAGTAGGTTTACTTCTAAATAAAAGCCTGGATAGTAGGGTTACTTCGAAATGAAAGCCTGGATAGTAGGGCTATGAGAAGGAACCTGGATAGTATGGTTACTTCGAAATGAAAGCCTGGATAATAGGGCTATGAGAAGTAACATTGATAGTAGGTGTTGTACCCCAAAATTTTCCCTCTCATTTTATCAAGATTTCCCCTCACAAAACTCTTTGGACTCCAGACCAGATTAGGGTTTGCTCAGCTCAAGACATCTCCTTGCACTGATGACCTGAAATTAGGGTTTGAGTTTGCATAGGGATTTTTGGACTTTCAATGCCTCATGTGAATTTCATACTTCATGTTGGACTCCTAAGATTGCTCATACCAAGTTTCAAACCTTGAATCAAATTTTTGCCCAGTCCATTGGACAGTTGACCTAAAAATCAACTATATTGGGGAAAAAGTCAACTGTGACCAATTTAAAGTCAAACCTCATAATTTTTTACCCACATCAACATTATAGACTCATATGAACCATTTGATCAATTTTGGACCACAACTCCTCAAGAAACTTGATCAGATCATCAAAAGGGCAAAATGGTCATTTTTAGGGTTTTGCCTGCAGAAGGGCAATTTCTGATTTTTCACCTAGCCAATGGCAAATTGGGTTCAAGCATGATTTCAAGGACTCAATGGCATCATCTTTACCTAATCACAAGGTTCAAAAGATCTCAAATGCATTGGATTGACAGATGAATTTTCTAATCAACTGATCAAAAATCAATTGTACACTGAAAAGTCAAACTTTGACTTTTTGGTCAAAATCAAGTGCCAAGGGTCATTTTTCATCAAGATGTGTCAAAACATGAAACTTGTTCACCAAGAAACCTAATTTTGGAAATTAGGGTTTGAAATGAAAAATTTTCATAACTTAGAAATTTTCCAAGTTATGAAAATTTCTTATTTTTTCCCAACTTTGCCCAACTTTTTCACCATGATGCAATTGGATTCAAAGAAAACTTCCAACATGAAAGTTGTAGTCCTCCACAAAATCTACAACTTTTATTCACAAAGTTTTCCCAAAAGATGCTTGGATCTCAAGTTATGATTTTGTGAATAGGGGTCCATGAAACTTTTAACTTAGTGAAATTTTGCCCTAGTTTAGGCAGATTTTTGACCTAACTTCATGGCAACTTTTCACATAGTTCAAAGTGGAATATCATAATTCATTTCAAAGATGGATTGTAGAGAATGTTACAAGCTTTCCAAAATGTCTAAGAACTCTCCAAGATCATTTATGGTTAGGGAGAATCGAAGGAAAGAAAATGACCATTTCTCACTTTTGTCCATGGCATTTTTCACATTGCTACAAGTTGCAAATCTATCCTAAGCATGCTTGTACTTGTTTTACAGGTCTTAATCATTTCAACACTCCTTAATTTAATGAAAATACAATGGATATTGGCTTTATTCTGAGCTATGGAACTTTGCACATTGAATTAATCCATTTATGGCATAAAGGTAGCAATGCCATTTCCATAAAGCTTGCTTTTTGCAATTTTGTATTCCTTGAGCATTGAACCTGATCTTTGGATACAAACAAGATCCACAAACTTGAGGAAAGGTACACCAACTATGCTTAGACCTCAAGCTAGCCTGTACAGGCTTGGAGCTTTGTCAACTCACTTTTGCTTCAAAAGCAAGTAAGCTTGCAAAAAGTCCATAACTTGTGCATCTGATAAGAGCAAGCCTAAGACTCATTTGAAACAAGTTCAGCATATTGTTGCAAGCAAGAAACACGGTTTTCCAAGCTCCCAAACACCCTAAAACACAAAAACACCAACTTCGGCCCAAAACAGTGCCATATCTGCAAATTACAAGCCACTTCCATATTCCCTCGTGCGTTTTGCTTGAAACCACTTCAAACACACTCCATACATCACACCTAAGCTATCCAGGCCTTTGTCCAACAACTGTAACCCCTGTTTCGTGCTTCACCATTTTCAATTTCTGAGTTTGCAGGTTGACTTCTACAAGGAGATTCAAGCCATTTCAAAGCAAGCTAAGCATTGGGAAAGGTTGAGGGAAGTTCAAGCAAGCTCACAAGTACTTCAGGCCTCACTCAAAGTTGCTACATTGCCATATACAAACTCAACTGAACAAGGTAATTTTCAAAGTTTTATCTCCTTATTTAGGCATCATTAGGCTTAGGTTTGTGAAGCAAAAATATAGTCCTTAATGTCCTTGAGCTGTACATATGCGTAGATTTCATTTATATTAACTGAGCTAGGAGAATTTGGATGATGAACATGCTGGAAAAACTAGGTCAAAATTTAGGGCCACTAAAATTCTCTCTGATCTTTTGAGAGTTAGGTCAAGTTTTTTATATCATTGAAATCGTGTGATGATGAGCTATTTTTTCATGTTATACATTTTTGATTTTATGCAAAGAACAGCAAGAACAGGTTTTGAACACAGGGCGCACGCATTTGGCTCTGTTCAGAGGACAGGGATGAAGTGAAGTGGGCCTGGCGCGCTTGGGCTTGTTTCTTTCTGCACCCCCCTTTTGCTTTCTGCACCCCCTTGGCCCATTTTCTTTATTTTTGTATATTTTTCATTTCTTTTATATTTTCTGACTTTATTTATTTTTTCTAAACAATTAAAAAACCCAAAAATATTTTCTTAATTTTTGCATTTTTGTTTTATTATTTTTATTATTTTTTGGGCATAAAAATAGTTTACTAATAATAATATACTTTTATTTTCTTAAATAAACTTGTAAATGATATAAAATATTATTTATTTTTATTTTTATTATTTATACACTTAAATTAATATTTTCATACAATATTTAATTTTTTAACATTTTTGTATATATTATTATTATTTCTCTTGAATAAAAAATAATATAAAGCATATTTTCTTTTAAACCAAAAATTAGGGTTTTCACCCTTTCCAAAAATAATCATTTTATTTTTTTATTTTGATGACATAAATAAATTCATTTTTACATACATAAAAATCAATACAAAAACATTTTTTGCATATTTACATTTTATTGCATATTTAAATAATTGTCTATTTATTTATTTGTACAATAAATTCAATTTGGTTGTAATAGTAAATTAGGATTTTATTTTTATGCAAATATCCCCTATTCAAACTTGTATCCCCCTTCCCATAATAATGTTGTAATAGTCTAGATTTACTTTACACATTTATTGCTTTCATATACCATGATAGTAAGAATTAGGGTTTTGTATGCAAAGACCAAAAATCAAACAAATAGCATGACTTAACACAAGACAAAAATGCATGAAAAATGACAACACATTGCACACAAGCACCCCTAGGGTTTCATCCACTGCGTTGCCTTAAAACATGGCCATGGTATGCATGCTAGGTATCTTGGCAAAATCAAACAAAACAAAAAGATCATAGTCCCTCGATGACGCTATCAAAATGTTGCCTAAAAACAAATGATCTTAGTCCCTAAAGCTTGCTAAGATACTTGGCACCATTGCTATCATGGTCATACGATGACCCACGCCCGTCCCGTTTAACATCCAAAGATAGGGTTGTTTACCAAATACAATGGTAAAACAACAATTTCAAAGGGTTAAAAATGCACAAGAAAGACTTTTGATTAGGTAGATGCTCCTAGTTACTTGATCAATTTGCAAACCATCCTTGCTATTTTCAAAAACACGCACACAATTTCAAAATATTTCCAAACAACTTTCAAACATTGAAACATTTTTCAAAAGACAAACATCTCTTTATACATTCTTCAAACAAGAATCATTACAACGATTGCCAAAATGATGGCCTCTTTTCAAAATACTTTCAAAACCACATAAAGCACCATTTCAAATAATTGAAAAAGCAAAGCAAGTTATCTAAACAAGTAACTAAGAGCCCATGGAAAACCATGGATGAAAAGGGTGCTAGCACCTTCCCTTTTCATAATCTACCCCCTGAACCCAAGAAAACATCTCAAAGGTCTTTCCTGTGCTTTTTGACCTTTCCTTTGGATAAAATAAAAAGTCGGTGGCGACTCTTGCTAAACCGAAACATTTGCAAACACAAACGCAAAACCTCAAGTCAGTTCTCCCACCGTATCACAGTAGGGTTACTTCGAAATGAAAGCCTGGATAGTAGGGCTATGACAAGAAACCTGGATAGTAGGGTTACTTCGAAATGAAATCCTGGATAGTAGGGCTATAAGAAGGAACCTAGGTAGTAGGGTTATGAGAAGGAACCTGGGTAGTAGGGTTATGAGAAATGAAAGCCTAGATAGTAGGGCTATGAGAAGGAACCTGGATAGTAGGGTTACTTAGAAATGAAAGCCTGGATAGTAGGGCTATGAGAAGGAACCTGGATAGTAGGGTTACTTCGAAATGAAACCCTGGATAGTAGGGATATAAGAAGGAACCTGGGTAGTAGGGTTACTTCGAAATGAAAGCCTGGATAGTAGGGATATGAGAAGGAACCTGGTTAGTAGGGTTACTTCGAAATGAAAGCCTGGATAGTAGGGCTATGGGAAGGAACCTGGGTAGTAGGGTTACTTCTAAATAAAAGCCTGGATAGTAGGGCTATGAGAAGGAACCTGGGTAGTAGGGCTATGAGAAAGAACCTGGATAGTAGGGTTACTTCGAAATGAAAGCCTGGAAAGTAGGGCTATAAGAAGGAACCTGGGTAGTAGGGTTACTTCAAAATAAAAGCTTGGATAGTAGGGCTATGAGAAGAAACCTGGATAGTAGGGTTACTTCGAAATAAAAGCCTGGATAGTAGGGCTGCAAGAAGGAACCTGGATTATAGGGTTACTTTGAAATGAAAGCCTGGATGGTAGGGCTGTGAGAAGGAACCTGGGTAGTAGCGTTACTTCGAAATGAAAGCCTGGATAGTAGGGCTATAAGAATGAACCTGGGTAGTAGGGTTACTTCGAAATGAAATCCTGGATAGTAAGGCTACTGAGAAGGAACCTGGATAGTAGGGTTACTTCGAAATGAAAGCCTGGATAGTAAGGCTTCTGAGAAGGAACCTGGGTAGTAGGGTTACTTCGAAATAAAGTCTGGGTAATAGGGCTGTGAGAAGGAACCTGGGTAGTAGGGTTACTTCAGAATAAAGCCTGGGTAGTAGGGCTATGAGAAGGAACCTGGGTAGTAGGGTTACTTCGAAATGAAATCCTGGGTAGTAGGGCTATGAGAAGGAACATGGGTAGTAGGGTTACTTCGAAATAAAAGCCTGGATAGTAGGGCTATGAGAAGGAACCTGGGTAGTAGAGTTACTTCGAAATGAAAGCCTGGATAGTAGGGTTACTTCAAAATGAAAGCCTGGATAGTAGGGCTATGAGAAGGAACTTGGATAGTAGGGTTACTTCGAAATGAAAGCCTGGATAGTAGGGCTATGAGAGGGAACCTGGATAGTAGGGTTACTTCGAAATGAAAGCCTGGATTGTAGGGCTATAAGAATGAATCTGGGTAGTAGGGTTACTTCGAAATGAAAGCCTGGATAATAGGGCTATGAGAAGGAACCTGGGTAGTAGGGTTACTTCGAAATGAAAGCCTAGATAGTAGGGCTATGAGAAGGAACCTGGGTAGTAGGGTTACTTCAAAATAAAAGCCTGGATAGTAGGGCTATGAGAAGGAACCTGGGTAGTAGGGTTATGAGAAAGAACCTGGATAGTAGGGTTACTTCGAAATGAAAGCCTGGATAGTAGGGTTATAAGAAGGAACCTGGGTAGTAGGGTTACTTCGAAATAAAAGCTTGGATAGTAGGGCTATGAGAAAGAACTTAGATAGTAGGGTTACTTCGAAATGAAATCCTGGATTGTAGGGTTGCAAGAAGGAACCTTGATAGTAGGGTAACTTTGAAATGAAAGCCTGGATGGTAGGGCTGTGAGAAGGAACCTGGGTAGTAAGGTTACTTGGAAATGAAATCCCGAATAGTAGGGCTATGAGAAGGAACATGGATAGTAGGGTTACTTCGAAATAAAATCCTGGATAGTAAGGCTGCTGAGAAGGAACCTGGATAATAGGGTTACTTTGAAATGAAAGCTTGGATCGTAAGGCTGTTGAGAAGGAACCTGGGTAGTAGGGTTACTTCGGAATAAAGCATGGGTAGTAGGGTTGTGAGAAGGAACCTGGGTAGTAGGGTTACTTAGGAATAAAGCCTGGGTAGTAGGGCTATGAGAAGGAACCTGGGTAGTAGGGCTATGAGAAGGAACATGGGTAGTAGGGTTACTTCGAAATAAAAGCCTGGATAGTAGGGCTATGAGAAGGAACTTGGGTAGTAGGTGTTGGTGTAAGCCCTAGAGGACAATACTTTTGGTACTTGTATCGAATTATTTATTA
This sequence comes from Vicia faba, assembly GCA_948472305.1. Lineage (NCBI taxonomy): Eukaryota > Viridiplantae > Streptophyta > Magnoliopsida > Fabales > Fabaceae > Vicia > Vicia faba. The sequence continues at coordinate 813,527,763 of OX451739.1, read as the reverse complement.
ATAATAAAAGGCATTTCTTTATTATGTTTGCTTTCCAAAATAATAAAGTCCCTAGAATGGTTTATTGGTTTAATGAAATGTTAAGTGTGACTTAATCATGATATCCCATTAAACATAAGACACTATTCTTAAAGTATCCGTAGTCAAGCTTTAATGTGAAGTGGGATAACATTAAAGCATTAAGATTATTATGAAGATAGATTGATGATCACATCTCATGGATCATAGATAAGGAGTTATCAAGTCTTGACATAAGTATGAATATTAGGAGTAATATTTATACTGGATTGACCCACTATGAGAATACTACATAGAATGTTATGCAAAGTGTCATAAGTTATTCTCATGATGATAATGGTGTATACCACCCTTCGACCTGAAACCACTATGGACCCTAGATGTAGAGTCAAGTACTTTATTGCTGATAAAACATCATCCGTAATTGGATGACTATAAAGACGGTTGATGGGTACTTCATAAAGCATGCTAAGGGACATGAGTGACCTAGATGGAATTTGCTCATCCTACATAACAGGATAAATGTCTAAGGGCCCAATATTGAACTGGACAAGGGTGACACAGTGTATGCCTTGTGTTCAATATAGACATGAGGGCAAAAGGGTAATTGTACAACACAAATATTATCACGGAAAAGGTTTGGTCAGATCACATGAAATTTTCGTGACATGGGTAGCAGTGATGTGTTTCTAGATACCGCTCACTGTTTATTATATTAAATGTGTGATTTAATATAATTTCCAACGTCGCGAAAACCTACAGGGTCACACACATAAGGACAGGTTGATGAGAGAAAGAATAAATAAGGAACACCGTAAGGTATGATGCACTTAAGTGTAATACGGAAAGTGGTAAGGTGCCACGTGGATAAGTGATATATGGTACATCATAAGGTATGGTGTCCATAAGCTTAATTGGGCTTTTTAGCTTATAGCCTTAATTGGGCTTTTAGCTTGTAGCCCACACGAGTGATTCTATAAATAGATCCCTTGTGATGAAGCAATTTCACTTGATGCAATTTTGTTTTTGATTCTCTCTCTCACTCAAGGTTTCCGTTCGTGATCAGCTAGCACTGTGACCGGAAGCGATCTGTTCGTGTGGACTGAGTAGAGGCGTTGTTCTTCATCAACACTCGTGATCACAACATCAAAGGTCTGAATCGCCATAAGAGGTAAATGTTTCTATCACTGACCACGCTCATTCGTAAGGATCGCTAAGGAAAATTTCAAATTCCGCTGCGCTTTTGATCGCAATTTTCCTTCAGTAGGGTTACTTCAAAAATAAAGCCTGGGTAGTAGGGTTACTTCAAAATAAAGCCTGGGTAGTAGAGCTATGGGAAGGAACCTTACTTCGAAATGAAAGCCTGGGTAGTAGGGCTATGAGAAGGAACCTGGGTAGTAGGGTTACTTCGAAATAAAAGCCTGGATAGTAGGGTTACTTCGAAATGAAAGCCTGCATAGTAGGGATATAAGAAGGAACCTGGGTAGTAGGGTTACTTCGAAATGAAAGCCTGCATAGTAGGGCTATGAGAAGGAACCTGGGTAGTAGGGTTACTTCGAAATGAAAGCCTGGATAGTAGGGCTATGAGAAGGAACCTGGGTAGTAGGGTTACTTCTAAATAAAAGCCTGGATAGTAGGGCTATGAGAAGGAACCTGGGTAGTAGGGCTATGAGAAAGAACCTGGATAGTAGGGTTACTTCGAAATGAAAGCCTGGATAGTAGGGATATAAGAAGGAACCTGGGTAGTAGGGTTACTTCAAAATAAAAGCTTGGATAGTAGGGCTATGAGAAGAAACCTGGATAGTAGGGTTACTTCGAAATAAAAGCCTGGATAGTAGGGCTGCAAGAAGGAACCTGGATAGTAGGGTTACTTTAAAATGAAAGCCTGGATGGTAGGGCTGTGAGAAGGAACCTGGGTAGTAGGGTTACTTCGAAATGAAAGCCTAGATAGTAGGGCTATAAGAATGAACCTGGGTAGTAGGGTTACTTCGAAATGAAAGCCTGGATAGTAAGGCTACTGAAAAGGAACCTCGATAGTAGGGTTACTTCGAAATGAAAGCCTGGATAGTAAGGCTTCTGAGAAGGAACCTGGGTAGTAGGATTACTTCGAAATAAAGTCTGGGTAATAGGGCTGTGAGAAGGAACCTGGGTAGTAGGGTTACTTCGGAATAAAGCCTGGGTAGTAGGGCTATGAGAAGGAACCTGGGTAGTAGGGTTACTTCGAAATAAAATCCTGGGTAGTAGGGCTATGAGAAGGAACATGGGTAGTAGGGTTACTTTGAAATATAAGCCTGGTTAGTAGGACTATAAGAAGGAACCTGGATAGTAGAGTTACTTCGAAATGAAAGCCTGGATAGTAGGGATATAAGAAGGAACCTGGACAGTTGGGTTACTTCGAAATGAAAGCCTGGATAGTAGGGCTATGAGAAGGAACTTGGATAGTAGGGTTACTTCGAAATGAAAGCCTGGATAGTAGGGCTATGAGAGGGAACCTGGATAGTAGGGTTACTTCGAAATGAAAGCCTGGATAGTAGGGCTATAAGAAGGAACCTGGGTAGTAGGGTTACTTCGAAATGAAAGCCTGGATAGTACGGCTATGAGAAGGAACCTGGGTAGTAGGGTTACTTCGAAATGAAAGCCTGGATAGTAGGGCTATGAGAAGGAACCTGGGTAGTAGGGTTACTTCGAAATAAAAGCCTGGATAGTAGGGCTATGAGAAGGAACCTGGGTAGTAGGGTTATGAGAAAGAACCTGGATAGTAGGGTTACTTCGAAATGAAAGCCTGGATAGTAGGGTTATAAGAAGTAACCTGGGTAGTAGGGTTACTTAGAAATAAAATCTTGGATAGTAGGGCTATGAGAAGGAACTTGGATAGTAGGGTTACTTCGAAATGAAATCCTGGATTGTAGGGTTGCAAGAAGGAACCTGGATAGTAGGGTTACTTTGAAATGAAATCCTGGATGGTAGGGCTGTGAGAAGGAACCTGTGTAGTAAGGTTACTTCGAAATGAAATCTAGAATAGTAGGGCTATGAGAAGGAACATGGATAGTAGGGTTACCTCGAAATAAAATCCTGGATAATAAGGCTGCTGAGAAGGAACCTGGATAGTAGGGTTACTTTGAAATGAAAGCCTGGATCGTAAGGTTGTTGAGAAGGAACCTGGGTAGTAGGGTTACTTCGGAATAAAGCATGGGTAGTAGGGTTGTGAGAAGGAACCTGTGTAGTAGGGTTACTTAGGAATAAAGCCTGGGTAGTAGGGCTATGAGAAGGAACCTGGGTATTAGGGTTACTTTGAAATAAAAACCTGGGTAGTAGGGCTATGAGAAGGAACATGGGTAGTAGGGTTACTTCGAAATAAAATCCTGGATAGTAGGGCTATGAGAAGGAACCTGGGTAGTAGGGTTATTTCGAAAATAAAGCCTGGGTAGTAGGGTTACTTCAAAATAAAGGCTGGGTAGTAGGGCTATGGGAAGGAACCTTACTTCGAAATGAAAGCCTGGGTAGTAGGGCTATGAGAAGGAACCTGGGTAGTAGGGTTACTTCGAAATAAAAGCCTGGATAGTAGGGCTATAAGAAGGAACCTGGGTAGTAGGGTTACTTAGAAATAAGATCCTGGGTAGTAGGGTTATGAGAAGGAACCTGGGTAGTAGGGTTACTTCGAAATAAAGCCTGGGTAGTAGGGTTGTTTTGGAATAAAAGCCTGGGTGGTAGGGCTGTGAGAAGGAACCTGGTTAGTATGGTTACTTCGAAATAAAGCCTGGGTAGTAGGGCTGCCTCATTTGATCACGTAGATTAGTTTACCTGTTTGGTTTCAGGAACTGATTTTCCATTAGTTGTCTGCAGATATGACATGTATAACTTCATGGATTTAATCTTGAACTGTTGGAATTGTTGATGATAACCATCTTTCCTGAAAAGGTACAGGATTAATTATATGTGATGCATGAAATGTATTGTGTGATGATGTTCTCAAAATAATTGAGATTATGTTGTATGCAATATGTATGCGTATGTCATGATGTATGAACATGAAATACTATTGTGACATATCCGAGTCTGGGGAAATAAATCCCTAACTGCTGCTGGAGAATACTGGAAATTGAATTCCTGACCGTTATAGAAAAAGTGGTTCTTCTACTTTCGCTGGGGATGGTGAACGGAGATGACTATGTCGTGGATTTACTCCTTTATATTTGTGAATATTCTGTCGGGGAGAGACTCTGCTTGAGAATAACTTTGCGGGGGAATAACTCTGTTTGAGAGGGGAGATGCTTTGCTGGAAGATTTTGCCGATTCGGAGAAATAAACTCCGTTGGGGGATGAACTTTTGTAGCTGGAGAAATAAACTCTGTTGGGGATTGAGCTTCTGTATTCAGAGAAATAAACTCTGCTTAGGAGACAACTTTATGAATCGCTTACGATAAAAATTTGGCTGGGGAATATAGATATCATCTCTCTGAGGTAACTTTGCTGTGGAAAGTAGCTCCTGTTTGGGGAAGCCGATGTCAAAGCTTTGGTTGCCTCTACTCTGTGGGGATTGTATACATCACGCGGTCGCATGTAATGGTGACCTTGTAGTAGAATGCCCCTGTCTCGATACCTGTTATAGAAAATATCAACCAGGGACTTTGTAGATGGTTTAACTGTTATCCCAACTCTTGGAGTCCTTGGTGAATGCAGATCAGGGTAATAAACTTTCTACTGATTAGACAAGTGACGATATGACGGGATGTAGTCATACACTTTAATCCCTAACTTTTTCCTGGACTGTCTTTTTAGATTTTCAGTCCACCTGGATACCCTTCTTTGCCCAAGCCGCCTTTTCAGGTTTTCAACTTGCCGAGTGTACAGTTTTTCATATGTATATCCCTAACTTTTTCCCGAATCCTTTGGTTCGCCGGGATGCCCTTATCTTTGCCTAGGCCCGTTAACCTAGCGGGTTTTTGTTCATGCGTAGTATTTTACGACTATGTCCATGTTCATCGGGTGCGGAGAATTGTCATTATCCATAGTAGTAAGTGTTGTCACACTGCCAGAAGATGTTTGTTTGATCGTACATGATTCGTTGCTGGAATTCATGCCCAATTACCCAAGTGATTCAGATGGAGATCTGCCCCTGGCTATTTGGCATCTTTGAGAGATTCCTTGAATCTTGACTTGACTGCCCCAGACGATGGACAATGATCATGCCGTGCCCCTTGGTTGGAAGTGTTTTTCCACTTGAGGTGATCCTTTTCATTGAGAAGGTTTTTGTTCACTGAATATTCATTGTGTGAATTTCTCTTCCATTTGAACAATTAACCATGTGCAAACAATGTCATTTAAAGAATGCAAAGCTTATGTCTGTCTTGAAAGTTTTTTGAAAACGTGTTTTTTGTAGTAATACAAAATTTGCAAGAATGTGATATCAACTCATGATTTATACCAAACCTTACAGGAGTCAGGATACCTTTGTAACAGTATGCTCTCGAATTAACCCATGCTTCAGCTAGGACATTTAAGGGTTGTAACGTGGTCTGGTTCACGGTTTAAGAAACAAAGGATAAAGGCTCAAAATTTATTTGTACCCACCCGTTCTTCATGATGTTCTTCAGTCCTATGCTCAGCTAATTATGCGTTCATCTCCCAATTGAGTCTGACATCTTGTCCTTGATGTTCCGATGATGGTTCGGATACTAAAAGTTTATTTGGAAGAGGCAGTCATTTTGTTATCTTTCTTTTTTTTTCCCGAGGATTTGTAGTAACCTCTTTTTTGGTTTTACTATCCATGTCTTTTACCTGAACTGTTTCTTTTATGATTACAGTCAGTGGGATGCCCAAGTTTTCCCTTAAGTCTCCTTCATAGGTTTTGACTTAACGGACTTTTATTTTGAGAAATGATGACTTCCTGTTTTGACGATTATACGAAACCATCACTGTCTTTTGTTTTGGAAGGACATCTTCGATGCCATTCATTGTGTATGAAGCGACAAATTGCGACTGAATGCGCACCTGAATTAACTGAGAAAACTATCCTGCCCCAGGTTATGATTAAGGGTTTTAATTTGTGTGAGAAGAAAACTCCTACTTCTTAGGCTCAAAGGGGTTGACTAGGGATTATCTTCCTTATAACTCCACTATTTGAGATTTGAAACAACGCTTATAAATCATTAGCAAGGTCTGTTCAGAAGCATACTATAGAGATTGTGGTATCATTTTCGTCATCCTCCCTCCAAAGGCTCAGAGCTTTTGATTGAGAATTGAATATCACAAAAAAGAAAGTAGTTTAAATATAGTGAATACGAATGAATTGATTCAAAACAGACATATGCAATGCATTGATAAAGTAACAAAGTTTGACATGAATAAATGTTCGAACAATCAAAAGAAAATTACAAATTGAAAATTCTAATGAACGAAAAGCCTTCTTGTCAGAACTTGTCACTTCAAATGGTGTGCCTTGGAGGAATGACAGAAAAATTCCAGTTGACCATCTTGTGTGAATTCCAATGCTCCTTCATTAATCAGGTCTTGAATTTTGTATTTCAACGCCCAACAGCCATCAGTGTCATGCCCACGACTGTTGGAGTGATACATGCATCTTTCATTATGCTTGTAGTGAGGAGGAGAAGTATTAGGTTTTTGAGGAAGCTCCCTTAATACAACCAGTTTGGCTTCCAATACCTGATGTAATGCTTGAGTCAAGGACATGTTGATTTTGGTGAATTGCCTCTCGGGCTTGTCTTGCTTTTGCTGATTATCCCATTGTGGTTGGCGAGGTTGTTGTGGGACCCGTGATGTGGTAGCAATTTGGGAAGGTCCACTCTTAACCAAACCAACCTCCTGTCTTCTTGGAGGTTGATCATTGACTTAGTCCCCAACCTCGACTGTTTGTTTCATACGGTTGCATCCGTCTTGATGAAGCTTGTTGACAATGGTCATCAGCTCTTCTTGTCCTGGGGCTAGGATTTGGATAAGATCCATCTGCCCTAGCATCTGGGTTCTTATTTCCTCTACCTAAGCTTGCAGTTGTTCCATCCGTTCGTCCTTATCGTCTTCAGGACTTTTCTTGGCTAGGTTCCCAGCGAGGAGTGCTTTCAACTTTTCATGCCCCTTGGATAGGTTCAGGAACATTTCCATGAACTGAGCCTCTTGAATTTGGAGATATTTGTTGTCTTGTTTGAGAGCCATTGCTGAAATAAACAGCAAGAACATGAAAGACATGTACTGGAGATTACCTATTATGCAATGACATGTATGATATGCAAATGTTTTCAAGGATCTCGAAGGGTAAACAAGAAAATGTCAGAAATTGAAATTTGCAGCTTTGATTGAAGAACTTTGTATTTTTGAGTGTTCTTCTACGAGAGTCAAGCTCACCATATCAAGTGGGTCATAGCCCCTGACTCAAGTTGTCTTGTTTTAATCTTTTGACGACATTGGCTAGAGGAAAATAAATCCATTTTCCCCTTGCTAGACGTCTGGTTCATCATAACCTGCATCACAGGCCCTCGAGATCCTTGAAATTGTTAATATGATATGTCATGTTATGATGCTATGATGTGTATGCTATGCATCAAGCAAGAATACAGGGTAAGAAACCAATTTATTGGATTTATACAAATAAGGTCCTGCAAGGAATACAAACAAAGCCCTGCAATGAGTTCCAATTGTCAGGCAAAGAAAGCAAACAAGTCACACAAGTAACCTTGGTTTAGGCTTGCATGGATGCCATAGGTAAGTACCCTCTTGATGTTGGGTTGGTTCAACCTATCCTAAATATAGTAACCAGGTTCTAAGGGATCTAATATCACCGATCTTTCCCCCAAATTTCATTTTGATACACAATTGAGTTGCCACCAAACAAAACTCAAGAGTCAAACCTCAATGAGTGTAGCATCGAGTATCAACCGACTTTGGGTTTACACTAAAGACGGCAATCACACTACGTCCTAAAAGCCAAGTTGGTCAATTAAGGTGCTAAGGTCAGTGGACGCTTTATGATACCATGCAGCGGCCCCGTATTCTCCTTGATTACTCAAGGGCTACCGGTACACACCAAAGTATCGCATCAACGTAGCTACTATTTCAACCGTGTCGGTATACCCCGCACATCTCCTTCACAATTTATTACTACTTACCTAAAAGGAATTCCCCGATCTGGGTTTAGGATCCAAACAACCCAAACAAATACCCTTAAAAGTAAATCAAACAAGACAAGTCAAATAATCAATTAAAATGACCTAGATCCTATGGTAAACCCCACTTTATAAATCATGGTCCCCAGCAGAGTCGCAAGTTCTGTGATACGGTGGCAGAACCGACTGTTTTTTATTACTACTGGTTTTGTCTTTTTTGTTCGCAAATGTACGGTAAGCAAGAGTCGCCACCCACTTTTATTTCATCCAACAAAGGAAAAGGAAAAAGAACAAAAAAAACCTTTTTTCGAGATGTTTATGAGTACGGGGGGTAGATTATAGAAAGGGGAGGTATTAACACCCTTTCTATCCATGGTTTTCCATGGGCTCTTAGGTACTTGCTCATTTTTAAATTGCTTTTGTGTGTTTGAAATTTTTTTGAAAATGCCTTAGTGCGGCATTTCACTTTATGGTAACCCTTGTATTAGTCCTCAAGGGTGTGATAAAGTGTTTTTGAAAAGTTTGTATGAAAAGTTTTTTTGAAAGTGTATGGTGTAAAAGATTATTTTGAGCAAGTACCTAACAGTTGTCTACCTACTCGAAAAAGGATGTTCTTTTCCTCCTTTCCTTTAGAGAGTTCTATCCTACTATTAGTGAGTAGGTAGCCCTATCGTTGGATGTTGAGGGACTATCGAAAGGGACGTTTATGGTCATTGAAGGCAACATGTAGAGATACCTTAGCATTTCGAAGGGACTGTCATCATATAGGAAACATCGAGGGACAAGATCATTTCTCGTAGGCAACTCGAGAGACATTGAGGGACTATGATCTTTATGATGAATTTAACTAAGGGTCTTTAGTAAGGGTATCCCTACGTTCGAGGGACATGACCATTATTTTTCTGAAGGCAACAAGCGAGGTTACCCTAGAGGTACGAGTGTGCAAATGATTCAGTTTGGTTATTTATCTTGTAATTAGGGTTTTCTATCATTCATTTTTATGTTTCCATACAATCCTATTAATCTAAGCATTGCATAAAATATAGTAGCAGAAGGTAAAGATGAAAATGTAAACCTAGGCTATTACAGAGCTTTGGAACAATTACATAATAGTGAAGAGTGCGGAAAAGAAATCCTAAAACTATTACATCCCAGAAGCAATTACATGATAATGATAAAAAAATGCGGGAAAAATAAAGCTACACTATTACAGTTAAATGCGCCCTATACACTTTATCTAGGAAAATAAAAATAAGATGAAAATAGCAAAGAAAATATTTTGGTGATTTTTTATGAAAAAATGATTTATGATAATTAATTAAATAAACCTAAAAAATCTAATTAATTATAATTAATAAAAAATGTTAATTTTGGAAAAAAGTTAATTAAAATACCTAAATCCTAATTAGTTCGAATTAAAAAAATATTAATTTTGAAAAAAAGGTTAATTAAAAAAACCTAATTAATTTTAATTAAAAAAAGGTTAATTTTGAAAAAAAAAGGTTAATTAAAAAAACCTAAAACCTAATTAATTTTAATTAAAAAAAGGTTTTTAAAAAAGTTTATATTTAATGATTAACAAAAAAGAATTAAGTTTACCAAAAAATAGATATGAGAAGAAACATCAATGAAAAATAGGGTTAGAAAATATAAATAATGCAAATGTCAGGGGTGAGTGTTGAACCAAAAATTAATTTAAAACCTAAAATTAAATTTAAAAAACCTAAAATTAATTATTCGAGTTTATTATTAAAAAGCAAAGGTTGTGAAAAATGTTCAGTTTTATGAAAAAGATTTTAAACAGAAAGAATGAAAATAGGTAAAAGGATAAATAGAAAGGAAGAAAACCAAAACCAATAGGGGTGGGTATTGAACCCACGCTCTTAACCTCCTCAGGATGTCTGCCTTGCCATGAGCCATGCATTGGTGGTTGTTCTATTTTGGCCTCAGCGTTTTGTAATAACCATGCATGGGACCCTGTTTAAATCTGCAGTGTTGAATCTCATGAACACATTAAATAAATTACTATATCATGAAATACAAATAAAGCAAATATATAAAATTTTGTAATGTTAAAACCGATATGGCATGTATGAATGCTTTTACACCCTTTTGATCATGGAGATCAAACCAGCCTTACCCTTACTGAAAAAGTAGTGAGATGGGGGTTTGTAACAAGGATGACTTGTTTGTAGTGAGATGAGGGTTTGTAACAAGGATGACTTGTTTGTAGTGAGATGTGGGTTTGAAACGAGGATTTTAAGGTTTTTAGGGTTCTTAAAGGAATTTGATATTTGACACGGTTGTGGGAAAAAAATTTGTGTCCTGTTTGTGTGAAAAGAATGAGATTATATAATGGAAATTAGAAAAAAAATATGGGCTTTGAATGTGCAATTGGGCCTCTAATAACCACAAGCAATAGTGCAGATTTTTATTCACTTGAGTCTGACACGTTCCAGGCTAAATTGTAGGGACTTAAGTGCAAAATTTGAAGTTGAAATGTGAAAAAAAAGTATCCGACATCGAGAACTAACTCCTGTCCGAAAATAGGCTCAATCGGATAAACGATGAATTAGTTATGAATTTTTGAAGTTTCTCCTCAGACAAATTATTTTGGGCTCCAGTGTCAACTCTAACACGTTTTTCAATAAAAAACTGGTATTGATCGAAGCAGAATCTGGTCTCGACTTTAGAAGAAAAGTTATAGATCTCTAAGTAAGTGACCTTGTGTAAAAATATGAGCCCGGTCCGATAAAAATTGACCGAGTTATAAATTTTCGAAGTTTTGACCCAAATGAAAGAATATTCAGCATTCAGGATTTTCGGCGCATCACGCACACTCTGAGCAAAAAACGAAGGCCTTTTGGATACCGTTCGAACTCGATACCTCCTGTGAAAACTTAGCCAACTCAATTTTTGAAATTTTTGCGCCGGAACCAGCTCGATACGGTGAAAATCGACCAAGTTATGATTTTTTTGAACATGACGCAAATAAACTCCTGTCACAAATTTTCTGTATAAAAATACTCGATAAATCCGCAATTTTGTAGACCTTCTGATCGAAATTGGCTTCCCTCCGTGATAGATGAAAACATAGATGATGTCAAGACGGAATTTTAGCCACCGGAACGGGTTCAAAACGAGCCATGATCTTCAAGTTATAAATTTGTTAGTGCATATAAACTACACTTTCAACACACTTTTTCACCATATTTCTTCGAGAAAACTCACACATTCGGAGACCTTCTTTAAAGAATTGGCTCTCGAGCCGAACCTGAATTTGAGAATACGTTATCAGAGATATCTTGGCAAAAGAACACCTGAATATGACGCGCCGGGTTGGACTTGTGAATCTTTGAACCCCGAATCGTTGCAAAACAATGAACCGATTATCAGCACAGAAAATACTCTGAGAGCATCCATTGGCGAAATAAACGTCACTTGTAACCTAACGAAGCTTGCTAAATATACCTTTATTCCATAATCATAAAACCAATGATATGCGTGTATGAAAATAAAGAGGGTAAATTTTGGGGTACAACATAGACATTACAAGAAGTTTTGATGGTTCAATCTTCAATTGCTATCGTGGATGAAGAGTTCTCTGTTCCAAAAGCTCCTCTAGATCTCCAGTCTTCTATCGTGAAATTCTTCAATCGTTTAAAAAGTCATTTTCTTCTTCTCACAAACAGGTTTTTAGTGTTAGGTCATCCCTCAACGATGCAAAATGTCCAAAATACCCTTAATGATCCAAGAATACAACAAAATCTCAAAATTGGAATTTCAAGCGCCTAGGCTGACACGGGCCGTGTCACCAAACACGGGAACCAGTGTCAGCATCTGTAATATGCTCTTTTCAAACTCTTTGGTTCCAACTGAATTGACACGGGCCGTGTTAGTGGGCACGAGCACCTGTGTCAACACTTGTGATCTTCCTTCAAAAGTTCATGATTCAGCTGACTTGACATGGGCCGTGTCATATGACACGGGCGCCCGTATCGCCTTCTGTCTTGCTCCAACTTCACTTTTTCCAAGTCCTCCCCCTGACACGACCAATGTCAAGCGACACAGCCACCTGCGTCAGGGCTTCTGAAGCACTTCTTTCAGAACTATGAATTTTTGCACTTTTCTGCCCTGATTTGTTCTGTTTTATTATTTTGAACCTGAAAACACTAAAATACAAATCCAAAGCATAAAATGCAGTAAATTGAAATAAAACACCATCCAATTAAAATAAACGATAACTAAAATAAATGTGCAATTCCTGTGTAAAAACCATTGATCAGTATCCACTAATCCAAACCAGGTTCGAACGTTGAAATTGGATGAATGTCTACAAGGTGCATATATTTTGGTTCTTATTAATAGTGGAGCCACATATAATTTCATATCCCCTAAGTTTGTTGAAGCCCTTAGATTGCCTATGGTGCCTTAAAATCCTTTGTGTGTTAAGTTAGGAGATGGTCATCATGTCTTAACTAGGGGTAGATGCAATGGAATTCAAATGAAGGTAGAAGCAATGCAAATTTGTTTTGATCCTTACGTGCTAGAGTTAGGAGGTGTGGATTTGATTTTGGGAATTGTGTGGCTGGAAACTTTGGGGAATGTGACCATGGATTGGAAAGAAATGTATGTGGTGTTAAACCATAAGGGCAGTATGGTGAAATTACTTGGTCAAGCTATAAATGATAAAATGGCTATTTTCCAAAGCATTATCACTCCTTCTCGAACGATAGCAGGCTGCGAATGGGCTACCTTGATGGAGGTGTTAGATTCACAGGTGTCTTGTGTTTCTGATCAACAGACTAAGGATTTGGAAGAATTGTTGGAACATTTTATAATTTTATTTAAAGAAATCCAGGGTCTTCCTCCGCCGAGAAACACTAGTCATTCAATTGAACTTTTACAGGGTGCTGGTCTGGTAAGTGTGCAGCCTTACAGATATCCTCATTTACACAAGGATGAAATTGAAAAACAAATTCAGAGCTTATTGCAGCAAGGGGTGGTTAGAAATAGCACCAGCATTTTCTCCAGTCCTGTCATTTTGGTTAATAAAATGGATCAATCTTGGTGTATGTATGTAGACTACCGTGCACTCAACAAGGTAATAGTCCATGACAAGTACCCTATTTCCGTTGTAGATGAACTTTTAGATGAGTTACATGGTTGTAGTTATTTCTCTATGCTTGATCTTAAATCTGGTTATCATCAAATTCGTATGAAGGAAAAAGATATTCATAAAACTACTTTTCAAACTCACGAGGGTCACTATGAGTTTTTGGTAATGTCGTTTGGCCTCACCAATGCTCTTGCAACCTTTCAATCGATGATGAATGCAATTTTCAAGCCCTTTCTATTGAAGTTTGTCCTGGTTTTTTTGATGATATTCTAGTATATAGTTGTAGTTAGGTTGAACATTTGCAGCACTTGGAGGTGGTTCTTAATATTCTCAAGCAGCATCAATTTATGGAAAAACAGAAGAAATGTACCTTCAGTGAGCACAAAGTGGAACATTTAGGCCATGTTATTTCCAAAGCAGGGGTTGTTGTTGATTCTGCCAAGGTTAGCAGTGTGTTACAATGGCCGATTCCTAAGAATGTCAAAGGAGTGCGATGGTTTTTGGGGTTAACTGGTTATTACAGAAAGTTTATTGTTAACTATGGAAAACTACTAAACCCTTGACAAAATTGACAAATAAGAATGGTTTTAGCTGGAATGAGGCAGCTGCTAAAGCTTTCGAGAAATTGAAAGTAGCTGTTACAAATGCCCCAGTTTTAGCCCTACCTAATTTCAAGCTTCCGTTTGAAATTGAGTGTGATGCCTCAGGAAAAGGAGTTGGTGTAGTAATGTTGCAATCAAAGCAACCCATTGCGCATTTTAGCAAGGCTTTTGAATCATCTAGGTTATCCAAGTATGCCTATGATAAGGAGTTTATGGCTTTAGCGTTAGCTATTCAACATTGGAGACATTATTTATTAAGAAGGAGGTTTGTAGTTTATTCTGATCAAAGAGCCTAAAACACTTATTGTAATAACATATTACCACAACAAATCAGCAAGAATGGATGGCTAAGTTGCTGGGTTTCGACTTTGAGGTGGTGTACAAGTTGAGACTGGAAAATAAAGTGGTTGATGCTTTATCTAGACAACACGAGGATGTTGAATTGCAAGATATTAAATCCTACTCTATTTAGAAGCAGAGCAGCCAACTGCAACAAGAAGTAGCAAACAATCATTTGCTTAAAAATATTGTGAAGGCTATTCAAAAGGATCCTAATGATAAACCCGGTTTTGCTTTAAAAGGTGTCATCTTATTCTACAAAGATATGTTAGTTATACCTGCTAAATCACCATTTATTGAGGAGTTACTCAAAGATTTTCATTCTTCTCTGAGTGGGGGTCACTTTGAATACCTATGCACTTATAGGAGAATGGTAAGAACTTTATATTGGCAAGGGATGATGCAGAGGGTGCAAGATTTAATGAAAGCTTGTGATACTTGTCAATGACAAAAATATGCGGCAACTACTCCGAATGGATTACTACAACCTCTTCATATTCCAATTTTGGTGTGGAGTGAGATATCTATGGATTTCATTACTTGTCTGCAAAAAAATTAATGGATTTAAAGCTATCTTGGTTATTATGAACCGTCTCTCAAAGTACTGTCATTTCATTCCTCTTAAAGACCCATTTACTACTCGCTCAATATCTGTTATTTTTATGAAGAAAGTGGCTAAATTACATGGAATTCGGGAGTTTATTCTTGGTGATTGTGACCCCTTGTTTCTGAGTTTTTTTTTTGAAATACTTGTTCAAGTTAGTAGGTAAAGTGCTTAAAATGTCCTCGGCATACCATCCCCAAACGGATGGCTAAACAAAAGTGAATAATCATTGTTTAAAGGCCTATCTACGATATTTTATTGCAGATCAACCCAAGACATGGGTGAGGCAGTTAGGAAAATAAACAATGAACAATGAAGTCAACATCTAATGTTATTTATCCCAAAGAAGGGAAAGGAAAACATTGAGTAAACCTGAGAAAGGAGAAATCAAGGTCTTGCAACCAAGAGAAAGGTACAGTAGTCAACTATGTAAGGGGAGGTATTAGCACCCCTCACGTCCGTGGTACTCTACAGGATCCACTCTTATTGTTCTAATCAAAGAGTGTGTTATATATAAAGCTTACAAGCTAAGGGAATACATGAATGCAGATAATTATATACAAACAAAAAGAAAGTTTTTTATTATTGGGCTCACCTTTGGTCTTGAGACCTAGTGCCTATGTACTCCCTCGTGTAATGGGAAAGTCAGAGCACCGTATTTATTCTAAAAAATTTGGTTTGTTTTAAGTATATTAGGCGGATATTATTACATTTTCATTCTAGCAGTTGATATATTCCAATCCGACATCTGGGGACTTATGCGTCATTTTGCACATAATGGAAATAACACATTCTTTTTATGAAAAGATTTTCAAAAGAAAAATCCCGAAGGCAGAAAAGTTTGAATTTGTTGAATGTTTTTGTTGGGATAGTAGCCAATGACTCCCAATGCATGGGGCATCAACTATTTCTCCACTTATTTGCAAAAGAGTTTGAGATTTGATTCTGTGATCGGTGGAAATAGAACTGACTGTTTTTAAGCTGGTTCGCAAAATGTCGCGGTAAGCAAGAGTCGCCACCGTCTTTTATGTTCTCCAACATGGAAAGGACAAAAGCACAACAAAATTCCTTCTTTGAGAATGTTTCTCGGTTCGGGAGGTAGATTTATAGAAAGGGAAGGTGTTAGCACCCTTTCTATCCGTGGTTATCCACGGGCTATTAGGTACTTGCTCTTATGTTTTCAAAAGATTGTTTTCTTTTCAAGTGTGTGTGGGTTTTGAAAAAGTTTCGTTTGAAAAATTTCCAAGTAACTCTTGTATCTGTCCTCAAGAGTGTATGAAAAATTTGTTTGAAAACTTTTTGAAAGTGTAGGTGTGAAAATTATTTTGTTTTTTTGAGAGAGCAAGTACCCATGAGATCTACCTACTCTAAGGAATTAGGCTGTGTAAGAGTCCTTTAGACAGTATTATCCCACTATTGAGGAGTAGGTAGCACCGTCGTTGGAGTTATTCGGGTCAATTCGATTAAGGGACATGTGTGGTCACCGAAGAAATAGTAGGACACCTTAGAAGTAACCCTAATGTCCTAGATCCTTTTTATCCGAGACAACCGTTTCGAGGCAACTGGATCTTAGACAGGAGGGCGACCTCTAAAACACCCTATACTTGACGACCACGTTTGAGGAAACCAGTGAGGCGTACCCTAGGAGTGGCATGTGCTTGTGTGTTGTTTCAGTTTATGTTTATCTTTGAACATGCATTTTGGTGATCTACGGATTGGTTTTATTTTCCATACAAATCTTTCATGCATTTTAACAGTTAAGAGTACGGAAAATAAAGTGTGGAAATATGAATCTACGCTATTACAAGGCGCGGGTCTATACATCGCCAAAAACAAAAACCCGTTTTGAAATAAATGCGGAAAGTAAAGAAAGCGGTAAAACCTAATTAACTATTACATCCTTGGAAACAGATACATAAATAATCAAAAATGGATAATAATGCGCGAATAGAAATTTAATCAGGACGTCCTTAGGGTTTTGACCCTTTTTGAGAAAAGAATTTAAGTTTTGTCCTTTTTTGCAATTTAATTAAAATATTAAACCTAGTACTAATTAATTATTTAATTAAAAAGAAAAATGTTTTTTTGTGTTTTTTATATTTTTATGAAAATAAAAAGAAAAGGAATTAAAAGTCAAAAGGAAAAAACCCTAATTCTAACCTATTTTATTTATTGTGAAAAAAAAAGATTAAAATTAACTTATTAAACTAATTAATTTGTTAGTATTTTATTTACAAGAAAAAGTCCTTTTTTATGTTTTATGTTTTTAATGAAAATAAAATAAAAAGATAATAAAAGTCAAAAACAACCCTAATTCTAAATTGGTTTTATTGTAAAAATAGTCAAAATTACCTAATTAAAACTAAGTTAATTAATTTACATTTATTTACAAAAATAATAATAATTAGTAAAAATAATGAACAATAAAAATATTATAAATATTATAAATATTTAAGTTTATGAATTTAGTATGAAAAATAATTTGTTTATGAATTAATAATAATAATTATAATAATTAAAAAGAAATTATAAAAGAAAAGAAAATAAAAGAAGTAACAAAACCAGTGGGGGTGTTGACCCAATTAGGAGGTTTTTGTTATAATTTCTGGCCCATTTGCTTAAGCCTTTGTTGACTTCTGGGAATTGACTAGGGCGTGCTTTGACTTGGAGCATGGTGTGCTTCCATCCTGACCATTGGATTGAGCCTTATGGCCACTTCGCAAGCTGATGCGTGGGTTGCATGGTAGAATGCTCTTGGAAGCCCTGCACGTGAACATGTTGAAAAAAATAAGAACAAGGTTTGGGGGACCTGGGAATCGAACTCAAGTCCCAATGATCATTTGCCAGCACATCCTTCCACTGAGCCAGTTGAGCGCTTTTGTTATTATAGTGGCAATTAAGTATATTATATAAAACAATAACATATGCTGGAAACATAAAAAAGCGCGCGTCATATTTGAATTGTCCAATCACGTGTAGACAACGCAGTCATCTTCTTCCTTTTGCCTGTAAAAAACAAAACAAATAGCGGGGGTTTTTAACCCCCACAAAATGAGAACACAAAAAATAGCGAATAGCTCTATGGTTAGTATAAATTATTCGCGAGCATTGCACTGTGTTCGTCTTGATCAGACGGTTTCTACCATATGCGTTAGGGGTCCTGATTTTACTGTATGTGGAAAGCCCTAATCTGAGAGCTCTGAAACCCTAGATTTCATTAATGGTGTTTTGCAATTCTGGGCATTATAATGCAATTATTTTGTACCAAAAGCTTCGTCCAATCCCTATGAATACAAAACAATCAACAAAACACGTTAATGATGCATGAATCAGGATATGCGATTATGAAAAAATTTCCAAACCGTGAGACTGTTATCTTTGGATTCTTTGAGTGTTAGCGCTTGATTTTGATTGCAACGTGTTCCTGGGGACTTATGCAAGGTATTAGAATCCTCAAATTGGTTTGAAAGGGCCTGGAATGTGAAAAACTGTTTTCAAATTTTCTTGAGTTTTTTGGAATTGGCTATGGCTTCTGCAACAGCTTTTGCACGTTTCAGGCATTAGGGTTGAGTTATGCACTTATAGTAGAATGGTTTTAGGTCAAGTTTTGATCCAAAAATCCATGGAATAAAGTTTTCAATATTTGATTTCCAATCAAATATTTTTCAATCTTTTTGATTGAAAAACCTTGCCAAATTGGGTGATTCTTGTCTCTTTGATGAATGCACGAAATTGCCAGCTTGCCCTGAGCCTATTTGCCTCACAAAAACATTTGAAAACCATATCTTTGAATTTCCTACATTTAAAATCAATTAAATGAATTAATATTAATAAAAATCCAATTAATTAATAGAAAATGAGAAAATAAATTCAAATAATCCCATTGGGTCGTGCATAGGCTTTGGACAATGATTCAAGAAAGAATTTGAGGCCCATTAGCAAAAATGAGGTGTTTTGGGCAAAGTTAACTTTTGCAAATTCCCAAAAATTCCCAACTTCTCCAATGCATATCTTGCTCAATTTTGATCCTATGAACATGTTCTTGGACATTTTGGAAAGGTCTTGAAGTCCTCTAACCAATGCTTGTGGTCCCCTGTCATTTTGATTTACCAATCTTAAGTTATGGTCTTTGACTTAAAGTGCCTTTTTGTTGGCTTTTGAAATTGACCTATAATGTAGAAATTGATAACTTTTTGTGAGAGAATTTCTTGGACTTGGAATGTGAATATGAGTTGTAGAAAATGTCATCCCCTTCAAAATGAGCATTGGATGGTATTTTTATGATGAACCATAAAAAAGTTATGCCTTGGTCAAGTTACAGTTGACTTTTCAACTGTCCAAAAATAGTAACTTTTGCATCTTGATGATTTTTGAGCCATTCTTGTGGAATCATGATCAAGACTTGATCAAATGATGATTGTGGCTTCAAAATAAGATGTTGACCAAAATTTTTGACTTTTGACTGTAAAATGACCATTTTGCCCCTACAGTTGATTGTGAAGCAATTAGGGCTTTTGACTGTGCAACTTGATGCTGTGAGTCTTGAAACTTGGCATGTAGATGCTTGAAAATGTATATAGGCCTATGGGACTTGATTGAGCCCTTGAAAACCTCAAATTCTTTGCAAGAACCAAAACCCTAATTTTGACTGTGTTAGGAGGCAATTGGACTGTGCAACCCTTGAGAGATTTTGAACCATTTTAAGGTTGATCTTGACAAATCTTGAAGAATGTGGGAGGGAAAATTTTGGGGTACAACAGTTGCCCCTGTTCAATCTTCTTAGACCTAAGGATGTAGATTGGCTTGCGTGCCTTTCGTGATCCGAAGGTGGAAGATGATTGAACACTAGAGTGCCCAGAAATTTGCACTCGCATAGTAGGATATCAGCAATGTGATGGCGGGAATGGGCTTACAGATGCCATTTGGAGAGATGGTGGATAGGAAGATAGGCTTATAGATGCCATCTGGAGATATGACCGAACCTTGTCGGGAATGGGCTTATAGATGCCATTTGGAAATGTGGTGGATAGTTGTGGAGATGGGCTTATAGATGTCATCTGAATGTGTTGATCGCGTAAGAGATTCCTTAGCGAGAACTTGCGTATTTGAGAAAGAAAGATAATTACCTGGCCTGTTACAGGGGTTGATCTTCAAACTTCCTCATGCAGATATGCCCTGGCTAGATACAGGTGTCGAGTCCACAATTAATCATTCACAGATATGCCCCGGCTAGATACAGGTATCGAATATGGAATTAGTCGTCTACAAATATGCCCTGGCTGGATACATGTATCGAATCTCTAAACTCTTCACGCATATATGCCCTGGCTGGATACAGGTATCGAATCTACAATCAATTACTCACAGATGTTCCCTGGCTAGATACAGGAATCGAATCCGGAATTAGTCGTCCACAGATATGCCCTGGCTGGATACAGGAATCGAATCTCTAAACTCTTCATGCAGACATGCCCTGGCTAGATACAGGTGTCGAATCTACAATCAGTTACTCACAGATATGCCCTTGCTGGATACAGGAATCGAATCCGGAATTCTTCGTCTACAGATATGCCCTGGTTAGATACAGGTATCGAATCTGGAATTAGTCGTCCACAGATATGCCCTGGCTGGATACAGGAATCGAATCTCTAAACTCTTCATGCAGACATGCCCTGGCTAGATACAAGTGTCGAATCTACAATCAGTTACTCACAGATATGCCCTGGCTAGATACAGGAATCGAATCCGGAATTCTTCGTCTATAGATATGCCCTGGCTGGATACAGGAATCGAATCTATAATCAGTTACTCACAGATATTCCCTGGCTAGATACAGGTATCGAATCTGGAATTGGTCGTCTACAGATATGCTCTGGCTAGATACAGGAATCGAATCTCTAAACTCTTCATGCAGACATGCCCTGGCTGGATACAGGTATCGAATCTACAATCAATTACTCACAGATATGCCCTGGCTAGATACAGGAATCGAATATGGAATTAGTCGTCTACAGATGTGCCCTAGCTGGATACAGGAATCGAATCTCTAAACTCTTCATGCAGACATGCCCTGGCTAGATACAGGAATCGAATCCGGAATTAGCGAAAGTTGATGGTAATTGTCTTTGGATTGACCTTTTTCCTGAAAAGGCAAAACATCAGTTGTATGCAATGTCATGATGTATGAAATTCATGATGTCATGATGTTCAAAAATGAGATAGTGTCGTATGCACTTTATCATGTATGTAAGCAGGATGTATAAAATGTGAAATGTTTATGAATGTATTTTCGTCTAGGAAAATAAATCCTTGACGAGTGCCGGGAACTTGTTGAATCCTGGGCTGATGCTGAAGAGTAGAGTTCTTCATTTCCGCTGGGGATGATGATTGCAAGAATAAACTGGTAGGAGAAGATGACTCCGTTGAGGAATAAACTTGAAGAGATTGCTTTGCGGGGAAATACTCTGTGGGAAGAGATACTTCGCTGAGAATTTGAAGATAACTCCGCTGGGGATATGAAGAATTTCGTCGAGGACGATCTTTCCGTGGTAATTAGCTGAGGATAACCCAGTTATAAGCTCTAGTGGGGAATAATCTTCTGAACAAAGCCGGGGAGAGATATGTACTCTGCAGGGAAACAAGCTTCCAGAATCTACTGGGGATAAGCTTCCAGAATCTGCCGGGGAGATTGACTCAACTCTCCTGGGGAAATTTTTAGACTGTATTGGGGAAATGGCTCCACTGGGTGTCTGGATTCCGCCGGGGAACAATCTTATATTAAGACTGTCGGGGATGCTTGCTTAGGAACATCTGCATACTCCGCTGGGGAATATTGAGATTTTCTGGGGATATCCAACTTCCTTAAGGCTGACGGTAGGCTAACTCTACTTGGGGAGAGAATCGCTGACTTGCTGGAGATACTGTGCCTTTTCAGGGCTGATGGGAGACCAACTCTGCTTCAAGAGAGTATTATTGAGTCTTGTCTTACCCTGCGGGGAGTGAAGGCATTCTGGTTACGTCCTTCAGCCGAACTTACCTTGGTACCTTGGTGGACAGAGCAACTAGATCGCTTAGACAACTCATTATTACCCCTGTTTCTGATGTCACCTGTGATTAGCCCTTTGTTTCGTATGCAAGTATTTATGAGTTAGCAATTAATGTCAAATGCATATATCAAAAATGAACATTGGACGTTCTTCGCAAGACAAAACAGAAAAAGGAAAAACAATTGGCAATTTGTATGGAATAGTGAATTTGTATTGATTTTTGAAATTTGCCTGTAAATAGGCGTTTATGTATAAGAGGCTGACGTCCTAGTAAGAGAACGCCGCCAAGCAAAATAGAGTTTATACAATTTTGTGAAAAGGAAAACAAAACAGCTATGTGAAAAGTTCCCACTGGGTTCCAACTCTGCTATCGCCTTTATGTCTCCAAGCGTCTCATCACTTTGCTGCTTAGTTGGAGATGAAGCTGATTGATCGATGCCATCTGAACCTGATAGTTGATGCAGAATTCTGGATGCAAGGTGATCCAATGAGACATAGTATTACGCTTTATCCCTAACTTTTTCCTGGACCGCCCTTTCGGGTTTTCAGTCCACCGGGATACCCATTTTTGCCCAAGCCGCCTTTTCAGGTTTTCGACTTGCCGGGTGTACAATTTTTTTCATTTCATCCCTTATTTTTGCCCGAACCCTTTTGGTTCACCGGGAAGCCCTTATTTTTTCCTAGGTGTGTCAACCTAGCGGGTCTTTAATTCATGCGTAGTATCTTTTTACTATGTCTACATTGGCGGGGTGAGGAAGGTCGTCACCATCCATGGTGGTTAGAGTCATGGCTCCTCCTGAGAAGATATGTTTAACCACAAATGGCCCTTCGTACGTAGGGGTCCATTTTCCCCTGGGATCACTTTGAGGAAGAATGATGCGCTTGATTACCAGGTCTCCGACTTGATACTCTTGTCGTCTGACTTTCTTGTTAAATGCCCTGATCATCCATTTTTGGTACGTCTGACCATGACAAATAGCAGTGAGCCTCTTTTCGTCAATTAGGTTTAATTGATCAAGTCGAGTCTGGATCCAGTCATCTTCGCTCAAACCTGCATCCTTCATTATCCGGAGAGAGGGTATCTGGACTTCAATAGGCAAGACTGCCTCAATGCCATAGACCAAGGAAAAGGGTGTTGCCCCTGTTGACGTCCTTGCTGAGGTACGGTACCCATGAAGAGCAAACGGTAACATCTCGTGCCAATCTTTGTAGGTCACTGTCATCTTCTGCACAATCTTCTTGATATTCTTATTAGTTGCTTCTACAGCCCCATTCATCTTCGGCCGGTAGGGAGAAGAGTTGTGGTGTTGTATCTTGAATTGCTCGCAGAGCTCAGTGATCATCTTGTTGTTAAGATTGGTACCATTATCCGTAATGATCCTTTCCGGGATGCCGTATCGACAGATCAGGTTGTGTCGAATGAACCGTGCCACGACGTTCTTGGTTACTATAGCGTAGGAAGCTGCTTCAACCCACTTCGTGAAGTAATCAATCTCTACCAGGATGAAGCGATGCCCGTTGGATGTCGTAGGTCTGATTTCGCCGATCATATCAATTCCCCACATTGCAAAAGGCCAAGGTGCTGTCAAGACGTTCAGAGGAACTGGGGGAATGTGCACCTTGTCTGCATAAATCTGGCATTTGTGACACATTCGAGAATGTTGGTAACAGTCGGCTTCCATTATGGACCAGAAATATCCTGCCCGAAGGATTTTCTTTGCCATGGTATGTCCACTGGAATGTGTTCCGAAGGTACCTTCATGTAGCTCTGCAATGATCTTTTCTGCTTCAGTCTTATCCACGCAACGCAGTAAGGTCGAATCATGGTTTCACTTATAAAGAATGTTGTTGCTGAGGAAGAACTTTGCCGCGAACCTTCTCAGAAACTTCTTGACGTTGACAGATGCACCCTCGGGGTATTCTTGAGCTTCCAAGTACCTCTTCACTTCATGATACCAAGGTTTTTCAGTTACCTCTTCAGCCTCAAGATCACAGCAATATGCAGGTTCATCCAATTTCCAAATGATAATACGGGGAGCCTCGTTGTCCCATTTGACTTTGAACATAGAAGACATCGTAGCCAACGCGTCCGCCAACTGATTCTTCTCTCTCGGGAAGTGTTCAAAAGTTATCTCTTCGAAGTGGGGGATCAATGTCAACACATACTCTTTGTAAGGAATAAGATTTGGGTGTTTCGTATCCCACTCGCCTTTGATCTGGCTGATCACGAGAGCGGAATCTCCGAAGACACTTAGAAACTTGATCCTTAAGTCAAATGCAGCTTGAAGACCCATGATGCACGCCTCATACTCCGCCATGTTGTTGGTGCAGTTGAAACATAGTCGGGCAGTAAGTGGAGTATGAGTGCCTTTTGGAGATATGATCACAGCGCCAATGCCGTTACCTAAATCGTTTGAGGCTCCGTCAAAGTGCATAGACCATCGGGATCCTTCCTCAGGTCCTTCATCCGGTCCAGGTACTTCACAATCAGTCACTACCATGATATCCTCGTCTGGAAATTCAAAGTTCATAGATTGGTAGTCGTCCACTGCCTGGTGTGCCAAATGGTCTGCCAACACACTTCCCTTGATTGCTTTCTGAGTCGTGTACTGGATGTCATATTCAGTCAAGATCATCTGCCATCTTGCTATTCTTCCGGACAGAGCAGGCTTTTCGAATATGTACTTGATTGGATCCATTTTTGAAATCAAGAGAGTAGTGTGAGTCAACATATACTGTCTCAGCCGGCGAGCAGCCCATACCAAAGCGCAACAAGTTTTCTCGAGCAGTGAGTATCGGGTCTCACAGTCGGTAAACTTTTTGCTAAGGTAATAAATGGCGTGCTATTTTCGGCCAGACTCGTCAAGCTGCCCCAACACACACCCCATTGAGCTGTCAAGTACCGTCAAGTATAAGATTAGAGGTCTCCCTTCAACCGGCGGCATAAGAATGGGTGGCTCTTGGAGATACTCTTTGATTCTTTCGAAAGCGGCCTGGCATTCATCGTTCCAACGTACTACTTGATCTTTCTTCAACAACTTGAAGATTGGTTCACAGGTAGCAGTTAGATGTGAGATGAATCGGGCAATGTAGTTCAGTCGTCCTAGAAAGCCTCTGACTTCTTTTTTTGTCTTGGGAGTTGGCATCTCTTGTATGGCTTTCACCCTGGCAGGGTCCACTTGAATACCTTTGTCACTCACGACGAAACCTAGTAGTTTTCCAGATCTCACCCCAAAGGTGCACTTGTTCGGGTTCAACCTCAGCTTGTACAACTTCAGACGGTCAAACAGCTTTTGTAGATGGTCAAGGTGTTCCTCCTTAGTTTGGGACCTTGCAATCATATCGTCAACATATACTTCTATCTCATGATGGATCATGTCATGAAACAAAGCAACCATGGCACGTTGGTAGGTTGCCCCAGCATTTTTCAACCCAAAAGGCATGACCTTGTAGCAAAAGGTGCCCCACTGAGTAACAAAAGTGGTCTTTTCCATATCTTCAGGAGCCATCTTGATTTGATTATAACCGGAGAAACCGTCCATGAAGGAGAATACCTTGTGTTGAGCAGTATTGTCAACCAGAACGTCGATGTGAGGCAGAGGGAAGTCATCCTTGGGGCTTGCCCTGTTCAAATCCCTGTAATCAACACACATTCGGACCTTACCATCTTTCTTCGGCACTGGAACCACGTTGGCAACCCACTGAGGGTAAGAAGTCACTGCTAGAAACCCGGCATCAAATTTTTTCATAACCTCAGCCTTGATTTTCTCGGACATCTCTGGACGCATACGGCAGACCTTCTGTTTAACTGGAGGGCAGTCTTCCTTGGTAGGTAGGTGATGAACCACAATGTCAGTATCCAACCCAGGCATGTCTTCGTAACACCAGGCAAAGATTTCCACATATTCATGCAACATCTGAATCAACCGTTGTTTCACACTGAGCTCTAGATTGGCACCAATCTTGACTTCCTTTCTGTCTGTCTCAGTACCCATATTTACCGTTTCCACTGGCTCTTCATGTGGCTGAATGACCCTCTCTTCCTGGAGTAACAGTCTTGCAAGCTCACCAGGCACTTCACAATCATCTTCACCTTCGTCTTCGGCTAAGTTGATCGGATTTTCGAAGTCATAACTGGCAGTAGCAGAGTCGTTACCAGTGAGATCCAGAGTGGATTGGAACCTGTATAAGTGAGTGTGTGTAAATATAGTTGTTTTGCAATATATAAAGAAAGAAAGGGAGCGCAAGATGTGAAATGCTAAAAACGTCCAATGCTTTTATTCATGATATATGAAAATGACAAATAATAAGCCCTCACAAATGAAGCCACGGTGCCCCGGGTAAGACACCGGGCCATGAAGTTCAAATTATTGTTCGTTACAAATTTAAACAAAGGAGTTCATTACTGAGTGACAAAAGTAATAGGTATGTAGTATTTGGCAGTCCAGTTGTTCAGTCCACCGTTGGTCGTTGGATAGATCCAGCTGTCAAATTCAGATTCCTCCACATCGTCTTCAATAGCATTCACTCCCGGGTTAGTGATGAGCACAGGAGGTCTTCCAATCCTTGCCTTGCGAACTGCCCTCTGAGCTTCTGCAGTGAAACCCAAACCAAACTTGTTAGTCTTCGGAGTGAAATCAGGAAGTCGGCCCCATTTTGCACATTCACCCTTCTCAATAACAGCCCGAGCGTCCTTTAAGGAAGCCATCTTCAAAGGAGAGTCTTCTTCAGTCACAGTCTCTGCTGATGCCAGTGTCTGAGGAACTTCTTCAAAATGTTGAAAGGGGGTCTCAATGAACTCCCCATCCATTTCTATGTACCAGAACGAGTTAAGATGGCTGACCATATATTCTTCCTCCCCCTGAACTGTCACAATCTTCCCTCTGACCGGGTACTTAAGCTTCTGATGTAATGTGGAGGTCACAGCTCCAGCTTTATGGATCCAAGGACGACCCAGCAAACAAGAATAGGACGGTCGGATGTCCATCACATAGAAGGTAGAATCAAAAACTTGAGAACCAACCCTGATTGGAATGTCAACTTCACCATGCACCATCCTTTTCGACCCGTCAAAGGCCCGGACAACAATGTTACTAGGCTTGAGCTCTAAACCCTCACAATCCAACCTGTCTAGGGCCTTTTTGGGTAATACGTTTAATGAAGAACCGGTGTCTACCAACACATGGGCAAGAGTAGTGCCCCTGCATTCAATGGAGACATGCAGGGCTTCGTTATGGTTCTTTCCCTTGGCAGTCAGATTGGCGTCAGAGAAACCCAACCCATTATCAGCAGTCAAGTTGGCCACACAATCGGTAAATTGATCAGCAGATGTTTCTTATGGCACATGGGCCGTCTTCAGGAAGGAAATCAGGGCCTTGGCATGGGCCTCTGAACACAACAACAGTGATAGCATAGAAATCTTTGATGGGGTGTGCCCCAGCTGCTCAACTATATTGAAATCACTCTTCTTAATGATCTTAAGAATCTCTTCCATCTCTTGCTGGGAAGCTTCAACAGTGGTTGTCTTTGGTGCCTCCGTCCGGGCAGGCACATCAGTAGCAATCCCTTTGCCCCGAGCGTCAGATGACTCAGCAGCAGGGGTAGAAACAGGAACTTGGTAAGGAAGGGAGGTGGGAACACTTGCAGGTGTGATGACAAGAGGTCTCTGAATAACTGGAGGTGCAATATCAGGTGAGAACAGCCTACCACTGCGAGTAACTTTGGCAGGCCCGGTGATGTTGCTGACGCCGGTACTAGTATCAAACTCTTGTTTTACTCTGAGCACATAAATATTTTCCCCATAGTGCCACGAGACAGCTTTGTCAGATGTATAGGGGAGGGGCCCTGGAACAGTGATGATGATAGGAGCAATCTTCTGAGTGGACATGATTTTGACATGCTTCTTTGAAGGAGCCTTAGGAGGGTTGTTGAAAATGGTAACAATGGACACTTCTTCAGCAGGGACGGCAGGAACAGCAATCTTCTCGAACAAGATCTCTTTATTATCCATCAGGCTTTGGATACCTAATTTCAACAAAGGACAACCAGCAGGTGAAACATAACATAAATGGCAACCTTTACTACATCCCGGAAATAAACCGGCTAGTAACAGGTTCCTCTTGACAGTCAACGACGGAGTAACAATATCATCCACAGAGGCCACATACAGGTCTTCCTCCACATCATTCACTCCATGTTGGGGCATGGGAGCAGTCACAACATTGGGCCTTTCGGGCGCCTCGAACTGTATTTCTTTAGCATCAATAAGGTCCTGAACCTTATTCCTCAGAGCCCAACAATCATCAGTAGAATGCCCCGGGCTATCAGAGTGATAAGCACAGCGGGCGTTGGGGTTGTACTTTGGGGAGGTTGTGTTCACAACCTTTGGAGCTTCTTTGACAGTTACCAGATTGGTTGACAACAGTTGCGGCAAGATCTGAGACAAGGTCATACTAAGCCGAGTGTACTCCCTTCTGGGTCTCTCACCCCTTGGTTGGTTATATTGCCGAGGAGCAGCAGCAGGCTTAGAAATTACCACTGCGTTGACAGCTTGGCGGCGTTCCGGTTTGTTCTGTTTCCTCGACCCATAAACAACACTAGCTTCCTTCTTGAAGGGTTTCTTTTCAGAACTCGAGGAGGCACCTTTCTATATCTTCCCCGACTTGATACCAACTTCTATCCTTTCACCAGTCAGAATAAGGTCTGTAAACCCTGCAGAAGAATTACCAATCAGATGGTTGAAGAACGGACCAGACAGGGTCCCCAAGAACATGTCCACGAGTTCACGGTCAGTCAATGGTGGCCGCACTCTGCCAGCCAGGTCTCTCCATTTCTGCGTGTACTCCTTAAAACCTTCTCCCGTCCCTAGCGACATACCCTGGAGTTGGGTACGTGTAGGAGCGAGGTCGGCATTGTACTGATACTGCTTATAAAATGCAGTAGCCAAGTCCTCCCAGTTTCAAATACTGGTTCCATCCAGCTGATAGAACCACTCGAGTTGAGCCCCTGAAAGGTTATCCTGGAAGAAATGGATCCATAGATTCTTGTCTGCAGTATATGGTTGGATCTTCCTCACATAAGACCTGAG
This sequence comes from Vicia faba, assembly GCA_948472305.1. Classification (NCBI taxonomy): domain Eukaryota; kingdom Viridiplantae; phylum Streptophyta; class Magnoliopsida; order Fabales; family Fabaceae; genus Vicia; species Vicia faba. Next base: position 813,498,831 of record OX451739.1, on the reverse strand, counting down.
ATGCAGTTTAGGGCAGGAAGCCCCGTCATACTTCGCAAAAGAAGGTGCCTTGAACTTGTGTGGGATCACCACCCCAGAAGATAAACCTAGATATTCGAAATCCAACCCAGGTACCTGTTGAATCTCCCTAGCACTCAGACGGTCCTCTAGTTGCTTGTACCTGTCTTCAGCAGGAGGGTACTGTTCATCATTGAAATCCGTCTCGTTGTCGGAGACCACAGGACTAGGAACCCTTCCCCCTTGGGGACTGTCTTTCCCTACAGAGGAAGTAGCTTGATCAGCCTCATTTTGCAGTGTATTCCCACACCTTCGTCCAGTGTTACACAGCACAGTCCTCTTCTTCTTCTTTTTCAACAGCAGAGTCTTCAATTCCTGTTGTCCCTGGGCTAAGCTCATGACCAGCTCTTGAAATTGGGCGTTTTGGGCCTGGAGGGCCTTGATAGCTTGTTCATTGGATGATTCAGGATTCATGATGAGACTGCTGAAATAAACAGCGAAGAAGATTAAGCAACCTGTAAAAAAGAGTACCTGTTATGCATATGATGCATGATATGCTATTTATGCAATGCATTCAAGGGTTCGAAAGTTCAAATTCGTTGTAGACAAAAAGGAACACACGTTATATTAAGAAATAATCTATTCAGTACATCAGGGCCTCATGGGCAAAACATTACAAAACAATTAATCCCAAAAGACACTGCGCATCCTCTTTGGTGCTATGTAGGTGTTGAGGGTCTTTTCCTCGTGTAGTAGACGGGTGAGCTCTAGGACTTTCTTCTCACTGGCATGTAGACTGGCTTCAAGAGAATTCCGCTCTTCCTTGAGTTGGATCCAGCTCTTTTGCATTTCTTCCCAAGATGTTGGCATGCCAGGATGTTGAATGGTGTATGGCACCTCTCCTTCCAAAACAGGCTCTTTGATCACGGGGAGAATGTGAGGATATGGCATCATAAGCTTCTGGGAGCGGGCTCGTACCCACTTGAGGTAAGGCTCAAGGGGGATGGAATTCTTGTTCCCCAGTGTCTTACTATCTACCCTGTTATGCATCCTCCAAGCTCTGATAAACCTCTGGCGAAGTCCTTGCGTATCATTGTCGAAGTCAAAAACTATGTCAGGAATCAGCATGTCATGAGGGCCATCCCTCCGAGCATATCCAAATTGCCTCAAAGCCAGACAGGGGTTATAAGTAATGCCTCCTCTAATTCCAAGTAAAGGAACATTAGGAAATTCTCCGCAACGATCAATGATAATGACATTTTCTCTGGACCGAGAACACCAATGTATATCAGAATGTGTAAGAGTCATTAACCGTTGTGACCATCTCAAACCCCGCTCGTTCTTCAAAACTGATTGTGGAAGGTGCGAAATAAACCACCTTGCCAGGAGAGAAGTGCAGCACATGAGAACACCTCTTTTTCTCATTGTTCGAGTGTAAAATGAGTGGAGGATGTCCCCAAGAAATGTAGGTATGGGATTCTTGGACATGAAAATCTTGACAACATTTATATCTATAAGTTGATCCAGATTTGGGAACAAGACCAACCCATAGACAAGGAGTGCCACAATCTCTTCAAAGGCTTGTAGGTCGAGAGAATTCCAACATTCTTGTGCCTTCTCAAACAAGAACTTTGCCAAGAATCCTTTGATACCACTTCTAACTTCCCAATGTCCCTTGATGTCAGATGGTTGCAGACGTAATGCTTGAGCCACCTCTTCAAGTTTTGGTTCCTTTTCTGTACCGTTGTAGGGTAGTTGACTAAGGATAGGAATTTTCAGAAGTTGAGAAAACTCTTCCAAAGTAGGCACCAATTGATAATCAGGGAAAGTAAAACAGTGGTGCAAGGGGTCAAAGAACTGGAAGAGAACTTTTATCATATCTTCTTCAATGTTGGTATTGACCAAGCTGAGTAGTCTACCATGCCTTTCACTGAAGGAAGAGTTCTCGGGAATCCTGGATGTAAGCTCCTTGAGCTGAGGAGGGATCCTTACAAGGTTGACCTGAATTGTTTTTCTGCGGATAGTCTCCATGTCCTACAAAACAAGAACAAAGATGAAGATTCGAACCCTTGAAGTGGTTAGTAAATGCATATGATGCTTTATGATGTTATGATGTTATGATAAAGACACACCACAAGTATTCACAAAAAGCAAACATGATAAGGCACACAAGTCACACCAGACAGCCCTTAGAGTTTAGGCCAGCATGAAGTTTAGGTACTACCCTCTTGAAGTTGGTGGGCTCAAAACCTGTCCTATCAAAAGTAACCGGGTTCTAAGGAGCTCAATATCATTGGGTTGTTTTCTATGTTCATTGTTTTGATTTAGCCACTTAACTGGCGACCAAAATATTCCAAGAAAACAACCCTCAATGAGTGTAGTATCGAGTATCTACCAACTTCGGACTGCACCAAAGTCGGTCATCTCACTACCCCTAAAGAGGTCAGGATGGTCAAGTAAGGTTCCTAAGGTCAGTTGATGCTTCACGACACCACGCGGCGGCCCTGTACTCTCCTTGACTTGACTCAAGGGTTACCGGTACTCACTAAAGTGCCACATCAACGTAGCAACTGCTTCAACCATGTCGGTATACCCCGCACAGTTCCCTCACAGTTTGTTGCTACTTCTAAAAGGGTATCCCCAGATCCGGGTTAGGATCTATAGAACTCCGATGCAAGCCCACAATATTAAAGCAAACAAAGCATACAATTGAAAACAAGAGTGGTTTAATCCTAAGGTACACCTCACTTATATTTTCCCCAGCAGAGTCGCCAGTTTTGTGATCGGTGGAAATATAACTGACTGTTTTTAAGCTGGTTCGCAAAATGTCGCGGTAAGCAAGAGTCGCCACCGTCTTTTATGTTCTCCAACATGGAAAGGACAAAAGCACAGCAAAATTCCTTCTTTGAGAATATTTCTCGGTTCGGGAGGTAGATTTATAGAAAGGGAAGGTGTTAGCACCCTTTCTATCCGTGGTTATCCACGGGCTCTTAGGTACTTGCTCTTATGTTTTCAAAAGATTGTTTGCTTTTCAAGTGTGTGTGGGTTTTGAAAAAGTTTCGTTTGAAAAATTTCCAAGTAACTCTTGTATCTGTCCTCAAGAGTGTATGAAAAATTTGTTTGAAAACTTTTTGAAAGTGTAGGTGTGAAAAGTATTTTTTTTGTTTGAGAGAGCAAGTACCCATGAGATCTACCTACTCTAAGGAATTAGGCTGTGTAAGAGTCCTTTAGACAGTACTATCCCACTATTGAGGAGTAGGTAGCACCGTCGTTGGAGTTATTCGGGTCAATTCGATTAAGGGACATGTGTGGTCACCGAAGCAATAGTAGGACACCTTAGAAGTAACCATAATGTCCTAGATCCTTTTTATCCGAGGCAACCGTTTCGAGGCAACTGGATCTTAGACATGAGGGCGACCTCTAAAACACCCTATACTTGACGACCACGTTCGAGGCAACCAGTGAGGCGTACCCTAGGAGTGGCATGTGCTTGTGTGTTGTTTCAGTTTATGTTTATCTTTGAACATGCATTTTGGTGATCTACGGATTGGTTTTATTTGCCATACAAATCTTTCATGCATTTTAACAGTTAAGAGTGCAGAAAATAAAGTGCGGAAATATGAATCTACGCTATTACAAGGCACGGGTCTATACATCGCCAAAAACAAAAACTCGTTTTGAAATAAATGCGGAAAGTAAAGAAAGCGGTAAAACCTAATTAACTATTACATCCTTGGAAACAGATACATAAATAATCAAAAATGGATAATAATGCGCGAATAGAAATTTAATCAGGACGTCCTTAGGGTTTTGACCCTTTTTGAGAAAAGAATTTAAGTTTTGTCCTTTTTTGCAATTTAATTAAAATATTAAACCTAGTACTAATTAATTATTTAATTAAAAAGAAAAATGTTTTTTGTGTTTTTTATATTTTTATGAAAATAAAAAGAAAAGGAATTAAAAGTCAAAAGGAAAAACCCTAATTCTAACCTATTTTATTTATTGTGAAAAAAAAATTAAAATTAACTTATTAAACTAATTAATTTGTTAGTATTTTATTTACAAGAAAAAGTCCTTTTTTATGTTTTATATTTTTAATGAAAATAAAATAAAAAGATAATAAAAGTCAAAAGCAACCCTAATTCTAAATTGGTTTTATTGTAAAAATAGTCAAAATTACCTAATTAAAACTAAGTTAATTAATTTACATTTATTTACAAAAATAATAATAATTAGTAAAAATAATGAACAATAAAAATATTATAAATATTATAAATATTTAAGTTTATGAATTTAGTATGAAAAATAATTTGTTTATGAATTAATAATAATTATTATAATAATTAAAAAGAAATTATAAAAGAAAAGAAAATAAAAGAAGTAACAAAACCAGTGGGGGTGTTGACCCAATTAGGAGGTTTTTGTTAGAATTTCTGGCCCATTTGCTTAAGCCTTTGTTGACTTCTGGGAATTGACTAGGGCGTGCTTTGACTTGGAGCATGGTGTGCTTCCATCCTGACCATTGGATTGAGCCTTATGGCCACTTCGCAAGCTGATGCGTGGGTTGCATGGTAGAATGCTCTTGGAAGCCCTGCACGTGAACATGTTGAAAAAATAAGAACAAGGTTTGGGGGACCTGGGAATCGAACTCAGGTCCCAATGATCATTTGCCAGCACGTCCTTCCACTGAGCCAGTTGAGCGCTTTTGTTATTATAGTGGCAATTAAGTATATTATATAAAACAACAACATATGCTGGAAACATAAAAAAGCGCGCGTCATATTTGAATTGTCCAATCACGTGTAGACAACGCAGTCATCTTCTTCCTTTTGCCTATAAAAAACAAAACAAATAGCGGGGGTTTTTAACCCCCACAAAATGCGAACCCAAAAAATAGCGAATAGCTCTATGGTTAGTATAAATTGTTCGCGAGCATTGCACTGTGTTCGTCTTGATCAGACGGTTTCTACCATATGCGTTAGGGGTCCTGATTTTACTGTATGTGGAAAGCCCTAATCTGAGAGCTCTGAAACCCTAGATTTCATTAATGGTGTTTTGCAATTCTGGGCATTATAATGCAATTATTTTGTACCAAAAGCTTCGTCCAATCCCTATGAATACAAAACAATCAACAAAACACGTTAATGATGCATGAATCAGGATATGCGATTATGAAAAAATTTCCAAACCGTGAGACTGTTATCTTTGGATTCTTTGAGTGTTAGCGCTTGATTTTGATTGCAACGTGTTCCTGGGGACTTATGCAAGGTATTAGAATCCTCAAATTGGTTTGAAAGGGCCTGGAATGTGAAAAACTATTTTCAAATTTTCTTGAGTTTTTTGGAATTTGCTATGGCTTCTGCAGCAGCTTTTGCACGTTGCAGGCATTAGGGTTGAGTTATGCACTTATAGTAGAATGGTTCTAGGTCAAGTTTTGATCCAAAAATCCATGGAATAAAGTTTTCAATATTTGATTTCCAATCAAATATTTTTCAATCTTTTTGATTGAAAAACCTTGCCAAATTGGGTGATTCTTGTCTCTTTGATGAATGCACGAAATTGCCAGCTTGCCCTGAGCCTATTTGCCTCACAAAAAGATTTGAAAACCATATTTTTGAATTTCCTACATTTAAAATCAATTAAATGAATTAATATTAATAAAAAATCCAATTAATTAATAGAAAATGAGAAAATAAATTCAAATAATCCCAATGGGTCGTGCATAGGCTTTGGACAATGATTCAAGAAAGAATTTGAGGCCCATTAGCAAAAATGAGGTGTTTTGGGCAAAGTTGACTTTTGCAAATTCCCAAAAAATTCCCAACTTCTCCAATGCATATCTTGCTCAATTTGGATCCTATGAACATGTTCTTGGACATTTTGGAAAGGTCTTGAAGTCCTCTAACCAATGCCTTTGGTCCCCTGTCATTTTGATTTACCAATCTCAAGTTATGGTCTTTGACTTAAAGTGCCTTTTTGTTGGCTTTTGAAATTGACCTATAATGTAGAAATTGATAACTTTTTGTGAGAGCATTTCTTGGACTTGGAATGTGAAGATGAGTTGTAGGAAATGTCATCCCCTTCAAAATGAGCATTGGATGGGATATTTCTGATGAACCATGAAAAAGTTATGCCTTGGTCAAGTTACAATTGACTTTTCAGCTGTCCAAAAATAGTAACTTTTGCATCTTGATGATTTTTGAGCCATTCTTGTGGAATCATGATCAAGACTTGATCGAATGATGATTGTGGCTTCAAAATAAGATGTTGACCAAAAATTTTGACTTTTGACTGTAAAATGACCATTTTGCCCCTACAGTTGATTGTGAAGCAATTAGGGCTTTTGACTGTGCAACTTGATGATGTGAGTCTTGAAACTTGGCATGTAGATGCTTGACAATGTATATAGGCCTATGGGACTTGATTGAGCCCTTGAAAACCTCAAATTCTTTGCAAGAACCAAAACCCTAATTTTGACTGTGTTATGAGGCAATTGGACTGTGCAACCCTTGAGAGATTTTGAACCATTTGAAGGTTGATCTTGACAAATCTTGAAGAATATGGGAGGGAAAATTTTGGGGTACAACAGATTCACATTTAAAGACTATGATCGAAAGGAAGCACAAGGTTAGGAATTTACCGCCTCATACTTCTCCCAATACTTAAGACTCGTGACATGTGGTTCACCTCTTTATTGTTAAGTGTTTTTTAGTTTTTGATAAGAAAAATGTTTTTGTTTTAGAATATGGAAAAGAAGAAAAAATATAAGGGAAACTGAAGCCATAATGTTATCATGCAAAGTGGTCCTAAAATTAGGATGAAGGGAGACAATTATATCCTAAAACTATCATGCTTGGATTAAAGTCCTAAGTTATAATTAATTCAATTTAATAAAGAGATTAAAATTGAATTAACAATTTTAAGGGATCATGGTAATCACACAAGAAATTAACAATTATTCAAAAATAAAAGAAATCTTATTCTAATATTTTTTCATTTTAATAATGTAGAGAAATCAACTCATGAAAAATAATTATCAAACAAATGATTCACAAAATAAAAATTGAAACAAATTAAAAGAAATTAAAAAAGAAAATGGAAGAGGCCAGAGGGTGAAGGCTGAATCACGTGGTGCAGAAAGCAATCTGAATCCTAGAGCCCAATCACTTGCCCAAAAAAATCAACATTCAGCTCAAAAAAATGTTGGGCTCAAGGGGGCGCATAGTAATCCGGTCCAGGGAGAGAGTCCAAGAAGGTTTTTTTTATACAAGCTTCCTGGCCAAAGAAGATAATGATGGGCTTAGTGGGGGGTTTCGGTCGAGTTCCTCAATAGGACACGATCCAGTTTTTGTTGTTATATTTTCAGTTGTTCCAAAAAAGTGGCGATGGGCTCGGTGGATGTGTGAATAGCAGCAAAGGACCAACAAATATCACTAAGTCCAATTCAAATTTCAGAAACCTGTTTGATTTATTAATATATTTTATTAAATTAAAATAAAATAAAAAAAGGAATTAGGGTTACAGAAGTGACTGTTCAGCTCTTCTTCGTGCAAAACTCAAAATCATCTTCTCTCTTCTTCTTCGCAGCGCCATGGCACTCTCTTCTCCGATGAAACAAACTTGTGCCGCCGTAAACACATCCTTCCTCTGTTCATCTCACTGTCCTTTTCCTCCATCGAGTTTGGTTCATCACTTAATCATCTCCTTCATCATTCGCTTCAACTCAAACTTCCTCTTCTCATTCAACGCTGTGACTCTTCTCTTATGGAAACAAACTCCGTCGTCTCAACACCTTAACCACCACTCTATCTTCATCCTCCATGTCACCTTCTTCAGTTACAGATTTCAACCTTCTTCTCATCAATTAAACAACTTATAAACCTAATGCCACATCGCACGAATTTGTAGAAATCCAAATCTACATGCTCTATACCAAGCAGAGATATAAAAGATAGAGAGTCTCAAGATATACCTGCCGAAGACAGTTCGACACTTTTCAGATGCGTTGCAGACGACGAAGAAAATCAAAGTATCACAAATATAATTTCATGTTTTTCTCTTCTTCTTCTTCTTCTTCTTCTGGTTCTATGTGAAACGTGAACGCGTGATGTGGTAATATTGTTTGATTGCATTGTAGAAAGATGATTATAACTCGATGATGATGATGTTCACATGAAGATTATAGTGATGATGAGGATTGGAGTCGTTATAAATATGATGATGAGGATGGTACTTAGGGTGCAAGCTCAGTTATAAATAGAGGGAGTAACCCCTATTTTTTGTAAGCAAGTCAAGCAAGTCATTCACAGTATTTTGCGGTTGCAAAGTGAATAAGAAAGTTTTCACAATTTGTGAGCAGAGAGAAACTCTACAGAAATTATTTGTCTTGTCTTCTTTATTTGTTTGTCTCATAATTAAATTTTCATTGTGGTAAAAATTCATCATAGACTTTGGTGGATTTCCAACATCTGGTATCAAGAGCTTTGTTTCGATTCGAGGGAAGTATCAATCAAGAACGATTGAAGAATTCACGATGGCGAATTATGGGAATGCAAATTATCCAGCAACTCTACCAATTCTGAAAGTAGACAACTATGAGAATTGGTGCAAACAGATGAAAGTGTTGTTCAGGTGTCAAGGGCTTTGGGACCTTGTAAAAGATGGAGTCGAAGCGCTTGGAGAAAACACTTCAGAAGAAGAAAAGAAGAAACACACAGAAATTGAGAAGCTGAGTTATAAAGCACTATTTATAATTCATCAATGTGTGAGTCCAGAAAACTTTGAAAAAGTAAGTGATTCAGAATCTGCAAAAGAAGCTTGGGATGTTCTTGAGAAGTCCTTTGGTGGTGCGGAAAAGGTAAAAGAAGCGAGGTTACAAACTCACAAGAGAGCCTATGAATTGCTTCAGATGGAAGATAGTGAGAGCATATCTGATTTCTTCACTAGAGTTACAAAACTAGTGAATCAAATCAAGGCATGTGGAGAAACATTAACAACAAGAGCTTTTGTTTTGAAGATTTTGAGATCTTTAGCTCCTAAGTTTGACCACATAGTGGTGGAGATAGAAGAGGGGAAAGACTTGTCAAAATTGACAAAGGAAGAGCTTTAAGGGATGCTTGAATCTCATGAACAAAGAATGAATGAAAGAGTTGCAGGAAAATTGAAGAGTGATGTGACCTTACAGACATATTTAGCAAAAGAAACCAAAGGCAAAGGAAAATGTTTCGATAGAGGTAGAGGCGGATACAACAAATTGAATGGTAGAGGAAACCAAAATGAAGAAAAATTTTCGAATCAAAGAAGACCATACCAAGGCAACCAAAGATGTGGTGTTGCAAATAGAGGAAGAGGTGGTGGTTGAAAACCTGATAAGAGTCACATTAAATGTTACAATTGTCAGAAGAATGGTGACTATTCGAGTGATTGTCCATAAAAATGAAAGAATCAAGAAAGTGATGCAAAGCTTGCAAAACATGAAGAAGAAGAGATGATGTTGATGGTCATAACAAAAGATGAAGATAGATTCAAGGATCAGTGGTACTTGGATTCAGGATGTTCATCACATATGTCTGGAAGGAAAGACTGGTTTGTCAACATAAAGCCCTCAACTAAAAATATGGTAATTTTTGCAAATGAAAATACCCTAGCAGGTGAAGGTATTGGTTATGTTATGATTATGAGGAAAGATGGCAAGAGGTCAGTAATTTCCAATGTATTGTACATACCAGGCATGAAGAGCAATTTGCTCAGTATAGGGCAGTTGGTCAAAAAAAGTTATAAAGTGTCAATAGAAGATAAGATGATGAGAGTCGTTAATGCAAATGGGAGATTAATCTTGAAGGCTCATATGTCTCAGAATCGAACTTTCAAGATTGAACTAAATGTGATGGAGCACAAGTTCCTTTCGACTGCAGCTAGAAGAGATGAATGGATTTGGCACTATAGACTAGGCCATCTCAACTTCAGAGACATCGGAGATTTGAAGAGAATAAATACGGTTTCAGGATTTCCAAAAATCGACATTCCAAACGAGGTATGTGAGGAATGTGTGCAGGCGAAGCAACACAAGAATAACTTCAGCAAGGATGCAGGAAGCAAGTCGAAGGCTAGTCTTGAAGTCATATACTCTGATGTATGTGGACCAATCCAGGTGGATTCGATGGGAGGTAAAAAATACTTTATTACATTCATAGATGATTTCAACCGAAAGTTGTAGACTTATCTGATCAAGAAGAAAAGTGAAGTGATAGAAGTATTTTCCAATTTTAAGTCTATAGTCGAGAGACAAAGTGGTTGAAAGCTCAAAGTTTTGAGAACTGATGGTGGTGGAGAATATGTGTCGAAAGACTTCGACAGGCTATGTGAAAAGGAAGGGATTGTGTATGAGGTGGAGCCACCCTATACTCCACAACAAAATGGAATTGCATAAAGGAAGAATCGAACCATCATGAATATGGTTAGAAGTATGTTGAAAGGCAAGAATTTACCTAAAGGGTTTTGGGGTGAAGCTGTTTCGGCTGCAACATACATTTTGAACAAATGTCCTACAAAGAAGCTAGAAAGAATTACTCCAGAAGAATGTTGGTCTGGTGTGAAGCCTAGCTTGAGTCATCTGAAGGTATTTGGATCTATTGCACATAGACATGTGCCAGATCAGTTGAGAAGAAAACTTGATGACAAGTCAAGTCAAATGATTCTAGTTGGATATCATTTGACAGGAGGATACAAGTTATTCGATCCAGTGAAAAAGCAGATTGTGATCAGCAGCGACGTGATCATAGATGAGTTTAAAGAATGCAATTGGACTGAAAATGTCAATAAAGATTCAGTGGGAATCCTATTCGAAGAACTAGAAACTCAAATCAAAAGTGAAGTTTGACAAGAGGAACCAACAGAAATACCAAGTACAAGCAGACCTCAAAGAACAAGACGCATGCCTGCAAGATTGTAAGATTGTGTGATTACATTATATGATGTGATAGATGATGAAGGTGAGCTAGTACATTATGCTTTCTATGCAAATGTCGTACCTGTTAATGCAGCTGAAGCATTGAAGGATTCAAAGTGGGTGAAAGCAATGAACGAAGAAGTGAAGTCTATCGAAGACAACAACACTTGGTCACTTGTCGAATTGCCTCAAGGCAAGAAGGCAATTGATGTAAAGTGGGTATACAAAGTGAAAATGAATTTGAAAGGAGAAGTAATTCGACACAAAGCAAGGCTTATGGAGAAAGGATTTCTACAGAAAGAAGGAATAGACTTCGATGAAGTTTTTGCACCTGTTGCTAGGATTAAAATAATCGGGTTGGTTGTTGGTCTAGCAAAAATAAACAGTTGGCACATATGTCAGATGGACGTGAAGTGTGAATTCCTAAATGGACCCTTAGACGAAGAAGTGTATGTTAAACAACCAGATGGGTTTGTGAAACATGATGAAGAAAGAAAGGTGTACAAGTGCATAAAGCCCTGTATGGATTGAAACAAGCTCCAAGGGCTTAGAATAAGAAAATTGATAGTTTCCTAAGGGAGAAGGAATTTGTGAAGTGCACAACTGAATATGGAGTATATGTAAGAAGAAGCAAGAGTAAATTTCTTATACTATGTCTCTATGTAGATGATTTGTTAATAACAGGTAGCTGTAAAAGTAAGATCGAAGACTTCAAAGGTGATCTCAGCAGGGAATTCAAAATGTCTGATTTGGGTGAGATTTCATATTTCCTTGGTATCGAATTCTACAAGAGAAGTATAGGTTTGATGATGCATCTAAGAAGATATACAGGAGAAATTATCAGGAGGTTTGAGATGGAAGAATGCAACTCTGAAGATGTGAAAAACACAAGAAGGGGGGTTGAATTATAAAACTTAAATCAAAAGCTTAAACAACACTGTATTTTTATCCTGGTTCATTTGATCTCAAACTACTCTAGTCCACCCGTCAAGGTGATTTCGCCTCTCTCCAACGAGGTCTTAATCCACTATATTCAAAGGAATACAACAACTACTTTAACAACTGTTAAAGCCTTCTTGAGTATAACCACAAACCGGTTTATCTCAAGGAAATCTCTTTACAAAATAATTGAACAATAATGTGTTTGATGTTTTCTAATAAAACAGTATACCACAACTGTGATAATACACAAATTTAAGCTTAGAATGAAACTGGATTGCTAAAGCGATTGAATGAGTGTGGTTTGAAGTCTTAGCGAATTGTATGAGTGCGTGGGTGAAGATTAGCGTTTTCTTTTCTCACACAGACTTGTTTATATAGCCAAGGAAAAGATACGTTGTTGTCCATAAATCACTTTCAATGATACTAACGTTCTTTCCTTTTTGAGAAGAACTTGTCTTGAATAAAGCCGTTGGCAATTAATCTGTCTTGAATACTTAGTAACGCTTCAGAGTGTTCTTTATGATAATCAGAGTGTTCTTTGCTTTAGCTTATGCTGACGCTTGAGTGCTGATGACTTGGTAAGGATCTTGATCAGAGTCAGAATATTTTATGTGCAGATTCTGTTCATCAAGCTTCAACGTATGATCTGGTAGCTTCAGCGTGTAGCACATGTTATTGATCTTCTGATGCTGACGTATTACTTATCTTTTGATGCTTCTGATGCTGATTCCATCAGAACTTCTGTAAATATAAAACATAATTTTAAGTAGCATATTTGTTCTATATATATATATATATATATATATATATATATATATATATATATATATATATATATATATATATATATATATATATATATATATATATATATATATATATATATATATATATATATATATATATATATATATATATATATATATATATATATATATATATATATATCTTTGAATTTATTTATTCTTGTATTTTGTTATCATCAAAACTCTAATTAAGGGTTGTAGAATCAAACTATGTTCTAACAATCTCCCCCTTTTTGATGATGACAAAAACCAGATTTTTTTTCAATTAAAAATAAAAAATAAAAGGTATCAGAGCTAAGAGGAGAAAACTCCCCCTGAGTTGATTACTTCCCTTTAATTCCATGAGTCTTTGAGCGTCAGAACTTTACTTGTACTTTACTGTATCTTTCATCAGAGTTTTGTACTTGTTCAAGCTTTTCAGAAGAAAGAAATTCAAATAGATCAGAATGTCAGAATGTTTGAGACTTATGTCTCAGTAATCCGTTATTGAAAAATATCATTCTTTCTCCCCCTTTTTGTCAGTTATCAAAAAGCACAAATAATCAGAGTCAAAGAAGCATTTATATTGAAAAACAGAAGCAATGATAAGTTCAAAATAGCAGTAATGTATGAATATTACAAATAAACAAGTTATAAAAACAAGGAAATTCTAAGAAGGAGGAGGAAGACGTGTGAACAAAGCCTCCAACATGCTCTTGATTTGGGTGTTGGTTTCCTGTTGCTGGGTTAACATGCTGGCTATTGCATCAATTTTGTTATCATGTTTGTCCATTCTTTCATTCATCAGCATATCAGATCTTTTCAAGTCTTCTAGAGTCTGCCTGTCAAGGGAGGAAGCTTGAGGATCTTCAGAAACAGGATGCTTCTCAGAGCTTTCTGCAATAACTTCTTCTTGACCCAGTGCTTCAGCAGGAACCATCAGATCTTGAGTATTAGGTTGAACTTTGGAAGCTGGACGATGTTCAGACCAAGGAGCATTGTCCAGAGGGAGAACTTCTTCTTTAAGCAGCTTGCTCAGAACTGGACCTTCAATTTCTTTCAGCAGATTGCTGAAATTCTGTTGAGCTTGTCCGCAGCTCTGTTTTTGCAACTTAAAAGTTTCAGAGCATACCCATCTTCTGAACTTTGTCCAAAGGTGGTCTGATGCGGCAAGATCAACTAGCTCAAGACTAGCTTGTTTCAGAGAAGTGATCCACTTCTGTACTTCTTTTTCAAAGTTCAATATACTGGTACCAACATATGGATGTTTTGGTTTAGGGATAGCTGTTTTGTGGTTGATGGCAGCAAGACGTTCAAAAACTGTTAAGTCAATGACAATCTTGATGTTGTCTTCTGGATTGTTCTTTGGTGAGGGAGTGGGAGAGTCAGGAATTATGATTGGACTTGATGGGGAATTTGGTGGAGTTAGTTCTGGTAAAGAGGGAAGTTGGGGAAAATTCACAATGGTTCCATAGGGAAAATGAATGGCCAGAGGTTCTGGTTCAGGGGATTCAGAGGGTTGAGCCTCAGAAGTTTGAACTTCTGGTTGAAATGGTTCTGGTTGTGGAGAAGGTGGATTAATTTCTGGTTGAGGAGATGAAGATAGTGGGATTTCTGGTTCTGGAGAGAGTGGAACTTCTGGTTGTGGTGAGATGGGAATTTCTGGTTGTGGTTCTGTGGTGGTTTCAGGATTTGGATTTTCTGGAGTGGGAGCAAAAGTATGTTGGTCTATATCAGAAAGAAAATTTTCAAGTTCTTGTTAGGTTTCAACAATATTTGGATTTTGAGGTTGGGAGCGAGATCTTCTGAGAGTTAATGATTCAGAGGGATCAAAGTCAGTGTTAAAGTCGTCAAAAGTTTGAGGTGTGGGGTTTTCAGGTTGAGTGGAAGTTGGGGTAGATGTTGATACAGCAATTGAATCTAAAACATTTATAGAAGAAAGATTACCTCTCTTTTTAGGAGTCTGCTGGGAGGATCCTTCTGCTGCAGCTTTCCTTTTCTTGGTTTTCTTCAGCACAACTTCTGGAGCCTTCTGCTGAAGATCTTGAATATTCATATTTGGTGCTGTACCATCAGCCTTGCAAGCATCTTGATATCTGACAATTATATCTGGTTTAGAATCAATCTCTGAGAACAAAGGGAAGTTATCCAGAGGGACTCTTCTGCTGGAGATTTCAGCAAAAGGAGTGACGCTGGGTTCCTTCTTGATGTTCTCAATCAACTTCATCTTCTTCAGATTCTTAACATTCAGCTGTTTGCCCACAGTAGCTTCCAAAGAGCTGATTTCCTGAGCCTCTGTAAGGTGATCAATCAGCTTATTCTCTGTTAGAATATCTGATATCAGTCTACCAAGGGGTATCCAATCCCTTTTTGTTCGCTCCTCTTCTCTTGTTTCCTTAACACTTGTTCTGAGGTGGTTAAACAGCAGATGAGCCAGATTTATCTTGACCTTCTGAGAGATGAAATATATCAGAAATTGATGATCAATATTAATGTAATCAGGAGAGCTGGTAGGCTTCCTGTGATTGATGCACCCCAGAATGATCTTGGCCCAAATTCTGTGTTGGTCTTTTAAATCCCTTATCTTGCTGGAGGGAAGCCCCAGAGTGAAGATTTCCCTTGCAATTAGGGCAGCATGAGCGCACCTTTCTGCCATGTCAATGCAACGAACACCACCACCACTGTAGCCTATTAGTCTTGCAATGAGGTCCTCAGTAATCACAATCTTCTTCCCCATGATGTAAGACGTAACTTGATGGTTGGAAGATGAAGCGTGAATCCAAAATTCCTTTACCAGAATAGGAAATGTTGGACCCACCAGTCTGTCAAAATACTTTTCCCAGCCTTGAGCTTTTACTTCTTCAGAGAGATCAAACCCATTCTCTTGAAGGCTGTTGAAATCCACGATCAATTCTGACAGAACTTCAAGATTTTTGACTGGTGTGAGAAGCGTTATGTAGGGTTCTTCGTATTGTTCAGATGAAATAGTTTTCTGGGAACCTGAAGTAGGAATGTTGGAAGAAGCCATGTTCACGCGAAGGTTTTGTGAAAAAGATTGAAGGGGTTTTTCTTGAGAAAGTAAGAACTCTGAAATCAGTAAGTTTGAGAGAAAATGAAAGTGAAGGTAAAACAGTGTAAATGGTGTGAAGTGTGTTTATATAGATTTCTAAACAATTTTGAAAACATAAACGGCAAGAGAGAGAAATTAATAATGATTATTAGCATTTAATGATGGCTGATTTTAGGGGATTTAGAAAGATATTTGGAACGGTTACCCATGACATGTGTCTCAATGCATCCAATCAGCGCTTTTGCCTTTTCAGAAACGTGAACGCGTGTTCAGCCTCAGAAAATAGCTGATGACTGGATGACACTTGTTTGCTTGAGTGAACAGCATATTTCTATCCTTGAAATGAAGCGCTCAGATCTTCATGGATAGATTCTGATACAATATGTACTTCTAAAGATCTGAAGAAAGATTGATCAGTAGTTCACAGAAAAATAAACAAAGTTCTGAAGGTTAATATATGGAATTAAAACAATTTTATTCTGGGCAGAGCTTCATGCTGAGATGTTTCAGAATGAAGTTGAACCTATCTTCAGAAAGAGGTTTTGTAAAAATATCAGCCCATTGATGGTCTGTGTTAATAAATTTTAAATTTAAAATCCCTTTCTGAATATAGTCCCTAATAAAATGATGTTTTATTTCTATATGCTTAGCCCTAGAATGCAAAATTGGATTTTTACTAAGACAAATAGCAGAAGTATTATCACAGAGGATAGGAATGTTACTCTCAAATATCTGGAAGTCCTCAAGTTGACTTTTCATCCAGAGCATTTGTGTACTACATCCAGCTGCTGCTATGTATTCAACTTCTGCTGTTGATAGAGCAATTGTGGATTGTCTTTTGCTGGACCATGAGATCAGATTTTCTCCCAGAAACTGGCAGCTTCCAGAAGTGCTTTTACGTTCTACTTTGTCTCCAGCAAAATCAGCATCACAGTATCCTACTAAGCTGTAATCACTTGATTTTCTATAAAACAAACCCAGATTCGTAGTACCTTTCAGATACTTGAAAATTCGCTTAACTGCTGTTAAGTGAGATTCTCTAGGATCTGATTGGAATCTAGCACAAATGCATACACTGAATAAAATGTCAGGCCTTGAAGCCGTCAGATAGAGAAGAGAACCAATCATACCTCTGTAGACCTTCTGTTCTACCTTTTTACTTACCTCTTCTCTTTCCAGAATGCACGTGGGATGCATTGGAATCTTTGATGGCTTACATTCTGAGAGATCAAATTTCTTCAGAAGTTCTCTGACATATTTTCTCTGATGAATGTAAGTTCCTTATGGGGTTTTGATTAATCTGAATGCCCAGAAAGAATTTTAGTTCCCCCATTAGGCTCATCTCAAATTCTGCCTGCATACACTTAGCAAACTTTCTTCCTAGAGAAGGTTTAGTAGATCCAAATATGATGTCATCAATATAAATCTAACATACTAAAATGTCATTCTTAACTGTCTTACAGAACAACGTTGTGTCCACTTTCCCTCTGGTGAATTCCTTTTCTAACAGGAAGTTACTTAGTCTTTCATACCAAGCTCTGGGAGCTTGTTTCAGACCATAGAGTGACTTCTTTAGTTTGAAAACATATTCTGGATTTTTGGAACTTTCAAAACCAGGGGGTTGGTGCACATATACCTCTTCTTCTATATAGCCATTTAAGAATGCACTCTTAACATCCATCTGATACAGAGTAATGCCTTTATTAATAGCAAATGAAATTAAGAGTCTGATAGATTCTAACCTGGCGACTGGAGCAATGGTTTCTGTATAGTTTATCCCCTCTTGCTGACTATAACCTTGTGCTACCAATCGTGCTTTGTTTCTGATGACTTTACCTTGTTCATTCAGTTTGTTTTTGAACACCCATTTTGTTCCAATGACGTTGAATCTTTTGGTTTGGGAACTAGATCCCATACGTCATTTCTTGTGAATTGATTTAGCTCCTCTTGCATTGCTAGAATCCAGTCATTGTCCAGAAGAGCTTCATCAATTGTTGTTGGTTCAGTTAGAGAAACTAGTCCCATGAGGGATTCTTCAGAGTTTCTGAAGCTAGATCTTGTTCTGATTGAATCTTCCTTTCTTCCTAAGATTGTTTCTTCTGGGTGATCCATGCTGCTTCTGGATGGTCTTTTCTGAAGTTGATCAACAGAAGGTGCTGGATTGCTTGTAGTTACTCTTTCTGATGTTAAGGGAGTGTCTCTGTTGAGAGCTTCTGATGATTTGTCTTTAGTACCTGTGAGTTCAACTTCCATACATGCAAGGAATTCATTCTGCTTTGACTTTTGAGAGTCAAGCTTATCATCAAAACGAACACTGATTGATTCTTCCACAATCTGTGTTTCTGTATTGTATACTCTGTACCCTCTTGAGCATTCAGAGTATCCTAACATAATACACTTTTGTGCTTTAGAGCCAAACTTGTTCAAATAATTTTTTGTATTCAAAATAAAACATGTACAACCAAATGGGTGAAAATAAGAAATGTTGGGCTTTCTGTTCTTCCACAATTCATATGGAGTCTTTTCCAGAATAGGTCTTATGGAGATTCTATTCTGAATGTAACACGCTGTGTTTATTGCCTCTGCCCAGAAGATCTTAGCAACGTTAGTCTCGTTGATCATGGTTCTGGCCATTTCTTGCAATGCGTTGTTCTTTCGTTCTACAACTCCATTTTGCTGAGGAGTTCTAGGAAAAGAGAAATCATGCAGAATGCCTTTGTCATTAAAGAATGACTCAAAATCTTTGTTTTCAAACTCTCCACCATGATCACTTCTGACTTTGATGATTCTAAGATCCTTTTCATTCTGAACTTGGTTGCAGAAGGTGACAAACACAGAGTGTGACTCGTCCTTGTGTCTTAAGAACTTTACCCATGTCCATCTGCTATAGTCATCTATGATTACTAATCCATAGTTCTTGCCACTGACTGAAGCAGTTTTAACTGGTCCAAATAAGTCAATATGCAGAAGATCTAATGGCTTAGAGGTGGAAACAACGTTTTTGGATTTGAAAGCTGGTTTTGCAAACTTGCCTTTCTGACATGCTTCACACAGAGCATCTGAATTGAACTTCAGGTTAGGAAGTCCTCTGACCAGATTGAGTTTGTTAATATGAGATATTCTTCTCATACTAACATGTCCCAATCTTCTGTGCCAGATCCATTGCTCGTTGTTAACAGACAGAAGACACTTTACATTCTGACTTTTTAGTTCAGAAAGTTTTATTTTATAAATGTTGTTTCTCCTCTTTCCATTAAATAGGATAGTCCCATCTTTCTGACTAACAGCTTTGCATGAATTTTGATTAAAGATTATATCATAACCGTTATCACTTAATTGACTTATGGATAACAGGTTATGCATTAATCCATCTACTAATAAAACATTACTTATAGAGGGAAGATTTCCATTACCTACTGTGATACGGTGGGAGAACTGACTATGAGTTTTGCGTTCGTATTCGCACTTGTGCGGTTGAGCAAGAGTCGCCACCGACTTTTTATTTTATCCTAAAGGAAAGGTTAAAAAAGCATAGCAAAAACCTTTTGAGATATTTCGTGGGTCCGGGGGGTAGATTATGAAAAGGGAAGGTATTAGCACCCTTTTCATCCATGGTTATCCATGGGCTCTTAGTTACTTGGTCTTTTAGATCACTTGCCTTGATTTTTGATTGCTTGAAAATGGTGTGTGTGTGTGTGTGTTTTTGAAAATGCTTTGGAAGAAGATGCGTTGTCTTAGGCTAACCTTGTAACAATTCTTTACTCGAATATTTTACAAAGGCGTGTATCTTTTCGAAAAGATGTTTCAAAATGTTTTGAGAGTTTGTTTTGAAAGTGCTTGTGGAATGTGGTTTTTTGAAAAGAAGGCAAGTGTTTTTGCAAGTTGATCTCAAGTAACTAAGAGTTTTGTCTACCCTATTGTACTCAAAGGTTTTCTCTATGTTTTCAACCCTTTTTAACAATTTTGTTCCACCATTGAATTTGGTGGACAATCTTGCGTTTAGGAAGTTTGTTCGGGACGGGCGCGGGTCATCGTATGGACCATGAATGCAATGGTGCCAAGTGTCTTTGGCAATTTGCTTTAAAGGGACTATGATCATTCCGTTTTTAGGCAACATTCGAAAGCGTCATCGAGGGACTTATGATCATTTGAATTTGTTTTGCCAAAGATACTCGACGTGCAAGCATGGCCCATTTTGGAAGGCAACATGTGGGATTACCCTAGAGGGTGCAAGTGTGATTGTGTATTGATTTCATGTATTTGTCTTGTATTAGGTTATCTAGCATTTGGTTTCATGTACATGCAAACCCTAGGTCTAACCATGGTATAATTGAAAGCGGTAAATTGCGAAAATGTAAAATCTACGCTAATACAAGATAAGTATCCGGGAGTGGGGGTACAAATTTACAAATGGGGATGAGACTTAGGAATGTAATGTCCAATAAGTTACAACCAAATCTAATTTGCGATCAAATGTAAATGTAACGAATATACAAAATAAGCAAAGGTATAATGTATCAAAATACAAGTATATTGTGTAAGTGTACGTGCATATGTATATTTGTATATGTAATTATTTACAGGTTAGAGATGTGAAATTGAATGTGTATTAGGTATTGTTTTGACTTAAAGAATTAAATGCTTGTTTAATTAATCCTTGTAATCTCGTATATTTTTAATATGTATGAAAAAAATGTTTTAATGAAAAGAAAAATATTCTAAGTTTGAAAGTTATTATTTTACATTTGATATAAGAAAGTATCTTTATATTTTATATTTTATATATGCAAAGGAATATTTCAATTAAATGTTAAGAATTATGTATAAAAAAGTATCTTTATTTATTATATTTTATATATGCAAAAGAATATTTCAATTAAATGTTAAGAATTATGTATAAAAAAGTATCTTTATTTATTATATACCAAAAGTATGTTTTAATTAAATATCAAGAATTAAATTATGTATATTAGAAAAAATGTATTTTTATTATTAAAGTAATATTGTAAAAAATATATTAAGTTAGAGAAAAAATATATTGTTTAAAGATGTTATATATATAAAAAAGAAAAGTTAGTGTTAATTTATTAATAAAATACTTGTTTAAAAAAAAGGTTAAGTTAGTTAATTAACAAAATAACTTGTTTTATAAAAGAAAAGGGTTTAAGCCTCTAGATGGGCCTTAAAGGCATTAGGTCCAAACCAAAACTGAAGACAGGGGGGGGGGGTGTATCAGCAGCTCGTTTGGGCTTGAGGTATTGGAGAAACAGGTTAGGCCCAGAGTACTGAAACAAATGTTTAGGGTTCATTGTTTGTGTTTTCGTTTGGGACAAAGCTTTAGGGTTTTGAGATAGCGGCGGCGTTCGTTCGTTACTTCATCTTCTCCGATCGTCTTTGAGTGCCATCTCTCCGCCTAGCCACCAGTGCCACCTCTCGTCCTTCCCCTCGCGTTCGTTCAAGCAACGATAAAACAAGGTAACGAAATGTCTCAAATTTGTTAGACGTTTTAGATTTGCATGTTAAGATTCTTTGATTGTTGAATCTGATTCTGTGTTTTATTGATTAATGCGTTTTGGTTTGTCTTGTGTGAGGTATGAAAGGAAAGGGGAACAAGAGAACTACCTTGACAGAGGGGAGGAAGAAGATGGAGGTGCTTAGGAGGCTCAGCGGTGAAGGAAGATGGCGCGATGAGAGCTTTAACTGGTATCTTTACCTTTTTTGCCAATTTAGGGTTTTATGATGAACTGACTGAAAACCCCTTTCCTTTTTTTGAAAATTCACTTCTTTGTCTCTTCTCCTCGTTGGCTTGCCTTTGTTGCCTTTAACGCTTGCCTTTGAATGCCTTTGAATGCCTTTTGTTTATGTGCCTCTGTACGCTTTTGAACGATTTGCCTTTGAGTGTTTGTTGCTTTTGGAATGTTTATTGCTTGCCCAATGAGGAGCCTAGGGTTCTGAGGGCCTGTGGTTTGGCTTTGGATGCTTTGATGTTGCCTCTGGTTCTTTAAGCTTCCTTCTATTGCCTTGAATATACTTCTTTTGTCCCCTCTCTGAGTTGCCTTGAATATGTTTTATTTACTGCCCAATGATGAGTGTTCTGAGGGCTTAGAGTTGGTTGCCTCGATTTGCCAATGACAAAACTCTTTTTTGAGGGCTTGAGGGTCACAGGCCTTGGCCTTTTGGGAGCTCAGGTTTGGATATCTTTTGGCTTTAGGTTTGTGCAGTTTGACAGGTAGTGAGGCTTCAGGTAGGGTGAGGCTTGTGATGTTTCACAGGTTTTAGTTTTAGTGAGGCTGGACAGGGTCTTGCCTTTTGGTAAGGTTTTGACAGGTTATGGCTTGTTTTTGTTCTTTTGAGGTTTCAAGCAGTTTTTAGGATTTATGGCATATGCAGGATTTTTGGCTTTATGGCATATGCAGGATTTTGGCTTTTAGGTTTGAAACTGATATGCTTGCAGGTTATGCTGGTTTCTGAGCTTTTTGGTTTTGAAAATGGTAAGGCTTTTTGTAAGCTTAAGGCAGGTTTGACTGGTTTATGGTTTACTATGAGATGGAGGATTTAGGCTTCTGCAGGTTGATGCCTTAGCCGGTTCATGGGCTTTGGTGGTTTGCTGGTTTTATGCTTGGGGTCTGGACAGCAGGTTCAGGGCTTTGGTGGTTTTCCTCCTCCTCTCTTTTGATCTCTTTCTTCTGTTTTTATATCCTACTGTTTTATTGATCAAAACTTTATATTTTCTTTGTTTTCTTTTGTCCACTGTGTTGTTGGCAGTTTTGTATATTTTATCATGCCTTCCTGCCTAAAGCCTAAAAACCTGCTCTCTTATCTCTCTTCTTCTTTCTCTCTCAGTACAGTTGCATTAAATAATATTATGCTTTGTACTTTTCTTATTCTGAAAGGGCCACTCCATTTGGGAAATGATGAAAAGAAAATGGCTTGCTTGCATAACCATTTTTCTCTGCATTCTTGTCTCTTCTTTTGACAGCTTTTGTACTTTGTATCTTTTGATATCTTTGCCAAATCTTCTTTTCTTTGACAGCTTGGGTAACCCTTTTGGCATTTTGACAGCAAGTTGTACTTTTTGGCATTTTTGACAGAAAGTTGAAATTTGGATTTTTAGTTTGATTTGAACTGTGCAGTTTGTTTGAGACTTGAACTATGCGATGTGTTGACAAACTTTGCATTTTTTCCTCAACTTTGCATTCATGATTAGCAAATAAAATTCTTCCCTCTTTGTGAACCGGGAGAAATCCCGTGATTTGCAGAGAGGGTTAACTGATCCCAATCAGTGGCCCTTAATGATGAACTGTCTGTCATTATTTATTTATCTGCTTTTTGACTTTTCTCTTTTTCTCTTGCAGATGAATAATTGAATGGAGGGGAGCAAAGGATGAAGAATGAAGAATTATAAAAAATAGGATAGTTTTCTTTTTATTTAAATTTAAATTAATGTAAAATCATTGCTTGTAATTAAATTATAAACAATAATTGTACAAATAATTCAAGAATAAATAAAAGTCTTTATTATTCCAATTAATTCTATTTCCTCCTTTATTGTTTATTTATTATTTAAAATTCTTTGAATTAAAATAATTGAAAAATAAATTCCGATCACTTAATCTCAGAATAATAAATAATTTAAATAAACAATGCTTTAGCAATTTACTCAGTTAAACCTGGCATTTCCAATATCCAAAGCAAAGCAACAGTTAATCAAAACAACTGATCAGGCGCATTCCCTTTTCACTGATTTTTACCCAATACTGCAAATCCCAACTGAATGTACCTTTTGACTGGTTCAATCAAACAAACGTGAATTCAAACCAACTGCCTTCTTTTACTGATTAAATCAAACAATGCAAATTCAACCCAAATCTCGGAATAACTGGCAAAGCATCGTAGAATTAAATCTTCCTGAGAACGTGTCCACAAAAACCCTAATTCCTGATTAAATGCCAAAGAACGTTCGCCTGATCAAATTTGAGCAAGAATCAACCAAAACCCTAAGCCAACTGTGTGAAACAATCCAGAACCCTGAAAATCAATGAAACCCTAATTGTGTCCTGACTGATGAGAAAAGTCTGTTCGACCGATTCTTGAGCCAGTTTGAAAAATCAGGAAACGCCTGAAGCTGCGATTTCTTGTGGAAAATGCGAGGGCAAATTTTGGGGTACAACACCTACTGTTCCAGAGCCAATGATCTTTCCTCTCTGATTGCCTCCAAAACCTACGTGGCCTCCAGGCTTAAGTTCCAGGCTTTGGAACATATGCCTTCTTCCCGTCATGTGTCGTGAGCAGCCAGAGTCCAGGTACCATGACTGGTGTTTTTGCTTTGCTGCTAAAGATATCTACCACATGTACTATTTTATCATTAGGTACCCATATTTTCTTGGGTCCTGATTTGTTAGTTTTACCAAAACTCTGGTTGAATTTTGGTTTGACAGAGTAATCACTACTAGTATATTTTATGTCATGTGTGTGCCCATATACAAAGTGTGAATCAAGTGAAGTGCGTTTTATAACTAAATCCATGGCATTCTTTGGTGTAGGTACCTTACCTTGATATCCTATCCCTTTTCTGCCATTTCTTCTAACTCCATAGATCATTGAAGCCATTTTGCTTCTATCTATGTTTTTAGCTAGAAACTTCTGAAAGTTGTGATCGTACTCTTGATGATCTCATCATCACTGCTGGGAGTTTCAGGGATTGTTTCCTTCTGAGAGTTTTGCAATAGATTTTCTAATTTTTAAATTTTATCTTTTAACTCAAAATTCTCTAATTTGAGACTCTCAGTCTTATCAGAGTCAGAAGCAAGATTCCTTTTCAGGTTTCTGAATTTGACTCTGATCTGCTGATATCTTTCCAGAATTTCATTAAGGCTTTCAGCTAGTTCAGCCTTAGTAAAGTTTATAGCAAAGTCAGGGAATACCTCTTCTGTATCTGATTCAGAGTCTGACTCAGAAGCTTCACTGTCTTCTGTTATGTTTGCCATGAGAGCTATGTTTTCTCTTTCATCATCTGATTCTGAGTCAGCTTCAGATGTGTCAGAATCATCCCATGTAGCCATGAGACTTTTCTTCTTTTCCTTGCCAAACTTCTTTTTGGGCTTTTCCTTCTGAAGCTTTGGGCAATCACTTTTGTAGTGCCCTTGCTCGTTACATTCATAGCAGATGATGTATTTGTTGTTTGGCTTTCTGTTTCCTGAAGAGCCTTCAGATCTTCTATGTCCAGAGGAGGATTCTAACCTTCTGTATCTGGAGGAAGATTCATTCTGATTCTCTGATCTTCTGGGATTCCTGAACTTCCTTTGCCTCTGCTTCCATAATTGGTTCACCCTTCTGGAGAGGAGAGATAGTTCATCTTCTTCTGATGATGACCCATCAGAGGTTTCTTCCACAGCCTGCAAAACTTTGGAGTCAGATTTTCTGTTAGATTTTAAAGCTAATGGCTTACCTTGTTTTGAGGTTCATCTGCTTCTAGCTCTATCTCGTGACTTCTGAGGGAGCTGACAAGTTCCTCCAGAGAGATTTTGTTGAGATCCTTTGCTAGCTTAAGCGCTGTGACCATTGTCCTCCATTGTTTTGGCAAGCTTCTGATGATCTTCTTGACGTGATCAGCAGTAGAATACCCTTTGTCAAGAACTTTGAGACCAGCAACAAGAATTTGAAATCTTGAAGACATAGTTTCTATTGATTCACTCTGTTCCATCTTGAATGCCTCATACTTCTGAATAAGCGCAAGAGCTTTGGTTTCTTTGACTTGAATGTTGCCTTCATGCGTCATTCTCAGAGAGTCAAACATATTCTTTACAGTGTCTCTGTTTGATATCTTTTCATATTCTGAATAAGAGATGGCGTTGAGAAGAATTGTTCTGGCCTTGTGATGATTTCTGAAATCACGCTTTTGCTGATCAGACATTGTTTTCCTGTCAATCTTTTGACCACTTCCATCCACTGGGTGCGTGTATCCATCAGTCACCATGTCCCACAGATCAGCATCATGGGCCAGAAAGAAACTCTCAATTCTGTCTTTCCAGTAGTCAAAGTTCTCTCCATCAAAGACTGGAGGTTTGCCACTGAATCTGTCTCTTTCTTCATTGTTATCATTGCTGATGTTTTGATTTGGTCCTGCCATTGTGTTTTTCTGACGCTGGATCTTGTACTGACACGGTTAAGTGTTATAAGCTCAGAACCAGGCGCTCTGATGCCAATTGAAGATGTGAAAAACACAAGAAGGGGGGTTGAATTGTAAAACTTAAATCAAAAGCTTAAACAACACTGTATTTTATCCTGGTTCATTTGATCTCAAACTACTCCAGTCCACCCGTCAAGGTGATTTCTCCTCTCTCCAACAAGGTCTTAATCCACTATATTCAAAGGAATACAACAACTACTTTAACAACTGTTAAAGCCTTCTTGAGTATAACCACAAACCGGTTTATCTCAAGGAAATCTCTTTACAAAATAATTGAACAATAATGTGTTTGATGTTTTCTAATAAAACAGTATACCACAACTGTGATAATACACAAATTTAAGTTTAGAATGAAATTGGATTGCTAAAGCGATTGAATGAGCGTGGTTTGAAGGCTTAGCGAATTGTATGAGTGCGTGCGTGAAGATTAGCATTTTCTTTTCTCACACAGACTTGTTTATATAGCCAAGGCAAAGATACGTTGTTGTCCATAAATTACTTTCAATGATACTAACGTTCTTTCCTTTTTGAGAAGATCTTGTCTTGAATAAAGCCGTTGGCAATTAATCTGTCTTGAATACTTAGTAACGCTTCAGAGTGTTATTTATGATAATCAGAGTGTTCTTTGCTTTAGCTTATGCTGACGCTTCTGAGTGCTGATGACTTGGTAAGGATCTTGATCAGAGTCAGAGTGTTTTATGCGCAGATTCTGTTCATCAAGCTTCAACGTATGATCTGGTAGCTTCAGCGTGTAGCACATGTTATTGATCTTCTGATGCTGACGTATTACTTATCTTCTGATGCTTCTGATGTTGATTCCATCAGAACTTCTGTAAATACAAAACATAATTTTAAGTAGCATATTTGTTCTATATATATATATATCTTTGAATTTATTTATTCTTGTATTTTGTTATCATCAAAACTCTAATTAAGGGTTGTAGAATCAAACTATGTTCTAACAAACTCAACTTCGACACCTGCAGAACTAAGACTGCAACTGTCGAAAAATGGAGATGAAGATGATGTTGATCCAACCTAATACATAAGACTTATTAGATCATTGAGATACCTTTGTCATAAAAGGCCTGACTTAGCATATAGTGTAGGTATGGTAAGTAGATTCATGCAGAAGCCAAAGGTATCACATATAGCAGCAGTGAAGAGGATAATAATGTATCTTAAAGGAACTTTCGATTATGGAATTTTGTTTCCTGCAGCTGATAAAGGAAAAGAATGCAAGTTAGGGGGATACACTGATTCAAGTTGGTTTAGTTATGCTGAAGATCGAAAGTCAACAACAGTATATGTGTTTATGCTAGGTGGTGCACCAGTTGCTTGGAATTCAAGAAAGGAACCAGTATTGGCATTATCATCATGCGAAGCAGAATACATAACTGCTTCTCTTTGTGTATGTCAAGCAACTTGGATGGTGAAATTGGTCGAAGAGATAACAGGGAAAGATCATAGAGCAATTACCATGAAGATCGACAACATATCAGCTATCAATCTGGCGAAGAACCCAATAGCACATGGTCGAAGTAAGCACATCGAAATGAGGTTCCATTATCTTTGAGAGCAGGTAGCAGATGAGAAGATGAATTTGGAACACTGCAGAACTGAGAATCAGATTGCAGACATCATGACGAAGGGAGTGCAAGTCGAAGTATTCAGAAGGCTAAGAGTCATGATGAATATAGATATTTTAGACACAATGAATTAGGTGGTGTGTTAAATTATAATTCATGGTGTCGAAAATATTAGATTTTTTTATATTTAAATAGATTTGATTTAAGTCTAGAATAGATTAGATTTGATTTAGTAACAAAATAGATATTTTTGGGCTTTGGGCTTAGGGTGCAAGCTCAGTTATAAATAGAGGGAGTAACCCCTATTTTTTGTAAACAAGTCAAGCAAGTCGTTCATAGTATTTTGCAGTTGCAAAATGAATAAGAAAGTTTTCACAGTTTGTGAGTAGAGAGAAACTCTGCAGAAATTATTTGTCTTGTCTTCTTTCTTTCTTTGTCTCATAATTAAATTGTCATTGTGGTAGAAATTCATCATAGAATTTGGTGGATTTCCAACATCTGGTATCAAGAGCTTTGTTTCGATTCGAGGGAAGTATCAATCAAGAACGATTGAAGAATTCACGATGGCAAATTATGGGAATGCAAATTATCCAGCAACTCTACCAATTCTGAAAGTAGACAACTATGAGAATTGGTGCAAACAGATGAAAGTGTTGTTCAGGTGTCAAGGGCTTTGGGACCTTGTAAAATATGGAATCTAAGCGCTTGGAGAAAACGCTTCAGAAGAAGAAAATAAGAAACACACAAAAATTGAGAAGCTGAGTTATAAAGCACTATTTATAATTCATCAATGTGTGAGTCCAGAAAACTTTGAAAAAGTAAGTGATTCAGAATCTGCAAAAGAAGCTTGGGATGTTCTTGAGAAGTCCTTTGGTGGTTCAGAAAAGGTAAAAGAAGTGAGGTTACAAACTCACAAGAGAACCTATGAATTTCTTTAGATGGAAGATAGTGAGAGCATATCTGATTTCTTCACTATAGTTACAAGACTAGTGAATCAAATCAAGGCATGTGGAGAAACATTAACAACAAGAGTTGTTGTTTCGAAGATTTTGAGATCTTTAGCTCCTAAGTTCGACCACATAGTGGTGGCGATAGAAGAGGGGAAAGACTTGTCAAAATTGACAAAGTAAGATCTTTAAGGGACGCTTGAATCTCATGAACAAAGAATGAACGAAAGAGTTGTAGGAAAATCGAAGAGTGATGTGGCCTTGTAGACATATTTAGCAAAAGAAACCAAAGGCAAAGGAAAATGTTTCGATAGAGATAGAGGCGGATACAACAAATCAAATGGTAGAGGAAACCAGAATGAAGAAAACTTTTCGAATCAAAGAAGACCATACCAAGGCAACCAAAGAGGTGGTGTTGCAAATAGAGGAAAAGGTGGTGGTCGAAAACCTGATAAGAGTCACATTAAATTTTACAATTGTCAGAAGTATGGTGACTATTTGAGTGATTGTCCAGAAAAATGAAAGAATCAAGAAAGTGATGCAAAGCTTACAAAACATGAAGAAGAAGAGATTATGCTGATGGTCATAACAAAAGATGAAGATAGATTCAAGGATCAGTGGTACTTGGATTCAGGATGTTCATCACATATGCCTGGAAGGAAAGACTGGTTTGTCAACATAAAGCCCTCAACAAAAAATATGGTAAATTTTGCAAATGATAATACCCTAGCAGCTGAAGGTATTGGTGATGTTATGATTATGAGGATAGATGGAAAGAGGTCAGAAATTTCCAATGTATTGTACATACCAGGCATGAAGAGCAATTTGCTCAGTATAGGGCAGTTGGTCGAAAAAAATTATAAAGTGTCAATCAAAGATAAGATGATGAGAGTCGTTGATGCAAATGGGAGATTAATCTTGAAGGCTCATATGTCTCAGAATCTAACTTTCAAGATTGAACTAAATGTGATGGAGCACAAGTTCCTTTCGACTGCAGCTAGAAGAGATGAATGGATTTGGCACTATAGACTAGGCCATCTCAACTTCAGAGACATCGGAGATTTGAAGAGAAGAAATATGGTTTCAGGATTTCCAAAAATCGACATTCCAAACGAGGTATGTGAGGAATGTGTGCAGCCGAAGCAACACAAGAATAGCTTCAGCAAGGATGCAGGAAGCAGGTCGAAGGCTAGTCTTGAAGTCATATACTTTGATGTATGTGGACCAATCCAGGTGGATTCGATGGGAGGTAACAAATACTTTGTTACATTCATAGATGATTTCAGCCGAAAGTTGTAGACTTATCTGATCAAGAAGAAAAGTGAAGTGATATAAGTATTTTCCAAGTTTAAGTCTATGGTCGAAAGACAAAGTGGTCGAAAGCTCAAAGTTTTGAGAACTGATGGTGGTGGAGAATATGTGTCGAAAGACTTCGACAGGCTATGTGAAAAGGAAGGGATTGTGTATGAGGTGGAGCCACCCTATACTCCACAACAAAATGGAATTGCAGAAAGGAAGAAACGAACCATCATGAATATGGTGAGAAGTAAGTTAAAAGGCAAGAATTTACCTAAAGAGTTTTGGGGTGAAGCTGTTTCGGCTGCAACATACATTTTGAAGAAATTTCCTACAAAGAAGCTAGAAAGAATTACTCCAGAAGAATGTTGGTCTTGTGTGAAGCCTAATTTGAGTCATCTGAAGGTATTTGGATCTATTGCACATAGACATGTGCCAGATCAATTGAGAAGAAAACTTGATGACAAGTCAAGTCAAATGATTCTAGTTGGATATCATTCGACAGGAGGATACAAGTTATTCGATCCAGTGAAAAAGTAGTTTGTGATTAGCAGGGACATGATCATAGATGAGTTTAAAGAATGAAATTTGACTAAAAATGTCAATAAAGATTCAGTGGGAATCCTATTCGAAGAACCAGAAACTTAAGTCAAAAGTGAAGTTTGACAAGAGGAACCAGCCGATATACCAAGTACAAGCAGACCTCAAAGAACAAGACGCATGCCGACAAGATTGCAATATTGTGTGATTACATCATATGTTGTGATAGATGATGGAGGTGAGCTGGTACATTATGCTTTCTATCCAGATGTCAAACCTGATAATGCAGCTGAAGCAATGAAGGATTCGAAGTGGGTGAAAGCAATGAACGAAGAAGTGAAGTTTATTGAAGACAACAACAGTTAGTCACTTGTCGAATTGCCTCAAGGCAAGAAGGAAATTGATGTCAAGTGGGTATACAAAGTGAAAACGAATTTGAAAGGGGAAGTAACTCGACACAAAGCAAGGCTTATGGAGAAAGGATTTCTACAGAAAGAAGGAATAGACTTTGAAAGTTTGTTTAGAGTAAAGTGATTTCTTGGTTGTTGGATCTTGAAAGTTTGTTACAGAATTGGATGGTGAGGATTGAGTTCTCATACGACTTGGTTAACAGGTTTTTTATTATGCTGAGTTGGAAAAGAATTGAACTTGCTTCCCACGATTTATCTTTCCTTCAATTCTTGAAATTCTGATTTATTTTTGTCTTATTCATGAGCTGGCATTTCCTTTTGTGATTTCCAACTTAATCCTTCTCTTGGCATGGTTATTCTGTTTCCCAAATTTCTGATATTTCCTTATGTAACTTATGCATTAGCAACACATTAGCAACAGGGCATTTTGCAGGGCTTCGGTTAAAATGAATATGAGGCTGACTTTAAGCATGTATGTGCAGGTTTTTGTATCATGATGCAGGCTTGTAAAAATGGTGAACTACTTCACCATGGCCTTGAGTATATGATTAGTGTTAAATTGTAATCCATTGTGTCGAAAATATTAGATTTGTTTTGATTTAAATAGATTTGATTTAAGTCTAGAATATATTAGATTTGATTTAGTAACAAAATAGATATTTTTGCGCTTTGGGCTTATGGTGCAAGCTATGTTATAAATAGAGGGAGTAACCCCTATTTTTTGTAAGCAAGTCATTCACAATATTTTGCAGTTGCAAAGTGAATAAGAAAGTTTTCACAGTTTGTGAGCAGAGAGAAACTCTGCATAAATTATTTGTCTTGTCTTCTTTCTTTGTTTGTCTCATAATTAAATTGTCATTGTGGTAGAAATTCATCATAGACTTTGGTGGATTTCCAACAATTAGGCTAAAAAATGGTTTATGTTTGGTGCTAGAACATGTTATGTACCCTTTCCTTTTGTATCTCTTCAAAATGTAATGGCTAACATGGATTTCAATTATGAATGAAATTGATGGAACTTTTGTGAAGCTTGCAAGATGTTTGGAACTTGTAAAATTGATATTTTGTAAACCTGAATTATGATGATGAATATTGAATAATAATGATGAACCTTATGTGGAATCTTAAATGAAATTATGGATGAATGCTTGAAATTTTGAGTGAAATTATGGATGAATGCTTGAACTTGCATCAAAATCGTTTGAAAACCTTTAGTAGACTTTGAATGTAGTATGAATGATTCCAAGTCTTATTTTTCCATGACCACTTAATCTTTAAATTCAAGATAAACTGAAAAAATGGATTACTTGCACTTTACGAAACAATGGTTAACTTGAACACATTAAAAACTTTTATGAATACTTCCATCAATGAATCCAAATTCAACTCAATTCTTAAATCCAAACATTGATCACTAAGCATCAAATGAATGAAGGATACAATAATACCTTGCTCACAATTGTATCCTTTGTACCATGATTCATTCTTGTATTTCAATCAATCAAAGTCCCAGCCTTGTCAAATAACGTCTTTGAGGAATTCTTGAGAATGAATAATAGATCTTGAAGCATAGAAGAACATATTGATGTGAAATCCAATGAACTTCAATGGAATACAAGATTAACAATCTCAAGCACCATGACTAAGAAACCCTAATTCTCTTATGATGCTCAATGATGAAGAAGTGAATCGAGAAGCAGAGAGGCACAATAAAACCCTAGCTCCACAAACCATAGTCAATGAAAAACCAGTGGATTCAAGCCTAAGTGAAGTGAAAACTTCAGAGCATAGAGAAACCCTAATTCAATTCATTACTCAAACACAAAAGGATTGAAACCTTGATCTTCTGAGAAATACAGAGAAATAAACTCTGATTCAAGACCTTTGTGAATTTTAGAGGAGAATAGCCATGTAGCTTGATGAGAAAGTTTAGGACAACCATACTTCATAATCCTAATTCCACAGCTCAATGTACCAAGAAGAATAGGAGAAATCAGACTTCAATTGATATATACACCTCAATCCACTGTGAAACCCTAATATTGCACAACCATTGAACTTTGAACCTCAGGTGCTTTATTAAATGAATGAATCTATGCAAATGCTCAAATAGAATGTATGCAGATGAAATGTAAAGCCTAAGCCAGATAAAAGTAAAATTAGGAAGGAAAATTTTGGGGTGCAACAATGGACACACTGTATTTCATGGGCAGAAATGTGGTACAATACCATATTCCATGTGTCTACAGGGTTCACCCGTGGTGTATGGCAGAAAGCCTCCAGTGTTGGTGCATTTTTTGGAGGGAGAAACCAGAGTAGAAGTTGTAGCGCTGGAGTTAAGGGACAGAGACGAGGCATTGCGTCAACTGAAAGCTAATTTACTCAAAGCTCAGGAATACATGAAATAGCAAGCTGATAAGAGACGCAATGTAGTGCAATTTGAAGTTGGTGATTGGGTTTTCCTCAAATTACATCCTAATAGACAACAATCAATTGTGCAAAGAATCCATCAAAAACTGGCCCCTAAACTTTCCATACCTTATCAAGTCATGAAGAAGATAGGGCAGATTGCTTATAATTTAAAGTTACTGTAAGTTTTTGTTGGCAGCAATTTTTATAAAACACTACGTTGGTAATGTTTTGCTTAATGTCTTGACATTTGAAGTAAATCATCTCAACTGATTTTGAATGACATCAAAGCAGATGTCTAAACATCTGCCTTCTGATCTCAACGTGGTTTTCAGATTTTATATTTCTTGTTTTTAAGCGCGCTGTTGTACCCCAAAATTTGCCCTCCCATTTCCTCAACATTTTCTCATCACAAGACCTTTGAAGATCAAGATACAGTTAGGGTTTCCTCTGCTCAAGACTTCTCCTTGCACTGTGGACTCAAATTAGGGTTTGTGTTTGCCCAAGGATGTTTTGACCTGAAAAGCCTAAGATGACTTTCATGCTTCATGTTGGACTCCCAAGTTTACCCATGCCAAGTTTCAAGTCTTGATTCCAAATTTTACCCAGTCAATTGGACAGTTGACCTAGAAATCAGTTGTATTGGGGAAAAAGTCAACTGTGGCCAATTGACAGTCAAACCTCATGAAATTTGATCCACATCAACATTATGAACTCATATAGACCATTTGATCAAGTTTGGATCACAATTCCCCAAGAAATTTGATCAGATCATCAAAAGGGCAAAATGGTCATTTTTAGGGTTTTGACTGCACAAAGGCAATTTTTGACTGTTTGACCTAGCCAATGGTAAACCAAGCTCACATATGGCCTCAAGGACTCAATGGAATTTTCTTGACATGTTCATCAAGCTCAAAAGATCCCAAGTACACAAGATTGACAGTTGAATTTCCCAGTCAACTGATCAATTTTGACTGTATACTGAAAAG
The DNA here is from genome assembly GCA_948472305.1 of Vicia faba. Lineage (NCBI taxonomy): Eukaryota > Viridiplantae > Streptophyta > Magnoliopsida > Fabales > Fabaceae > Vicia > Vicia faba. Next base: position 813,464,720 of record OX451739.1, on the reverse strand, counting down.
TCAAACTTTGACTTTTTGGTCAAAATCAAGAGTCAAGATTCATTTTTCATCAAAACATGCCAAATCATGAAACTTGTTCACCAAGAAATCTCAAAATGCAAATTAGGGTTTGAAAATGGAATTTTTCATAACTTAGAATTTTTCTAAGTTATGAAAAACCCTAATTTTTTCCCAACTTTGCCCCATCTTTTCACCATGATCCATTTGGATTCAAACAAAAGTCAAAACATGAAAGTTGTAGCTTGTTGCATAATCTACAACTTTGATTCACAAAGTTTTCTCATTTGAAGCTTGTATCTCAAGTTATAATTTTTTGAATAAGGGCACTAAACCATCTTTTAACTTAGTGAAATTTGACCTATTTTGACAAAGTTTTCTACCCTACTTCAAGGCCACTTTTCATACCCTTCCACTTGGAATTTTGATTTTCATTTCAAAGATGGATTGTAGTACACATTCCAAGCTTTCCAAAATGTCCAAGAACTCATCAAACAACCTCATAACTTGAGAGATTCGAATTTCACAAGTTGGCAAAAATTCACTTTTTGTTCTTCATCAAGACATGTTCATAATCTTGCCAATTTGAAATCAGTTTGCTTTATGCTTGATTACAGGTCCTTGAACCATTTCATACTCAATAATTTAATGCATATTCAATGTGTTAAGGTGTTGTTCTTTGAGTGCAAGCATTGTATGCAAGATTAATCCTAAACTAGATAAAGTGAAATTTCCATTTTTGAAAAGATTAGCTTTATGTCAAGTTTGTAATCCAACAAGTACATGAAAGATCTGCTTGGCACAAGATTATGTGCATAACACACTGACCAAGAGATGTTTATGCAGCACATTAGGAGGCCCCCTACTAACCTAAAACCACCAACTTGCTTTTGTTGCTTAAGATAGAAGAAAAGTCCATAACTTATGCCATCTCTCATCTCAGCTTAGACACACAACACAAAACCTACCAAACACATTCCATAGACAAAATCCAATCTAACACACGAGCCCTTGCCATCTGAAACACTCCCATTGCTCTAATCACCTCAAAACTGTACAAACAGGGGAGCCCCTGCAGTTTGAGTGCAAACTCCCAATCCCTTCGAGCATTTTGATCCAAACCTTTTCCTCTACCTTCCCTACAACATATGCAAGCTAACCATGTCCTAAAATCAGAGCTGTAACACCTCCAAGCCACTTCACCATTTTTAATTTTCTGTTTTGCAGTTGGAGTTCACTAGCTCGATTCAGGGAGTTTCAAGACAAAGTAGGAATTGGAAAAGCATCCTTACACTTCAAGGAAGCTGTACAAGTCATCATTTCACTCTGAAACATCCTCCATTGCCAAGCTCGATTCCAACTGAACAGGTATATTCATGGAGTTCTATCTCTCTTATTAGGCATTGTTAGCTTTAGGTTTTTGAAGAAAACATGTCACAATCATAGCCCTGAACATGCTCATATGATTAGATTTCATTTATGTTTCGTGTGCTTAGAGAATTTCATGTCTGAACATTGATGAAAAGTTAGGTCAGAAATTGGGGGAGGAGAAATTCTCCCTCATCTTAGAGAGATAGGTCAAGTTATTTATATGGTTGAAACCGTCTCTTCATGCTGAACATTTCTTGTGTTATGAGTTTTTGCTGAAAAGCCAAGAATCAGGAGTTAGACATTGAGGAACAGGGGCGCGCGTTTTTCAAATGTTTGAAGCTGGAGGTTGAAGACAATGATCAGTGGGTTGGGCCTGTGTTATTTTGCTTTTCACACCATCCTTTTTGATTCACACCCCCCTGGGCCCATTTGCTCATATTTTAACATTTTTGACTTTTTCTTTTTTGATTAACTTTGTTTATTTTTTCTCATGACATTTAAAAAATAAAAATATTTTTTTCCATCATTTTTGTATTTATTTGCATATTTGTTTGTTTGTTTCTTTTGTTTGTATATAATATATATATGTACTATTATTAGAATAAATAGAAAATAGTGTAAATACAATTTTTGTTTTTGTTTACATTCTGAAAATATTTCACACAAAAAATACTTTTTATTTATTTTATTAAAATATTAAATAAATATTTATCTTTGTGTATAATACCTATTTAAGGTTTAATATATATATATATATATATATATATATATATATATATATATATATATATATATATATATATATATATATATATATATATATATATATATATATATATATATATATATATATATATATATATATATATATATATATATATATATATATATATATATATATATATATATATATATATATATATATATATATATATATATATATATATATATATATATATATATATATATATATATATATATATATATATATATATATATATATATATATATATATGTTTATTAATATATTTAAGCTAAAATATAAAAAAAAATACTTGAATTTTTCGTTTTTATTAATATTTGATACAAAAATACTTTTTTCACAATATACTTCATTTTATTTTATTTTTATAAATAATAAATAAATAGTTGTGTTAAATTAGATAATAATACCTTTTCTTTAAAATTAGGGTTTTTTGCCCTAAATTCAAAATACTCAAAAAAATAATACATTTTTATTTTCTTTTCTCTTTTACATAAATAATATTTTCTCATACATATAAAAACTTTCTTTTTGCATTTCACATATTTATTTAATTTCCATTTAAATTATGCAATCTATTTATCTTGCAAATATTCAAAATGATGTAATAATTTAGATTTAAATTCTTGTCAATATCCCCCATTTGAACATTTGTACCCCCTTCCCATATTTGGTTTTGTAATAGCTTAGTAATTTTAATTTCGCACTTTATTGCTTTCTAATGATAACATGTTAGAATTAGGGTTTGTATGCGAAAAATGATAAAAAATAGTTTGACCTAATACAAGATAAACAAGCATGAAAATGGACACACAAATCACACTTGCACCCCCTAGGGTTTTCCACTTGTTGCCTTCAAATAAATGGGCCATATTGTATGTTGAACATCTTTGGGCAAAGCAAACAGTTTGAATGATCATAGTCCCTCGATAAAACTTTTCAAAACAAACAAAAACAAATGATCAAGTCCCTTAAAGAAAATTGCCCAAAGACATTTAACGCCGTTGCAATTATGGTCTAAACGATGACCCGCGCCTGTCCCTTTCACATCCTAACACAAGGTTGCCCACCAAATACAATGGTGGAGCAAACTTGTTAAAAGGGTTAAAGTATAGCAATGATCTTTTGAGAAATTTAGGAGTAGATAACCTCTTAGTTACTTGAATCCACTTGCAAAACAAAACACTTGCCTAATTTCAAAATCACACATCACTACAATTTCAAAACAAACTTCAAAAACAAATGAAAACTTTTTCAAAAGACATACATCTTTGTATACATCCCCACATGGATCATTATAAAGGTTGCCACCACATTGGCCTCTTTTCAAAACATTTTCAAACCCACACACTCAAGCACCATTTAAAACAATTGAAAACAAAAGGCAAGTGATCTAAGCAAGTAACTAAGAGCCCGTGGATAACCATGGATAGAAAGGGTGCTAATACCTTCCCTTTCTATAATCTACTCCCCGAACCCAAGAAAACATCTCAAAAGGTTTTTTGCTGTGCTTTTTAACCTTTCCTTAGGATAAAATAAAAAGTCGGTGGCGACTCTTGCTAACCGCAACATTTGCGAATACAAACGCAAAACCTCAAGTCAGTTCTCCCACCGTATCACAGAACTGGCGACTCTGCTGGGGAAACTTTTAAAAGTGGAGTAACCTTAGGGCTTAGATCACCTTTGTTTTCAATTGATCGTCTTGTTTGCTTTTACATTTGTGGGCTTGCATCGGAGTTTCATAGATCCTAACCCGGATCTGGGAAATACCCTTTTTAGGTAGCATAATCTGTGAGGGACCTGTCCGGCGTAGACCGACATGGGTGAAGCAGTGGCTACGTTGGTGTGGCATCTTAGTCTGTACCTATATCCCTTGTGTTGCAACGGGGAGAATATAGGTCTTCTAAGGGGTCATTAAACACCAACCAACCTTAGAACCCTAAATTGACCGACTTGGCTATTAGGACAGTAGCAGTATGCTACACTCATTGAGGCTAAACTCTCGAGATGGTTCTGGCCGCGAGAAAAGATTTCGATGCTGGAGTTATGACCGATTGAGGGTAGTCAATGATTTGAGATCCTCTAGAACCCGGTTACTTTTGATAGGACAGGTTTTAACCAACAAAACCAAAAGAGGGTAATACCTGAAACTCATGCTGGCCTAAAACCTAAGGGTGTCTTGTGTGACTTGTGTGCCTTATTTGCCTATGTGAATACTTGTGGTGTGCTTCATCATAGCATCATGCCATCATACCATTGCATGCATCCTGTATAAAAGGCTAACCCATTTCAAAGACAAAAAGGTTTCATCTTTGCTCTGTTTTGTAGGACATTATGATGCCCGTGCGTAGAAATACTGTCCGGCTCAACTTTGTTCAACCACCAGTTTTACTCAAGGATCGGGTTGGAAGGATTCCAAACACTACCTCCTTCATCAACAGACATGGTTCTCTCCTTGGCTTGATCACTGCAAAATGGGACCAACAACTGATAAGTGTTCTGACCCAGTTTTATGACCCTCTGCATCACTGTTTCACCTTCCAAGACTTCCAGCTGGTTCCTACCCTGGAAGAATTTTCTTATTTGCTTGGGATTCCTGTCTTGGAACAAACTCCCTTCACTGGTTTGGAAAAGACTCCTAGGCCTGAAGAGATTGCTGCAATTCTCCCCTTGACCAAAGAAGAGATATTGTCCAACTGGGAAACTAGAAATGGGGTCAAGGGCTTTTTGGTCAAATTTCTGGTTGGCAAGGCTAATGATTTCTGGAATGACTTGGACTTCAAGGCATATGAGGATGTTCTAGCTCTTTTGATCTATGGTCTGGTGCTGTTTCCCAACCCTGACACCTTTATCAGTATCCATGTCATAAGGATCTTCATGTCTCGGAATCCGGTACCCACTCTTTTGGGTGATATTCTACAACAACTCTATGCTCGTACTGCTCGAAAACGGGGAACTCCGTGGTGTTGTGCTCCTTTGCTAGTAAGGTGGTTTATTTCGCACCTTCCTAAGTTCGCGCTGAAGAATGATGAAGGAAAAGGCTGGGCTCGGAGGTTAATGTCTCTCACTGATAATGACATCACCTGGACTCTCAGAGGTTTGGATGAGGTAGCTGTTATCGACCGTTGCGGAGAATACCCTAATGTCCCGTTGATTGGTATCCAAGGAGGAATCTCTTACAATCCGTGTTTAGCTCTCCGTCAGTTTGGAAGAGCCAGAGGAGATGGGCCTCATGAGATGCTGGTTCCTCACTTCCATTTTGAGTTTCAGGCAGACAGTGACAAACTACGCCAGGGTTTCATTAGAGCTTGGGACAGAATTCACAAAGCTGACCCACATGAGTTAGGACCAAAGACTTCTCTGCCATTGAAGCCCTATTGCAAATGGGTCCGCATCCGTGCTCAGAAGTTAGGTATGCCCTACGAAGCTGTTAGACCTCTCATTCTTGAGTCTCCTGTTGAAGATGGGATTCCTCCAACTGTCCTCCCTCCTCAGATACCCACTGATTTTGATACAATGAAGAGATCTTGGGCACAGCTAAAGGAAGAACGGGATTTCTATCGAGAGAAGTTCAACGAGCAGGAAAGAAAGATCCAGAGGCTGACTAAGCAATTGGAGGAAGAACGGGTCCTGAACAACTACATCAGCACTGAAAAGAGGAGGCCATGGGAGCATTGATGAGCTTTGATGTTTCCTTTTGTAGTTTTATTTCCTTTTCATTCCTGTAATGCCTAAGGGCAAGTTGTTGAACAATTGAAATTTTTAATCTAATGAAGTGTGTTTCCCTTTTTGTCTACAAAGTTGAATCTTGTTTGTCTTTGAAAACATAAAACATACGCATTCCATTACACCATATGCATAGCAGGTACCCTATTTCACAGGTTGCTTAATCTCCTTCGCTGTTTATTTTGAACAGTCATCATGAATCCAGACTCATCCAGTGAGCAGGCAATCAAGGCCCTTCAGGCCCAAAGTGCACAGTTTCAAGAGATGGTCCTAAGCCTAGCCCAAGGTCAGCAAGAGTTGAAGACTCTACTCATGAAGAAGAAGAAGAAAAAGAGGACCGCATTGTTCAACACCAGACGCAGATTTGGGAACACACTCCACAACGAAGCTGATCCAACCACTTCTTCTGCTGAGAAAAACAGTCCCCAAGGGGGAGGAGCTCCTAGTCCCGCAGTCTCCGACAACGAGACGGACTATAACGACGAACAATACCCACCCGCTGCTGACAGATACAAGCAATTGGAGGACCGCTTGAGCGCCATGGAAATTCAGAATATGCCGGGACTGGATTTCGGAGATTTGGGGTTATCTTCTGGGGTAGTCATTCCACACAAGTTTAAGGCGCCTGCCTTCGCCAAGTACGATGGGGTCTCCTGCCCGAAGCTGCATCTGAGGTCGTACGTAAGGAAAATCCAACCTTACACGGCGGATAAGAACCTATGGATTCACTTCTTCCAAGATAGCCTTTCGGGGTCACAGCTCGAATGGTTTTACCAATTGGATGGAGCTAGCATCCGACACTGGGAGGATTTGGCAACCGCATTCTACAGACAATACCAATACAATTCTGATCTCGCTCCTACGCGTACCCAACTTCAGGGTATGTCTCTAGGAACGGGTGAAGGGTTCAAAGAGTACGCTCAAAAATGGAGAGATTTGGCTGGCAGGGTGCAGCCTCCATTGACTGATCGAGAACTGGTTGATTTACAGATTTGATATTAACGGGAGAAAGAATTGAAGCTGGCATCAGGTCAGGCAAGATACAGAAGGCTGCCTCTACAAGTGCTGAGAAGAGGCCATTTAAGAAAGAAGCAAGTGCCGTCTATGGTCCTAGAAGACAAGTCAAGCCCGAAAGTCGCCAAGCCGTCAATGCTTTGGTCATCTCCAAACCTGTTGCTGCTCCTCAGCAGTACAATCAACAAAGAAGAGAAAGGCCCAAGAGGCAGTATACCCGACTAAGTATGACATTATCTCAAATTTTACCCCAACTGTTATCCACCAACCTGGTGACCCTCAAAGAAGCTCCTAAGGTCGTCAACACTGCGTCTCCTAAGTATAACCCAAATGCCCGGTGTGCTTATCATTCTGATAGTCCCGGGCACACTACTGATGATTGCTGGGCCTTGAGAAACAAAGTGCAAGATCTGATCGACGCAAAGGAAATTCAGTTTGAAGCGCCGGAGAGACCAAATGTTGTAACGGCTCCTATGCCCCAGCATAGGGTAAATGCCATCGAAGAAGAAATGTACGCTGTTTCGGTAAATGAAGTTGTCACCCCTCTGAAGACTGTTAAGAAGAACCTACTGCGGGCCGGTTTATTTCTGGGTTGCGGTAAAGGTTGCCTGTTCTGTGCTATTTCCCTATCTGATTGTCCCTTGCTGAGGTTAGGCATCCAAGGCCTAATGGATAGCAAGGAAATTCTATTCAAAAAGACTGCTGTTCAATTGGTTCCGATGAAAGAAGTTTCTGTGATTACCATCTTCAAAAATCCAATCAAGGCTCCCCCGAAGAAGCCTATTCAAATCATGACAGTTGCGCCTGTGATCATTACTGTTCCGGGGCCCCTCTCCTACGTGTCTGATAAAGCTGTCCCCTGGCATTATGGGGCAGACGTGTATGTAAATGGAATCAAACAAGAATTCGACGCTAGTGCCAGTATCTGCGATATCACTGGTCTAGCCAAAGTTACCCGCAGTGGCAGGCTCTTCTCGCCTGACATTGCGCCGCCCGCTATTCGAAAACCCCTCCTCATAAAACCTATAAGTTTACCTGGTCCTGTTGCTGATCAAATTGTGTCCCCTGCTGCCGAGTCATCAAATGCTCGGGGCAAAGGGATTGAAGAAGAGCCTGCCCGGATGGAGGCACCAATACCCATAAATGCTGAGGCCTCCCGACAAGAAATGGAGGAGATTCTGAAAATAATAAAGAAAAGTGATTTTAATGTTGTCGAGCAGTTAGGGCATACACCCTCCAAGATCTCCCTGCTCTCCTTATTGCTATGCTCCGAGGCCCATGCTAAGGCCTTGATCTCATTTCTCAAGACGGCCCATGTGCCGCAGGAGACGTCTGCAGTCCAGTTCACTGATTGCATAGCGAATCTAACGGCGGAAAACGGCTTGGGTTTTTCAGATGCTGACCTGACCGCGAAAGGGAGAGACCACAATGATGCCCTGCATGTCTCTATTGAATGCAGGGGCACTACTTTGGCACATGTATTGGTGGATACTGGTTCTTCCTTGAATGTTCTACCGAAAAAGGCTTTAGATCGTCTGGATTATGAAGGCCTGGAGTTGAAACCCAGCAACATCATCGTCAGGGCCTTCGACGGTTCCAAAAGGATGGTTCATGGAGAGGTTAACATCCCTATTCGTGTGGGCTCTCAAGTGTTTGACTCTACCTTTTACGTGATGGATATACGTCCATCGTACTCTTGTCTGTTGGGTCGACCTTGGATCCATAAAGCTGGGGCAGTGACCTCCACCTTGCACCAGAAGCTGAAGTATCCCGTCAGGGGGAAGATCGTCATTGTGCTAGGAGAAGAGGAGTATATGGTGAGCCATTTGAATTCCTTCAGGTACATCGAGATGGACGGAGAGTTTATTGAAACCCCCTTTCAGCATTTCGAGGAGGTGCATCCAATTTCAGCAGCTGCAGAGACAATGGCCGAAGAGAATGATTCCTTGAAGATGGCTTCCCTAAGGGATGCCCGGGCTGTGGTTCAGAAAGGCAATTGTGCACACTGGGGTCAGCTTCCTGACTTCACTCAGAAGAACGACAAGTTTGGGCTAGGCTTTACTGCAGAGGCTCAGAAGGCGGTGCGCAAAGAAAAGATCGGAAAGGCTCCGGTGTTTATTTCCAGCTCAAGGGTGAATGCTATCGAGGAGGATGTGGAGGAAGTTGAGTTTGACAGTTGGATCTACCCGACTACCAGCAACGGACCAAGCAACTGGACGGCAAAGGATTTTACCCCTATCACATTTGTCACGCAGTAATTGATTTCTTTTGATTTCCAAATTTGTAACAAACAATATGTTAAAACTTTGTTGGCTCGGTGTCCTACCCGGGGCATCGTAGCTCCATTTGTGAGGGCTTTTTGTATGACATTTTCATATATCATCAATCAAAACATTGGACGTTTGTTGCATTTCAAATCTTTTGCTCTTTTCCTTTCTGTGTTATATATATTGCAAAACAGCTATATTTACACACACTCACTTATACAGGTTTCAATCCACTCTGGATCTCACTGGTAACAGCTCTGCTACCGCCAGTTATGACTTCGAAAATCCGATCAACTTGGCCGAAGACGAAGGTGAAGATGATTGCGAAGTGCCTGGTGAACTCGCAAGACTGCTACTCCAGGAAGAGAGAGCTATTCAACCGCATGAAGAGCCTGTGGAGACAATTAACCTGGGTACTGAGACGGATAGGAAAGAGGTCAAGATTGGTGCCAATCTAGAGCTCAGCGTGAAGCAACGATTGATCCAGATGCTACAAGACTACATGGAGATTTTTGCTTGGTCCTATGAAGATATGCCTGGTTTGGATGCCGACATTGTAGTTCACCACCTGCCAACCAAGGAAGATTGCCCTCCGGTAAAGCAAAAAGTCCGACGGATGCGTCCAGAGATGTCTGAGAAGATCAAGGCCGAGGTCATGAAACAGTTTGATGCCGGGTTCCTTGCAGTGACTTCCTACCCCCAGTGGGTTGCCAATGTGGTGCCAGTACCAAAGAAGGACGGTAAAGTCAGAATGTGTGTCGACTACAGGGATTTGAACAGGGCCAGCCCCAAGGATGACTTCCCCCTACCTCACATCGATGTCCTGGTTGACAATACAGCTCAACACAAGGTGTTCTCCTTCATGGATGGTTTTTCAGGGTATAATCAGATCAAAATGGCTCCTGAAGATATGGAGAAGACTACATTTGTGACTCAATGGGGCACCTTCTGTTATAAGGTCATGCCATTCGGATTGAAAAATGCTGGGGCAACCTATCAACGTGCCATGGTTGCTTTGTTTCATGATATGATCCATCATGAAATTGAGGTATACGTTGATGACATGATTGCAAGGTCTCAAACTGAGGAGGAGCACCTTGACCATCTGAGGAAGTTGTTTGACCGACTCAAGTTATATAAGCTGAGGTTGAATCCCAACAAATGCACCTTTGGGGTAAGATCCGGAAAGTTGCTAGGTTTCATTGTAAGTGATAAAGGTATTCAGGTGGATCCTGCCAAGGTAAAAGCCATACAAGAGATGCCGACTCCAAAAACAGAGAAAGAAGTCAGAGGTTTCCTAGGACGACTGAATTACATTGCTCGATTCATCTCGCATCTGACTGCTACTTGTGAGCCAATCTTCAAATTGCTGAAGAAAGATCAAGTAGTACGCTGGAATGATGAATGTCAGGCCGCCTTTGAAAGGATAAAGGAATATCTCCAAGAGCCACCCATTCTTATGCCACCGGTGGAAGGAAGACCTCTGATACTATACTTGACAGTGCTTGATAATTCAATGGGGTGTGTGCTGGGGCAGCATGACGAGTCTGGCCGAAAAGAGCACGCTATTTATTACTTGAGCAAAAAGTTTACCGACTGTGAGTCTCGTTACTCACTGCTTGAGAAAACTTGCTGCGCTCTTGTATGGGCTGCTCGCCGGCTGAGACAGTATATGCTGACTCACACTACCTTATTGATTTCAAAGATGGATCCCATCAAGTACATATTTGAAAAGCCCGCTCTGTCTGGAAGAATAGCGAGATGGCAAATGATCTTGACAGAATATGATATCCAGTATACAACTCAGAAAGCAATTAAGGGAAGTGTACTGGCAGATCATTTGGCACACCAACCTGTGGACGATTACCAATCATTGAACTTTGATTTTCCGGACGAAGACATCATGGTAGTAACTGACTGTGAAGTACCTGGACCGGATGAAGGACCTGAGGAAGGATCCCGATGGTCTATGCATTTTGATGGAGCCTCCAATGCTTTGGGTAACGGCGTCGGCGCTGTAATCATATCTCCCAAAGGAACTCATACTCCCCTCACCGCCCGATTATGTTTCAGCTGCACCAACAATATGGCAGAATACGAGGCATGTATCATGGGTTTACAAGCTGCAATCGACTTAAGGATAAAATTTCTAAGTGTCTTCAGAGATTCCGCTCTCGTGATCAATCAGATCAAAGGCGAGTGGGATACGAAACACCCGAATCTTATTCCTTACAAGGAGTATGTGTCGACCTTGCTCCCTCACTTTGAAGAGATAACTTTTGAGCATTTCCCCAGAGAGGAGAATCAGCTAGCGGACGCACTAGCCACGATGTCTTCAATGTTCAAAGTTAAATGGGACAATGAGGCTCCCCGAATCATAATCTGGAAGTTGGATGAACCGGCATACTGCTGCGAGCTCGAGGCTGAGAAGGTGACTGAAAAACCCTGGTATCACGAGGTAAAGAGGTACTTGGAAGCTCAGGAATACCCTGAAGGTGCATCCGTCAATGATAAGAAGTTCATGAGAAGGTTTGCTGCAAAATTCTTCCTCAGCAACGGCATTCTCTACAAACGAAATCATGATTCGACTCTGCTGCGTTGTGTGGATAAGGCTGAAGCGGAGAAAATCATGATGGAACTGCATGAAGGTACATTTGGAACACATTCCAGTGGACACACCATGGCTAAGAAAATCCTTCGGGCAGGATATTTCTGGTCCACAATGGAAGCCGATTGTTACCAACACTCCCGAACTTGTCATAAATGCCAGATCTATGCTGACAAGGTGCATATCCCTCCGGTTCCTTTGAATGTCCTGACGGCACCTTGGCCTTTCGCAATGTGGGGCATCGATATGATCGGTGAGATCCGACCAACGGCATCCAATGGGCATCGCTTCATCTTGGTGGCGATCGATTATTTCACGAAATGGGTTGAGGCAGCTTCCTATGCCACAGTAACCAAGAGCGTCGTGGCACGTTTCATCCGGCATAATCTGATCTGTCGGTACGGAGTCCCGGAAAGAATCATTACGGACAATGGTACCAATCTCAATAACAAAATGATCACTGAACTCTGTGAACAATTCAAGATACAGCACCACAATTCTTCTCCCTACCGGCCGAAGATGAATGGGGCTGTAGAGGCAGCCAATAAAAATATCAAGAAAATTGTGCAGAAGATGACAGTGACCTATAAAGATTGGCACGAGATGTTACCGTTCGCTCTTCATGGGTACCGCACCTCAGCAAGGACATCAACCGGGGCAACTCCTTTCTCCTTGGTCTATGGCATGGAGGCAGTCTTGCCAATTGAAATCCAGATACACTCTCTCCGGATAATGAAGGATGCAGACTTGAATGAAGATGATTGGATCCAGACTCGACTTGATCAATTAAATCTGATTGACGAAAAGAGGCTCACTGCTATCTGCCATGGTCAAACGTATCAGAAACGGATGATCAGGGCATTTAACAAGAAAGTCAGACCGCAAGAGTATCAAGTTGGGGACCTGATAATCAAACGCATCATCCTTCCTCAAAGTGATCCCAGGGGCAAATGGACCCCTACATACGAAGGGCCATTTGTGGTTAAACGTGTGTTCTCAGGAGGAGCCATGATCCTAACCACCATGGATGGTGACGACCTTCCTCACCCCGCCAATGCAGACATAGTGAAAAAATACTACGCATAAATAAAAGACCCGCTAGGTTGACATACCTAGGCAAAAAAAGGGCTTCCCGGCGAACCAAAAGGGTTCGGGCAAAAGTAAGGGATGAAATGAATAAAAAAATATGTACACCCGGCAAGTCGAAAACCTGAAAGGGCGGCTTGGGCAAAAATGGGTATCCCGGTGTACTGAAAACCCGAAAGGGCGGTCCAGGCAAAAGTTAGGGATAAAAGCGTAACACTATGTCTCATTGATCACTTCGCATCCGGAATTCGGCATCAACTATCTGGCTCCAGATTTCGGCATTGACCAATCAGCTTCATCTTCAAATTAGGCAGCAAAGCGATGAGACGTTCGAAGACATAAAGGCGATAGCAGAGTTGGAACCCAGTGGGATTGTTCACATAGCTGTTTTGTTTTCTTTTTCAAATTGTAAACTCTATACTATTTGGCGATGTCCTCTTACTAGGATGTCAGCCTCTTGTACAAAAACGCCTATTCACAGGCAAAGTTTAAATCAATACAAATTCACTTATCCATACAAATTACCATTGTTTCCCTTTTTTTTTTGTCTTGCGAAGAACGTCCAATGTTCATTTTTGATATATGCATTTGACATTAAATTGCTGATTCATAAATGTTTGCATATGAAACAAGAGATTAATTACAAATGACATCAAAGACAGGGGCAATGTGGAGTTGTCTAATGCAGTCTGGTTGTTTTGTCCGCCAAGGCACCAAGGTAGGTTCAACTGAAGAATGTGGCCAAATCATCTCAATTCCCCGCAGAATAAGACAGGATGCGACAATACTTTCCCCAAGCAGAGTTGGTTCCCCGTTGATCCTGAAAAGGCACAACATTCCCCGGCAGGTCTTAAAGCTCATCCCCAGTAGATTTTGCAAGCTTGTCCCCTGCGAAGCACGGACGTCTCACCCGAGTTTTTATTTAGAGTTATTTCCTCACAAGGACTTATAACTGGGTTATCCTCAGCTAAAAGCCACGGAAGATCGCTCTCGGCAAAGTTCCTTCAGTCCCCGGCGGAGTCTATCTTTGGTATTCCCAAGCAGAGTTTATCTTTGGAGTTCCCCAGTGGATTTTACCATCATTATCCCCAGCGGAATCCGTCATTGAAGTCCTCAGCAGGCCTCTCATCAAAACTTCGGCCAAGTATCTCTTCCACAGAGCAGCTTCCCGGCCGTTCGTCAAGGATTTATTTTCCTAAGATGAAATTACACTCATAAACATTTCACATTTTCATACATCTTGCTTACATACATGATGAAACGCATACAACATCTCATGTTGAACATCATGATATCATGCATATCATACATCATGACATTGCATACAACTTACGTTTTTGCCTTTTCAGGAAAAAGACAATCGCAAAAACGACTACCTTCAACTGTCACAATTCCAGATTCGATACCTGTATCTAGCCAGGGCACATCTGAGAGTGATCAGTTTCTAGACTCGACTCCTGTATCTAGCCAGGGCACGTCTGAAGAGTTCGAAGATTCGATTCCTGTATCCAGCCAGGGCACATCTATCAACTACAACAGCTCCAGATTCGATTCATGTATCCAGCCAGGGCATATCTGTTGACCACGTTTCCAGACTCGACTCCTGTATCTAGCCAGGGCACGTCTGAAGAGTTCCAAGATTCGATTCCTGTATCCAGCCAGGGCACATCTATTAAACGACTATTTCCAGATTCGACTCCTGTATCCAGCCAGGGCATATCTGTGAGCAACCAATTGTAGATTCAATACCTGTATCCAGCCAGGGCATATCTGCATCAGGAGACTGAGGATCAAACACCTGTAACAAGCCGGGAAAACATCCGTCTTTCTCAAATACACAAGTTCTCGCAAAGGAATCTCTTATGCGACCGACACTTCCAAATGGCATCTATAAGCCCATTCCCAACAAGGTTCTGTCACTTCCAAATGGCATCTATAAGCCCATTCCCGACACCACGTTGTTGAGACTCCAGCATGCGAGTGCAAATTTCCGGGCACTCTAGTGTCCAATCTCCTTTTACCCTCGAGTCACGAAAGGCAAACCTGCCAATCTAACTCTTCAGGTTCAAGAAGATTGAACAGGGGCAACTGTTGTACCCCAAAATTTGCCCTCCCATTTCCTCAACATTTTCTCATCACAAGACCTTTGAAGATCAAGATACAGTTAGGGTTTCCTCTGCTCAAGACTTCTCCTTGCACTGTGGACTCAAATTAGGGTTTGTGTTTGCCCAAGGATGTTTTGACCTGAAAAGCCTAAGATGACTTTCATGCTTCATGTTGGACTCCCAAGTTTACCCATGCCAAGTTTCAAGTCTTGATTCCAAATTTTACCCAGTCAATTGGACAGTTGACCTAGAAATCAGTTGTATTGGGGAAAAAGTCAACTGTGGCCAATTGACAGTCAAACCTCATGAAATTTGATCCACATCAACATTATGAACTCATATAGACCATTTGATCAAGTTTGGATCACAATTCCCCAAGAAATTTGATCAGATCATCAAAAGGGCAAAATGGTCATTTTTAGGGTTTTGACTGCACAAAGGCAATTTTTGACTGTTTGACCTAGCCAATGGTAAACCAAGCTCACATATGGCCTCAAGGACTCAATGGAATTTTCTTGACATGTTCATCAAGCTCAAAAGATCCCAAGTACACAAGATTGACAGTTGAATTTCCCAGTCAACTGATCAATTTTGACTGTATACTGAAAAGTCAAACTTTGACTTTTTGGTCAAAATCAAGAGTCAAGATTCATTTTTCATCAAAACATGCCAAATCATGAAACTTGTTCACCAAGAAATCTCAAAATGCAAATTAGGGTTTGAAAATGGAATTTTTCATAACTTAGAATTTTTCTAAGTTATGAAAAACCCTAATTTTTTCCCAACTTTGCCCCATCTTTTCACCATGATCCATTTGGATTCAAACAAAAGTCAAAACATGAAAGTTGTAGCTTGTTGCATAATCTACAACTTTGATTCACAAAGTTTTCTCATTTGAAGCTTGTATCTCAAGTTATAATTTTTTGAATAAGGGCACTAAACCATCTTTTAACTTAGTGAAATTTGACCTATTTTGACAAAGTTTTCTACCCTACTTCAAGGCCACTTTTCATACCCTTCCACTTGGAATTTTGATTTTCATTTCAAAGATGGATTGTAGTACACATTCCAAGCTTTCCAAAATGTCCAAGAACTCATCAAACAACCTCATAACTTGAGAGATTCGAATTTCACAAGTTGGCAAAAATTCACTTTTTGTTCTTCATCAAGACATGTTCATAATCTTGCCAATTTGAAATCAGTTTGCTTTATGCTTGATTACAGGTCCTTGAACCATTTCATACTCAATAATTTAATGCATATTCAATGTGTTAAGGTGTTGTTCTTTGAGTGCAAGCATTGTATGCAAGATTAATCCTAAACTAGATAAAGTGAAATTTCCATTTTTGAAAAGATTAGCTTTATGTCAAGTTTGTAATCCAACAAGTACATGAAAGATCTGCTTGGCACAAGATTATGTGCATAACACACTGACCAAGAGATGTTTATGCAGCACATTAGGAGGCCCCCTACTAACCTAAAACCACCAACTTGCTTTTGTTGCTTAAGATAGAAGAAAAGTCCATAACTTATGCCATCTCTCATCTCAGCTTAGACACACAACACAAAACCTACCAAACACATTCCATAGACAAAATCCAAGCTAACACACGAGCCCTTGCCATCTGAAACACTCCCATTGCTCTAATCACCTCAAAACTGTACAAACAGAGGAGCCCCTGCAGTTTGAGTGCAAACTCCTAATCCCTTCGAGCATTTTGATCCAAACCTTTTCCTCTACCTTCCCTACAACATATGCAAGCTAACCATGTCCTAAAATCAGAGCTGTAACACCTCCAAGCCACTTCACCATTTTTAATTTTCTGTTTTGCAGTTGGAGTTCACTAGCTCGATTCAGGGAGTTTCAAGACAAAGTAGGAATTGGAAAAGCATCCTTACACTTCAAGGAAGCTGTACAAGTCATCATTTCACTCTGAAACATCCTCCATTGCCAAGCTCGATTCCAACTGAACAGGTATATTCATGGAGTTCTATCTCTCTTATTAGGCATTGTTAGCTTTATGTTTTTGAAGAAAACATGTCACAATCATAGCCCTGAACATGCTCATATGATTAGATTTCATTTATGTTTCGTGTGCTTAGAGAATTTCATGTCTGAACATTGATGAAAAGTTAGGTCAGAAATTGGGGGAGGAGAAATTCTCCCTCATCTTAGAGAGATAGGTCAAGTTATTTATATGGTTGAAACCGTCTCTTCATGCTGAACATTTCTTGTGTTATGAGTTTTTGCTGAAAAGCCAAGAATCAGGAGTTAGACATTGAGGAACAGGGGCGCGCGTTTTTCAAATGTTTGAAGCTGGAGGTTGAAGACAATGATCAGTGGGCTGGGCCTGTGTTATTTTGCTTTTCACACCATCCTTTTTGATTCACACCCCCCTGGGCCCATTTGCTCATATTTTAACATTTTTGACTTTTTCTTTTTTGATTAACTTTGTTTATTTTTTCTCATGACATTTAAAAAATAAAAATATTTTTTTCCCATCATTTTTGTATTTATTTGCATATTTGTTTGTTTGTTTCTTTTGTTTGTATATAATATATATATGTACTATTATTAGAATAAATAGAAAATAGTGTAAATACAATTTTTGTTTTTGTTTACATTCTGAAAATATTTCACACAAAAAATACTTTTTATTTATTTTATTAAAATATTAAATAAATATTTATCTTTGTGTATAATACCTATTTAAGGTTTAATATATATATATATATATATATATATATATATATATATATATATATATATATATATATATATATATATATATATATATATATATATATATATATATATATATATATATATATATATATATATATATATATATGTTTATTAATATATTTAAGCTAAAATATAAAAAAAATACTTGAATTTTTCGTTTTTATTAATATTTGATACAAAAATACTTTTTTCACAATATACTTCATTTTATTTTATTTTTATAAATAATAAATAAATAGTTGTGTTAAATTAGATAATAATACCTTTTCTTTAAAATTAGGGTTTTTTGCCCTAAATTCAAATTACTCAAAAAAATAATACATTTTTATTTTCTTTTCTCTTTTACATAAATAATATTTTCTCATACATATAAAAACTTTCTTTTTGCATTTCACATATTTATTTAATTTCCATTTAAATTATGCAATCTATTTATCTTGCAAATATTCAAAATGATGTAATAATTTAGATTTAAATTCTTGTCAATATCCCCCATTTGAACATTTGTACCCCCCTTCCCATATTTGGTTTTGTAATAGCTTAGTAATTTTAATTTCGCACTTTATTGCTTTCTAATGATAACATGTTAGAATTAGGGTTTGTATGCGAAAAATGATAAAAAATAGTTTGACCTAATACAAGATAAACAAGCATGAAAATGGACACACAAATCACACTTGCACCCCCTAGGGTTTTCCACTTGTTGCCTTCAAATAAATGGGCCATATTGTATGTTGAACATCTTTGGGCAAAGCAAACAGTTTGAATGATCATAGTCCCTCGATAAAACTTTTCAAAACAAACAAAAACAAATGATCAAGTCCCTTAAAGAAAATTGCCCAAAGACATTTAACGCCGTTGCAATTATGGTCTAAACGATGACCCGCGCCTGTCCCTTTCACATCCTAACACAAGGTTGCCCACCAAATACAATGGTGGAGCAAACTTGTTAAAAGGGTTAAAGTATAGCAATGATCTTTTGAGAAATTTAGGAGTAGATAACCTCTTAGTTACTTGAATCCACTTGCAAAACAAAACACTTGCCTAATTTCAAAATCACACATCACTACAATTTCAAAACAAACTTCAAAAACAAATGAAAACTTTTTCAAAAGACATACATCTTTGTATACATCCCCACATGGATCATTATAAAGGTTGCCACCACATTGGCCTCTTTTCAAAACATTTTCAAACCCACACACTCAAGCACCATTTAAAACAATTGAAAACAAAAGGCAAGTGATCTAAGCAAGTAACTAAGAGCCCGTGGATAACCATGGATAGAAAGGGTGCTAATACCTTCCCTTTCTATAATCTACTCCCCGAACCCAAGAAAACATCTCAAAAGGTTTTTTGCTGTGCTTTTTAACCTTTCCTTAGGATAAAATAAAAAGTCGGTGGCGACTCTTGCTAACCGCAACATTTGCGAATACAAACGCAAAACCTCAAGTCAGTTCTCCCACCGTATCACACGCGCCTTATTCAGGTTTTGGGGTTTATAACTTGCAAAAAATATGGAAGAATATTTTTCGATCTATCTTATCTTTATGGATTATATCTTTGCCTACTTTCATGGAGATATTCAAGGGATTCAATATATTGCAATATTTGTTTTTCAGCCCAAGCCCATAAAGAAGATGATGCGCCTTTATAAGGACTTGCAACCTTATTCGTACAACTGCAATAATTGAAGAAAAATATATTCTTTGTATTTAAAAGTCTGAATCTTTTAATTGTAATACACTCTAGGATTATTTCAATACTTGAGTTGTAACTTGTTAGTTGAGTTGTAAATTATGGATCATTCATAAGCTTTTAAGTACTGAATGATTGAAGTTTTGCAAGCTTAATAATTTTGTTGTTTTTCACTGTTAGTGATTGAAGGGATTTGAGGAGGATCTCATACCTAGGTTTGTCTTAGGTAGAAGTATAGCACGGGCAGTGATTAAGTGATTAGATTGTAAATTGGTTGTTTACTGAGGGTCTATGAATTGATACTATTTAGTGGACTTATCCCTGGCTTAGTAGCCCCCAGAGTAGGTGTTGTTGTACACCGAACTGGGTTAATAATACCTTATGTTTTTACTGCTTTTATATTGTTGCATTTTATATTATCCTCAGATATTTGTGTCGTGACATCTCATTCGACATCACATATCTGATACCAGAATTTCAATTGGTATCAGAGCAAGCATCCTGCTCTGTATCTGGGTGAGATTTAGAGAAGATACTTTCTAGTACTATGGACAAGGAAGGAGGATTTGTGAACAGACCACCCATTCTGGATGGAAGCAATTATGACTATTGGAAACCATATATGGTGGCCTTTCTAAAATCTCTGGATAGCAGGGCTTGGAAAGCTATCTTAAAAGGATGGAAACACCCTGTTAAATTAGGAGAAGATGGAGAACCCACTTCTGAGTTAAAGCCATAAGAAGATTAGTCTAAAGAAGAGGATGAAATTGCACTTGGAAATTCTAAAGCCTTGAATGCTATATTCAATGGAATTGATAAGAATATTTTCCGATTAGTGAACACATGTGAAGTAGCTAAGGATGCCTGGGGGATTCTTAAATCTACCCATGAAGGCACATCCAAAGTTAAGATGTCAAGACTTCAGTTGCTCACCACCAGATTTATAAATATGAGAATGAAGGATGATGAAAGTATTAATTACTTCCATATGAATATTCTTGAGATTGCTAATGCATCTAGTGCTTTAGGAGAAAAAAAATACCCGAAGACAAATTGGTGAGAAAGATGCTTAGGTCTCTCCTCAAGAGATTTGATATGAAAGTGACTGCAATAGAAGAAGCACAAGACATTGACAAGATGATAGTGGATAAACTTGTTGGATCCCTTCAGACATTTGAATTAAGCATCAATGAAAGATATGAAAAGAAGAACATAAACATAGCTTTTGTAACCAATACTGAAGATGAAAAGGAGGATTGTGATCTGGATACAAATGAAGGAATATCTAATGCTTTAGTTCTGCTTGGAAGGCAGTTTAACAAAGTGATAAATAAGATGGATAGGAACCCAAGATCAAATGTCAAGAACATCTCATCTGACATCCATAAGTCAAATGAGTATTGAAGAAAAAGGGATGAAGAAAAATCCACTCAAGGGAAGGGAATACAATTTCATGGATGTGAAGGTTTTGGTCACGTTAGAGCTGAATGTCCTACATATCTTAAGAGAAAAAAAGAAGAATCTATCTATTACTTGGTCTGAAGAGGACTCAAAGAGTGATCTTGAAGAGGAATCTGCCAAGTATGTTAAAGCATTAACAAGCAAATATGTTTCTAATGAAGATTCTAGTGATAGTGAACTAAACTTTGATTAGTTAGCTGCCTCGCATAGAGAACTGTGTCTCAGAAGTGCAGAAGTTTGCCAAGAAGGGGAGAAACAAAAAGATCTCATAACTCAGCTGAAGGCAGAAAGGAAAGAGCATCTGAAAACTATCTCTAGTTTGGTAAGTGAAGTGACTTCTTTGAATTTGAATCTTGACAGAATGGTCAAATCATTCAAGATGCTGAATAATGGGTCTGGCACATTAGATGAAACTCTTCAAGTGGGAAGAGAGACAGGAGATAAGAGTGGTCTAGGGTTTAATGAGAGAAATTAACCTTATTCAGAAGAACCTTTATCATATTCCACTCATGCCAAGACTAAACCAAAGATGTCAAATTAAATGCCTCTATATCATGGCAAACATCATGTCAAGAAAAGACATCATGGCAAGAAAAAATTTAATCACACCAGAGAGAAATTCCAGCCCTGGAGGTGTCACCATTGTGGAAGGTTTGGTCATATAAGACCTTTCTGGTTCAAGTTGTATCGGTACCCTAAAGTTGCTCCTCAAAATAGTAAAAAGAAGAAGCAGTGGGTTCCCAAGTCTATTATTGCTAGTCTTATAGCTCATATATCTCTCAGAGTCTCAACCAAAGATGGCTGGTACTTTGACGGTGGTTGTTCTAGACACATGACAGGTGTTAATAATCAGTTGGTAGATATCAAATCTCACTCCACCAGTTATGTGACTTTTGGTGATGGAGCCAAAGGTGAAATCAAAGGAGTTGGAAAGCTGGAATGTCCAGGAGTCCCAAAACTTGATAATGTGTTACTTGTCAAAGGGTTAACAACTAACCTAATAAGTATAAGTCAGATATGAGATCAAGGGTTCAAAGTAAACTTCACCAAGACAGAATGCCTCGTTTGTAATGAGAAGAATGAAGTTATTATGAAAGAAATCAGATCTAAAGACAACTGCTATTTATGGGTTCCTCAATAGTTAAACTTCTTCCCGACATGTGCTTTAGCCAAAGAAAATGAAGTTAAATTGTGGCATCAAAAACTAGGACACTTACATCTGAAAGGAATGAAAAGAATGATATCTATATAATCCATGAGAGGGATTCCTAAGATCAAGATAAAAGAAGGGAGAGTATGTGGTGAATGCCATATTGGAAAGCAAACTAAGATGTCACATCAGAAGATCCAACATCTCACCACATCAAAAGTTTTGGAACTTCTTCACATGGACTTGATGGGACCTATGTAGGTTGAAAGTCTTGGTGGAAAGAAGTATGCATATGTTGTTGTAGATGACTTATCTAGGTACACATGGATACGTTTTATCAGAGAATAATTAGAAACTTTTGAAGTCTTTAAATATCTCTGTCAAAAACTTCAAAGAGAAAAGGATAGTCATGTCATCAGAATCAAAAGTGATCATGGAAAGGAATTTGAGAACAATAAATTTGCTAATTTTTGTTCTTCTGAAGGAATCAGTCATGAATTTTCCTCTCCCATTACTCCTAAGCAAAATGGGATTGTGGAATGCAAAAACAAAACTCTTCAGGAATCATCCAGAGCTATGATTCATGATAAGAAGTTACCCAACCGCTTTTGGGCTGAAGCTATGAATACTGCATGCTATATCCATAACAGAGTCACTCTAAGAAAAGGCACCTCAACCACCTTGTATGAAATATGGAAGGGAAGAAAACCTAATAACAAATATTTTCATGTTTTTGGAAGTAAATGTTACATATTAGTTGATCGTGAACAAAGAAGGAAGATGGATCCCAAGAGTGATGAGGGAATATTCTTGGATTACTCTACAAATAGCAGAGCTTACAGAGTCTTTAACTCTAGAACTAAGGTTATGATGGAATCCATAAATGTTATTATTGATGATAGAGGATGGAACAATGAAGAAGATGTCTTAGAAGATGTTGGAACATCTTTGTCAGACATTCAAATAGAATCTAATGATAGAAGTACTGATCCTAATCCAACTCAAGAAGATCCTGAGCCCAGTCAAATCAATAAAGATCCTTCAATTAGAACTCAGAGAGAACATCCTAAGGAACTTATTATAGGAGATATAAATAAAGGAGTTACTACTAGATCAAGAGAAGAGATGTCAAACTCTTGCTTTGTTTCAAAAATCGAGCCTAAGAATGTCAAAGAAGCCTTAACTGATGAGTTCTAGATTAATTCTATGCAAGAAGAGCTAGAACAATTTAGAAGAAATGAAGTTTGGATCTGGTTCCAAGACCTGAAGGGACAAATGTGATTGGCACTAAATGGGTGTACATGAATAAATCTGATGAAAAATGGGTGGTTATTAGAAATAAGGTAAGATTAGTTGCACAAGTATACACTTAAATTGAAGGAGTTGATTTTGATGAAACATTTGCCCCTGTGGCCAGACTTGAATCAAACAGACTACTCTTAGGAGTTGCTTGCATTCTGAGATTTAAGTTGTTTCAAATGGATGTAAAGAGTACCTTCTTAAATGGCTATCTGAATAAGGAAGTTTATGTGGAACAACCTAAGGGATTTGTTGATCCAAGATTTCCTAACCATGTGTACAAACTGAAGAAAGCTCTGTATGGATTAAAGCAGGCTCCAAGAGCTTGGTATGAGAGATTGACAGAATTTTTTGATGAGAATGGATATAGGAAAGGCGACATAGAAAAAACTCTTTTTGTAAAGGAAGAAGAAGGAAAGATCATGATTACACAGATTTATGTTGATGATATTGTGTTTGGTGGGATGTCAAATGAGATGGTTTAACATTTTGTCAAGCAAATGCAGTCAGAATTTGAGACGAGCCTTGTTGGTGAGTTAACCTACTTTCTTGGTCTACAAGTTAAACAAATGGAAGATTCCATATTCTTATCTCAGAGCAAATATGCGAAGAATATAGTAAAGAAATTTAGGATGGAAAATGCCAGTCACAAGAGAACACCTGCTCCCACGCATCTGAAGTTATCTAAAGATAAAAAAGGAGTAAGTCTGGATCAAAGTCTTTACAGAAGTATGATATACATTCTTCTATATCTCACAGCTAGCAGACCTAACATTGCTTTGCTGTAGGGGTGTGTGCTAGATATAAAGCTAATCCTAAAGTTAGTCATGCCAACCATGTGAATAGAATTCTTAAATATGTGAATGGGAAAAGTGACTATGGTATGCTATATTCTCATGGATCTAGCTCTGCTTTAAATGGTTATTGTGATGTTGATTGGGTAGGAAGTGTTGATGATAGAAAAAGTACATTAGGAGGATGTTTCTTTTTGGGAAATAATCTCATATATTGGTTCAGTAAGAAGCAAAATTGTGTGTCTCTGTCCACTGCTAAGGCTGAGTATATTGCTGCAGGAAGCAGTTGTTCTCAGTTAGTTTGAATGAAACAAATGTTGACAGAATGTAATGTCAAACAGGATGTCATGATATTATTTTATAACAATCTGAGTGTCATAAATATATCACAAAATGCTATTCAATACAGTAAGACCAAACATATTGATATTTGTCATCACTTCATAAGAGAGCTTGTTGAAGAAAAGATTGTTGTCTTAGAACATGTAGCTACTGAATTACAACTGGATGACATTTTCACTAAGGCTTTGGATGCAAACCAGTTTGAGAACTTAAGAGGAAAACTAGGGATCTGCATATATGAGGGTTTGTAGCAATTAAGGGCATGTGGGAATATCATTAAAGTGATATTATATCATTTATTATGTTTCTAACAAATTAAGTATCTTAAGCAATCATTTCAAGATTATCTCAAATACTCTCCCACACGCTACAACATTACTTCTTTCTATTTTCACAACCTCTTCGTTCTCCTTTACAGAAAAAGAACCCTTGTTATTTTTCATCTCACTGTTAAAAAATATTCAAAGATGTCTCAGCATCATGCTTCGTCTCCCTCAAAGTGCTCTTCTAATGAAGCCAAGGCTTCCAGGTCAAAGTCTGTCAACCATCCTGAGGATCTCTCCCTTGATAAAGTCCTTGTTGTTGCTCCTCTGACAATTGTTCCACCTCTTGAGAAGAAGTTCAAGAAACCCAGATCGTCCCATGCAAAGAAATCCAAAGATGAGTTTGACACTTCTAAAGGTAATGCTCCTAATACTACTGATGATAGGTCAGAAGAAGACACTGTTAATGTTGACAGGAGTATTAGAAGTCTGGTAGATATGGTGTTAAATGAGGGTTTTGTTGTGCCTGGGATTTCTATTCCTCTTGCCCGAATGCATGCTCAGGCTGACAAAGGTACTGATCCTCAAAATACTGTTGAATCATTTATCTTAAAGAAAGATGTTGCTGAAAGTGAACTTGGCAAGTTTGCTACATCTGTTCTAGAATAAGTGGAATCTCATGTTGAACAAGATGTTGAGACATCATCTGTTGAGAAGGACTATTCCACTAAGGAAGATGTTGCTGGCTCCAAAACTGCAAATAATCCAAATGCTGAGAATGTGTTGAATGTTGATGAGCTGTCTGACAATGACCTTATTTCCAATATGGTGCCCAGAATTGCTAAAAGGCTCAAGTCTAGAAAAGGGAAGGCTTTGGATGTCACATCCTCTGCCAAGAGTATCAAGAATAAGACTATGTATGGTCCCCCAAAGCCCTGGAGTAAAGCGGTTCCTCCCTCCAATAAAAGAAAAGTTAGATCTGATAGCTCCTCAGATGATGATAAAGATGATGTCCAGAACATCTCACCTGTGAATATATCTAAAGGTAAGAAGAAAGATGCAATGGTAGAAGATGTTGAACCTGGTTATGATCTCGAGGATGATGTCCAAGAAATCTCTCCTTTGAAGAAGTCCGCAAGCAAGAAGCTTTCTGTCAAGGTGCCTGATGCTCCTCTTGACAACATTTCCTTCCATTCTGTTGGCAATGCTGAAAAATGGAAATATATCTTTCAAAGAAGGATTACTCTTGAAAGAGAGTTGAGAGCAGGTGCAGTGGAGTGAAAAGAGATTATGGAGCTGATTTCTTTTACTGGCTTGGTGAAGTCTGTCACCAGGTTCGCAAATTGTTATGAAACTCTTGTAAGTGAATTTATTGTTAATATTCCTATAGATTATGCTGATCACAGAAGTAAGGAATATAGGAAGGTGTTTGTTAGAGATAGATGTGTTGAATTTCCCATGCTACCATCAATAGATATCTGGGTAGGTCTGAAGATGATTACTGTGAGTTGGAAGTGACTGATAATCAAGTGTGCAAAGCCATCGTTGCAAACCAAGTAAGTGATTGGCCTATGAAGAATAAGCTTCCTGTTAGTAAGTTAAGTGTGAATTATGCTATCCTGCATAGAATTGGAGCTGCTAAATGGGTCTCTACCAATCATACCTCAACCGTTACAGTTGGTTTGGGAAAATTCATCTATGTTGTTGGAAATAAGAAGTTGTTTGATTATGGTGCTTACATTTTTGAACAGACTATAAAGCATGCAGGAACTTATGCTATCAAGATGCCTATTGCCTTTGCATCTCTTATTTGTGGAATTAATCTAAATCAACATCCTGGAATTTTGTGTGGCACTTATGTAGTTTGCAAAAGGGAGTCATCCATGTCCCTTCACTTCAAGTTGTTTTCAGGTAAACATGTCTCAAACATTGTCTTGACATCTGCATCCTCTGAAAACAAGACCTCAAACAAGGATGATATGATTACTGAGTTAATGGAAGCCTGAAAAGAACTTGATAAGGTAATCAAAGTTAGCTCAGCAAGAAAGCTAAAATTTGAAAAGTTGATCAAGGAGTTGCAGAAGGATAACAACCTTGATGATAGAGTGGGTACTGAAGGAGGAGATTCTGATAATAAAGGAAGTTCTGAAGTTGCCAAGTCTACTGGTCCTGAAGACAATTAGACTCTATGCTGGTGCCTTCTTTTTATGTTTTTTATTTTGGGTGTTGATTCCTATGTTCTTTTTCTTTAGCACTTGTATGTGCTTAATACTTGGATATTTTGGTCTGTACTCCTATTTTCTACTGCTCTCTTTAATGCATGTTTATTTGATATATTATGTCTAAAAAGGAGGAGAGAAACTGACTGAATGACTGTCTAGCTACAACTGGTAAGTTTGAGGGGGAACTTCATGTCTCAGAAGATGTCCTCACATCATCCACTGCTAACTGCTAACTGAGTTTCTTTTGCTTGTGTTGCTGCTCTGATAATGTGCTCAAATAATGTTTTAGCCAAAATTTGCCACAGGGGGAGTTTGTAAGTTTTTGTTGGCAGCAATTTTAGTAAAACACTGCGTTGGTAATGTTTTGCTTACTGTATTGACATTTGAAGTAAATAATCTCAACTGATTTTGAATGACGTCAAAGAAGATGTCTAAACATTTGCCTTCTGACCTGAACGTATTTTTCAGATATTCTATTTCCTGTTTTTAAGCGCGTCTTATTCAAGTTTTGTGGTTTATAACTTCCGAAAAATATGGAGGAATATTTTTTGATCTGTTTTATCTTTATGAATTAAATCTTGGCCTACTTTCATGGAGATATTCAAGGGATTCAATATGTTGCAATATTTGTTTTTCAGCCCAAGCCCATAAAGAAGTTGTTGCGCCTTTATAAGGACTTGCAATCTTATTCGTACAACTGCAACAATTAAAGAAAAATATATTATTTATGTTTAAAAGTCTGAATATTTTAATTGTAATACACTCTAGTATTGTTTCAATACTTGAGTTGTAATTTGTTAGTTGAGTTGTAAATTGCGGATCATTCATAAGCTTTTAAGTATTGAATGATTAAAGTTTTTCAAACTTAATAATTATGTTGTTTTTCACTGTTAGTGATTGAAGGGATTTGAGGAGGATCTCATACCTAGGTGTGTCTTAGGTAGAAGTATAGCACGTGTAGTGATTAAGTGATTAGATCGTAAACTGGTTGTTTACTGAGGGCCTATGAATTGATACTATTTAGTGGACTTATCCATGGCTTGGTAGCCCCCAGAGTAGGTGTTGTTGTATACCGAACTGGGTTAACAATCTCTTGTGTTTTTACTGCTTTTATATTGTTGCATTTTATATTGTCCTCAGATATTTGTGTCATGACATCTCCTTCGACATCACATATCTGATACCAGAATTTCAGTTACCACCGACATCTAAAATACATCCTACCTTTCATTTGTCGCAATTGAAGATAGCGGTGGGTAACTATACTGCTACAACTCAGCTACCTAAAAATTTAGAGTCAGAAAAATGGGACATTACTCCGACTAAGGTTTTGTCATGGAGGAACAAGTTTGATGGTGGACAACATAAGAGAGAATGGTTGATTCCATGGGAAGGGATGGATGTTGGAGATGCTACGTGGGAAGAAGAATTGTTGTTGAAGAGTCAATTCCCTGATCTGTGTCTTGAGGACATGGCTAATGTTGCAAATGGGGTGATGATAGGTCTGGATTGGACCACACAAGTGATGATGAGGATTTGTTAGTTAACAGAGATAATGTAAGGCCTAAACAGTGAAGGATATATGTGAGAAAGAATAAGAAAGGTAAGTAATTGAATAATTGATCCACTAGTTAGTATTCCTCAAATAAATAGGAGTTGGCTCAGTTAGGTTGTTAGTATTCCCCAAACAAATATGAGTTGACTTAGTTAGCATTTCCCATATAAATAGGAGTATATGAGGCAGTAGCTAGGTAGATTATTATTTACTATTTTTCATTATTAGGATTTAGGCAGTGAGATAATTATTTTCTCAGACTGAAGCACTAGCTCTGGATTTACTTTCTACTTTCATATTCATTAATAAAATAATTTTCTCTGTCATATTCTATCTTACCTCTGTTCTATCAACATGTATCACTTGGCGTGGGTATCATTTACTAGAAGAGCTTTGTTCCTCTCCTCTAGGAAAGCCTCTTGTGATGGTGTATATGAAGAACTGGCTCACCATCTTTTCTTTTGTTTGACTCTCTTTCTCTCATGGTTAGGAGTTTATAGGTCGATCTCTTCCTATCATGTGGGCCCTTCCCCATGACTATATTATTGTTCTGGACGTACCTTTTTAAATGGACTTTCTGGACAAGGCACTCTATCTCCTTCGTTAGCTGATGATAATTATTTGTGTAATGACTCATAACTTTGTGGTATTTACATCACTTATTCAGTATATTTCCCATTATTTCCCACTTCGGAGTTGAGGGATTAGGAACGACGTTGCTAAGGAATACTTCCCACCACATCTGTTCTCGTCAAGTGTTGATCGCCGTGTAGTTTTCTATAGGCTTCCTGGTGGATTTGAACGCTTCCCTATCTCGGATAGGTTGTGGGAAGTGGTTCTCGCGCTTGTGGGAGAATTCAGGCCTCCCATTGCCACACTCCTTCGCATCCATGTCCTTCTTCTCGGAATTGCTTTTCTCCCCCTTTATATAACATTAGACCCTCACCATAATCTCTTCCATGGAGTCTGCGGGCTCCTGGGCGAGAAACTTGTAGAAGTGTCCAACTTCCGGTCTGTTTTATACGGCTCTCACGAACATCTCTTTTGTTAGAGTTGATTATCTTAATGGTGACCTCATTGAATTTCACCAGGTACTCTTGCAACGACCCGGAGTCTCTTTCGCACATAATAAACAAACTGGTCATGGACACCTCAAATGCTTGTCGCCGAGAATTTACATCCTTAACCGCATATAGGTTACATACACAACATGATGAGGTTTCAAATAAAGGAACACATACGTAAGTATACAACCACGCACAAGGATATATTGAATAAATTCATAATCATCGAGTTCATTACACATATTGCTATGACAACAAACAAAACAAACAAATGAAGTAATACAGACTATCCAGTATTTAGTATCATACAATAATGAATAAGTTAACTTCAGCCTCTTCTATTTTTAGATTGGGAAGGCTAGGCTTGAAATGTTCCCAACATTGAGCAGTCTCTTGATCACATATTAAATACTTTAAACTCTCAAGTTTTGTGACTGACCATGGCAATGTTGAAAAACTAGTCATGTGAAGCTCTTTTAGATTATGCAAGTTTCCAATTTCTTCTGGTAAAGTGTGAAGGCTTGCACAACCTGATATATCAAGAAAATGAAGCTCATGAAGATTTCCAATAGAAGCTGGCATCTCCCCCAACTCAGCACAAGAACTAAGTCTTAATACTTTCAAATTCTCGAGGTTTCCAATTTCTTGCGGTGGCACAAGAAAGTTAATGCACCTTGTGATACTGAGCTTCTTGAGGGAAGTAATATAACAAAGCCCAACAGGAAGTGTTACTAAATCTTTGCAATAATCAATACACAACTCTTCTAGATTTGGGAGAACCTTTGAAACTGAAATGGTTTCACTTTGAAAATCATGTCTTGTTTTGCAATTATAAAGGGACAACTTTCGCAGTCTGTTCAATGTGCAAAGGGAAGGAACTGAAACCTGTTGCAATCTGATTATTCTAAGATTGGGTAGACAACCAAGTATCTCAAAATTTTCTAGTTCAGCAAAGCTGAAACCGTTATAATTGGTGATTATCAAAACTTTCAGTTTAGTCATTTTCTTTATACACTCTGGTAAGGTATACTTATCAGTATGCAGATTCAAGATCAGAACCTCAACTCGTTCAACTTTCACAATATTGCTCCAATCTGGGGTCAACATTTTGTCTGCAAGAGTATTACATATGGTGTCAGGAGGGAAAATAATATGTGTGTGAAATTGTGTATGCAATTTATAGCGGAGCGATTAAATGACCAGTTGATATGGACAATGTGCGAGCAACGGTATTTTTCTTGTTCTGTCGATCCCAACTATTTTCCTTCATGTCAAAAATCAACCTTTTCCTGTGCTCATATGGTTCCTGTCTGGCTTGATGGATAGCTATCTCTTTAAGAAGGTCATGCTGTGTAAGAAAATGGTGGTTGTAGTAATTGTCAACGTGACTAGTCACTTCCCTGGTTAATTAACAAATATTATATGCAGGCATATAACTTTACATAGCCCTAAAATATTTTCCCTATACTAACATTTTCTGTTTATAGATCAGCATGATTGTTATATCAAAGATTACTGCCGTAAAATTGTAACTACAATTAAAAGCATGAAAAAAGTAGCTAACTAATGTACCTTGCAACTACAAGATTAACCAAATGCAGGTTGTCTAAATCATGAACAATGTTCATTCCATCTATGTTGTCGTCGTCTAGGTTGTTCAGTTCTGTCCACATGTCAATGAGAGCAGCAACAGGTATTTTTTTGTCTTCAAAAAATAATCCAAGGTCCATGAAGCACTCCTTGATTATGTGATTATCTTCCAGTGCTTCCTCCAAAACTTTTTGAAGGCGACTAAGCAAATCATTATTCGAAAAAACAATAGAACGACCTCTTGACAACAAGCTCACCATTTTTTTCCACACCGCAATAGGTTGCCCACATAGTGATCCACCAATCAATTTAAGGGCCAGTGGAGAACCCCAACAACCCTTTGCTATCTGCAATTGAGTGTAACAATACTGAGGTTTTGATCATATTGACAGATATTTATATAAACACGGGACGAGTTTGACTATATGTTAATTGGACAAATATAACAAACCTTAAAAAAAACTTATTATTAATGATGTAACAGAAAAGTGAGTGTAACTTTGGTGACAAAATTTGGCAGAAGATTAAGACTAATGAGACGAATATAACAAACCTCTTGAAGATATTCTTCATCAGGAACATAAGTTCCTCTTTTCCCATCATTTGGCAGTGCAAAGCGACTGAAAAGGGTAATCGCGTCGACAAGGCTAAGTGGCCTTAAGGATGTTGTTTCAAACCGTGGAAACTCAACTCTAGAAGTTATCAAAATTTTACAATCCGGAACTTGAACCTGAAATGCCTCAACAAAGGATTCTAAGCCTGGGGGAACATTATCAAGAACCATCATCAATGGACAACTTTCCCCAATTTCGGTTAGCAAATTTGACAAGTTTTTGACTGCATCATCATCGTCTACGAAGCAAGGCTCATCATGTCCACAATGTTGAAACAAATTCTGCACAATATTCTTCAAATTTGGAGTTTTTGACACAGTGAAGAACAAAATGTTTTGTCCAAATTTACCTAGTACAAACAAACAAACAGGATTCTTAAATATCTAACACAACACTGATACGTAAACATAAGTAGTGAAAGTGACATGCTTTCAATCTAGAGTTATGTATATGTTACCTCTGACTTGTTGATCCCAACACAGCAACGAAGCTAAAGTGGTCTTCCCGGAACCAGCCAAGCCGGTTAACACGCGTACAGACCTGTCTTTACTGAGCAGCCAATTCTTCAACTGATTCAAAGGAAAATCCAGCCCAATAGTGAAATGAGGTTTAACAGGAGCATCACATAACCTGTTGAATTGTCTCCCCTTGATATCTGTCACTATGGACAGTGTCTCTTTAACATCTCTTGCCATAGTAAACGGGGTAACAAGACTACTTGATCTAGCAATTTTCTCTTCCTCATCATGAAGCTCTCCTTGATAACAAGGTAAACAACAACATTTCCACCAAGGGACGTTGGAGAGTTTGTTAACTGATTCTCTCCCTTGTTCAATCTCTTGTATTAGCCTATCAGTTTCTTCTGTTGGACGAACCAATTTCTCATCCAACAGTTTCATTTGTTTGGCTGCTGGCATGATGCGATGCACAAGAGAGGCGAGGTTTTTGCGTGTTTTTCTGAAATTCCAAGCTTTGGATATCTGGTTTGTGATTGGTTTTGTCCCTTCTTGAAATACTGCTCCAAGAACAGCTCCTTCAACCAACCCTCCTGCCATCAATCAACACTTGTTGATGAAGAGACTTCACAAATGTGAGCAAGTTGCTTTCAATAATCTAATTAGTGTTAAACTAGTTCTATCTATGATGTGATGCAAATTTTATTTTCTTTCTACAAATATATAGACATATACTTGAGTGTTACGAATAAGAAAAGAAAAACAAGTGTGAAAGGTTAAAACATAGTCAACTGAACAACTGTTGTGAACTTTTTGGGTGAAGATATTTTTGTCCGCGTGTGTTCTATTGAAAGTTATGTTACTCAAGTCATTGGACTAAGGGTGGAGGAGAGTGGTCATAGTTGGGAAGGTTCCAATTTAAAACAAATTCATGATTTCTGTGGGTGGAACTATATAAAATAAATTAAAGTATTAATCAATATCCGTCAGTGGTGACTGGATGAGTTGGAATTATTTATTAGGAGAATACTTTAATAAAATTTCATAGGTGTAGTTCATATTTTTCCCTAATAAAAATATGATAAATATATTTAAATATCTTTTAACGAGTAAAAATATGAATAAATTGCATATGTGTAAGAGAAAATTATACATTTATTATATTTTCATTGAAAAAAAACATAAATCACACTTAAGAAAATACACATAATTTTTTCCTATTTATTATTCCATCCTCCCCCACAATATAAAAAGAATAGTCCTCCAATTGGCGATTCTTTTCTCATGGTCGGATATTGTTGGAATATGTCCATCGTCTGAAATGTTGAATTTAGTTTCTTAAGTCCCATATTGTTCAGAATAATTTTTGTGGTTGAAAAAATTCCTTAGTCCCAAATTGTTTATGTGAGAAATATTAACTAGATCACTTTATTATATAAGGAAATCACTTGTTTTATTTTAAAATACATCAAAAATTATTTTATTAGTTTTTCTTTCTTCACTCTCATAACTTAGTGTCTTTCGAATTGTTATTTTCTTGAATTGTCTTTAGAGAATTATCCGATTATGTACCGTGCAAGTAGTAATTACCCAGTATAAAACTGAGTTATCTACCGTGCAAGTAGTAACCGCCCAGTATAGAACTGAGTTATTTTATCCTGGAGGCAACACAATAGTTCGACTGCTTTGTAAAATTTTGAGCAGTGTCGCGAAATATCTTAAAGAGAGCGAATCGATCCGCGACTCAACTCGGTAATTTCTCTGGTGGCAAAATTTTCAAAACTGAAAAATAATAGACATAGATGGCTAAAGTTTACATTCAAATATTTCAATTCTAAATTATGAATTTGGTGAAAATTATAATAATAGTTATCTAACGTATTAAATATCCTTTCCATCATTAGAGCGTTTCACATGAATTTTAAATGTGTGACCCTAGGCAGGTTAGGGTGTTTGAGTGAAGGTGAAAATGACTTTATTTGTTATAAACATATCCTCTTATAACTTCATGCCTCAATGGCTTTGTTAATTTGTAAATCATATTCTGACTTAACTAGATGATATGTTCTTGTTTGTTTTTTCAACCATGATTATTTAGCTAATTTGTGTCTACTTCGTCAGTACCTCTCTCCCATTTGTTAGGAACTAACGTAATCTCTTTGTTTCATTATTACATGTCCCATTTGTAGGGAGCTGACGTAAGTTATTACTTTAGTCATTATCTATCTCATTCGTAGGGAGTTGGTGTAGTATCTTCGTGCCACATAGACCGTTCCTAGCCAAGGGTTAGGCCTCCTTTCCTGCCCCCAGATTTAAACATGGTTTGAGGTTGATGTATCCTAGGCTCTACTGCCTTCTCTTTTGGTGTGGGTAGCTTCTAAAAAGGCAGTGCACCAACTGTAACATAATGCACTTTGTTTTTCTTGCTCCCTGTTTTCATTGCAAAAGGAATTCCATACAATTTCACAATGA
This sequence comes from Vicia faba, assembly GCA_948472305.1. Classification (NCBI taxonomy): domain Eukaryota; kingdom Viridiplantae; phylum Streptophyta; class Magnoliopsida; order Fabales; family Fabaceae; genus Vicia; species Vicia faba. The sequence continues at coordinate 813,430,058 of OX451739.1, read as the reverse complement.
AAAAGAGGCAGGTCATTACATAAGTGGTAATTAAATCATTCACCCTTAGTACTTTACGGAAAGATTTCACCATTTATGTAAAGATTTCACCATAATATCCTAGTAAAATCATTACAAAAGCGGTAACTAAATCATGCACCCTTAGTATTATACAAAAATATTTCAATTAAAGTATCACTTGAGCTTGGTGGCGTTCCATGTTCTTATAATTTGTTCTCCCATCTAGGTTTATAAGGTGTACGCTCATTTCTCGATGACGTTTGAACTCTATACGTTCTTTAGTAACTAGCTGTAAGCTTCTTGTCTCAGGCATTATTCCCTCCCACATCGACCTGTCTTAACAAGAGATCACCAACTTGAAATTCTCTAGGTCGAACGCGCTTTTTGTATTGTATAGTGATATCTTGTTTGATGACGACTCTCATGAAGGCGGTAATCTTTGTTTTTTCTTCGAGGATATCCGTTTCTTCTCTAATTTATTTAGAATTATCTTCCTCGGCTAACAGATGTGTTGTTCTCCAACTCAATCATTCAATTTATACTAGAATGCTTGTGAATCTATTGTTCTTGCAAGTATCATCTGTTAGATCTTTTGTTGGGTGTCTGTTGTAAAATATGAAAGAGAATAAGATAAAGATGGCATGATGAGAGTTGCACAAAATAAATTTCAAAGTCAGTGTTTACACTAAACTTTAGGTTTGATTCTCCTAACCAATTTAGGCAAATTGGATGCAAATGGGTTATCTTATCTGGCAAATCCCCTTTAGGATACTTTAGAAACCTTAACATGAATCGCACATTCACATTAATCATATCGATTAATGATATTTTACCAAATAAAGTTTCCTCATTTATTTTCGTGCACTAGAAAAAAAAAGAAATGACTTAGATATAATTTTTTACTCTTGAAATATACTATTTTTCATGTCAAATTTGAGTTTGCACAATATCTCTATTTATAGAGAAATTTGTATCATTTGGTGGAAGGAAGCCTCTTTTTAATTACTGGTCACTTAGAGATGTTATGTGCATATTCGTTCATATATTATACCAAACAACACATTGGTTGAGTGGTAGCCATTCTTGTCCTAACGCCTTCCATCCAAGCGTTTCCTGTTCGAATCCGGCTAGGCTAACGCCTTCCATTATGAAATTGGAATTTACTAGAGAGTTGGTGGTTGCGATGAACAACAACGAATTTCTCATATACTCCATATGCCTCATTTTATCATCATGATATATATATATATATATATATATATATATATATATATATATATATATATATATATATATATATATATATATATATATATATATATATATATATGTTGGATGACGACAACTTATCTAGGGGGGGAGTGAATAGATCACCAAGTCAAAATTCCAAATAAAATTTGGTTTTTAAAAGTTGATTGAAAAAAGTGCTAGCGGAAGGTTTTTGTATATATATCGATTAAAGTCGTTCTTACGAACCTAGTTATTGGAAGTCGAATATGCAATATAGCCTTATGGAATGAATAACACAATAAACTGAATTTATTAACTTAACACAAGTATCATAATATTGTTCGTTTATAGCAAGTTACTAGAAATACTATTTCCAATGAAAACAAACAAAAACAATTAACTATGAAATTTATTAAACACTTGGTGTGCGATCGAATTTTCAGAATTTTTCCTTGAGTTGTGTTGATATGAAAAAGCACTTATAATAAAAAGTGATTATAAGCTAACCAACAACCAATTCAAAACAAAAATAGCCACAGAAAAATTCTTACGAGTCGATCGTTCAATCAATGTTGTTTGACAAATTACTTAATGAAAGATAAAGCAAGCAAATATGTAAGAGAGAGAAACACGAGGATTTGTTTAGGAAGTTCACAATCGTCCTTGTTATGGCTACGTCTCCCTCCAATTCTAATTTTGGAATTAGTATAAATTTTTACAATGTAAAAAGTGATTACAAAAGAAGTGTTCCAAGAGCAACCCTACAAACACAACCGTTTGATGTTGATTCAACCCCTTCTCTTCTTTTGATCTTGAGCAAGACCGAGACACAACAACTACCAATTGATTTATTGAATCTTGCTACTCCTTTTGGTATCAAATGTAACACCCCAAAATTTTGAATTCGTTGTTATAATCATCTGTGAATATATTGTTGACGTGTGTTGTTCTGCATGTTAGAATTGGTAGGAGTATATGTGAGAATTAGAAATTATATTAATTTAAATATATTAGTTTATATGATAATAATTAAATTAATAAAATAAAGAGAATATTAGGTGTAAAGAGATTCTAAGAGCATGATGGTAACATTACGAGGATTGGTTGAGGGCATGTTGGGAAAGACATTGAAAGGGTTTAAGCTTACCAAATAAAAGGAAATTGGGAAAAAGTGATACCACTTTTGCATTGTACATGAAAAGAGATAGAGAGATCATGAAAGAGAAGCTAGGGTACAAGGAACTAATAGGAATCAATTCCTTAGAGCTTAAATAGATCGATTGCTAGAAATAACAAGGTAAGAAGGGTAATCGTTTTCAATTGTGAATAATGTGAAGAAATCATAGACATATGATTTGATCATTCTTTGATAGTTGATAACCTTATGATGATGAATTGTTATGTTGTTGATCCTTGATGATGAATTGTGTAGTTGATGAATTGTTGTGTTGTTGATCCTTGATGATGAATTATGTTGATGATGGTGATTTGTTGCAATGTCAATCTTTGATGATGGGAGATGATGAATTAGATTGTTGATGAGGATGAATTGATGATGATAATTGATGAATTGGTGCAATGGTTATGATTTGTTGTTAATATTTAATTTTATACCATAATAAGTGATTTTAGTATGATTAGATAGCATAAAAATTGATATGAATGAATGGATTGGTGATTAAAGATGATGAACTGATGACTAAAGATGAAGAATTGGTGTTGTAGTTTTCAAGTATTGTAAATCCTTGATCCCATGACATGATAGATGAAATTAGGGTGTTAAAATAATGGAAAATTGGGTTATTATGATATGATTTTATAGGATAAGTTACGGGTATATAAATTGGTGTTTAAATGGATGAAAAATGATTTTTAAGCCAAAAGCAATAGTATGCGTCGACACATGAGGCTGCATAAGTCGACACGTAAAAACATGATGCTACAGGCTTTAAAAAGAGAGTACATGCTTCGACACATGTGGCTACATGAGTCGACACATAAAGACAGAATGCTATAGGATTTAAAACGAGAGTACATGAGCCGACACATGAGACTGCATATGTCGACACACGCACTCAGATTATGCACAAAAATGTTATTTTTCCATACGATTTCGGTCATAACTTTTTAACCGTATATCCTAATGACGAACTGTTTGAAGGTTGATAAGTTAATAAACTAAAATATAACATGGTATATATATATATATATATATATATATATATATATATATATATATATATATATATATATATATGTATTGTTCGCCTTGTATTTCTATGTTTAATATGTTTGAGAAGTTAATTGTTTATGTGTTTCATTAATGAATTCATTTAATGTTGTGTTATTGTTGTACCATGATGATCTATTATGATCATGAAACTTGACATTGTTGTTATGGAGATTAATTGATGATGATGTTGCATGACTGTTGTACCCCAAAATTTTCCCTCCAATTTTTCACTCAAGATGCTATCCCAGGGTTTCTCAAACACTCAATTTGGCTCAAAGTTGATCAAACAGATTCTCCTCCTAGGAAATAAGTCAGCAATTAGGGTTTTGCACTTCTCAAAGGAAATTGAGTCGTCAAAGTTTCAAATAAGTCACCATGTCTCCTCAAAGTTGTTTAAATCAGTTTTCAAACCTCGCATTGCAAGTTTGCCAAATCCATGGCCAAAATAACTAAAAACGGCTACATTGACTTGAAAATCGCTCTTGTGCGAGAACAAATTCAAACAATCGTAACTTCTTTATTATTCAATATTTTTGAGCGGTTTTCCTTGCGTTTGATTCTTCTTGATTCCCTCTCAAAATTCTCTTCATATATCAAGAGCTAATTACGCACAAAAGATCACCAAAATTCAAATGCGTTAGAAGTCGCATCATGAATTTTGACCTAATTTCAAACAACAGTCGTCTGATCTCTAAGAATTGTGATTTTTTGCCAAATTACAAGACCTTGAGGCGTTTATTTCTGGTCATGGTCATATGTGATGTCGTTCATGGGTTTATCTTCAAAGAGTTGAAGGGAATTGGGTTTGGAAGATTTTAAAGCTATTGAATCATTGCAAGGCATTTGTGTGATTTTAAATTTTTCTTTACCATAATTTTCTGAGGATTTATGTTATTCTTGGGAGCATGCTCTGTTTGGATAAGATATAAATATTAATATTATCATTTTAAACAATCATGATTGTGGGTTCAATTAATCAATTGGGTTTGAGCTCTTAAACATTTATTTTGTTTAAGAGTGCAAAATACATGATTTATCCTATCATATTGTGTTTGCTTAAAATGCAAGGTATCAAGCAAGTTTTTATCCAAAGTATTCCATCAAAGTTTGCAAGTTTTTGTACAACAAATTCTACTACACCAAATTTTATTCAAGTGTTTGATTATTTTTTACATTACAAATTAATTTACAATTTGTTTACAAAGAATCTCAAGATTACAAAGAGAATTTCTTGTTTGCTTCTTCGGGTCTTCATCTTCATCTTCAAGTGATCAATCCAATCTTCGTTGGCATCCGAGTATTGCTTGTCATTCATGAAACAAATCAAAAGAAAAGAAGATATAGTTAGCATATAATAATGAAGTTAAACAAGGGATTTTCAAACAAATTTTCTCCTAATTCATCACTAGGGTTTGCTTTTAGGAATCATAATTTTTTTGGTCTATCATCATCTCTCTCCCCAATTGCAAATCACAAAAAAGATCATCTTTCTTGGTTCACAAAAAAGGGAAATAAATCTACAAGGCAAACAAATACAAACAGGCTGCATAACATACAAACTGCCCAAAACTGCAACAAAAGCAACAGGCTGCAAATAGCAGTAGACAAATGCACAAGCCAACAAGCTATTCCAACAGTTCAAACTGCAACAAAAGCAACAGGCTGCAAATAGCAACAGACAAATGCATAAGCCAATAAGCTATTCCAACAGTTCAAACAAACGGCCAAAACAGCAATGCAGCACAACAAACAGCAATCCAAACTGCAGCAGGAAAAAAGAAGAACAAATATTGCAGAGGCAAGGTCAATGCAATAAACAAGAGCTATAAACAGTAGGTAGCAAAACATGTATAAGACAGCAACAAGTAAAATAATGCAAGCTAATGGCCAAAACCCAAGATATCATCATTTTCCTAAATTATCACAAACCCTTCAGAATGTATTAAGCCAAATACAACTTTTGTTTCATAGAAAAATGAAAGAGGAAAGAAGTAGGGTTAGGAGGATATCACCTAGGCCATATAACCAGTCCCAAAATTGTGCAAATTTGTTGTGCACATAACAAACAAGCTGGAAGCCTTGCAAAGCAAACCAACCTGCAAAAACAAAACATGCCAAAGTTTTGCTCCACAAGCCTGCATTACAGTCCAAAAACCTGCCCAAACTTGCACCAAAATGGACATAGTTTAATCTGCACTCTAAAGCCCAAAGCTAGAAAACCAAAATTGTTCAAATTCACAAGACTTTCCCTCCTATCTTCACCTTGATCTGGTTATAAGAATAACCACTATTTTATAAAAAACGGAGAGAGATTTTGGACGAAAAAAAAGCCAGAGAACCAGCAAATATCACAAATCAAAAAGCCAGAGAACCAACAAATATCACAAAATCAAAAAACCAGAACCAACAAAAAACCAAAGAGATCACTGTAAAACCAAAAGCCAACAAACCAAAAAAGCCAAAATCACCAAGAGAGAATATCTCCATCAAACCCACTAATTTCTTTCCATCACCAAATTCTATCACCAAATATTGTCACCAAACATCACCACCAAAAACCCACAGTGAACCAATAACTCAGAAAAATAGCAAAAAAGCCAAACCCTAATCCTCATCTTTATCCTACCCATAAATCATTTCAACATATTCAGAAGAAGAGAAAGAACTCAGATAAATACCAGAAGAACAAATTTCAGAAAGGTTGGAAGCTCACGGATTTGGAGAATACGGCCTCCGTTCTCCCTTTTTCTTTACGTTTCACTTTCCATTTTGCATCCTTCATCATAAATCATTGCTTTTTGCTACATCTTTGACTTAGGGTTTCCATCCACCCCTATTTAGATCTAGGGTTTTAGATTGAGAATCTGCAAAAATTTACTTCAGATTAGTAATTAGAGAGAGGAGATGATCTAATTTATGTAAGAAAAGTAGCGATTGGAGTCACGCTGCCGCCGTCACCGCTGTAAGGTGATTTCCGGTGCAGCCAAGCTGCCTTCTCCGGTGAAGGTCTCCAACAAAAGATAAGAGAGAGCATCGTGTGAGAAGGGTATGAGGATAGAGAAAGAAATGTGAGTTATGAGTTTTTTGTGGTTTCATTTAATTAATTTTGTTTTTCTGTTAATTACACCCTGATGCCCAATCCGGTGGTGACACTTGTCACCACCCCTTTAATCATTCTGAGAAATCTTGTGTATGCATTCCCACGCTAATGGATTGTATACCCTCATCATCCCTCCTATGATTCCATATCATCACCAATCATTACTCTTTAGCACCTTACAAGAACACGCCCATGGTGCACCTCCAGGAGACTGTTGCACCTGATTAGCCAGAGCTTTGGGCTTCTCCCTTTATTTAGGCCAACCCGATTTATTTTTGCACCCCCAGGTTTGCTCCAATGCAGGCCCATTTCTAAACTTTTCTCTTATATCCTTTATTTACTTAATTTTTGTTTTATATTTCAGCATATATTTAGAATTGAAAATAGGTTAATGTTTGTTTTAAATAATTATTAACTTTAAAATAATTTTTGTTTGACATTATTAATTAAATTATTAATTAATTTTATCAAACGAAAAGAGTTTTAACTTAAATAATTATTTAATAGTTTGGACTTGTATCGTGTGATTTAAATGTTTATTTCTTATTATCACCCCCATTCATTAATTTGTACCCCCATTCCCGAAGCTCTGTAATAGCGTAGAATTTCAATTTCCGCATTTTACTGTTTTACTTATTACTGTATAGTAATTAGGCGTGTATGGCAAGATTTAAAATCAATCGCTAGATAACCTAATTTCAAAGATAAAATTAACTTGAATCAAACACACTTTTTCACACGCGCACCTCTAGGGTAACCTCACTTGTTGCCTCGGAAATACAGTCATGTCCCTCGAATATGGGACGCTTTAGCAATGACCCTTCAATAAAAAAAGATCGTAGTCCCTCGATGACCCTCGACGTTGCCTTCGATAAAAAGATCTAGTCCCTTACGAAAATTGCTAAAGCGTCTCATAAGTTGCTTTCGATGACTGTAAAATTGACCCGCGCCTGTCCCTTTACATCCAACGATGGGGCTTCTTACCAAATCAATGGTAAGATAGAAACATCTAATGGAGGAAGAAAAGAACACTTAAAACCTTTCGAGTAGGTAGATTCGCTCCTAGTTACTCGCTTGCTCACGACAAAAAAACATTTTTACACCAACACTTTCATCTCAAAACATTTTCAAAAGACAAGACATTTTGTATACGTTCTTATAGAGACGAGAACCATTGCAAAACATATTTTCAAAACCACTTTCAAAAACACATTCTACAAACACGTCTTTGAAATATTTTTTTAAAACAAAACTTTGTACGCGTTCTTATAGAAACGAGAACCATTACAAAGACATTTTTAAAATACTTTCAAAAAGCATACCACAAGCATACTGTCAAACAAAAGCAAGTGATCTAAGCGAGTAACTAAGAGCCCATGGAAAACCATGGATGAAAAGGGTGCTAATACCTTCCATTTTCATAATCTACCCCCCGAACCCGAGAAATAATCTCGAAAGGTCTTTCCTGTGCTTTTTCACCTTTCCTTTTGGATAAAAGAAAAGTCGGTGGCGACTCTTGCTATCCGCATAATTGCGATCAAAACGCAAAACATCAAGTCAGTTCTCCCATCGTATCACAATGACTATATATGAATATATGCATGCTATGTGATTATGATTATGTTGTTGAGGACACTTGACTAGCCGTGGTCGAATTTAAATATATGTGATGATATTGTTGCATGTTGTGAATCATGCATTCGTGGAGCTTTTGGATGGTGGTCTGCTTATGATGAGCCTCAATTCCATTATGCAGATTGGGTGTGAGTAACTAGATCCTTTGTCCGGGGATTTAATGAAGCATTACTATTGTGATGGTAGAGATTTGGTGTACTCCGGTTCCAAGAGGGAATCGATCCTATGGTGGGGATTAAGGAGTGAAATTAATCTAAGGGTTCATATTGGTACCACATGCATTGTGTCAGTGTCGTGTATTAACATTCTATGCAACAATATTATGAGTTTTTATTGATAAAGTTATGAAGTGACAATGGTTGTGATTGCTACTTGATTATGTGTGGATTAATTATGATGAATTAGATGTGTGAATCATTTTATGATGAATGGAGGTGTGAGTACATGTGATTATTGATGTTGCTTTGTAGATTATATTTGTTGAAGTTTACTTTCTCTTATATTATTTATGATTGATTATGATTACTCACCCTTTCTGTTTGAATGTTGCCTCCATGTGGGTAACGCGCAGACACTCGGGAGTAGCTAGCTGAAGTATTGAAGATAGAGCTTTTGGAGTATTTTATTAGTTTCCGTTACTTAGAGGTATCTTGCTCTGATATGTAACATCGGGTTGGAAATGCTTGAATTGAGGTGTTATGTTCCTTTTTATGTTGATGTAGTTTATAAGAATTTTGTTTTGTCTGATGTTAAGCTACTTTTAATTCCAATTTCGATGAGACTAAATGTCATGAGATTTGAAAGTTAAAGAAGTTATTATAACGATGATTCGCTGTGACGTTTTTAAATAGATGTGTTGTATTATAAAGAGATGTTATTATATTTGTTGTAACCCGTGTTACGAAGCAGGATTATATTATGATGTTTTGTATAAAGTGTGACACCCTTGTGCGGTGATTTGTATTGATTTATTCGTAAACTAATCGTGACTTATATGTGGGGTTTAGAAGGGTGTTAAATTAGTAGTATCAGTGAAGGTTGATTCGTCCGACCAGGTTGTCTAATGGTGTTTGTTCCTTAGTATGTGACATATGTGTGAAACACTATCGATGCTTGCTTGCTTTTCTAATTATTTGTATGCAGGAGTTAGTTTAAGACAAGTGGGGGAGAAGATTTTGCTTCTCATAGACATTTCAATTGTGAAGTGTTGGTTCAGTGTGTTGCTGATTGCAACAGTGCAAAAGTTGTTGAATTAGTGTTATTTCTCGAACTTGAAGAGAGCATGGAATCGAGATTCTTGTATGTTGTTCAAGTTGGGATGTCTTTGATGGAGAACAATCATGTATTGTTGATGTTTACTTCTTGGAGGGTAGAGAGCAATGTGAAGTCTAGTGATATGCCATTGGTGTGTAATTCCTAATGTTTTTCTTAAATATATGCGTGACTTACCTCTAGAGCACAAATCTAAGTTCGACGAAGGTGAAGAGTTGATGTTTATATCCGCTAAGCAAGTAGTGGAACTATTAGAAGATGAGGCTCAGATGCTTGTGATGTTTGATGCTTTGGAAATCAAAAGTAAAGATAAGATGGTGAGGTTGCCGGTTATGTGGGATCCGAAAGTATTTCCAGATGACATCAGTGACTTACCTATGGAGCGAGAGGTTGAGTTTGCTATAGACTTGTTTCCCGGTACTACCCTAGTGTTGGTGGCTACTTATAGGATGTCAGTGTCATAATTGGTTGAGCTGAAGAAATAATTAGAGGAATTGCTTGAGAAGAAGTTTGTTCGATAAAGTGTTTCTCTGTGGGGTGCTCCTGTGTTGTCAGTTAAGAAGAAAGATGGTAGTATGAGGTTATACATGGACCGCATGCAGTTGAATAAGGTGACTATCAAGAATAAGTATCCATTTCTATAAATTAATGATTTGAAGGATTAGTTGGTGGGTGCTTATGTGTTCAGCAAGATTGATTTGAGGTCTGGTTACCATCATATTCATGTTAAGCCAGATGATATTCCAAAGACGACATACAGGACGAGATATGGTCACTATGAATACACTGTGATATAGTTTGGAGTGTCTAATGCACCAGGTATTTTAATGGAGTACATGAACTGAATCATTCGTGAATATTTAGATGAGTTCGTGGTGGTCTTCATCGATGATATTATGATATATTCTAAGTCTGATGAAGAGCATGCTGAACATCTGAAGATTGTGTTATAGGTGTTGATAGAGAAGAAGCTTTATGCTAAGTTGTTGAAGTGTGAATTATGGTTGAAGGAAGTGAGTTTCCTTGGCCATGTGATTTCAAGTGGTGGAATTTTTGTAGATCCTTCTAAAGTTGATGTTGTATTGCACTGGTAGACTCCGAAGTCTACTACAGAGATTCAAAGTTTTCTTGGTTTGGCTAGTTATTACGGTAAGTTTATTGAAGGATTTTCTATGTTAGCGTTACCTTTTACTCAGATGACTTAAAAGGGCCAAGAGCATGTGTGAGATGTTGCGTGTGAAATATTTTTTGTGGAATTAAAGGAGAAGTTAATGGCTGCTCCGATATTGATTTTTCCTAATTCGAGTGAATTTTTCATGGTATATTATAATGCGTCGAAGATGGGTCTTGGTGGAATGCAGATGCAGAATGGTCAAGTTGTTACTTATGCTTCTAGACAACTGAAGGTTCATGAAAGGAATTCTCCTACGCATGATTTAGAATTGGCAGTCTGGTTTTTGTGTTGAAAATTTGGAGACATTATATGTTTGGCTCCAGATTCGAGGTGTTCAATGATCACAAGAGTCTGAAGTATCTGTTTGATCAGAAAGAGTTGAATATGAGGAAAATGAGGTCGCTCGAACTTCTGAAAGAGTATGATTTCTATTTGAGTTACCAACATGGTAAAGCTAATGTTATGGTTGATGCTCTGAGTAGGAAGTCCTTACATATGTTGATGCTTATGGTTCGAGAGTTCGAACTGATCAAACAATGCAGAGATATGAGCTTAGTATGTAAGAAACTCTTTGCAGTGTGAAGTTGGGTATGTTGAGGCTAACCATTGGTATCCTTAATGATATTAGAGAAGTCCAGGGATCCAATCCGAGTTTAGCTAACCGATTACTACTAATCACTCAAGGTAACAGAGGTGAGTTCCGAGTTGATGAGAATGGTGTGATGAGGTTCAGTGATAGAGTATATATTCCATATGTTCCAGAGTTTAAGAAGAGTATTCTTGAGGAAAGACATCGAAGTGGTCTAAGTATTCATCCCGGTGCAATGGAGATGTATCGAGACTTGAAGAAATTATTTTGGTGGCCCGATATAAAGAAGGAAGTTGCGGAGTTTGTATATGCTTGTTTGACTTGTCAAAAGTCAAAGATTGAACACCAAAATCCTTTGGGTTTGATGCAGCCATTAAATATCCCAGAGTGGAAGTGGGATATCATTTCCATGGATTTTGTGTTGGGCTTGCCGAAGACTTCTAAGGGTAATGACTCGATTTGGGTAATAGTTGATAGATTAACTAAATCGGCCCATTTATTGCCGATGAAGATTTATCATTCTATGCAGGGGTTAGCTGAGATGTATATTGAGGAGATTGTGAGATTGCATGGGATACCTTCAAGTATTGTGTCGGATAGAGATCCCAAATTTATGTTGAGGTTTTGGGGAAGTTTGCAGAAGGCTTTGGGAACTAAGTTGAAGTTGAGTTATGCATATCATCCATAGACGGACGGTCAAATAGAGAGGGCTATCTAGTCTTTGGAGGATTTGCTGAGGGCCCATGTGTTAGACCAAGGATGATCTTGGGACAACCACTTGCCCTTGATTGAGTTTATGTATAACAATAGTTTTCATGCTAGTATTGGAATGACACCATATGAGGCGTTGTACAGTAGAAGGTGTAGGACTTTGTTTTGTTGGTATGAGTCAGGCGAGAGTGTTGTGCTCGAACTTGAGATTTTGTACGAGACAATTGAAGAGATCAAGATGATCCAAGAGAGGATGAGAGATTCGTAAATTCGTCAGAAGATTTATCATGATAAGAGGAGAAAGACACTTAAGTTTTAGAAGGGAGGTCACGTGTTCTTGAGAGTTACTTTGGTAATGGGTGTTGGTAGAGCTCTGAAGTCGCAAAAGCTTACGCTGCGTTTTGTTGGTCTATATCAGATTGCATAAAAGATATGTAAGATGCCTATCAGATTACGTTGTCGTCGTTGCTTGCAAATCTTCATGACATGTTTCATGTATCTCAATTGAGGAAATACATTCTGAATACTTCGCATGAGATCCAAATGGATAATGTATAGGTGAGAGATAACTTGACAGTTGTAGCATCACCCATGCAGATAGAAGGTTGGGAGGTGAAGCAGTTGCGAGGTAAAGAGATTGTCTGGGTGAAGGTATTATGGGGTGGACCAGCTAGTGGAATTTAAACTTTGAAGCGTGAAGATCATATGAGAGACTCGTACCCGACTATGTTTTCTTCAGGTAATTATCGAGGACAAAAATTCTTTAAGTGGGGGAGAGTTGTAACACTCCAAAATTTAGAATTCGTTGTTATAATTATCTGCGAATATATTTTTGATTTGTGTTGTTGTGTGTAATATGGTGGGAGAACTGACTTGGATGTTTTTGCGTTTGATCGCAGTTGTTGCAGATAACAAGAGTCACCACCAACTTTTCTTTTATCCAAATAAAGGAAAGGGTGAAAAGAACAGGAAATACCTTTGAGATTATTTTCTTGAGTTCGGGGGGTAGATTATGAAAAGGGAAGGTATTAGCACCCTTTTCATCCATAGTTATCTATGGGCTCTTAGTTGCTTGCTAGATCACTTGCTTTTGTTTGAAAGTGTGCTTTGTGGTGTGGTTTTGAAATTATTTTAAAACGTGCCTTTGTAATGATTCTCGTCTCTATAAGAACACATACAAAGTGTTATCTTTTGAAAATGTTTCAAAATGAAAGTGTTGGTGTATAAAATGTTTTTGTTGTGAGCAAGCGAGCAACTAGGAGCAACCCACCTACTCAAAGGTCTTTAGTATCCTTTTCCTCCTCCTTTAGATGTTGCTATCTTACAATTTATTTGGTAAGAAGCCCCGTCATTGGATGTGAAGGGACGGGCGTGGGTCATCGTATAGTCATGATAGCAATGTTGCGAGATATCTTAGCATTTCTCTTGAGGGACTAAGTTCATTTGTAAGGCAACAGTCGAAGCGTCATCAAGGGATTATGATCTTGTATTTTTGATTGTTTTTGCTAAGACGTCTCACATGCATAACATGAATATTTTCCATAAGGCAACAAGTGGAGTTAACCCTAGAGGTGCATGTGTGCAAAGTGTGTTTGATTGCATGCATTTTTGTCTTTTGATCAGGGTGGTCTATTTTTTGATTTTATCTTGCCATACACCTAATTACTAACATTTTGTATAAAGTAAAAAGTGAAGAAAGATAAAATCCTACGCTATTACAACCATATTGAATGACACGTAAATGTAAAGGCAAAAGTAAGGTAAAAGCAAGAAAAATGGGTCTTTCAATTTAGGGCAGCAAACCCTTCAATTCTGCACTTTCTGGCTCTCTTCGATCTGGCCTAAAAAGGGGTGAAGGCATGACTTTTGATTGGGGCCTGGAGGCCAGCATGTTGTGTCTTTCGATTGGGGCCTGGAGGCCAGCATGTTGTGTCTTTCGATTGGGGGCCTGGAGGCCAGCTTGTTGTGCATTTCGTTTGGGGCCTGGAGGCCAGAGGCTTTGTTTCTAACTTTCGGTCTCCTATTTCTTTCGTTTGAGTTTGAATAACAACATGGCCCAAAGCCATGCTAACATTACCTTAGGGCCAGGTTAGTCTTTAAAGCATGTTTAAATATACAAAGAGTAAAAACCAAGAAGGTTGTTAACCATGAAACATATTAAAAGGATAGAAACGAAAAAAAGAACAATAGTATGTACATGTTTGAAACGAAAAGGAATTGTATTTATATGTTATGCAAGAAACAAAGAGTTCAAAGTTTAGAACAACTTACCTCGCTGGAGGCTGGAACGTGTGCTGGACCTGTAAGTGGTTGAACTAGATGCTCATGTATTCGAAGGAAAGAAACATGTGTGGTGTTCCTTGGAATGGATTCGAAGGTCAGGAGGTGTAAGGGTGGTGTTTGTTATTTCTGGATTCGAAGGAGAAGAACAGGTGTAGTGTTCTTTCTACTGGATTTGAAAGAGGAAAGAAATAGGTGTTGTGTTTCTGTAGATTATGGGTTTGAGAGTGTATTTTGTGTTTGGGAATATTGAGAGTTTGAGAGTTTTTTGAAGGTTCTTCCCCTACAGCTAAAATCTTCCAGCGTTTTTTCTTGTTGCCTCCTTTTCTTTGATGTGCAAATGAACTCTCTATTTATAGAGAAAAATTTGGAATGAGCAGCTTTGTGAAAGAATAAAATATAGTTTCTTTGAAAGGCCAACATCCACTTGGGTCAAATTTTATAATCCCAAGATAAAAGTAACAAAATCAATGGTTTAGATGGGTGGATCCTAGTTTATAGGGGAAAATATGCAGAAGAGACAGGCGCAAGGCTCAAAAACTTTCTAAAAAGGTAGTCATGTCATCAAGAGAAAGTTGGCTTGAAGAACAATTTAGTATGGAGTGAGGCACAAGTTGGAGGCCTATGTAGCCTTGCCTATGGGAAACTTGACCCTTTGAATCAAATCCTTCATTTTTCCATAACCTTCGACCAGACTCAAAAAAGCAACATTCGTTTCCACCAGTTGTGTATCCTTCGAATGGACCAACTGTGTGTTCTTTGAATGTCTCTCTTCAGCTAAATATGCCACTTTGAGTCCTCTTGCTTTTGATCACTTAGGCCCAAACCTTCGACCAGACTCCAAAGTAAGCAAGAACAATTGTTCCCCAACTATGGCAAGTCCTTCGAATGGGCCACCAAGTTGTGTGTCATAATGCAGCACTATGGTGTATTGAAGGGTTTGCAGATGGATTCAAAGGTGATATGAAGGCGCATTTGAAGCAAACATGAAGATGAAAACATAAGTCATAGTAAGGTAGCCATTCATCCAATCAAAAACTTGTGAATCCAAGGCAAATAGGTGAGGGGCCAATGGTGCAATCGAAGCTTGCAGGCAGGAGCCATTGTCCAAATGAAGCTTATGGACCAAAGCTTGATCAAAGAAGCCATATTCTCAATCTAAGTATATGAATAAAAGCTTGCATCGAAGGAGTTTTCCTGCCCAAATGAAGTACGTAACCCCAACTTTCATTCGAAGGAGGCCACAAAGCCAAACGAAAGATGCATGTAGGAAGTTTAAATGTGCAACCGAAGGATGCCAAAAGGAGGCTTTTTACCTTGGAATCGAAGGAGACTACAAGGGGATTTTTTCCTTGTGAATCCAAACCAACGTGCCAGAGGCCCACGCCCAATCGAAGGATGCAAGCCAAACTTGCATCGAAAGAGGCCAGAAGTCCAATCGAAGAGCTGAATCGAAGAACGCTTGTTTTTCTCCAAATTTTGTCAAAATATTATTTTCATCTGATTTCTCCCTTTTTTGACAGTTTTCTCTAATTGTACTTGTGCAAGCTTGAAATTTGAGAATCCTTGTGAGAAATTCCTTGAGAAATGAGAGGGTAAATTTTGGGGTACAACAGCTGCCCCTGTTGTTTACCGTGGTTATTGGTAAACAACCGCTGATCCTCCAAATGGTTACTTATTTGGTTACTCGCAGGATCGATCAGATTGATCCTAGGACATAGGTTGATTTTGAGGTTTTGATTAAATTGGATAAAGGTTAAATGACAATAAAATAAAGAGGCTTTAAGTAAATTGCATGAAGAAGTAGGCTTGGTAAAATAAATGAAGGCTTAAAGTAAAGGACTTCGACAGGAAAGTAAAGAAGAAAGCAAGTAAAGTTTCTGGAAAAGTAAATGACTTTGATTAATAAAGTTGGTGTTTCACACATACATTTCTCAACAATTCTTTCTCACACGCTGGGTACTCGAATCTATATGAGTGACTTTGTATATAATTGTGAACACACGCGAGAAACTGCGTGAACTACTACTATTTATACTAAAACATCCCAAGTAACCGTCGGGCAGTTACACTGCTTCGAGATGATTCCACTTGGCACGTTCTCAACGTTCGACGCCCCAGATCTTTGCACGTTGCACTTGGTAACCGCTGGAAACCGTTTTCCCTCCAAACGCTTGAATTTCAAACCGTTCCACTCTGAACCATCGGACACCTTCATCGAGAAGCATCCTCGACGAGAAACACCTTCGACGTCGAAGGCAACCAACTTCTCCCTTGGAAGAAATCTTCTAAGCGCAGTGTCATCTTTCGATGGGCATTTCGACAGACCCAACTGATCGAAAACAACCTTCAGCTTCAATGGCTGACATTAATGAAACAAGGGTGTCGAATTTAAGAGCCAACAAATTGCCCCCCAAGAATGCCTTATTTCGACTCTGAAAGAAAAAGGCATTCTTTGAAATACCATTCGACACCTGTCTTTTCATTCTTAGTCACAAATTAAATTGTGCACTTTTTGCTGTCTTCTACCAACCACTGACAATCCAAAGAAAAAACTATCATTTATCCGTACCTAAGACGTCACCTCAGTACGGCGTGCAGTGTGCCAAACGTCATTTCACAAATTGTCATCATGACAATTCCAAAAAAACAAGGGCGCACGCTGCACCCCTCCATTTCTGCAGAACGGCTAAAACAACAGGGAGACGCCACGTGTCCCACTACCTTCTGCAACATTAAATGGCATTTAATGTCCTCGATTTTGGGGATTTTCCCCCACTACTATAAATAGCAGTAAGTACCCATTGTGGGACTTTTTACGCTATATAGCTTTCAGAATTCTTCATTTGTATACAAACTCTTGTCAACTTTGCAAAACCTCTTTTTCTTCACTTTGTCTTCAACCTCACTACCACCAATGGCATCTGGTTCTTCCAACGCTCCTAGCGCCAACGCACCGTCTGGAAACGTCAAACCTAGGGTTTTCGTCACCGCTCCAGTAGTGACTCCCACGGGCCAACGAAGGGTCCCTGAACCTTTGGACATTGCTGTACGTGATGCTTACTCACGCCACCTTATGATTCCGGTTGGATATTCCAACCAGATCTTTGCTATGTCTGGCCCATTGTACCCAAGCATTGCTGAGGCCATGAAGATCAAAAGTTATTTTCTGGTAGTTGAGAGACTCAAACCGGTTGCATGCTCCAAGAAAGATGCAGAGGATAATGAAGACCCTGCTAAAGAGAAAATCGACCTCCGTTTATTCAACAAAGGTGTTAGGGCTTTCAGGTCTGGCCCTAGCCTTACTCCTGATTACAGTGCTTGGCTGGAAAAGATGGAGAAACGCCAAGCTTCGATCTGGAAAGACATGGGGATATTCGACCTGGTTATGCTGTCGAAGACAGGTCTTAACTATTCCCCAGAGATGTTGATAGCTTCTTTACTATTCTGGGACTACACCCACTTCACCTTCCATCTTCCCTGTGGAATGCTGACTCCCACACTCTTCGATGTGGCCGCCATCACTGGCCTTCGACCTACTGGGGACTACTTCGACCCGGAGGAAATGTCGGAGGATCAGATTGGATTCTCTGCCACAAAACCAACCTACACCACCTTCATCAATCACTACCACGACAGGTCGACAGATGCTGTGTCGGATGTCGAACATATTGCGTTTCTAGCCTTATGGCTGACACGCTTTGTGTTTTGCTCCAAGTCCTTACAGGTGACCAAGAAGATGGTCACTCTCGCCACTCAACTCCATCATGGCCAAAATATCTGTTTGGCAGAATTGATTTTGGCTAGCCTGTATGAGTCGATTAGTAATGGAACGACTCTTCTGAAGATTATCGAGAACAGGGCCAGTCTGCTGCTTGCTGGACCTTTTTGGCTGCTCCAACTGTGGCTCAATGCCACCTTCGAATCTTTCTTGCCTAAGAAAATTCAAATAAATGAGCAGGCTCCAGAGATAGAGAACAGACGTGTCGAAGGAACCAGACTGGATCTGTTGACTCCAATGGAAGATGGGCTGGAGCTTCAGCAAACTTTCACAAACTTCGTTCTGATGTTTGCTAGAAGGAAAGAGTTTGCTTCGACTATGGCTCCGTTTGCTCGACGGAAGGTTGGCCCAGAGTGGTTCACAAGGCCACATCCTAGGACGTCGAGTGGTCCTCAGGTTAACGAACATACAACAATGTGGGAGGCGTTCCTCACACCAAGAATCATGCCTCTTCGATTCAAGAGCTCTAAGACTCACTTGAGTCTGATTGCATATCAACCAAACCTGGTGTCTCACCAGTTTGGTATTATTCAAACACTACCTTCTCCAATTTTTCCAAGAGAGAAGTCTATGTTATACTTCTGCAACGACTACACCGAAGAAGCTGCCACTAAGCATATCGGCAGATATGCTGGTCGAACAGTTCTTACGTTGTTTGACTACCAGCTTAACTTTCTTTGCTCACCATCCTTCGAGGAGTGGTGGAAAAGTTATTACGCTGAGGAGTTTTTCGACGAGAAGGACTTCGTGGATGAGCTTCAGAAATCTTTTGTCCTTGTCTTGGACAAAATAAAGAAATGTAAGTTCATCCTTTCAAATTACTTTGTCTTTCTCTTTCGACTGCTAGCCTGTTAATTATTTTATCTGCTTTCAGTTGTTCGAAAGCCTGCAACCAAGAAGGCTGCAGAAGGCCAACAGGGAGGAGGCCCCTTAACAAAACCTCCACCGCTGGCGAAGACTATAGCGCCGGCGAAGACCACAACAAACCAACAGGGGGAAGGCCCTTCGAAAAAGCCTTCTGTATCGGTAACCAGACTTTCATTATTTTCTTCTGGCTTTGACTTTTGACTTTCGATGCAACTGCTAAATCGAACTCCCATTGGTTTTTTAGGCACCTTCGCCCAAGAAACGGCCAGCACTGACGGTCGAATCCGGGAGCGACGAAGAAGATGATTCTCCCCCTGCTCCTCTAAAAAGGCGAAAGCTGAAGAAAGACGTTCCTGCTCCTGAGGGTCGAACAATTAGAATAAAGGTTGTTGGGAGAAAGCCCAGGCCACCTCCAGTAATCATTGAGGAGCCAACGGAGGAGGAATTAAACGTTCTCCTCAATAAGCCTGTCGAAAGCGACAATTCCAGCCCTGGGGCTGAAGCTAATTTACAGGTAATCTCTTAGATCTCTTTGTAATTCAGGTGCCGATACCTACATTCGACTATGTCTCTTTCGAATTTTGAAGATTCTTCTTCTTCTCTTTTTAGGACACCACTGAAAGCTCACCGCCAAGGACTTCTGAAACATTGGAGTCTGCTGAACTCAGCAGGCCACAAGAAAAAGACTTGGCGAACGATGAAGCCCATACTGAAATAAATGAGGCCAATGCTGAGACGGCAGAAAAACCAGCAGAAGATCCTCAAACAGAAGAGCAACAGCCAAAAGAGATTCAGGTGGTGGATCTGTCCGAAGAGAATCGTGACGAAGGGGACCACGACAACGCTGGCGAAGAGGATCAAGGTGCCGCTGGCGAAGAGAACCAAGGTGACGTTGGCGAAGGGCACCATGATGACACTGGCGAAGGGCACCATGATGACGCTGGTACTGCCGCAGTCTGAGTCGAAGGGAATCAAGTCGAGGCAACTGTCACTCAACAACCTCAAACCCAAGACAATGCTGTTGCAAGGGCTGTTACCTCAACAAAGCATAGGTCGAAAGAGGACTTAGAACTCTTGAAGCAAACTGATCCTGTTAGTTATCTGAACGCCATCATCGAGAGCAAAAGTTCGTCTGATGCTAGTCAGGAGGTTCCTACCCTGTCGGGGAAGTCCACTGAAACTTCTCCTCTCGATGAGGCTTTGACGAAGGTTAAGGCTCAGTTTTTCAAGAAGGACTTGATGAAAGCTTTGGAGGGGGACCCTACTGCTCCATCATATTTGGGGGCTGTTTTGAATGCCGTAGACTTGTTAGCTGTGCCTCCAGAAGTCTCAGGCTTTATCATGGAGTTACACTCCATTATTGATCAAGTCTCAGCAGATTATCGGCGACAAAGGGGCTTTAATAGCCAGCTTGAAGTGTTATATGGCAAAAGCTCTTCTGCATGGACTGCTGTTTCGGAGACAACTTCTCGAATTGCGGAGTTGTCGAAGCAAAAAGCATCTAAACAAGAAGAAGTTGATGCCATCGATCGAGAGAATGCTTCCTTCAGGGCACAAATCGAAGAAATAGAGGCTAAGATAAATGCCAATACTAAGCGCAAGGAGGAACTTCTCTCGACCATCCCAGACACCGAAAGTCAAACTGAAATCAAACAAGGCCTAGAATTTGCTGAGAAAGCCCAAGGCTTCGACGATCAGATTGCCAAGCTTGTGCAGGCGAATGCCTGGTGCAACAAAAGATTGGAGCTGCAGCAAATCAAATACCTTCGACTCAAGGACTCCATTCCCTTCTGATTGATTCAGCTTTTTAACCATATTTTGTAACATGTATTCGACAACATTGCCATCTTGGCTAAATTATAAAATTTTTCCATTTTGGCTTTTTTATGGTTAATTTAGTCATTACTTTGTTATTTTATTTTTATCTCTTGGAGTGTAGGTTTGTATTTTTTCAAATATTTACCATTTACTCTCAAGAGCCTTTTATCTTCACCTAGCTCTTCGACTTCATAGGCTCCACCAGAAAAAGTCTGGATAACTCTGAATGGTCCTTCCCATTTGGGTGACCATTTTCCCATGCTTCGATCCCTTCGATCCATGGGAAGAATCACCTTCCAAACTAGTTCTTCAGGCGAAAATACCTTAGGTTTCACCTTTTTATTATAAGAGTCTTCTACTCTTTTCTTCTGAAGCCTGAGTAGGTCAAGAGCGCGCAACCTCTTCGTCTAAATCCACTAGTTCATCTAACATCATATTCCAATAAATTTCAGAGGGAATATCATAATGTCTCTGAACCCTTGCAGATTGAAGACAAATTTCTGCTGGCAACACTGCGTCATGACCAAAAGTTAGCCTGTATGGTGTTGTACCTATGGCTTCTTTTGGGGACGTTCGACAAGCCCACAAAATCTGGTCTAACGTCTTATGCCAATTTTTTGGTTTCTTCCCAACATGCTTTTTTATCAAGCCAATCACTACTTTGTTTGCTGCTTCGACTTGACCATTTGCCTGTGCATAATAAGGCGTTGATGTTAGGAGTTTGAAACCTGTTTCCTGAGCGAATTCCTGCATCTTTCGACCAGTGAAAACTGATCCTTGATCAGTTGTTATAGTCTCAGGGATTCCATACCTAAAGATAATGTTCTTTTGAATAAATTCAATGACATTTTCTTGGTCTACATTGACTAAAGGGATAGCTTCGATCCACTTAGTAAAATAATCAATGCCTACCAGTATATACTTCTGACTCTTTGATGATGCTGGTCGAATCTCTCCAATGAGGTCCAACGCCCATCCTCTAAAGGGCCAAGGTTTCACTATCGAGTGAAGTTCGCTTGCTGGTACATGCTGGATGCCTGTATGGACTTGACATTCTTGGCAACCTTTGGCGAACTCAACACAATCTTTCAGCATAGTGGGCCAGTATAGTCCTTGTCGAAAAAACAACCATTTCATCTTATGGCCTGCTTGGTGAGCCCCACATGCTCCAGCGTGCATAGTCGAAAGGGCTATGTATGCCTCAGTTTCACTTAAGCATTTTAGCAATACCCCTTCAGGCGTCTTCTTGAATAACTCATTACCCATGAGTACATAACTCAATGCCCTGTACTTTGTTTTTCGTTCTGTCGAAGCTCCTGGATTTTGAAGATAATCCACAATGGGTTTCCTCCAATCTTGTTCTGACAAATTATCTATGAACGAAATTTCGAAGTTGCTTTGATCAGCATATCCTAGTCTCGTTGATTCCAAGTCTGTTGGTGATAGACAAGTTGCTTTTATCGAACTTCGATTGCTCTTTGTAATCTCGTTTTTGAAATCTTATACCCAGATGCAATTTGTGCCAAGTCGTTGGCTATTTGATTTTCCACTCTGGGTATGTGTCGAATATTGACCATTTCAAATTTTTTCAATAAACGATTTGCTATCACAAAGTACATAATGAGATTTTCTCTTATGCATTTATATTCCTTTGTGACTTTCTTAATGACTAACTCTGAGTCTCCCATTATTTCGACTCGATTTGCCCCCAATTCCAACAATATCTCAAGGCCAGTAATTAGAGCTTCATACTCAGCCTCATTGTTCGAACAAGAACCTGATATCTTGTACTTGAATGTTGTTGGAATTTTTTCTGGAGAAATGATCAAGACTCCTACCCCTGTTCCATCTTTATGGCTGGAACCATCGAAGTAGAATTTCCAAGGTTCTATCTCCACATAATTAATATCCTCAACTTGAATTGAGTGGTCGACTATAAAGTCTGCAACCACTTGTCCTTTCACTGCCTTAAGAGGCATAAAGGTCAAGGAGTATTCAGTTAATGCTAATGCCCACTTGCCAATTCGACTGTGCAAGATAGGTTTCGACAACATATACTTGAAAACATCAAAATGAGACGAAACATACACATCAACTGGTTTTATATATTGCTTGAGTTTTGTACAAGAGAAATACAAACATAGACACAATTTTTCAACTTCACTATATCTAGTTTCTGCATCGTTCAAAACTCTACTAAGATAGTAAATGGGTCTTTCGACTCCATTCTCATCTTCTTGGGCTAACATGCTTCCCAAAGTTTTGTCGGATGCAGCTATGTACAATCTCATACTCCTATTGCTACAAGGAGGCACCAAAATAGGTGGCTTAGTGAGGTACCCTTTGATTTTGTCGAAGGCTTCTTGTTGCTCTTGCCCCCATTCGAACCTCTCTTTATTCAATCGAAGTAAGGGTGAAAAGGCTTGAGCTTTCCCACTTAGGTTAGATATGAATCTCCTTAAGAAATTTATCTTGCCTAACAGAGATTGCAGTTCCTTCTTATTCGATGGCGCTTTCGCTTCCAGAATTGCCTTCGTCTTGTTCTGGTTGATTTCGATTCCTTTCTTGTGGACAACGAAGCCCAAGAAATCTCCAGCTTTCACACAGAATGCACACTTCAAAGGGTTCATCTTCAGACCATGTTCTCTCATTATTTCGAATGATTGTCGAAGGTGGTCAATATGATTCTTCCTGGAAACAGATTTTATAACAATGTCATCAATATATACTTGCATAAAAGTGTTAATAAAATCATGGAAGATAGTATTCATTGCTCGCTGGTATGTTGCCCCAGCGTTCTTTAGGCCAAAAGGCATCACTACCCATTCGTAAGTTCTTAGGGCCCCAGGGCATCGAAAAGCTGTTTTTGACACATCCTCTTCAGCAATGAATATCTGATTATATCCTGAATAACCATCGAGCATACTCAGGTATTCATAGCCAGCGGCAGAATCGACTAGCATTTCCGCCACAGGCATAGGATATTCATCTTTGGGCGTAGCAGCATTCAAATCTCTGAAATCTATGCACACCCTTAATGTACCATTTTTCTTAATCACTGGCACAATGTTTGCAATCCATTCGGCATACCTTGTAACGCGTATGAATTTGCATTTCAGCAGTCTTTTGACTTCCGTTTTGATCTTCGACAGTATTTCTGGAGCGAAGCGTCTTGGACTTTGCTTGATTGGCTTCTTCCCAGGTTTGATTGGCAACTGAAGTTCTACCAATCCTCTGTCGAGACCAGGCATTTCGTCGTAATCCTATGCAAAACAGTCCTTGAACTCTTTCAACAATTGGATTACGTCCAACCTAAGTTCTGGATCAATTTTGGCGCTGATGTAAGTTGGCCTTTTCTCTGACCCTTCGCCTAAGTTGATTTCTTCTAAAGGATCTTGCGCTAACATTTTAATGTTGTTCGCCAAGGGGTCCTTTTCGAAGCCCAAAGGCTCATCGTCATAGATGGCGTCGAGCCTCTGTTCCTGCATTTCTTCTGGCATGATATCAGGGGGTTCTGGATCGAAATCCTTTCCTGGATCTGCAGCAGATAACTGTTGATCATTGGCCTGTGTGGCCATGTACTTCACTTTGGCTTCGAGAGCCGTTATCATCTTAGTTTCGGCTACATAAGCCGAAATTCGCTTCAAAGATTGTGACTCAGTCATTATCACTGAATTCACTTCCCCAACCAGTTGGTTGGATATCAGTTAACCCACTGAAGTCTATGTGGGACAAGTCTTCTCTGTCCCATTGGAAACCATGCTCAGGATGCAGGTATAGGGAACAAAAAGTATTTGGCGCTGGCGCCAAGTCGAAGTCAGGTGTTGGACATGGCCCTATGTGAGCCAAGTTCTTGTCGAAATCTGCCAACCCTAGGTAATTCACTTTGCCCAGGTAATAGCTTTGATCTGCCTCTATGTTTTCGACCATCCCATCTGGACGCCATAGGAGCAGCCTCTGGTGCATTGATGATGGCACAACTCCAACACCATGAATCCATTCACGGCCCAACAAAAGATTGTAGTTAGGTTTGGCCGATATGACCATAAACATTGTTGGTCGAAGGATAGACCCTACTTTGATATCTAGTTGGATCACTCCCATAGTGGTCCCTATGCCGCCCTCATAGTTCGACAGGACCATGTTGTGAGGCTTAATGTCCTCATCCCTTTTGCCAATTTTCCTTAGCATAGAGTGAGGAATAATGTTGATGGTTGCCCCACAATCCACCAATATTTTATTCACTGTAGTTTCTTCGAGTTTAGCCCTTATAAATAAAGGCTTGAGGTGATTTTTCATCGCCTCTGTGGGTGGTTCGAAGAATCCATTTTGTTCCTCAGTGGTGCCATTGTCCATGACGAAATAGCACACTGGCCTATGTTTGGCCATTTCTTGCTCCACTTCCCAGTCACTTGCTTCGACCTCCACCTATCGGTTGAATTCTCTGGGCAGCACTGAGACTATATTCACCATTATGTCCAAAGTATCATCAGACTCAGAATCGTCTTCGTCCTCGACTTCACCTTGGTTAGGCCAAACTAGCCTGTTGGTTACTGGCTCTCTTTCTAGAGGTTTCCTTTGCTTCCTTAGAGGAACATTCGAACTGGTTTCTGCCTTTGGTTCATTGGCAGCCTCCCTCTCAGCTTTTCGTCTCCTTTGGTATCTCCTCCATTGAGATCGAGACATGGGATTTTTCCCTTTGTAGTTGCTTGACACTTGTGCAACTTTGGGTGCAGCAACTTGATGCTCTTTCTTTTGAGTTAAAGATGAACCCCTTGGCACGTCGAAAGAGTTCCATCTCACCTCACTTGGCCTTTTTCGACCAGAGGTTTTGTACCAGGTATCTACCGGCACATTTGTTGGAGGCCTGAAAGTCAATGGCCTCTTTTCTTGGTTTGAACCTCTTTGGGAGGCTCTTCTGGGGTCATGTCGAAGATCAACACTTTCCTTTCTCTTGTTTGCTGCTCTTACGCCTTGAATATGCTCAGCAGCTTTTTTGTCAAAGATCGAACTGCATCTTGGACACAGCATCACCTCTGACTTCTTTTTCTGGCATCTTTGCAGGAAATCTGCCAGATTTTCATTTTCCCGAGGGAAAGCAGTCTTATTAGCTTGTTCTTGCCTCATGGCCTCTTCTGATGCTTTTGGGTCAGAGAGTTCGACCATGTTGATATTCATTGTATCTTTGTTGGCAAGAGTTAACTGCTTCATTTGTATCTCCAAATTCTCCGTCTGGCCTTGAACTGTGGCCAAGTGAGAACTGGGTTTTGGTCCAGTTTTTTGTGCTTCAACGGTTTCTAGCTTTGGGCTTTCGACCGCTTTCTGAACTGCTTCAATTGTCTTTCTAGATAAATTTCCAGAGAAATTGCCAAAGATTGGCATGTTGATATGGTCCTTTGAGACTTCGACCATTGTGATTCCTGGCCTCTTCGACTGGCTCCTGGTTGCCTCGATCACGTTCACCTCAGAAGGCTCAGCATAGTGGGCTTCAGCCTGCAATGGATTTGAGTCGACAGCCATGGGGGTCTTGTCAGCAAACTTCAACCTCCCTTCTTCGATAGCGTCTTGCACAAGATTCCTGAAAAGAAAACATTGAGAAGTTTTATGGCCCAAAAAATTATGATATTTGCAAAAGCCTCTCTTCTTTCTTTGATCAAGAGGAGGCACTTTTACCCATGGGGGTACTATCATTTGGCCATCTTTTACAAGCAAGTCAAATATTTCATCACATTTTGTGATGTCAAAACTATAAGTCTTTTTGGGGAACCTATCGTTGGTCCTTTCTGGACCAATGGGATTTTTCCCACTTGAGGGGACTAACAGTTTGCAAGAGTATGGTGGCCCTTGTTTTAGTTCTGCTAAATCGACTTCTCCTTCTTCGACAGTTATAGTGTCGTCGAAGGATTCTGGATCTTCGTCATCCATCTCAACATACGCTATCCTCTCTCTCTTATGAGTTTTCGTTGCCTTTGCTTTTTCAGCTTTGAGGCATTCTACCTGTCGAACTCTATCGGCCAGTTGGGCCATGTCTCTCAGGTATTGAGTGTCTAACTTCTTCCTAATGGAATAATCTAAACCGCCTGCGGCTATTTCGACTAACTCATGTTCCGGCACTTGTGTAAAACATCTCGCCTTGAGCAACCTAAACCTATTTAGATATTCGTCTATAGGTTCAGTGAAACGTCTCTTTACACTGGCCAATTCTTTCAGGCTTATCTTGGTTTGCCCCATGTAGAATTGTTCATGGAACAATCTTTCCAACTGAGTCCAATGATGGATCGAATTGGGGGGGAGAGTTGTAAACCAAGTAAAAGCGTTCTTTGTTAAAGAACTTGGGAAGTACTTGATCCTCAGGTTTTCGTTATTCGAAATATCTCCTGCTTCGATCAAGTATCTCGCCACATGCTCGACAGTAGATTCCGTCGTGTCCCCAGAGAACTTAGTGAATTTAGGGACTTTGCATCTAGGAGGTAAGTCTGTTTGTAACACGTATTCTGACAATGGGGACGTAAAGTTGGGCCTTCGAAAGCCCATGTTCATCCCATTTTGAGTCATGATCCTTTCGATCATGGTTGCCAGATTATTTTCCAAACCCATGTTTTGGTATTGGATATGCTGAACTACTTCGTCAGCATTTTGGTTTCTGTTAACTAACCTTACCTCTGGGGTTATTACCCTAGGTTCCTCGACGGGTTGCTCCAATCGTGCCCTAAGGTTTTCTTCGACAGGCTGTTGAACCTGGTTGATGGTGGTTTCTTCCTCTAAGAATATACCCTGGTTTCCCCTTATTTGCGCCCTTTGGGGCTGTCGAATAGGTTGGGGTACTCCAAAGAAATCAGCCAAACGCGTCATTTGCGCTGTCATCTGCTGATTCGATTGAGTAGTGTTTTGTATTAGAGGGTTCAGCACTGTACTTAAAGTTTGTGCCAACATTTGCACCATATCATGGTTGCTTTCGTCCATTTGTTGCCTCAAGACTGCTGTCGAGGCATTTGTAAGGCCCTGTGCTACTTGGGACGTTCCTCCTAAGAGTTGGGTCCTATTTCTATTCGCCATGCCTACTCCATAACCTTGGAGTGGCGAAGAGGCACTCACTAAAGGGTCTGAAAAAGTGGACGCAGCATTCGTCAGGCTAGCCAAGTCAGAAGTTGGCATGCCATAGAGTGGCTCTCGATTATGACCGCCTGTCATAAATCCTGGGGGAACAAAAGGCCTTGTGCCTAAATTTCCCCTTGGTGGGGGAGTTCCCAAAGGCACTCTGGGGCCTGTGAACGGAGGTAATGGCCCCGTTGCTGTGACCGTTACTGCTGGTATCGAACCAGCAGTTATCGCTTCACTTACGGTCGGGATAACCGTTGCTCCCACATTCGTTTGTGGGATTTCGTTATTGTTTGGCGGATTCGCCATCTCTTCCCTTCTTCTGGCAGTATTGGTATCGTTAGTGTATATTCTACCACTTCTCAATAACATGCAACACTCCTCGAAAAGATGAGATTATTTTCAACAATCAACACACAGTCCCATCAGGTGTGCCAATTTGTTTACCGTGGTTATTGGTAAACAACCGCTGATCCTCCAAATGGTTACTTATTTGGTTACTCGCAGGATCGATCAGATTGATCCTAGGACATAGGTTGATTTTGAGGTTTTGATTAAATTGGATAAAGGTTAAATGACAATAAAATAAAGAGGCTTTAAGTAAATTGCATGGAGAAGTAGGCTTGGTAAAATAAATGAAGGCTTAAAGTAAAGGACTTCGACAGGAAAGTAAAGAAGAAAGCAAGTAAAGTTTCTGGAAAAGTAAATGACTTTGATTAATAAAGTTGGTGTTTCACACATACATTTCTCAACAATTCTTTCTCACACACTGGGTACTCGAATCTATATGAGTGACTTTGTATATAATTGTGAACACACGCGAGAAACTACGTGAACTACTACTATTTATACTAAAACATCCCAAGTAACCGTCGGGCAGTTACACTGCTTCGAGATGATTCCACTTGGCACGTTCTCAACGTTCGACGCCCCAGATCTTTGCACGTTGCACTTGGTAACCGCTGGAAACCGTTTTCCCTCCAAACGCTTGAATTTCAAACCGTTCCACTCTGAACCATCGAACACCTTCGTCGAGAAGCATCCTCGACGAGAAACACCTTCGACGTCGAAGGCAACCAACTTCTCCCTTGGAAGAAATCTTCTAAGCGTAGTGTCATCTTTCGATGGGCATTTCGACAGACCCAGCTGATCGAAAACAACCTTCAGCTTCAATGGCTGACATTAATGAAACAAGGGTGTAGAATTTATGAGCCAACACCTGTTCAATCTTCTTAAACCTAAAGAGCAAGTATGGAACGTTGTTGTTCGTAGCTTGAAGGTAAAAGATGATTGAACACTAGAGAGCCCAGAAATTTGCACTCACATGAAATAGCACTGATAGTTGATGATGTAGGGAATGGGCTTACAGATTCCATTTGGAGGGATGATGGAGAGTCGCCGGAGATGGGATTAAGGATGTCATCTAGAGTGATTGTTGGCAGAAATTAGACTAAGTCTAAATTTGACTTCAACTGGAAAAGAATCAGAATAAATCTTTGGAGCGATTTATCTGAACTAGAGAAAGTGTCTAACAGAAAGGAATCAGGATAAACTATTGATTGATTTAAACTGAACCAACATAGGTCTTGGATATTCTTCAATTTGTGATGGGCCCGTGTAGGGCTGTTTTAGGAGACATATGAGGGGGAAGCCTGGGTAGGGATGCTTCAAGATGAATCCATGTGAAGTTTCATTTAGAACTTAAGAGAAGGAACCTGGGTAGGGTTACTTCAGGACGAGTTTGTGTAAAACTGCATCTGGAAAAAAGAAGGAACCTGGGTAGGGTTGCTTGATGATAAGTCCGTGTTAAACTTCATTTGAAATTGTCTGAGAAGGAACCTAGGTAGGGTTAATTCATGATGAATCAGTGTAAAACTGCATCTGGAAATGAGAAGGAACCTGGGTAGGGTTACCTCAGGATGGGTCCGTGTAAAACTACATCTGGAAATGAGAAGGAACCTGGGTAGGGTTGCCTCAGGATGAGTCTGTGTAAAACTGCATCTGGAAATTGTGAGAAGGAACCTGGGTAGGGTTGCCTCAGGATGAGTCCATGTAAAACTGCATATGTGTAAGATTGCTTGTGTAAATCTGTATTTGTAAGTCAGAAGGAACCCGTGTAAGATTGCTTCATGATGAGCCCGTGTGAAGCCGCGTCTAGTAGTCAGAAGGAACCCGTGTAAGATTGCTTCGGGATGAGTCCGTGTTAGACTGCATCAGGATGATGTATGAGAAGGAACCCATGTAAGATTGCTTCAGGATTAGTCCGTGTTAGACTGCATCAGGATGATGTATGAGAAGGAACCCGTGTAAGATTGCTTCAGGATGGTTATGTAGATAGATTTCCTGGCTTGTTACATGTATTAATCCACATCCGGTCATCCACAAATAGTTCTCTTAGCTTGTTACAGGTGTTAATTTGGAACTTGAAAATTGTCGGTCGCTGAGATAGTTGTCTTGGCTTGTTACAGGCATTAATCTTTGACCTGAGAAAGAAAGATAGTTTTCCTGGCTTGTTATAGGTATTAATCTTCAATATCCTTATGTAGATAGTTTTCCTGGCTTGTTACAGGTACTAATCTATAATCAGTCATCAACAAATAGTTTTCTTGGCTTGTTACATGTATTAATCTGGCACTTGAAAATTGTTGATGATAACTATCTGTTGATTGATCTTTCCTAACAAGGTAAAGGGTTAGCTGTACGCAATGTCATGATGTATGAAATGCATTATGTAGTGATGTTCTCAAAAATGAGGTTTGTGTTGTATGCATATATCATGTATGTTATATGGTGTATGAATGTGATGTGTTTATTGCAGTGCGACTTTGTCTAGGAGAATAAATCCTTGAAAACATGTTGGGGAATCTTGGGAGGCTGAATCCCTAACTGTTGTTGGAGAATAGATGTATCTTTAACTTTGTTTAGAATATTTCCGTTGGGAATTCCTGTTTTGTTGTTTAAGGAGAAACTCCGTTGGGAAATATTGGATTGCTTTAAGAAGACCCTGTGGAGAGTGTTGATCTCTGCTTGGGGAAATAAAATTCAAGAATTTTGGTTATCCATTACTCTACTGGGGAATTATTCCTGACTGGAGAGAATCGAAAGTTAACTGTTAATTGGTTGAAATCCAGGCTTGGCAACAATTTACTGGGGAAGATTAAATTAACTGTTATCTGGTTGGATACCAGGCTTCACGAAAAATTTCTCGGGAGAGTGAAGTTAAACTGTTATCTGGTTGGATTCCAGGCTTCGCAGCAACTTACCAATTTTGAATTGTTATCTGGTCGGGTCCAGGATTCACAGCAACTTTCTTGAAAGGATGAAGTTGAACTGATATCTGGTCCGATCCAGGCTTCACAGTAACTTTCTTGAAAAGATAAAGTTGAACTGATATCTGGTCGGGTCCAGGCTTCACAGTAACTTGCTTGAAATTAGTTGTTATCTAGTCGGACTCCAGGATTCACAACAAATTTCTGAGGGAATAAAGTTAATTGTTACCTGGTCGGATTCCAGGCTTCACAATAACTCGCTTGAAAAGATAAAGTTGAACTGATATCTGGTCGGGTCCAGGCTTCACAGTAACTTGCTTGAAATTAGTTGTTATTTGGTCAGATTCTAGGCTTCACAACAAATATCTGAGGGAACAAATTTAATTTCTATCTGGTCAGATTCTAGGCTTCACAATAACTCGCTTGAAAAGATAAAGTTGAACTGATATCTGGTCGGGTACAGGCTTCATAGTAACTTGCTTGAAATTAATTGTTATCTGGTCGGATTCCAGGCTTCACAAAAAATTTCTGAGGGAATAAAATTAATTGCTATCTGGTCGGATTCCAGGCTTCATAATAACTCGCTTGAAAAGATAAAGTTAAACTGATATCTGGTCGGGTCCAGACTTCACAATAACTTGCTTGAAATTAGTTGTTATTTGGTCGGATTACAGGCTTCACAACAAATTTCTGAGGGAACAAAGTTAATTGCTATCTGGTCGGATTCCAGGCTTCACAATAACTCGCTTGAAAAGATAAAGTTGAACTGATATCAGGTCGGGTACAGGCTTCACAGTAACTTGCTGGGGTAGAGGAAAACTCTACTGGGGAAAATAATTTAAACCCTTGTCTGGTTGAGTCCAAGTTTTTCAATATCTCGTAGAGTTAAACTAATATCTGGTCGGGTCTAGGCTTCATAGTGTCTTTAAGAAGTTAACTATTATCTGGTCGGGTCCAGGCTTCCTAGTATTTTAAAGTTGTACTATTATCTGGTTGGGTCCAATCTTCATAGTAACTTGTTTGAAATAATGAAGTTGACTGTTATCTGATCGGGCTCTAGTCTTCACAGCAACCTTCGGAGATAGCAATGAATTTGTTGGCGACATCACTGGGGAAAAGAGGTTGTGGTCCTCTGATTTGTGATGGTCTAGGAGGAAAACTCAAGCTAGGGAATTTGTAGTTTGTTGGGGAAATAAACCATGTCGCCAATCTGCTGGAGAGGTACTTTCCTTTGGTAGAACTCCTCGAAGATTCTTCTTAAGACCAAACTTAGTTAGGAAGAAAGGTTTTTCGGAGACTGAAACTCTGGATGGGGATGACTTTACAGAGAGTTGACCAAGGATCACCCTATGAAAGGGACTTTATGGAGATTTGTCACTGCCCCCAGTAACAAGTATTTGTAGCACTGCCAGGAAATGTTTGCTTGACCGTACGTAACCTTTTGTTGGAATTCACGTTCAATGCCCCAAGTGATTCAGATACGGACCTGCCCTTGGTTATTCAGCATTTCTTGGGAGATTTCTTAGAATCTTGACTTGACTGCCCTCAGATGAGTTGGACAGTGACATGTCATTCCCCCTTGTTTATAAGATATTTTTCGTTGGTAGTGTCGTCCCATTTGAAGTGATTTTGTCCACTGAGAGAGTTTTTGTTCACTAGATATTCGTCATGTGAATTTCTCTATTGTCAAACAATTAGCCATATGCAAACAGTGATATTTAAAATAATGCAAAGTTTATGCTTGTATTGAAGTTTTGAAAATGCATTATTAGCAAGTAAAGAGTTTTGTTGGGAATATGAATTGAACTCAGAATTTGGAGTAAAGCCTTACAAGAGTCAGGATACCTTTTGTAACAGTATGCTTTCGAACTAACCTATGCTTCAGTTAGGACTTTTGAAGGGTTGTAACATGGCTTGGTTCACGGTTTAAGAAACAAAGGATAAGGCTCAAAGTGTATTTTTACCCACCCATTATTCGTGATGTTTTTCAGCTCTAAACTCAGTCAATTGTGCGTTTGAACTCCTATTGAATCTGGAAAGATGGTTCAGAAATTTGGAAGTTTATTTATTGGAAGGCAGTTATTTTTTGCAACATTTTTTCATGTTGTCGAGGATTTGTAGTGTCCTCCTTTTTTTGATTTACTATCCCTGATTTTTGCCTGACTGTTCTTGTTTTGAGATTACGGTCAGCGGGATGCCCCAGTTTTTCTTAAGTCTCCTTCGTAGGTTTTGACTTAGTGGGGTTTTCCTTTGAGAGATAATGACTGCCTATGTGATAAGGAACCATCACCATCTTTTGATTCCAGAGGAAAGTTTTTGACGTCATTCGTTGTATACGAAGTGAAAGTTAGCTACTGAACGTGCACTTGGATTAACTGAGAGACTACCCTGCCCCATGTTTTGATTAAAGGTTTCAATTTGTGTGAAAAATAAAACTCATACTTCTTAGGCTCAAAGGGGTTGACTAGGGATTATCCTCCTTATAACTCTAGTGTTTAGGAATTGAAATAAACGCCTGTACATCGTCAACAAGGTCTGTCCAAAATCATATTGTATGAGATTAAGGCATTGTTTTCTTCATCCTCCCTTTAAAGGCTTCCAACTTTTAAAACAAGAGCTGGATATAAAGAGAGTAAAAAGCATAGTTTAAATATAGTGAAAACGAATGGATCAATTCAAGAAAAACATATGCAATGCATTAATGAAACAAAGTTTAACACTAATAGATAAGTGTTTGAACAACAATAGAAATTACAATTGAAAATTCAAAATGAACTGGAACGTTCAATGATTTGGCATGGGAGCAGTGATCACGTTTGGAGTCTCAGGAGGACCGAACTCAATCACCTTAGCGTCAATCATATTCTGAATCTTGTATTTCAGCGCCCAACAATCATTAGTATCATGCTCGGAACTGCCAGAATGATAAGAACACATTGCATCAGGATTGTAGTTAAGGGAAGAAGTTTTGGGGTTTGGATGAGGTCCTATTAATGTGATCAGATTCATCCTCAACATATGTTGCAATGCTTGTTCCAGTGGCATATTAATGTTGGTAAATTGTTTCTTGGGCTCTTCTTGCCTTCGCTGATTTCCCCGTTGTTGTTGTCGCACTGATGCAGGACTAGAGATCAGGACTGCCCCCACATGTTGGTCGTGGTTATTCTTGTCATGACCCTTTTGACCATACACAACATATGACTCTTTCTTCCCATTGTATGGATTTTCTGAACATCATAGGACGTAGCTCTTTGGATCTTTCCGCTTTTGATACCAGCTTCGACTCTTTCGCCAGTTAATATTGTCTCGGTGAAGCCGACCGAGGAGCTTCTGATTAGGTGATTAAAGAAAGGTCCCATCAAAGTTCCCATAAAGATGTCAATCAGCTCCCTGTCAGTTAAGGGTGGATGTACCCTTCCAGCCAAGTCTCTCCACTTTTGGGCGTATTCTTTGAAGCCCTCGTTGGAACATATGGTCATGTCCCGCAACTGCACATGAGTTGATGCAAGATCAGTGTTATATTGATACTTCTTGTAGAAAGCAGCAGCTAGATCTTCCAAAGTGTGAATGTGGGAACTCTCCAAATGATAGAACCACTCAAGTTGCGTCCCAACTAAGATCTCTTGGAAGAAATGGATCCAAAGCTTCTGATCAGTTGTGTATGGTTGAATCTTGCGGACATAAGACTTTAGGTGCATCTTAGGGCAAGAG
Source organism: Vicia faba (assembly GCA_948472305.1). Lineage (NCBI taxonomy): Eukaryota > Viridiplantae > Streptophyta > Magnoliopsida > Fabales > Fabaceae > Vicia > Vicia faba. Next base: position 813,395,290 of record OX451739.1, on the reverse strand, counting down.
ACTCCATCGTATGGGGCAAAGGTTGGGATTTTGAACTTTGGTGGGATGACCATTCCAGGGACCAAACCCATGTCTCCTAAGTCCAAGCCAGGCACAACTTGGATCTCCACAACTTTTTGTCTGTCTTCAAGTTGTTTGTATTTTTCATCCGCTGGTGGATATTTCTCCTTAGAAGAGTCTTCGTCATCAGTAGCTATGTTAACTCTAATGCTTCCAACTTCCTCTTCTTGTCTATCTTTAGAAGAAGCATCTTCTTTTTGAGATAGCTGGGCATGCCCCTTGGACCTTCTCCTTACGTTGAGGATGACCGGCTTTTTCTTCTTCTTGCTCTCTTTGGTGAAGAGTGTTTTCAGATCTTCCTGCCCCTTAGCCAGAGCCAGGAACATTTGTTGGAATTGAGCATTTTGTGCTTGGAGATCCTTTACCTTCTGTTCCATATCCATCTCACTGAAATAAATAGTAGGAAGATAATGAAACCTGTATGGGAGAAACCTATCATGATATGGTGCATGGTATGTGGATGCATGTTTTCAAGGATCTCGCGGGGTAAACACAAGAAAATGTTAGAAGTTTGAATTTTGATCGACAACTTTGATTGGAGAACTTCGTATCGATGGATGTCCTTCCACGAGAATCAAGCTCACCATGTCAAGTGGATCGTAGCCCTTGAATCAAGTTACTGTGCTTTGATCTTGACGGTGTTTGATTAGAGAATGAATCATTTTCCCCTTGATAGGCGTCTGATTCAACATGACCTTGCATCATAGGCCCTTGAGATCCTTGAAATGGTTATTGAAAATGCTATGGTATGATGTTATGATGTTATGTACAAGTTTTCAAAGTAAGCAACTTGTTATGTACAAATAATCATATACGCACAAAGCAGACAAGTCCTTAAGTTTAGGCTTGCAAGGAGTTTGTAGGTAAGTACCCTCTTGAAGTTCAGTTGGCTCAACCTGTCCTAGAAAGTAATCAGGTTCTAGGGGATCTCAATATCACTGATCTTTCCCCATCAGGCATTGTTTCAGCTCAAGCCTCTTTAATGGCAACCAAAATATCCCGAAAGTCCAATCTCAATGAGCATAGTATTGAGTATCAACCAACTTCGGACTGCACCAAAGCCGACTACCTCACTACTTCCTAATGGCCAAGTTGGTCAAGTAAAGGTTCTAAAGTTAGTTAGTGCTTTATGACACCACACAGCGGCCCCGTATTCTCCTTGACTACTCAAAGGCTACCGGTACCAACAAATCTGTCACACTAACGTAGCTATGGCTTAGACCATATCGTTATACCCCACACAGTTTTCATAACTTATTGATACTTACCTATAAGGAGTCCCAGATCCGGGTAGAGGATCAATAAAAGCCCAAACAAGGAACCATAATGTAAAGCAATCAAGTCAAATAATGAAATCAAGTAAAGGTGATCTAGCCCTAAGGTAACCCCATATTTCTAGGAATAATTCCCCACCAGAGTTGCCAGTTCTGTAATACGATAGGAGAATTTACCTGAGTGTTTTTGCGTTTGATTGCAATTGTTGCGGATAGCAAGATTCGCCACCAAATTTTCTTTTATCCAAATAAAGGAAAGGGTGAAAAGAACAGGAAATACCTTTGATATTATTTTCTTGAGTTCGGGGGGTAGATTATGAAAAGGGAAGGTATTAGCACCCTTTTCATCCATAGTTATCTATGGGATCTTAGTTGCTTGCTAGATCACTTGCTTTTGTTTGAAAGTGTGCTTTGTGGTGTGGTTTTGAAATTATTTTGAAAACGTGCCTTTGTAATGATTCTCGTCTCTATAAGAATGCATACAAAGTGTTGTATTTTGAAAAATTTTCAAAATGAAAGTGTTGGTGTATAAAATGATTTTGTTGTGAGCAAGCAAGAAACTAGGAGCAACCTACCTACTCAAAGGTCTTTAGTGTCATTTTCCTCCTCCTTTAGATGTTGCTATCTTACCATTGATTTGGTAAGAAGCCCCATCATTGGATGTGAAAGGACGGGCGTGGGTCATCGTATAGTCATGATAGCAATGTTGTGATATATCTTAGCATTTCTCTTGGGGGACTAAAATCATTTGTAAGGCAACAGTCGAAGTGCCATCGAGGGACTATGATCTTGTATTTTTTATTGTTTTTGCTAAGACGTCTCACATGCATAACATGACTATTTTCCATAAGGCAACAAGTGGAGTTAACCCTAGAGGTGCATGTGTGCAAAGTGTGTTTGATTGCATGCATTTTTGTCTTTTGATCAGGGTGGTCTATTTGTTGATTTTATCTTGCCATACACCCTAATTACTAACATTTTGTATAAAGTAAAAAGTGCAGAAAGATAAAATTCGATGCTATTACAACCATATTGAATGGCATGGAAATGTAAAGGCAAAAGTAAGGTAAAAGCAATAAAAATGGGTCTTTCGATTTAGGGAAGCAAACCCTTCAATTATGCACTTTCTGGCTCACTTCGATTTGGCCTGAAAAGGGGTGAAGGCATGACTTTTGATTGGGGCCTGGAGGCAAACATGTTGTGTCTTTCGATTTAGGCCTGGAGGCCAGTATGTTGTGTATTTCAATTGGGGACCTAGAGGCTAGCATGTTGTTTCTTTCGTTTGGGGCCTGAAGGCCAGTATGTTGTGCCTTTCTTTTGGGGCCTGGGGGCTAGCATGTTGTGCCTTTCTTTAGGCTGAAGATTAGTGTGGAAGCCAGAGGCTTTGTTTCTAACTTTCTGTCCCCTGTTTCTTTCATTTGAGTTTGAATAACAACATGGCCCAAAGCCACGCCAACATTACCTTAGGTCCAGGTTAGTCTTTAAAGCATGTTTAAATATAAAAATAGAAAAAACCAAGAAGGTTGTTAACCATGAAACATATTAAAAGGATGGAAACGGAAAGAAGAACTATAGTATGTACATGTTTGAAACTAAAAGGAATTGTATTTATATGTTATGCAAGAAACGAAGAGTTCAAAGTTTAGAACAACTTACCTCGCTGGAGGCTGGAACACGTGCTGGACCTTCAAGTGGTTGAACTAGATTCTCTTGGATTCGAAGGAAAGAAACAGGTGTGGTGTTCCTTGGACTGGATTCGAAGGTCAGGAGGTGTAAGGGTGGTGTTTGTTTTTTCTGGATTCGAAGGAGAAGAACAGGTGTAGTGTTCTTTCTACTGGACTCGAAAGAGGAAAGAAACATGTGTTGTGTTTCTTTAGATTATGGGTTTGAGAGTGTGTTTAGTGTTTGGGAATCTTGAGAGTTTGAGAGTTTTTTGAAGGTTCTTCCCATACAGCCAAAATCTGCCAGCGTTTTCTCTTGTTGCCTCCTTTTCTTTGATGTGCAAATGAACTATCTATTTATAGAGAAAATTTTGGAATTAGCAGCTTTGTGAAAGAATAAAATATAGTTTCTTTGAAAGGACAACATCCACTTGGGTCAACTTTTTATAATCCCAAGATAAAAGTAACAAAATCAATGGTTTAGATGGGTGGCTCCTAGTTTATAGGGGGCAAATGTGCAGAAGAGACAGGCGCAAGGCTCAAAAATTTTCTAAAAAGGTAGTGATGTCATCAAGAGCAAGTTGGCTTGAAGAATAATTTAATATGGAGTGAGGCACAAGTTGGAGGCCTATCTAGCCTGACTTATGGACAACTTGACCCTTTGAATTGAATCCTTCATTTTTCCATAACCTTCGACCAGACTCAACAAAGCAACATTTGTTTCCACCAGTTGTGTGTCCTTCGAATGGACCAACTGTGTGTTCTTCGAATGTCCCTCTTCAGCTGAATATGCCACTTTGACTCATCTTGATTTTGATCACTTAGGCCCAAACCTTTGACCAGACTCCAAAGTAAGAAAGAACAATTATTCCCCAACTATGGCAAGTCCTTCGAATGGGCCACCATGTTGTGTGTCATAATGCAGCACTATGGTGTATTGAAGGGTTTGCAGATGTATTCAAAGGTGATATGAAGGCGCATTCGAAGCAAACATGAAGATGAAAATTAAAGTCACAGTAAGGTAGCCATTCATCCAATCGAAAACTTGTGAATCCAAGGCAAACAGGTGAGGGGCCAATGGTGCAATCGAAGCTTGCAGGCAGGAGCCATTATCCAAATGAGGCTTATGGACCAAAGCTTGATCAAAGAATCCAAATTCTCAATCGAAGGATATGAATCAAACCTTGCATCGAAGGAGATTTCCTGCCTAAATGAAGTACGTAACCCCAACTTTCATTCGAAGGAGGCCACAAAGCCAAACGAAAGATGCATGCAGGAAGTTTAAATGTGAAATCGAAGGATGCCAAAAGGAGACTTTTTGCCTTGGAATCGAAGGAGACTACATGGGGATTTGTGCCTTGTGAATCCAAACCAATGTGCCAGAGGCCCACACCCAGTCGAAGGATGCAATCCAAACTTGCATCGAAAGAGGCCAGAAGGCCAATCAAAGGAGCTGAATAGAAGAACGCTTGTTTTTCTCCAAATTTTGTCAAAATATTATTTTCATCTGTTTTCTCCCTTTTTTGACAGTTTCTTCCAATTGTACTTGTGCAAGCTTGAACTTTGAGAATCCTTGTGAGAAATGCCTTGAGAAATGAGAGGGAAAATTTTGGGGTACAATATTGTGCATGTTAGAATTGGTGGGAGTATATGTGAGAATTAGAAGTTATATTAATTTAAATATATTAGTTATATTCTAATAATTAAACTAATAAAATAAAGAGAATATTAGGTGTGTAGATATGCTAAGGGTATGATGATAATATTATAAGGATTAGTGAGGGTATGATGGGAAAGACATAGAAATGGTCTAAGCTTACAAAATAAAAGGAAAATTGGGGAAAATTGAGATCACTTTTGGAGCGTACGTGAAAAGAGATAGAGAGATCATGAAAGAGAGGCTAAGGTATAAGGAACCAAGAGGAATCCATTCCTTAGAGCTTGAAGAGACTGATTGCTAGAAATAACAAGGTAAGGGGTTAATGGTTTTCAATTGTGAATAATGTGAGGGAAGGGTAGACATAGGGTTTGATCATTCTTTGATAGTTGATAACCCTATAATGATGAATTGTTCTGTTGTTGGTCCTTAATGATGAATTGTGTTATTGATAAATTGTTGTGTTGTTGATCCTTGATGATGAAATATGTTGTTGATGATGAATTATTGCAATGTCGATCTTTCATGATGGGAGACGATGAATTAGATTGTTGATGAGGATGAATTGATGATGATAATTGATGAATTGGTGCAACGGTTATGATTTATTGTTAATCTTTGATGGTGTACTATAATGAGTGATTTTAGTATGATTAGATAGCAGAAAAATTGATATGATAGATTGAATTGGTGATTAAAGATGATGAATTGATAACTAAAGATGATGAATTGGCATTGTAGTTTTGAAGTATTGTTAATACTTGATCCCATGACATGATAGCCAAAATTAGGGTGTTAAAATAGTGGAAAATGGGTTATTATGATATGATTTTGTAGGATAAGTTACTGGTATTTAAATTGGTGTTTAAATGGTTGAAAACTGAGTTTTAAGCTAAAAATAGCAGTATGCATCAACACATCAAAACATGATGCTATAGGCTTTAAAAAGAGAGTACATGCACCGACACATGTGGCTGCATGAGTCAAAACGTAAAGACGTAAATCTATATGCTTTAAAATGAGAGTATATGAGTCGACACATGAGACTGCATGTGTCGACATATGCACTCAAATTCTGCATAAAAATGTTATTTTTCCATACGATTTCGATCATATTTTTTTAACCGTATATCCAAATGACGAATTGTTTGAAGCATTAGAAAGTTAATAAAATGAACTATATCATGGTATAAATAGGTGAATTGTTTTTCCAATATTGTTATACTACGGAAACTCATCTTGAGGGGGGGGGGTGTGAATAGATGCCATATTAAAATTGACATTTAAAAAACTTATTTGAAAAATAATGTTGAGCGGAAGGTTTTTTAGCATAGATCAAAATAGTAGTCTAAACGAACCTAGTTATTGGAACTCGGATATGCACAAGCCATATGGAATTAAGATAATGATAAAATCAATCAAAATAATAATATCTCAATTAATAGTTTAATATCAATCAAAACGGTTTCCCATTTTCAATGAAATCATATTAAAACCATAACTTGACAATTTATCGAACATGTGACGCACAATCAATTTTTCAGAATTTTCTTTGACCTTTGTTGATATGAAAAAGCAATTACAATCAAAGTAATTATAAGATAATAAATAAAGCAATTTAAACTTTAATAATCAAAGATAAATTCTATACGAATCAATCGATCAAACAACACATTCAAAAAATTTCATATATAAAGTAAATGAGAGTAAGATATAGAACATTGCAATTTTCCTTTGAATTAAACAAGCTACACAATTTGTCAAACACTTGGTGTGCAATCAAAGTTTAAGAATTTTCCTTTGTATTGTGTTGATATGTATAATAAAAATGATTATAAGCAACTAAACACACAATTCAAAATAAAAAATAGGTTAGGAAAATTCCTAAGCGTCGATATATTAATCAATTCTATTTCACAAATTTATTAAAGAATAATAAAGAAAGTAAAAGAAAAAATAAAAGAGACACAAGGAATTTGTCTTCACAGTTCCCTACTATCGTCATCGTATGTGGGTACGTCTGTTCCTAATTCCAATGGAATTAGGATAATTCTTACTATGCAAAAAGTTGATACAAGAGAAGTGTTAAAGAGAAACTCCACAAACTGTAATGCTTGTTGTTGATTCAAACCGTTCTCTTCTTTTGATCTTTGATCAAGACCAACACTGATAGATGCAACCTATTCACTACTTAAGCTACTTCCTTGCAAAGATTTTAAACACTCAAAGGATCCTTACAAAGATTTCAAACACTCCAAGGGTTTTCACTCGAGTAAATTTGATTACACTCTATCCATACAAGATCTTCAATTCTATATACCACTTATTTCTACTACCTTGTAAATATTTTAAACACTCCAAGGTGATTCACATGGATGATTCCTTCTTTACTAATCTTGTCGCAAAACCCCCGCACCAATATGGATCTTGGAGGGAGAACCCTAATGAAGAGTTTTTTCCAAATGAAACCCCTACAAACTCAACCCAATACTCAATTGACACTATCAATCCTCGTCTAGATGACACCCTAACAGAACATCATCACAATGTAATGTTAGTGTGTATGCATAGGTTGGAGGTTGAAGATGAAGAGAAAAGTAGGCTAATTTTATGGTTTAACCAAGTTTTGAATGATGCAAGAATGATATATTTATAGTTGGACTCTTTTTAGGTAAAAGAGGGTAGTTTCTAAATGAAAAAATTATGAAAAAATGACCCACAAAACAGTATGTGTCGACCTGAAAAGTTTAAGTGTCGACACATGCAAAACATTAGCTAAAAAATTTAATAATGCAGTACATGTTTTGACCTAAAAATTGTATGTGTCGACACATGTGCTGAGAAGCTTTAATAATGCAGTACATATGTCGACCCATAAACCGTATGTGTCGACAGATACTGGAGCTTTTAAGAAAATGCAGAAATACTGAATTTATGTGTCGCTACATAGAAATTTTAGGTCACACATAAATGTTGATTTTAAGCAAAAACTGATTTTTTATGATTGGGACCAATTTTAAAGTTGTTTTAAATTATTCCTAAGACCTATAATTCAAGGGAGTGCCACAAGACATAAGGATATCGTCCACCATACTGAAATTCTAGCTTTCCGAGTTTTGACATCATACAAAACATCTAATAGTAAAGTTGCACTCACAAATCTTTATATGTTTAATATGTTTGGGAAGTTAATTGTTTGTGTTCTATTAATTAATTTATGTACTATTATGCTATTGTTGTACCATGATGATATGTTATGATGATGAAACTTGACATTGTTGTTATGGCGATTAATTGATGATGTTGTTGCATGACTACATATGTATATGTGCATGCTATGTGATGATGATTATGTTGTTGAGGATACTTGACTAGCCGTGGTCGAATTTAAATATATGTGATGATGTTGTTGCATGTTGTGAATCATGCATTCACGGTGCTTTTGAACGGTGGTCCGTGTAACACCCCAAATTTTTTAATTAATTATTTAATTAATTATCTGTGAGTATTTATGATTATTGGTGAATATATGTATTATTGTGATTTATTGATGCATTGTGGCGTGTTGGTGATATGGTGTTGTGGGGTAGTATTGGAATAAGAAAAATATGAGGATTATTTATAATATATAATTAGTTGGAATTAATTAGATTTAATAATAATATTTAGAATTATTATTTATAGTAAAATGAGGAGAATAATAGTGTAAAATAAGAAGGGCAAGATGGTAACATTGTGTAGTACAAGTGAGGGCAAGGATTGAATAATATATTAAGGATCCTAGGGGTAAGAGTGACAAAAGGGGAGATAGGGGTTTTTGTGCGATCATTTTGTACGATCGAGTCTTCAGAGCAACGATGAACGATGAATGAGTAAAGCACTATGGAAACCCAAGGATTCGGTAGAGGATGCAAAGAGAAAGATTAAAAGCTAAGAATCTAAGGTATGGGGAGTAATCCTTATTATTATGATTGATACGGGGTTTAGGTATATGTAGGATTGTGTTTTGGGATTTTTGGTGAATTTGATAACATGATGATTATGATGAATACGATGAATTTGGTGTGAAATTTCCCATGATTTGATAACCATAATGTATATGCCAATGTGTTGTTGTTGTAGTATGATAATATAATAATTTTTGGTGTATTTCGGATTGTACTGGTGTGCAAATAATGTAGAATTAAGACTAAATTGATGCAGGATCACAACTGAGAAGTTACTATTAGGAGGCCAGCGTCGGGCGGTCCATTTATATATTGGTTTAACGTATCTCCTCTTAAAAATATTTTTAGTACCAGAATTCCAACTATTTGATGCACGAACGAATGTTTCGTAATGTTGAGTTATGTCATTTTGTAAAATGTATGCAATTGTTTTGTGTAATTGATAATTGGTGATGTTATATTCTTGATGATAGCAATGACGTGATTGTGAAATTGATTATGATGAGATTGATGTTGCTATGATGATGTTATGATGTGATATGATGTATTTTATGTTTTTATGGTGAATGAAGAATATTATTGACGAGTACATGAATGATGATGCAATTGGCTAGATGTAGTCGCGAATATTATGTTGTTGTGCATCATGCATTCATAGCATATTTTGGATGTTGGTTTGCCCATGTTGTTAGGATGTTGGTCCAGTATTGACCCCAATCCTATTGTGTGGATTGAATGTGTTATCATGTTGTACTACAGTTCCAAGAGGGAATCGATCCTATAATGGGGATCTTTGGAGGGTGATGACATAGTATTCATCAAAGAATTGGTACCAAATGAATGAGTCTATGTTGTTGTATTACATCCTATGTGACTGTTGTACCCCAAAATTTTCCCTCTCATGTTTCCCAAGGTTTTTCTCTTATATGGTTGGTTACAAACACTTGCCTAAGGAAAATGAATTTTTTTGAATGCTAGCAAAGTGTCTTTCGATTGGTAGGTGAACAATGTCCTTCGATTGGCATGTCAACAATGTATTTTGATTGGCATCTAAATAATGTCCTTCGTTTGGCATATCAGAAAAATGTCCTTCGATTGGCATGTCAACAATGTCTTTCGATTGGCATCTGAACAATGTCCTTCGTTTGGGATATCAGAACAATGTCCTTCTGGAATGTCAACAAGCTTCGACTAGGCTCCTAAAACCTTTCGATCAAGCATTGGCCCATCAGCTTCGATTACGTGTTGGTTCCCCTTCGAGCAAGCATTCGTCCAAGTCTCATCAAGGCGAAAGGCTTCTACATGCAACCTTTGATCCACAAGGCATAAGCTTCCTCATAATTATCTGGGATTCACAAGGGCAAAAGTTTCTTTTATGATTACCTTCAATGCATAAGGAAAGGACTTCCTCTGTGTTTGTTTTCAATGCACAAGGCCAAGACCCCTCAACACAGTTTCTGCACTATAACACACAATATGACCCCTTCGAAAGAGCACTCCAAAGATACATTCGAAGGACACATATTGGTGGCCATTCGAAGGAGACACATATTTACTGAATACAAGTTTGTTTTATGATGAGTCTTGGTCCTACATGTGGCCAGGCCTAGGCCTTTTGTGCAATGGAATTCGAAGGAAGTGACAAAGGAGGCTTCGATTGGCCAGAATGAAGTTCTCACTTGGACTATTTGAATCAAGCAGCTAAGCTAAATATATGGGTCCAATCAAAGGAGCCATTCGAAGGACATGTAAATTATCCATTCAAAGAAGCATTCAAAGGCCCATTCAAAGGACACATAGTGTTGTCTGAAAAAAGGGTTTGGTCAAAGATTAGATCTAGTTGGTCAAAACGAAAGAGAAATATGCAAAGGTGATGGCTAGCCCATAATCCCACATATTTCCATACTCAAGCTTCCTACACAAGCACATTCATGCCAAAGGAAGCTTCGATTGGTCAGGAAAGAGTTTTCGTTTGGGCTAGCTGAGTAGGGGCTCAATCGAAGAGGCCCCAATGATGAGAAATTGAGCTATTCGAAAGAAGTAACTCAGAGTCAATCGAAGGACAATACTTGAGCCATTCGAAGGAAGTAACTCAAAGTCAATCAAAGGACAAGACTTGAGCCATTCAAAGGAAATAACTCATATCCAATCGGAGGGTAGGGACTGAAGGCATTCGAAGTTGAAACATGTCCAGGTTCACTCAACATTTTAAAATGACATGAAAATTCTCTAAATGGTAATCTTTAAATTGGTCTGATTTTGTCTTTAAAACTATGTTTAATGGCTAGCCTTTAAGGACATGATTAAGACTGTTTCTTTCCATGCTAAGACTCCCACCTCATATCCTATAAATACCCAGCATATCTGCAAGCTGGGGACACACACAAATTGCCTATCAAAAGCTACCTCAAAGAGCCACACAAATTATCAAAAAATCCAGCAAAGTTGTCAAAACTAAAACACCTTTTGCAGGCACCTTCGATCCAAATACAACATCTTGTATTCCTCCTGAAGGTCCTAGAAGCCATCCCTAATCATCATACTAGCCCAACACATTCCAAAAACACCCCCACGATAATAATCAATTTGGTATATTTCTTTGGTTTAAACTTGTTGAAATATGTATTGTTGATCCATTTAATGCATTACATATATGTTTGTGATAATGATTAGAAAAGGTCTGAATTTTTACATGAGAACTTAAGTGCTGAAATTGCAGGTTACCATGGCTAGATGTTTTTGAAATAGAATTACCTTCGAAAACCAAGGCACATACCATCATAGATCGAAACAACCCCAGATTGGGATTCAGGGGGGTGATTTCAATTGAGATAGGCCTTCGTTTGGTTTTGAAACCAACAAAATTTGCAGGATTCAGTGTTGGCTTCATTCATTTCGATTGAAACAACAGCTCAATTGGAAAGGTAGGCGCGTGTAAAGGGAAAAGGACCTGGGTTCGATACCCATGTCGGAAGCTTTAATTTTCTAACATTCCCTTGCAGATCCAATGCAGCCATGCTATGCATGTACACCATAGGCCATCAGATCCAGGCCTTCCAATATCAATGCAGCCAGGCCCAAACGCATCAAGCATGGATCTCAATCATGGACACTCAGGGGATCCTCACCCTAGATTCATACAGTCTCTGGGTCAACTTAGTATGGGCCTAGCGAATTTTCAATCCTCACCCCCTATTTGCTTCCCTATCAGGCCCAATTTTTATTTCTTTATTTTTTTTATTGTTTATCTGTTTATTAATTTCAAAATCACTTTTTTAATAATATATAAAATTTAAAAAAAACATAAAAAATTTTAGATTTAGGATTTTCTAATTTTGTAATTTAATTAATTTAATTATTTTGACATTATTTTATAATTAAAAAAACTAGAACTAGGTTCTTATGATTCAAGTATTTTCTTAACAAAAATACAAATATATTACGATTAGTTTTCTTGTATTCATTTAATTAATTAGGATTAAATTTAGCCTTCCTCATTTTAATTTTAAGTATTTTCTTAATAAACATAAAAACAACCAAAAAGATTTTCTTGTTTACTTAGCAATTTCTTAGGGTTTTAGACGTTTGTCACTATTTCGTGCGCCTTATCTTATTCTCGCATTTTTTATAATAATGTACCTGCTGGCAGTATGTACTAGATTAACCTAGGACTTTATCGCTTTATTTATTTCCCCCCAAACTTTTGGACATGTAAATACCCCCCTCCCAGAAGCATTGTAATAGCGTAGGATTTACAATTCCCACATTTTTTATTGCTTTCATATTAACTGCCTAGATGTATGATAATAGGATTGCATGACAAGAGCCTAATAATCAAACGCTAGCAAACCTAATAATAAAGATAAATGAACTGAATATAACACACATCTCACATATACACCTCTAGGGTACCCCACTTCGGTTTCCTTCAGAAAATAGTCACAACTCTCAAAACATGAGAGGTTTTAGTGGCTACCCTCTGGTTCAAAAAAGATCATAAGTCCCTCGATGACCCGCTTGACGTTGCCTTGGTAAAAATATGATCTTAGAACCTTAGGGTAGTTACTAAAGCTTCTTGCTCGGTTGCCTTTGTGACCATAAAACTTCCCTTCGATTGTCCCTCATACATCCAATGATAGGGCTACCTACTCACTAATAGTAGGATAGTGCTGTCTAAAGGATAAGAGGAAAAGAATGAACCTTTTCGAGTATAAGTAGATAGTTTTTTAGATGTTGTGCTCAAGTAAAACAAACTTTTTACACTTACACATTTCAAAACACTTTAAAAAACATTCGCTTTGTCAACACTCTTGAGGACTGATAAGAGTTATCATAAAGAAAATCTCCGCACTAAGACATTTTCAAAACTACCTTTTTTCAAAGCACAAAGCATAAGGTATTTTTAAAAATGAGCTAAGCATCTAAGGGCCTATAGATAACTACGGATGGAAAGGGTGCTAACACCTTCCCTTTCCATAATCTACCCCCCTTACTCAGAAAATTCTCGAAATGGTCTTTTTTTACTCTTTTCACCCTTTCTTTAATTTGGATAAAAGAAAAGTTGGTGGCAACTCTTGCTTACCGCAACATTTTCTAATACAAATGCAAAACCAGTACAACAGTCGATTCTGCCACCGTATCCCAGAACTGGCGACTTTGCTGGGGATATACTTATAAAATATGGGGTTACCTTAGAGTTTAGATCATTTTAAACTGCTTTCCTTGTGTGTTTTGTATGCTTTACTTTTGAGGGTTTTGTTTGGATTGTTACTAAAAGATCCTACACCCGGATCTGGGGCACCTTTTTTAGGTAAGTAGCAATAAATCATGGAAGCTGTACGGCGTAGACCGATATGGACGAAGTGATGGCTATGTTAGCGTGATACTCTGGCTTGTAATAATGTTCCTTGAGTCAGTAAAGGATAACATTAGGCTTCCTTATAGTGTCATTAAGCACTAACTGACCTTTAGAACCTTTAATTGACTCATCCTAAGCCATTAGAAAGTAGTGAGATGGTCGGCTTTGGTTCCGACCTAAGATTGGTTGATACTCGATGCTGCACTCATTGAGATCAGACTTTTGGGATATTCTGACCACAATACTTTGGTGCTTGAGCTAGAATAATTCCTAAAATAAAGGTCAATGATATGAGGCTTCTTAGAACCCAGTTACTATTAATAGGACAGGTTGAGCCAACTGAAACTTCAAGAGGGTACTCACCTTTAAAACTCATGCAAGCCTTTAAACCTAAGGTCTTTGTGTGACTTGTGTTTGTTTGATATACTTGTGATCATAACATCATAAACATCATAACATATCATGTACACTAACCATTTCAAGGGCCTGTGGATTTATCTCTACTCTGCTTTGTAGGTTAGGGATTCAGCTCGCAAAAAAACCATCCGAATCAATTTTGTAGAGATTCCTCCCAAACTCAAAGAAATGGTTCTAAAAGTTCTTGAGAACTCATCATTCAGCAAGAGATATGGTCACTTGCTCAGTTTGATTACTACCAGTTTTGACGAGGGTTTGATGAGTGTCTTATTCCAGTTCTTCGACCCTAAGCACCATTGCTTCACATTTCTAGACTATTAGTTGGTTCCTACGCTGGAAGAATTCTAAAAAATACTTGGTTTGCCTATATTGAAGCAGATACCCTTTACCGGTTTAGAACAAGATCCAACTGCTGAAGATGTTGCCATAACTTTGCACTTGAAGCCATCTGACATTGAGTCCAATTGGGAAAGAAGGAGTGGAGTTAAGGGCCTCCTCACAAGTTTTATGATGAAGAAAGCTCAGATATTCCTAGACGCTATGAGTTACCATGCCTTTGAAGATGTTTTAGATCTTTTGATCTACAGGTTGGTTCTATTCCCTAATTCAGACCAATTAGTAGATGTCAGTGCCATCAACATCTTTATTGCTCACAATCTAGTGCCTACATTACTCGGGGATATTCTGCATTCACTCCATACCCGTACCATGAAGAAACGAGGGAGTCTTATGTGTTGCATACCTCTACTCTATAGGTGGTTTATTTCTCACCTTCCTCGGTCAGTAATGAAGAATGAGTTAGGTTTAAGGTGGAACCAAAGATTAATGTCTCTTTCTCACTCTGATATCTATTGGTGCCCTCGCTCTCAAGAAGACATCTCTTTTATTGATCGTTGTGGAGAATTTCCCAATGTTCCACTCCTGGGCATTAAAGGAGGAATCACCTACAACCCTTCATTAGCTCTAAGTCAGTTCAGTTACGCCCGAAGGGATGGTCCTCATGATATGCTCATCTAAGGCATTGTGTTCGACTATTCAAATGACCTGTAAGGTTATCATCAGAAGTTCATCCACACTTAGGGAATGGTTAAGAAGACTGATAGCAGGACTCTAGGGCACAAGAACTCCATACCTTTAGAGCCATACCTAAAATGGGTGCGAGCTCGTGCTCAAAATATTATGATGCCGTATGCTGCTATCCTACCAGTAATTTCAGAGCCTATTGTTAAAGGGGTCGAGTCTCGCATCATTCTGCATCCTGATATGCCAATAAACTTCGAAGAATTGCAAAAATCTTGGATACAGCTCAAAGAAGAACGAGATACCTTTGAGTCCCAATTCTATGCCAGTGAGAAAAAGGTGTTGGAATTGACAAAGCGGCTTCACGAAGAGCAGAATCTCAATGCCTACATTAGCACCAAAAGGAAGTGTCTTTGGGAGACTTAGGAATCTTAGAAGTTTCTTATTTGTTATTCCTTTGTAAACTTTGATTTCATTTGAATTCACTAATAAAAAGTATTTGTTTCTATTTTGGTTAAAAGAGTTTGAATCCTATGAGGCCCTTGAAAACACTGCATAAGCATATCATGCATGTCATTGCATAAACAGGTATTTCAAGACAGGTTTCTTATTCTTTTCACTGTTTATTTTAGAAAAATAAATGGCTCTCGAACAATGAAGGACCTCCAAGCTCAGAATGCTTAGTTTCAGCAAATGTTCTTGTCTCTGGCCCAGGGGAAAGAAGACCTGAAAGCTTTAATCATCAAAGAGAAGACCAAGAAGCCAAAGAAACCAGCTGGTGTATTGAATTTGGGATGAAGGATCAGAGGATCAGTTAAGCGAGCTATAGATTTCGCAACCCCGTCAAATGAGGGGGACAATCAAGAAGAGAAGCCAGTGGAAGAAAACAACAATCCAGGGTCTGAGGAAGATGAACCTGACTATTCTAAGGAGCAGTATCCTCCTGCTGATGATAAATACAAACAACTAGAGGATCGAATCAATGCTATGGAGATCCAGAGGATACCCGGCTGGATTTTGAGGAGCTAGGACTGATTTCAGGGATGGTCATCCCGTAAAAATTCAATGTCCCTACATTTGATAAGTACGACGGTGTCTCCTGTCCTAAACTGCATTTAAGGTCGTATGTCAGGAAGATTTAACTCCACACTACTAACAGGAATCTGTGGGTGCACTTCTTCCAGGAAAGTTTGGCAGGGACTCAGTTGGAATGGTTCTATCAACTGGAGAGAACCAACGTTCCCAGTTTGGAAGATTTGGCTGCTGCTTTCTATAAGAAGTATCAATATAATGCCGACCTCGCCCCGAGTCGTACATAGTTGAAAAGTATGTCTATAGGTTCCAACGAAGGTTTTAAAGATTATGCCCAAAAATGGAGAGACCTCGCGGGAAGAGTCCAGCCTCCGTTGTCTGATAGGGAGTTGATGGACATGTTCTTGGGCACGTTATCTGGCCCGTTCTTTAACCATCTGATTGGAAGCCCGTCTGCTGGGTTTACTAAATTAATCTTGACTGGTGAACAGGCAGAAGCTGACATCAAAAGTGGTAAAATACAGAGAGATGCATCCTGCAGTATTGCAAAGAAACCATTCACATGAAGGAAGGAGGTCAGTGCTTCTTATGGAAAAAGAAATCATAACAAAACTGAGCATCGTCCGACGGTAGGGGCTGTTATGAATTCCAATCCTTCCTCAAACCAACAACGAAACAACCAGCCCAGACCAGATGCACCCAGAAGACAGTTCACCCAGATCAATATGACCCTATCCCAAGTTTTGCCACACCTGCTGAAGTCCAATTTGGTAACTCTGAAGGAGGCCCTAAAGAATCCTAATACTGCCTCTCCCCGCTACAACCTGAATGCTCGATGTGCCTACCACTCTGAAACGCTGGTGCATGATACAAACGATTGTTGAGCTTTGAAGAACAAGGTGCAAGACCTTATTAATGCAAAGGAGGTTGAATTTGATCCCCCTGAGATTCCCAACGTCATAATCGCACGTATGCCCAAGCATGGCCCAGGAGTCAGTGCTATTGATGTTGTCTCCGCCATAGAGGATGCTGACAATGATTATGACCTGGACAAGTGGATCTTTCCAACCGTCAACAGTGGACTCAGAAATTGGGAGGCTACAGATTTTGTTCCCATCTCTTTTATTCAAGAGTAACTTGTCTTTTTTGTTTTTAGGATATGTAATATTTGAACAATTGAAACATTAAAGCCTTGTGTCTTACCCGAGACACAATGGTCTATTTGTGAGGGTCATTACTTCATTTTCATATGTCATAAACAAAACATTGGATGTTTTACATGCAAATTTTACGCTCTTTGTTTTTCTTTTCTGCTTCTTTACTTTATAAAAAAATATAAAGCTATGCTCTTACACACACCCACATATTAATCTGCAGATCCACATCCACTCTGCTATTTCTCATTATGACTTTGAAAATCCAATCTACCAAGCTGAGGACGAAGGTGGGGAAGATTGTGAAGTACCAGGAGAACTTTCCAGACTGTTACAACAGGAATAAAGGACAATACAACCTCATGAAGAGTCGGTTGAGACAGTTAACCTGGGTACTGAAGAGGACAAGAAAGAAGTCAAGATAGGTTCCGATTTGGAGCATAGTATCAAGGAGCGGTTAATACAGATGCTACATGACTATGTTGAGGTTTTTTCCTAGTCGTACGAAGACATTCCGGGACTTGACACTGATATCGTGGTTCACCGTCTATCAATAAAAGAGGACTGCCCTCCCGTGAAACAGAAGGTTCATCGCATGCGGCCAGAGATGTCAGAAAAGATCAATGCCAAAGTCATGAAACAGTTCAATGCTGGCTTCTTAGCTGTTACCTCTTATCCACAGTGGGTTGCTAACGTTGTTCCAGTGCCTAAGAAGGACGGAAATGTGCGTATGTGTGTGGATTACAAATACCTGAACAGGGCAAGCCCTAATGATGACTTTCTACTTCCCCATATCGATGTTCTGGTTGACAACACCATACAACATAAGGTATTATCCTTCATGGATGGTTTCTCCGGGTATAATCAAATCAAGATGGCACCCGAAGACATGGAGAAAACGACCTACGTCACACAGTGGGGCACTTTTTGTTACAAATTTATTCTATTTGGGCTAAAGAACACCGAGGCAACCTATCAACGTGCCATGGTAGCTCTGTTTCATGATATGATCCATCACGAGATAGAGGTCTACGTTGATGATATGATAGCCAGATCTCAGACTGAAAAGGAACACCTTGATCACTTACATAAGCTTTTTGAAAGGTTGAAGAAGTACAAACTGAGGCTGAACCCGAATAAATTCACCTTTGGAGTAAGATCTAGTAAGCTCTTAGGTTTTGTTGTCAGCAACAAAGGCATTGAAGTTGACCCCACAAAGGTCAAAGCTATACAAGAAACTCCAACTCCTTGCACTGAGAAGGAAGTTAGAGGATTCTTGGGACGCCTAAACTACATTGCCAGATTCATTTCCCATCTAACCGCTACTTGTGAGCCAATCTTCAAATTACTGAAGAAAGATCAAGCAGTGAAGTGGAATGACGATTTCCAGAATTCCTTTGATAAAATCAAGGGGTATCTTCAAGAACCTCCTATTTTGATGCCGCCAGTTGAAGGAAGACCTTTGATCATGTACTTAACAGTGTTAGATAACTCAATGGGGGTGTGTGCTGGGGCAGCATGACGAGTCTGGTCGAAAAGAGCATGCAATCTACTATCTTAGAAAAAAGTTTACCGACTGTGAAACAAGATACTCACTGCTCGAGAAAACTTGTTGCGCTTTGGCATGGGCTGCTCGCCGACTAAGACAGTATATGTTGACTCACACTACCTTGTTGATATCTAAGATGGATCCTATCAAGTACATATTTGAGAAGCCCGCTCTTTCCAAAAGAATAGAAAGATGGAAAATGATCCTGACCGAATACGACATTCAGTACACGACCCAGAAAGCAATTAAGGGAAGTGTACTAGTTGATCATTTGGCTCATCAGGCTGTGGACGACTACCAATCCATGAATTTTTAGTTCCCAGACGAGAACATCATGCTAGTAACTGATTATGAAGAACCCGGACCTGATGAAGGACCTGAAAAAGGATCCCGATAGACCATGGTTTTTTACGGAGCTTCCAACGCTCTGGGCAATGGCATTGGCAATGTGATCATATCTCCTGAAGGCTATCACACTCCTTTCATCACCAGGCTATGTTTCAATTGTACCAACAATATGGCTGAGTATAAAGCATGTATTATGGGTCTCAAAGCTGCTATCGACTTGAAGATCAAATTCTTGAGTGTATTTGGAGACTCGGCCTTAGTAATCAGTCAAATCAAAGGAGAATGGGACACGAAACATCCTAATCTTATCCCTTACAAAGAGCATGTGTTGACATTGATTCCATACTTTGAAGACATTACCTTTGAGCATTTTCCACGAGAGGAAAATCAACTAACGGACGCGCTAGCTACAATGTCATCCATGTTCAAAGTCAAGTGCGATAATGAAGCTCCTCAGATCACTATTGAAAGGATGGATGAACCAACACACTGTCACGAGATTGGTACTGAAGAAGTAGTGGACAAGCCTTGGTTCCATGAAGTCAAAAGATATCTCGAAGCCCAAGAGTATCCTGAGGGAGCTTTAGTCAATGATAAGAAGTTCTTAAGAAGGTTCTCTGCTAAGTTCTTCCTCAGTTACGGGATCCTCTACAAGAGCAATTACGATTCTACTTTGCTTCGGTGTGTAGACAAGAGTGAGGCAGAAAAGATTATGGATGATTTGCATGAAGGTACCTTTGGCACCCATTGTAGTGGGCACACAATGGCTAAAAGATCCTACAGGTATGATACTATTGGTCCACTATGGAAGCAGACTGTTATTAGCATTCACAAACTTGCCACAAATGCCAGATCTATGCTGATAAGGTACATGTGCCTCCAGTTCCTCTAAATGTATTGACTTCTCCTTAGTTCTTCGCAATGTGGGGCATCAGCATGATCAGAGAGATCAGACCTACAGCTTCTAATGGGCACCGCTTCATCCTCGTCGCCATTGATTACTTCACAAAGTGGGTCGAAGCAGCTTCAGTTGCTTCCATTACCAAGAACATGGTGGACCGTTTCATCAGACACAACCTTATCTGTTGGTACAATATTCCAGAAAGAATCATTACATATAATGGTACCAATATCAATAACAATATGATCACCGAGCTCTACACACAATTCAAGATCCAACATCATAACTCTTCTCCCTACCGGCTGAAGATGAAAGGCGCTGTTGAAGCTGCTAACAAAAATATCAAGAAAATCATACAGAATATGACAGTGACATACAAAGACTGGCATGAAATGTTACCATTTGCTCTTCATGGTTACTGCACCATAATACACACATCAACAGGGGCAACTCCTTTCTCTCTGGTATATGGTATGGAAGCTGTCCTACCCATTGAAGTCCAGATCCCTTCCTTGAGGATCATGAAGGATGCAGAGCTAAGCAAAGAGGATTGGGTTCAGACTCGACTTGACCAGTTAAACCTGATTGAGAAGAGGCTCGCGGCTATTTGTCATGGTCAGATGTACCAAAAACGTATGATCAAAGCTTTTAACAAGAAAGTCAGACATCAGGTATATCAGGCTGGTGACCTAGTAATCAAGCGCATTATCCTGCCACAAGGTGATCCCAGGGGCAAATGGACTCCCACATACAAAGGACCATTTGTGATCAAGAACATATTTTCTTGTGGATCCATGATCTTAACCACTATGGACGGTGATGACCTTCTACACCCGGTAAACACGGACATAGTTAAAAGATACTACGCATAAACAAAGACCCGCTAGGTTGACTGGCCTAGGAAAAATAGGGCATCCCGGTAAACCAAAAAGGTTCGGTTAAAAATTAGGGATATACATGAAAAAAAATCTGTACATCCGCAAGTTGAAAACCTGAAAAGACGGCTTGGGCAAAAAAGGGTATCCCGGTGGGCTGAAAACCTAAAAGGGCGGTCCAGACAAAAGTTAGGGATTTAAAGCATATAACTATGTCCCGTTGGATCACCTTACAACCGATCTTTAGTATTAATTATCGAGCTCAAACGCTACTAATCAATCCATTCAGCTTCGGACAAGCAACGAAAGAGATGGGACGCTCAAAGACATAAAGGCAATAGCAGAATGGGAACCCAATGGGATTATTGCACATAGATATTTTTATTTGTATACTATTTTTATATAATTTCCATTCTTACGACGACATTCTCTTACTAGGATGTCTGTCTCCTTGTACATAAACCCTCATACAAGTTAATACAAAGTTATCTCTTTGAAAGTGCAAAACATCTGTTTTTATTTTTCTGTTTTGTTTGTGAAACATCCAGTGATTATTTTTGAACATATGCATTTGAATGTGATTACTGCTTATAAATATACACATAAAGAACAGAAAGATAATTACTAATGACTTTAAGAAATAGGACAATATCTAATGGCCATCTACAAAATCCCCGCAGATATTTTCTTCAGCAAATACCTTCTCCAACAGGTACAGAGGCAGAGACATCCTATTACAAGGTCACTGCCATATTCTTAGTATGCAACCTAATGATTTCAGGTTATCATATCCTCGACGGAGCAAGAATCTCCAAATTACTGCTCCAATTAAAATTCCCCAGTGAAGTCACAAAAGCATCTCAGGATTCCCCAACAGGAATTCACAAAATCCCTAAGCAATTCACAGAGTTTTCCTTCCCCAAAAAAGTTTATTTCTCTAACAACGGAAGATCATCTCCCAGCATGTCAACTTCAAACAAAATCCGAAGACCTACATTCTTCACCCCCAACAACAGTCAGGGATTTATTTTCCCTAACTCAACAATACAGCAAAGGAACAACTGACATATTCATACATTGAATTCATACATCATTTTAGAAATATCATATCATATGCAGCACAAATGCATATATCACAATCTCATTTATTTTAAGAGCATCATGCAATTCATACATCATGACATTGCATGAAATTGATTTTACCTTTTCAGGTTAAATTGGCAAACAGACAAACACCATCAACTTATACAACAGGTCAAAGATTAATGCCCGAAACCAGACGGGAAACTATCTACACGACCAAGTGGTATGAACTCTCGGAACAAGACGGGTTTACCAACAAATACAGCAGGCCATAGATTAATGCCCGAAACCGGACGGGGAAACCATCTATGTGACTGACAAAACCATGTTCCAGATTAATACCTGTAACAAGCCAGGAGAACTGTCCGTGGACGACCGACTATGGATTAATACCTGTAACAAGCCAGGAAAACTATCTACATGAGGATATTGAAGATTAATACCTGTAACAAGCTAGAAAAACTATCTTTCTTTCTCAGGTCAGAGATTAATACATGTAACAAGCCAGGACAACTATCTCAGCGACCAATAACTTTCAAGTTCCATATTAACACCTATAATAAGCCAGGAGAACTATCTGTGGACTACCGACTATAGATTAATACCTGTAACAAGCCAGGAGAGCTATCTACATGAGTAGATTGAAGATTAATACCTGTAACAAGCCAGGAAAAATATATTTCTTTCTCAGGTCAGAGATTAATACCTGTAACAAGCCAGGACAATTATCTCAGCAACCGACAATTTTCAAGTTCCAGATTAATACCCAAAACCAGACAGGATAACTATCTGCGAACATATGATTTGTAGATTAACACCTGAAACAAAACAGGAAAACTATCTACATGACCAGACGAAGCAATCTTACACGGATTCCTTCTCAACTTTCCAGATACAGTCTAACACGGACTCATCCTGAAGCAGCCCCACAAAGGCTCCTGCTCATATATCTCCGGATGCAAACTAACACGGACTCATCTTGGAATAGCCCTATACAGGCTCTTTCTAAAATCCATTTCAGGTAACGGTTAATTCCATTATCTCTAGAAAGTTACTATGAAACTTGGATTTCAACCAGAAAGCAACAAACTCTCATCTCTCTAGTATAGAGATAACTCCTCAGTAGATTCATGGACAACTGAAGTTCATAGACTCTATTCCCCACAGAGTTTTCCTCAAGCAGGAGAACAACAAAAACCAACATTCCCTAGAGGAGTTCTCCTCAGACAGCAGGAACAGGAATTCCCCACAAAGGGACATCTTATGAAGTCAACACTTACTCTAGATGGCATCTTTAAGCCCATCTACGACAACTCTCATTCATCCTCTCCAAATGGCATATGTAAGCCCATTCCCGCCATCATCAACCATCAGTGTTACTTGATGTGAGTGCAAATTTCTGTTCACTCTATTGTTCAATCCTCTTCCACCTTCAGATCACGAAAGGAACACAAGCCACTCTAAATCCTCAGGTTTAAGAAGATTGAACAGGGGAAGCTGTTGTGCCCCAAAATTTTCCCTCTCATGTTTCCCAAGGTTTTTCTCTTACATGGTTGGTCACAAACACTTTCCTAAGGAAAATGAATTTTTTTGAATGCTAGCAAAGTGTCTTTCGATTGGAAGGTGAACAATGTCCTTTGATTGGAATGTCAACAATGTCTTTCGATTGGCATCTGAATAATGTATTTCGTTTGGCATATCAGAACAATGTCCTTCGATTGGCATGTCAACAATGTCTTTTGATTGGCATCTGAACAATGTCCTTTGTTTGGTATATCAGAACAAAGTCATTCGATTGGCATGTCAACAAGCTTCGACTGGGATCCTATAACCTTTTGATCAAGCATTGTCCCATCAACTTCGATTGCATGTTGGTTCCCCTTCGGTCAAGCATTAGTCCAAGTCTCATCAAGGCGAAAGGCTTCTACATGCAACCTTCGATCCACAAGGCAGAAGCTTCCTCAAACTTATCTGGGATTCACAAGGGAAAACTTTTCTTCTATGATTTCCTTCAATGCATAAGGAAAGGACTTCCTCTGTGCTTGCTTTCAATGCACAAGGCCAAGACCCCTCAACACAACTTCTGTACTATGACACACAATATGACCCCTTCGAAAGAGCACTCCAAAGGTCCATTCGAAGGACACATATTGGTGGCCATTCGAAGGAGACACATATTTACTGAATACAAGTTTGTCTTATGATGAGTATTGGTCCTACATGTGGCCAGGCCCAGGCCTCTTGTACAATGGCATTCGAAGAAAGTGACAAAGGAGGCTTCGGTTGGCCAGAATGAAGTTCTCACTTGGACTATTTGAATCAAGCAGCTAAGGCAAATAGATGGGTCCAATCGAAGGAGCCATT